>OV884011.1:51522234-52137781 GCA_930367205.1 Acanthosoma haemorrhoidale
CACCAGTGAATATACATGAGGTGACAAAAATTAAAGCTAGGAGGCAACAACCAGGCTACTGCCTCGACACCATTCCTAACTACCTCTTCTTTTTGTTCAGTAGCTGTACCGACACTTATATTTGTATGAACATATGGACTTGGAAAATTTGCCATTTACCATAAGTCTAGTAGATGTTTGTGGCTAGTTGGTTAGAACCTAAACACCCCATTTAATGAGTAGCTGACTGCACCCCCCTCATCGGGATCCCGAACCCACCGGTCGTACTCCTGGCTGAGTTAGAGCTCCCAGGAGTGCTACAAAGAGCCTCGATGTTAGGGAGGGGCCGTGGCAGATCTGACCATGAGGTAGGTTTCTTACCTCGGCTTTGCACAGTTCTTAGTGTAAACTTTCTCACTAGCTTGTGGGTAATGGTTCAATTTTAACCTTATTACTTGATAACATATGGCTTTTTTGGGGGGAAATTATGGATGAGCAAATTTTCACATAAAAACATATTTGGTATGGTTTTTGCATACGTTCTCATAAGTATATTTCGATTCACATATACCGAAATACCAAATTATATACAGTAGAAAAATTGATAGAATTTTGCAATTCTGCCATATTTCTTAGATTAATGTCGAATGCAATTCTAATTTTATTTGTGATTGTATTGTATGCCCCCAAAGTCATTTCATCTTCCTTGCGTTATTTTATATAATTAAGATTCATTTGAAGCTAATTACATTCACCACAAAGTTTGTACTAAGATATTAGAATTTCGTGCAAAACCATGTGGCTGTACTCTGCGGTAAACTAGCCAATGAATATTTTAGCTACAGTAATCGAGACTTATTATAATCATCAGCCTAAATTAGCAGTATTTTATCGTACGATTACGTTTTACAAAGTGTTTATTATCCAGACAGTTATAATTTCCGAGTTTGACTTTTTGACATAAAAATCATATTGAAATTTCATGGTATACTTCCTGTATAAATAACTAATGGTTAATAATTAAGCAATCACATGTCCTCTTTACTTTTTAGGGTAGTTAACATTTATATCTATAAATTAAACGCCTATTCATTTCAGGGTGAATACGGGGTATAAATTCCACTGTTATAAATAATTACCAACCTAATAATAAGTCACTGTCAGGATTGGGCCTTGATGCTTGGACCTCCACAGTATCGAGTCGGATGCTATACCAACACAGCTGGCCTGCACAAGTGGATGATTTTCTTAATATGAATGTTTGCCTGGAACATCTTCCGTTTGTACAAGGTAGCTCAGATGGTATACCATTCGATTAGATACCATGCCATGGCAGTACCCCTTCCCCTTCTCGGGAGAGAGTGAAGAACGTCAACCCTGATTTTAACAAACAAACAAATGAATTCTGCTCATTAAAAAGTTCTGTCGACACAGTTCCATTTGTTTTGCGCCCGTTCAGAGAGAGAGAGAGAGAGAGAGAGAGAGAGAGAGAGAGAGAGAGAGAGAGAGAGAGAGAGAGAGAGAGTAAGAGAGCAGTGTTCCCTAGGTGCTGGGTTCTAGGGGTCTGTCGAATGTTTGTTAAAAAGTCAACACATACACAACACTAGGTGATAAGGTTCACCTTCAGCTTACAACCGGGAAAAAACTAAAAACTAAACCTATATCTATAACCTAAGACTAAAGCGTTCCTGTCGCGACAGCGACCTGCCATCGATAGGGGAATGGAGAGGGGGTTATCGTGTTAAAAACCGGGTTTCTCGAGTACTGTAGGGAGTCAAAAAAGTTGATATGTCAACGTTAGATGAATTAATCCACAATAGGCAGATCAAAGATCTCGTGAAGTTCACTATTACTCGGCTGCTCGATTGAAGTATTTCTGACTACTTTCATCAGTATACCGTTTTGAAATTTTTGGAGTCGCCGAGCTGTCGTATACGACAGATGACGAAAAAGCGGTGCACCATACAGCAGTGTGGGCCTGAGGTGTCTGTCCATTTTAATCCCCAGATATACTAGATTGTTGGCTGGTGAGTTTTGCTGCGTTCTACTATGTAAGTAGTAGGTAGCGGACTTTTTCCCTTTTGGAAAAAGAAAATTATGCAGTCAGTCTTACCCACATTTACAGAGATATTGAGTCTCCCCAATCTCTCACTGATCTGGTTACAGGCTACTTCAGCCTGTCTTGGAGCTACCTTGGCGCTCATGCTGCTACTGTACACCGCTATGTCATCAGCGAAGCAGTAACTGTTGTGTTTTTATATCGGGCTCCTACAATTTCAGACGTGTATACAGGGGATAAAACGGCTCCTTGGTGTATCCCACAGGTCAGTGGCGCAGAAGCGCTTCGGAGAAGCTATCACCCACCCGCACCCGCATCGATCTGTTGTTCAGAAAGCTAGCCAGAATTGAATAGAGTTGCTCCGGGAATTCCCATTTGACCCGTGAGACACCGAGTAGAATGCTTGAGTGCAGTCAATAGAAATCATAGCCGTGGCTATGTTTCTATTCAAGTTGTGGCTAGCTTCTGACTGCACCTTCAGAAGGGAATGCTCTGCGCTCTTACTGGATTGAAATCCAGTCTGCTCAGGCGGAATAATGTCGTTTTCTGAGTAGTAATGTTTGAGATAATTCAAAAGATTTTTCTCAAAAATTTTCCCCATCTGCGGTAGCAAACTGATCAGATGGTAGTGTCCTGGATGGTCTCCACTCTTTGCTGACTTTAGCAATGGAAACAAGAAGGCTTGTTTCCATGTGTCGGGAAAGTACCACAATCTTATACAAGAGTTGTATAAGTTTGCGAGTTGTACTATCCCTCTCCTCGGCATTTGTTTGAGCAGCACTGTTTGTATCCCGTCGTGCCCTGGTGCTCGGTTTCCCTGACACTGGCGAAGAATCGCCTTGAGCTGCTTCAGTGATACAAACATGTGATTCTGTTCAGCATCTACCGGAGGAGGCATGTGGTAGTAGCCCGTTCTAGCCATAATATCCCTAGCGTAGTGGTCGGCCAGTTTTGTTGCCTGTTGCTTAGCAGTCAGCACATTATCGCCTTCGTGAAGACGGACAGTGGCTGACTCGGCTTTTGTAGTCTTCAACAGCTTCTAGAACTTTCTGTGTTCACCGTGAGTACTACAAAGTCGCTCATGCCACTTCGCTGTTTTCCAGAGTTAAATCAAGCCTCGGATTAGCGTTGTGAGAGAATTCACAACTACCTTAGCTTGCTGATCTGTTGTCCTGTACTCTTCCAATTATTGCGCAAAGCAATCATTTTAATAATATGGTCTGGAGGTGGTCGCAGTGAAGGTGGCATGGGGGTGAACTTCGGGATCGCAAAGTCTGCGGCGTCTACGATCACATCAGTTATGAAAGTTAATTGAAGATCTACTTCTTCTTTCGTGTGGAGAATGGGTACCGTATGCGGGTTATGGTAAAGCTGTGACCAATACAGCTCCCAGTCGGCACGACGGTAGTCGTATCTCGTGGGGCGAGGGGTCGCCACTTTGCCACCTCGTGGGGTCCTGCACATCTAATACACTTCAATTTTTGGCCGCAGTGGTTTCGGGTGTGGCCGAACTCCTAGCAACGTTGGCATTGAAGGGCGCCTCTCTGCTCTTTGAAGGTCACGACTTAGACGATGACGTAGTTTATGGCGCGTATCTTCTTCATGGAATTTAGAGTGACGGCAGTATTGGCTGTAACTAGTACTAGCGCAGTATCCTGTTTTGGACCTGTTGGGTCACTTCTTCTTAGTCTTCGCACATCGACGACTTCCGTTATGGTTGCAATTATTATATTTTTAACTTCTCCAACGTCCTCGTCAACATCTAAGCCAAGAATCAGAAATTTCTTGTTTTTTTTACCACCTCTCGGTGCGAAGGTGTGGTACTCCTTACCACCAGCTTGTATCAATTTTAGGATTTTAGTTCTTTCTTCCTACTGTTCCGGGTAGATTGTTAATCCCTCCTTCGTCTTCCTGAGGGAGAATTTTGTTATATTTGCTCTTGTGAGCAGCTGAGTTAAGTTGGTCGTTGTCTCTCCTGCGACGATTACAGTTGGTAGCTTCTTAGTCACTGGAGCCACGAGTTTTGGAATTTCTGGCGTCTCGCTCGCGAGAGCCTGAAATTTATTACCAATTTTCGTTGGGTTTTTCGTTTTAGTTGGTCGCTGGACCTTAACGGTAATTTTCGGGTATTCGAAGCCCTCTTCATCACTGTCCGTGTTGGGTGTCGGTGAAGCCGATCGCTTCCTAGAAGTCTCTACTTCCATCTCCATCTCCCGA
This sequence comes from Acanthosoma haemorrhoidale, assembly GCA_930367205.1. Classification (NCBI taxonomy): domain Eukaryota; kingdom Metazoa; phylum Arthropoda; class Insecta; order Hemiptera; family Acanthosomatidae; genus Acanthosoma; species Acanthosoma haemorrhoidale. Next base: position 51,526,490 of record OV884011.1, read on the forward strand.
AACTTCAATACTTCAAACACAATACGGTAACAATTATTTAATGGGGTTCCGTCTCCATGTAACTACCACTGACACTTAAAATAAACTAAAAGTTACCTTAGATATCATCTCTCACAAGCACAATGGTGGGCGAAACAACTGGTAGCAGACGAGGGGTGTTGCCCCGACGCACCACCTAGTGCCTTCGGCTGTTTCGTACACTAGTTTCCCCCTCTCTTAACTGGCGCTTTAATGTTTTTATTATTAAAATATGGAAACGTAGTTGGATATTATATCGTTATACAAAAACGATAAAGCTTTGCGGTCTACCCCTGTTTCTGGTTATTTGAAACCACTCTCGGCAAGTAAAAACACTTTACCGCACAAAATACTTTCAATAAAAAAAAAAAAAAAAAAATATACAATTGACTGAATGTTCATGGTATCGTTACTAACTGACTAACACATTGCCTCTCTAACAATACAAAGAGACACCCACAAGACAATGACACAATTTAACACGTTTTGGATCAATTAAAAGAAACTACGCACCTATGATAGAACCATTGTTCATCTTTAATCGTTGCAATTAACTACCTAATGAGCTTTAACCCAAGTTTGTTAGGTGGGTGCTAAATTATTTTCTTTGTTTTTAATCGTAATTATAGAACTAAGTAAAATTACACAGTGATTTTATTCACTAAAACCTAATCAGCTAATACATAGAATTGTATTTTCTTTCCTTTTAGTATTTATGTCTATGTTTCGTGCACATGCTACGTGTACTTGCATAGGAATAAACTCTCACAAATCCCGGAAATATTTGTTGAGAAACAACGTTTGGACGTAAAATACTTTTATTACGATACATAGAGAAAATATAACGGAACTAGCTGCAGTAAAGTTGTTCTTAACAATTTACAAAATTTTGATTTGTATCTATTAGAATTCGAGTGAACACATGAATGAAAACCACCAAGGTGCTCCGGGGTAGAGAACGAACAGGAGTTGTAAGTATACCTGTGGAGAAACACAGAACTGTCAAAAGGAGGAATCACGCATAGGGATTTCCCGTCCAATAGCATTTGCTCTTCTTTCCGAAAATTTCTCTTGCGTAAAAAAAATAAATGTTATGATTAGATAAATCATAGGGAAATAAAAACGGTAATAACATAATTGATAAGGTACACGTGGCTTGGAGCGAGAACATGAAGTATAATTATATGAAGGTTACATCAAGGTTACAAGAAATGGTTACATGATAAGGATTAAAATTATATTAAATAGTTATTAGTTTTAATTATACATAACAGTCTCCCCCACTATTCAAGAATTATTAACATTAAAAATAGTAGCATGAATCAAAAAGTATATGTCTTGTGAGGGGACATCAATACTGAAGTAATATGTTAGGATCTCGAAATATTTCTGGGAGTCTTCTCTGACGAACAGGTCTGTTGATGGGACATAGAGGAGTCTGAAGAAAAGGCTTGGTTGAAGATGAATGTGGAAGATCATGAGGAGGCACAGCTGAAGCTGGCTCGGTTGGAGATGAGTCTGGAAGATCATGAGGTGCAAATTGAGTGTGAGGTTCCTGAGGTGGACCTGGAGCTCGAGGAATTTCATAAGACTGAGAAGGGCCAAATGAAACAGTCTTTTTTGCTTGTACAAGGGTGTTTCTCAGTTGATTTATGTGACGCTTGAAAATTCTCCTTGATTCGTCCACGCGGACAAGGTAATGTTGTTGACCCAACCTTTGCGTCACCTCACCAAACTCCCACTTTGGTTTGTTATTTTTGAAGACACGGATTTGCACTCTCTCCCCCACATGAAAAAATCTTCTGGTAACTCGCGTTGACTGAGAAGAGTGTGGTTTGGTTGGTAACAAGGCATCCAGGGAATCCAATTCTTTTTCAACACGTTCTCGTAGAGCATAAGGTAAATGGCGTTCTCTTGTGAAACTAGGTTTTGCCCCTTGTCGTAGCTGTAACTTAACTTCATAATCAACGCGACAGTCTGCTAGTCTATGATTATTTCTAGCACACCTTGTACATAGGTCTTGAATCCCTAATGCTTTATAATCTATTCTATTTCGGCTGTGGGATCTATATTTGGCTCCTGATGAATGAAATTTATTACGAGAATCAGGGCGGTTGGACAAACGGTCTTGCGATTTTCTTCGAAATTGATACTTCCTATCCCTTTGTGGATAATTTGATGACCCAGATAAGTGATACGTGTCACTAGATAAAGATGAAGTACCTGTATTAGACTGCTTTGAAAATTCCGCACTCTCAATATGAGCGGCCTCTAGTGCAGTGGCTTTGGCTAAAATTTGATCAAAACCAGTCACAGTTGACTGCAGAAGCTGTTCCCTTATCCAGTTATGACGTAATCCTCGAATGAACTGAGCTCTGAGGAAAATATCATTCACCGAGATACTTGTTTTCTTCCCCTCTGAATTTTTACACGAGTCGGAATTACATTCTACTTTTAATTCACAATCTCCTATGTCTCGCTGTAACGCAGCAACAAATTCGGAAATCGACTGATTTTCTTTCTGGGTAATGTTCAAGAAATAGTGTTGGGTCACAATTGCGCTACGTTTAGGGGTCAGCATGGTCATGAGATTAGAAACAAGTGTCTTATACTCAAGGGACGTGACAGGTTTTTCTGGTCCAAGGAATACCGTGAGTGCATTGTAATGTATACTACCCACAGAACCACACAAGAGCTGAGCTTTCTTTGTGGGATCGTCTAAATTTTTCATTGTGCAATAATTCTCGAAACGTTCCATATAACATGAAAATTTCTCTTTTTTTGAATCAAAGTTTTCAAAAATACTCACATTCGCGAGGTTGTTCGTGTCTGGCTTGGGGTCTTGTTTACTTGATGTTTGAGAGCTTAGAATTGATGTAAGCACACTCATGAATTCTTGAAATTGTTTTGCATCCATTCTTGATGATCTTGATAATTAATTCGAAAGATAAATAAACAGAAAACGGATAAATCAGCGAAAAAGTACAACGAAAAGCACTCGCGGTAAAAATTATGACTTACCGCGTATACAAGGAATACGAACTGTCCGCAATGTCCGTGTAACACGTCGCGAACTAGAAACTCGGATAGTTTAATCAGTTTTTTCTCGTCGCCAATTGTTATGATTAGATAAATCATAGGGAAATAAAAACGGTAATAACATAATTGATAAGGTACACGTGGCTTGGAGCGAGAACATGAAGTATAATTATATGAAGGTTACATCAAGGTTACAAGAAATGGTTACATGATAAGGATTAAAATTATATTAAATAGATATTAGTTTTAATTATACATAACAATAAAGATAGCTTAAAGGCACAATAATAGAGTATATTCTAGGGAAATATGTTTTCATTGGCAATAAAAATAATTTGAGTACTGAAAAAACAACAATCCAGTAATAATAGGTTTTACACTACATTTTACCAGGACTTGATTCCATGAGAATTCCCCGTATTCGCCAAAATCTCAGGTGATTATTTATTATATCTATTAACAAACTGGCAGTAACAAAAAATTAAAAGAACTATGCTTTGCCAAACCGACCATATTTGAAAAATATACTAAATAACATCTTACAAGCGAAACGTACTTTTCTTCTTTACTACGAAGATACTAACAGATCATAGCTCACTGAAAGCATACCTCTACAAATTCAAACATGCTCTTGTGATGACATCCATTTTTTAGAAACTGTCGTATACCAGATGAAAAACTAATGTAAATGAGATTTATACTTTAAAGAAATCTGTCACTTCGCAATAATTTATTAAATACCTGTTTAAATTAAACTTGATTTGTATTTCCTTTCCTTTTAGTATATATGTTTATGTTTTGTATACATGCTGCGTGTGCGGTACACGTGTACTTGCATACCAATAAACTCTCACGAATCCCGGAAATCTTTGTTGAGAAAAAACGTTTGGACGTAAAATACTTTTATTACGATACATAGTGAAAATATAACGGAACTAGCTGCAGTAAATTATTATAAAAGATTCTAAATGTTCATAGTGAGATTAATTTTACTTGAGTTGTGATAGGATCGAGACCATTTCATCAGTGGACTTTCCGGATTCTCTTCATCCATTTCTTTTTTACTTTAAGCTACCGTCAGCCGACTTAACAATTGGTAACTTCCACTGGCTCTAAGAAGTACCCTTAAAAATTACCTTTGTGTTTTTGTTTCTCCATTCAACACTTACAGGAATTATTTTCGTAGGCTAAATTTGTCTACAAATTTTAATCCATGGGATGCATTTCAACGTTTTAACTTTTTCTAATTTTCGTTTTGGTTTAACTTATGTCTTAGGTTAGGGTAACGTCATATAAACTTCTTTAGATTCCTAAACGCCCTTCTACATCGTGTCAAGCCTTGAACTGAATAGTATGAGATGTAGGGAACTTGAGCTAAAGCCCTTTACAGGCCTTGTCGCCTCAGACTGGTGCATGGCTAATAGGTTCCACTGTGTCGGTGTAAAGGCCCTAATTAGGGCAGGCTTGCATTACCAGGTATTCATTAGGTCAGGGTATAAATTACCAGACAGAGGAAAACAATATCTTCCAATTTTTTTTTCTGCTAATAAACATTTTAATAAGCTTAGATTAGCGTGTAATAAAAACTCTATCATATTGAGTAGGAAATTAAATTAATGATCTCGACGTCGTGAGCGATAATTGTGGTCTATAATTACTAAGTTATTAAAAGATTTGTTGAAGTTATGTGTCAAATATTTTCACTGCTTCAGTTCCGTATAAAGGAAGAAAATTTTTAACAAAGGATCGATTTGATTCCACTGAGAAGATAAAACAAGGTTGGTTTATAATAAATTTATAATAATTTTATTAAGTAAATAATTAAATTTTAAATATTTATTACATCGACGTCTAAAAGTTAATTATAATAGCAATTAAAATTTTACTAACAGCCACAACAAATCCTTTGACTGAGTCATTCATTAACAGACTCTCGAACTTAAATTTGTAAATATAGAACGCAATATGAAAAAAAAAAATAGTGAATTCTCATTAATCAATCAAGTCATATAAAGTATAATGAATTAATAATCCCATTGTCTCGCTCTGGTGATCCCTGATATTGCAATCCCAATAATGTTCAATTAGAATAAATTGAAATGCCCTCCCTTTATGGGTGTAATCATTTTTACATGACAGGATTCATTGATAAAATTTATAAAAATCTCATCAACACAAGACCTGAGAAATATAAAATTTAATTACTTATTCAATTTTGAACCAGCGAAAAAATTTTCAATCATGTTACAAAACGAAAATTCTGTTGTAGTTTTTCCGTTAGGTAAAAACTGGTTAAGAACAGTTACTGATAGGGTCGTGAATTTAAAATTATAAATAAAAAAAATTCACTACTGTCAACAATTTTGTGATTTTTTTTTCAATGTGTTTCCAACCCAGTTGGATAATGGGTTAGAAGTGATTGTGAATTTTCACTTTCTTGTCCGTCGTCATTTCGTGGTTGTACTAACAACCACTCTGTTTTAGCATAAAAAAAGTTTATCTCTAGTCATACAAGTTAACATAGATTTTAATTCCTCTCGGGGGTTAATAATTAGGGAGGGGGGTGCCTAGTTACCCTAGCCCTGGTGACGAAGATTTGATTACGAAGGGTTGATTAAGTTTATAACCTGGACAATCGTTTCATGGCGGTCTTACTATCTGACTCAATCTTTGATAGGTATGTGCCCCGACAATGCACTATGTTCAGGAGAATGGGTATAGGGTAGGTGGTGTAGGTAGTTTGTGTGGTCTTGGAATGACCACGAATTCACACTCGGTATCTGAGGGTAGGCGAAATCCATCTGAGTCCCAAAGGCAAGTGTGAACCGGAGAGAGGCAGACTGAATCGCCGTGGGTAACACTGCTCGGTCAGCTTGCAGGGCCACGACAACCGTTGTCCACTAGGGAGAAGTCTCTCCCAATGAGGTGCTAAATTTAACGAGACGAAGGCAGAGATTCCCACTAGGAAGGTGTGGGACCTGACAACGCCGGACTAAAACGTAGCAAGGTGAGGAGAGAGAGATGCAAAGGTTTTCAATAAGAAGAAGTCAAGTTTCAGAGTTTAAAGCAGAGCAGCCACGAGTTAGTTCCTAGGAGAATGATATACAGGCCCCAAACCGCCGGTCTTAAATACCCAGCTGGCCTCGTCAGTAACCAATCAGGACCGTTTTTATAGTACCCAATGAGGGTTGAGTATGCGGTTTTCTTTGTCCTGTGACAAAGAGACGTGAGCCGGGAAGGTCTCTCGGCGGTTGGGTCTACTACCTGCCACTGGCTAATTGGCTCCTAGCTGCATGTTTTATTGTTTACCATATTTACAATGATTTATATTTTGGTAATGTTATTTTGATTGTTTACAATTTATATACAATAGAGTATAGGGTGATTTATCTTATGTAGTTAGTGGTCGCTACAATTCCCTTTAACTCATTTTTAACCGATATCATATAATTGCAGGAGGCTGATCGTAAGAAGAGGAAGATGACTAAAGCGGCACGTTGAAACCTGCATGTTTTAGGGTGGCATAGTCGGGTGGGGATGTTACGCAAGAGATTAACTGTCACATAATTCATCGACAGTGCATCCCGTACACCCGTTGTAGAGCTAAAAAGCTCGTTCCTTTGATTTAAAAAGGTAAAATTTCTCGTGAAATTATTTTATCATCATACTTTGACTAATCATATTTAAGTTGAATATCGACCCTATTTGATATTTTTTAAAAATATACATTTTGAGCAGAGCATCAAATTAAAAATCAGATTAAGAATATCTATTTTTTTTCAATTTTTATTATTATTATTTTATTATTAATTGAATACTCTACCTTAAATATAGAAAATTACGACCATCAGAAATCGACAAAATTTTAACTGTATTTTGAGGGATTCTATTAAAGTTTTTAACTCGGCTAGTTTGGTTTGTTCGGAATCTCCCCCACTTCGTAAGAGCAGAAATCTTATAATTTATAGGGTGAGACGTTTTTTAGCCACAATGCCATCAGGGAAAATTTCATTTAGCAATATTTGCCATTTGATATTTTTTTTTTACCTGTTTTGGTTTGAAATGTGTTTACGTTTGAAACGAGTTATTTATTTTATATGCATTACTTACATAGCTACGATCTCTCCCGGTTAGTCAAACATTTACCTAAGGTGGTAAATTTGTAAGGCCCTTCGGATTCACGGTATACGTTGCCATTCCATTATGTAAGACTGTGGAGAAGGGTGTCTTTGGCGGACCTGAAGAATGAATGTTGTCTTGCTCCTTTACAGCGCCTTTCTTTGTCGTTCCAGTCTTTGGTAGAAGGAAAGAATAAAGGGAACCTCCCCCCCTCTGTTTTGTGGAGTTATATTTTATAATTTGATCTACATATTAACTAGGGAGAGCAGTAGTGGGCGAAAATTAAATTTTCTTCATTCAATTTAGGGCTTTCAACCAAGAATATTAATTCAGTTGGTTTTATAGCTTATATTTATACATTCATTCCTGTAAACAAAACACTATATTCTACCTAATTTCCATCCTCTAAGAAATTTTGGCTTCTCAAGTCTCAGTTCAGGTACATTTTGCGATTTAAAGTTCTAAACGTTGATCAAGATTAAGGAGACATTGAAATTAAAAAACAGAATTTAAAAATAATATGATATCATTTTTAATAACTGGAAATCAGAGAAAGCTATTACACATGTTTAAATACTACAAAAATAAATTAAATAATGATCATGATAGTGATAATAGGAGTGACTTAGTACTAATAGTGACTTAGTTCAAAATGGAATTTATTGTCCAATAATATTTTATTATTTATAACAGGATGTCCTCGAGAACTCTCAGTTTTAATCTTGAATATGAAGATGTATTATCAATGGCATATATATTGTTCCTTCTACGTATTGGAGTGTGATAGTAATTTTTTTTTTATTTCTTCGTGATGAATTCATCTATAATCTCTAGTTATAGGTTTTAGTCAAATTGTGTCTTTCTGCCCAACGAGGATCATTCACAGCTACTTTTACTATGGTATTTTGGAAACTTCCTACGTTTTGAGCTACAAACAGAACGCCATACTCTACAACAGAGCCCATATGTCCCGTACCCCGTAGGGGGTCTCAGGATGGTTAAAAATATTAAGATGGCAATAAATTTTTATAATCAGTCAGACCTTGCCTCATATTTATTGCGAAGATATTTTTGTATAAAACTAAAATTTATTTTTACATTAGGTCGCGAACCCGGTAAACCACCCAATGACGCCTCACCTTACCGTCAAATTAGCCAACTCACTATCCTCTCAAAAATATTTTAAAAACTCCTATTATAACGCCTACTTCCAATTATTGAATCCAAAACCATTAATCCGAGCCACCAGTTTGGTTTCCGCCAACGACATTCCAACAAGGCCTTCGCGTTGTTGATCACATCTCCTAAGCCGTTGAATCCAAACAGTATTGCACTGCTGCATTTCTGGACATAGCTCAAGCTTTTGACAGGATTTGGCACGCAGGTTTGCTTTACAAGCTCAAAAGATATTTACCACAGACCCGTTTCCTAATCCTATTGTGATACCTTAAACCGCTTCTTCCAAGTCCGCTGTGGTTTAGAATATTCTAACTACTATCCCATAAAAGCAGAAGTTCCACAGGGCAGCGTCCTGGGTCCCATCCTCTATAATCTATACACCGCTGATGTCCCCTCCACCACTAATACCTTCTTAGCAACATTTTCAGATGACACTGCAGTCCTGTCAACCCATTCAGACTCTGATATAACATCCCAAAACCTTCAAAAACAACTTGATGAGATCAATATTGGTGCAACCAATGGCGAATCAAAGTCAATGAAGCAAAATTTTTTCATATAAACATAACCGGCAGAGGGCGCAAGTCCTGTCCGCTAGTTTTTTTAAATTCGATTTCTCTCTCTATGTCAGAGGCAGTACGGTATTTGGGCTTCCATCTCGACAAAAGACTTGACATGGAACCCACACACGAGGCTAAAAAGACAAGAACTAAACAGAAGCTTTGGACAACTGTACAGACTACTTCGAAGGACATCCCATCTCTCAATAGAAAATAAACTACTTATTTAAAAAGTTATACTTAAGCGAATCTGGACATTCGGAATAGAGCTATGTGGGACTGCAAAAAAGTCGAACATCAAGCGCATCCAAAACTTTTAATCAAAAGTCCTGAGAACAATAGTAAATGCCCCTTATTACGTCAGCAACAAAACCCTTTATAAATGATCTTAATATACCCTACAATCTTGAATTCATCCCTTCCAAGTTCATAAAATTCCATAATAACCTATCCAACTACCCTAATTCCCTAGCACTGTCATTGCATTGCACCACTCATCCCTATAATCCTCCTCGGAGACTAAAACGGCAGTGGCCTCGTGACCTGCTAAATAAGTTATAGTGGGATTCCTGGCAATGCCAGTTTCTGTAATCATGTCCTGAGCGTCTGTGGCTCTCGCGCTGTTGGTCAGCCTTAGCTGGCTTTTATTCAGTGACGCGGCTGAGGTAGGAGCGTGGGGGACTTCACAAGACTCCGCTTCCTCCTTCGCATGTGAGGGAGATGACAACCATGTGGACTTGGGGGGCCTCTGGGCTGTTTGTATATATAGTATGAATAAACGAGTGAATGAAAATTGTTAATTGGTATGAATGACATCATTTATCACAATTACTTATAGCCCAATCAGGCAGATTGTAATTTTATCATAATAAAAATTGTTGAATATAAAAAAACAAAAAAAAATTGGTTGATTTTAAGAGGTTTGGTAGCTATGAAAACATACCTGGTGTCGTGCCTTGGCTGCGTATTTTTAAGATTGAATCACTTAGAAATTACCCAAAACAATGTACAAGTTAGACATTAGTGTTTATTTCACAGTTTCCAGTTCCAGTTTTCACGTATCAGGACTAGGAAGCATTTAACCCTCTTTTATTAATCACTTTCTTGCTTCCTATACATCCTGCTATCCAATGATTACCAGAGGTAGAAGATTCAGCTACTTCATTAAATATTGAAGTAACCGAATTAATTTTGCACTGGCTTTTATTATTTTTGGTTGAATTTCGTATGACAGAATATACATTGGATGTAATATTTCTAGTCATGAATGTGCTTCTGTCTGTTTTTCGATTTAAATAAGTTTTCCATGCCAAATGCAATAACTTTAAAAACGACAACATTCTGCTTGCTATGTTCTCAAAAGATTGTGGCTTTAGAAAGTTTGTTTTTTAAAATTGTTTAGAATTTCATATTGTGGTACTTCGTTTACTCCTTTGCACATACTGCATTGTATTAAACAGACGAAGGCTTCAAGATTTTAAGAGAATCCAAGCATTTTGGCTGTTGGAGAATATGCTAACCGATTTCCTAAGTATGCCATGGCTACCCTAAGGAAATACCCCCCTTGAATGACTAGCTGCGTCAGTTGAGGCTCTAGACCACCAATTACTTTTGCTTTACATGCCAATAACGGGAGATCAGTTTCTTTAGTCCGGAATCACTTTTAGATGGTGAACTGAATTGAAAAGTTTCTTTACTAATCCCTCGAGAAATGATGCAAACGCTTCTGAGGCAGACAGATAAGAAACGTCCATGTAATACATCCTGTCATGCCTGTACATTCCTCATGCACTTTAGGAAAATAGCCTTAGGATTACTTTCCAACTAGAAAAGAGAAACTGTGAGTGCACAGGGATATTTATTTGACGATTTTATCTTCCATGTATGAAATACGATTGTTTTGTTCTGAATACGAAATACTATCACGTGAATAAATACGTATCATATTAAAATATATGTCATAACATCTCGAGAGAGTTTTATATTTCTGAAAAGATTTCTTATGCATCTCCGGATTTTATTTATCCTAGATTTATTGTAGTACATGATATACTTTTATGGTTTGTTTTATATTATGGTTAAAATGAAAACTAACTGGTTCATAACTATAAAGTTCATCTTAGTATAAGGTAGTCTCCTTTCAACACAACCAAGAACTTGAATTTTAATTATCGGTTATATCTGACCAAACTTTGTTATATAAATTCTATTTCTAAAAAAAACTAAAGAGTTCACAAAATTGTCTAATATTACAACGATTCGCTTTTATATAAGATTCCAGCTAATGAAACTTCTGATAATAGATGAAATTTATTTATCAAACTACAACAAACTACAATATACACGAATCATTTCTTCTTTACCAGATCCCAAATAAACTCTTATGATTTTAGTTCCATGCTATTGCTCAATTAATGGATTTTAATAGGCAATTAATGGACGATAATTGTGTTTCTTTGTCAGGTAATCATGGTAAATAACTACCTTCATAAGTTTTCTGATAAGCTCGGATAAGCAGAGAAAATTAATTAAAGTAATGAAACTTACCTTGACTTATCTGGTAAAGCTCGTCATGAAAAAGTTAAAATGTAGCCTCAAAGAAATTGAGCAAAGAAGAAGAGAAGGAAGTTCGGTTGAATACAAACCACTTGTAAAATGTTGGCAAAAACAGACCAACAGTAATATTGTAAAGAGGAGAAAACTTCGCCTCCATTCACGAGAGAGAAGTTTTGATAAAGGAAACGACGGGGAATCGGGCAGCCAATCAGAAACTAGTAGATTCAATGCCTCTACTATTGTACGAAAATTTACACATCATATTAAACAGATATCTTGCTTGCCGGTGCAAAACGTTCGAATATATAAATGTCACGAGTTATGTTACTTGATAAATCTATTGAGTCAATCTTGTGAAATGCTCGGTATCTCTTGAACATAATGGACATACATAATTAGCCCTCGTTTTGTTAAAACAATAGAAACAAACACCTAAAACAAGTATATTTCGATGAGGAACTGAATACATTGCTTATACTATTTGATCATAGGAGAGAGAGACAAGAATGACCAATCGTTTTAGGTCTGAATATCGTCTTATAAGGAGACATTTCTTTTGCTTAGCTTTCTAAATTTAGGTAATCCGGGATTTCCTAAAAGAGGAGAGTAACCCCTTATACTCTATGGTGAGATATAAAACAAATATGTTTAAGAATTGTATGAAGGAGATTGAAATTATGCGTATCCACCTCAGCCGCATAGTGGCTAAAACAATTAAGCTTGTCTAAAACAGTCGTATGTAAAGAGGGTTATTGGGGAGCTTGAAGCAAGCATACGCTGTTACGTGGGGATTTCAGCTGTAAATATTGTGTATATGTGAGATTTGAAATATCAAGTACAGTTTGTGAAGTTAAGCAGGTATTGTTTATAGACTATAAAAGGCAGGTGGGTTCACTACAATTGGTTCACTACAATTTATTGGTTTTATAACGGGCATGTTATATTTGTTTTAGTATAGATTTATAGCTTTTATACAATAGTTTTTGTGATGTTAATAGTTTTCTGTAGATTTGTACTATTATTACTATACTCTTCGACTATTATTATATATCAATAGCCAATTCAGATATATTTATGTTTAGCGTGGTATTAGTATATCTACCTATTTATTATTGCATCGTTTCTTGTAATAATGAGTTTTCTGTGTTATTTAATTTCTTATAAATGTTCAATTGTTTACCCTTCAATTTTATTAACAATTTTATATTTATGGAATGTTCTGGGACCTAGTTTCGGTGACCACTGTTCTATATTCTCTGTTCTGCATCATTAGTATCACATATATATTGAATATTTCTCTGTTTCATTATATTCTAAGTTTACCCTTTGGATAGGGTAACCTTAGAGTTTTGACGACCAATACACTGTGAATTAAGTTGGCTTATTTAGTTCAGTTTCTCAATACCAGTATTAGAATCTATCACTCGTGCCCTTTTCAGTTTATTGTGTCGGTTTGATTACTCTCATGCAGCAGACAATGTGGAAAGTGAAAAAAATGAGAAAAATAAAAAGATCATGCCTACCGGAAGGAAAAGTCCCATGGTTGTTTCGGCTACATACTGTTCTTAGTTATAACTCTCTGCTTTGATGCCGGAGGAATTATTCCAAAAAAAAATAAAATAATAATCATGTAGCTTTCTAGAAGAGTTCATATCAATATTTGTAATAGTGCTTTTACCAAATTATATCTTAGGATTGTACATTAAGTTATGTAGCAGCAACCAAGCATAGGTGGACATCACCACATCTTTAATTCAGATATGTTTATGTTAAATAGTGTGGTATTAGTATCTCTACTTTTTTTATTATTGCACCTTTTCTTGTAATAAAGAGTTTTGTGTGTAACTTAATTTCATATAAATGATCATTTCTTTACACTCCAATTTTATTAATGATGTTATATTTATGGACCCCAGTTTATTTTATGCGACCTAGTTTATATTATACTATATCTTAGGACTGATCACTATGTTTCGTAGCAGCAACCGATGTTTCGTAGATTGACATCACCACATCTTTAATAAATAAAGGGTTTCTCTCTCTCTCTACAGCCTTAAAATTTTGCATAATGCCCGATAAATGTAAAAGCTCCCACTTTGCTTTTGTTTATGTGGTCTTTAAGTGTTTAGAACAAAGAATGACGGTACATTGGCAGTAAGTAGTTTGTATTTGTCAAATGTATGGGAAACTAAAACAAGACCTTTCTGGCAGGGCTTTAAGCAAGACAAATGGTCCCGTCACGCAAAGACTGGTACTAAATTAAGACCAAACTTATTGAGGACTTGGATTGAAAAGAGTATTTAGCCTATGGCCAGGCTGTATCCATCTAAATTGTTCATTTGAGAAAATTATTTCTTGTGTTGACAAACTATGCAATGGTGAGGATCTGCATTCATTCAAGTGTCTTATTTCGGCTGAATGCGTGTATGCATATTCTATAATAGTGGCTGTAAAAATAATTCGCTTGAATTGAATTGTCAGTGAGGAAGCTACTGCAGGAAGTATGAAAAAAAAAATTTAACGTGACAAAAAATCAACGTGCTTCGCTAACTTTTCAGATTTTTAAGTCATCGCTTCTAATCTATTAAGCACTTAAAATTATAAATAATTTAATGATTTAAATTTGTAATTTGCTACAGTACTACAACACAAATTGTTACTATTCAAAATTCTGTTTTTTTCACCAAGGACACATTACAGACTGAAACGCCAGAAGAATTTTAAAATAAATTGTTTTCAGAGCTAAAAATTATATAAAATGTATATTTACTTATAAATTCCAATGTTTTTTTTCTCAATTATTTACATTTTTTTTTACGATTTTCATAAGAAATTTTATAAACATCCCAACTTTAAAGTCAACGATAGCTAATCCAATATCTACTAATCCGATGCATAGATATTTATATTAACACTAAATCAATAAATATGTGAATGTTATTAACGCCTGTAATAATTTTAGCAGTGACCACTCACCCACTGATGGATTGTTCTTCATGCACTCATATCCGCCCCATCCATCATGGCCAGTGTTCATTGAAAATGCCCTTTTTGCTAAGTTTATTTTCACTTTAGGTATTATTATATTGCATTTTTTATAAACTTTAAGTCGTGGTAATATTCATAGGAGCCATGTGTAAATACAAATAACAAAGAGCACTCTCCCAGTGGAGTTATCATTTCTCATCCTCCTCCTACGCCTGACGTATTAAACGATCTAACGGTTACCGAAAGACATTGGTTAATTGTCATTTCCGGTTCCGGAAGACAGTGAATGGTGGATCCACTGGAAGTAATTTTCCCAACCTATCCACGAGTGAGCCATTATCCTTAGCTTGTCTCAAATTGTAGGTTGCAAGGATACACGCGTGCTAGAAACACTCAGGTGAAACTAATCGATCGGCTGAAAGGACTCAGTGCTTCTCCTCGTATTAAAACGACGATTTACTAAAATGTCAAGGAACAAAGGAGTACATTGATTTAATCAAATAAAAATCATGGTAAAAAATAAATATTGTTGTCATGGTTAACAAACAAGCACCCTCATGAAAGATAATTGTAGATACATAGAATTGCTAATTAATCCTTTATATTTGTTTCCAAAATAAAATTCTTAAAAAAATCATTCTTGCTCATTACGTGCGAGTTTTCATTCCATAATGACCTGGTATAACTTCCTCCTCATCAACCCCCTTTTATGTGAGAGATTTTCCTCTGGATATTTATTAGCGATTGTTGTCTAACAGTCATGATGAGAACTTTATTCGTTTCAATGCCTCAATGTGTGTTGAGAATTATCTGTTTCGTGTAAGACTAGCATCAGACCAGTTTTAAGAACTGCAGCCAATTTTGGCGAATTTCCAAAAAGCCTGGAGTCTTGCTGTTCATGAAACGATCCCCCGAATTAGAGGATTTTTTAACGGTGAAGAAGTGGTTGGACCAATTCCTTTCTTTCGTATAAATGAGTATTGGACAATGGACAATTTCGGTGGACCAAGCAGAGATTCGCTTGCAAAAGCTGTGAACCATTAATGTGTTTAAAGGATTGTAAAACATTGCTTAAAGTATTTTTGCAAACATTTTGGTGTTGTTAATGAACAATAAACTTGCATAAAAAATGTAATATGGAAACACGCTAGAGATTACACCATTAAAGTGCATCTTTGAGTGATCAGCTCTTAGACGAGTAAAAGGTGATTCTTAAAATTGACCACCATAAGCACCATTATGGACAACCAGAGATGTGTATTGCTATAAATTCAAAGGGAAGATCAATTTCTTCTTTCATGTTTGGGGATTGTAAAATGTTTATGCAATCAAGTACAATAAAATAAGCACAAAGCACATTTTTAGATACGGTAGCATTACGACTTCAAGTAATTTTGATTTGATCAAGATTTGAAGAGCTTAGGGTCTGCTCTCTATCATGTATTCATCTGGTTACTATTGGTATTTTATACATTTTAATAATAATTTATTTGATTTAGAAGTGAGACTAATATCACAGCATTAAAGTGAATTAATTTTAATTAGTTACATAGTAATCTAGTTTCGAATGTGCCCTAAGGGTGCACCCACAGGCACGTAAACGATGCCCCCCTCCCATGCCGACATTCTACGACATCTTTATTGCCGTCACGTCAGCCCTACGTGAGCGGTGGGGTTAGTGGCCTTCGGGAGCCTATAACCAGAACCTTTCACCTGTCTTGTCTAGACCGATGAGGCTATACTGCCATTATGCAAGATTATTTGTTAATGTGTCTGATATACAGAAATGTTGATGGAAAGCGAATTGGGTTTTAATCCGGTCTGGTTAGACTCACATCAGTCTGATCACAAATAGACTAGAAGTTGATCACAAACATCCTTGAGGCTTTAAAAGGCTCAAATAAAAACTCTGTCTTGTGACAACTCTCGATCTATGATTACGTTCAGCCTCCTTCTTTTTTCCTTCAAGCTTTTCATTGACGATCATTAACTGGTGCTGAAACCCGGGAGCAGAGTGGGTTCGAGTCATTAACGTGCGAGTTGGCTTTAGTTTTTTTTCCTTCTCATTCGCTTTCGTGTGATTTAATTAAAGTAGGTGTAGCGAGCGCCAAACATATATGTAAATCACCCTATACTCTGGTGCAAAATATGTATTATAATATTATGTAAATCTTTGTAAGCTTCTTGTAATAAACCAGGGTCCATGCGGCAGTTGCAGCAAGGTAGGTAAACAGAGGGGCACCGTCATAAAACGGTACCTGACTAGACATAGGGGCACCTATAGGCAGTCAAATAACCTAAGTGGGTGAGACCCTAGCAGCCATAAAACACACCCTTTTAACCCAACGGTCGTAAATCTAAGAGGAATTGGCCACCTGGGTATCGTAAAACATACCCCTGTCAGCCAACTCCACCTTTCACTAGGTAGGGGAAATTGTATTTAAGACTAGGAGATTAGGCACTAAACACTACTCTCTCTGCCACACCTCTGCGCCGGTCACTCTATCCGACAACCTTGCAGACCTTCTGACGCCTCGCTCCTGCAACACTGCCGTGCTCCGCTCAATTAAAAGCCGACATGGAACAATGGTCCATGTTATAAACTACAACAATCCGCACTTGTCACCAGGGCTATAGTAATCAGGCACTCCCCTAGTGACGCCCCCGACAGTAGGTAATGGTGGAGTTGCGACCGGCAGCGTTTAAAGTTCCGCAGTTACCTAAAGAAACCATGGCTGAAGCACATGCGAACTCGATGGCATGGATGAAGGTGCGGGCAGTGACGTCGCATGACATGAGGAAAATGATCTTAGACCTCGAAAAATTGTCTGGGGAACTAGGTGAGTTAAATCATTTCCTCAAAGGTGGGGATAGGGTTATAGAGAGGTCCGCATCCTAAGGTGCAATACAGTGCAGGAAAGGATGTGTGGTTTGCCAATTATTGTTTGGGAAGTGGGAGATGTGCCTAATTGATACTGGCAGCACCAATACAATGATATCTCGTGGTTCGTTAGAGAGGTTGTGTGGAGGAGAAAGGGCACACCAGATCAAGGTATGTAAGTGTAAATTACTTACTCTGTGGGACCCTGCGAAGTAATGGTAGAAGCGGTCGTGGGGCTGGACGAATGGGTGAAAGTAAGGGGTGACATAAAAGTACACGTCGTGGAAGACATGTCGCGGGAATACCAGGTAATAGTGGGGTGTGATTTACTGGGAACAGTAGGCACGCGCATCCAAAACGAGGGTGAGAACTGGAGTATCAAACTAGGGAAGTGAACCTATCGAAGCAAGGGGGGGCATAAGGGGCAAAACGGAGCAAATAGGAGCGGTTAAGAGAGTGGAGGATTGGAGGGAGAGTCTGCGGAGCGAGTTTAGGGTTATTTTTTGGCTGAAGGGAACACGCTAGGAGCAATGGGGAAAATGCTACATGAGATCCCGTTAAAAGGAAAGCGGGCGACGTATGTGGAGGAGAGGCAGTATCCGCAAGCGCTCAAACAACACATTAGAAGGAGATCGAGGATCTGAAGCGCCAAGATATCATCTCCGTATAATAGCCCTTTGTGGGCAGTGAAAAAGAAAAGTCGACCGGGAGAAAGTAAGGAAAAATACCAAACCGTGGTGGATTTTTGGAAATTTAACGACAATACCTCTGACGAAAAATATCCGATACCACGGTTCGAAGACATCCTAGGCAGACTCAACGGTGCGAAAATTTTAAGCACATTAGACCTAAAAGCAGGGTACCATCAGATCTAGCTAGCTGCGCATGACCAACATAAAACGGCGTTCTCGTTTGAAAGAGGGCATTTTGAGTTCACGAGAATGCTGTTTGGTCATAAAAATGCTCCAATAACCTTTCAGCGTCTCATGGATGAACTTCTAAGAGGGATGGACAAAAATATGTGCAATGGATGGCCTGCTGATCTTCAGTCGAAGGGAATCGGATCATATTCAACACCTCCAGAACGTATATAGGAGATTAAGAGATTTCGGGTTGAAACTGTCAATAGACTAATCGTCACTGGGGCATGAGCAGATTAGTTTTTTAGGGCACACAATCTTGCAGGAAGGGGTTCAACCAGACTCAACGAAAGTAGAAGTGATCCAGAAAAAGGAGGTGCCAAAAGACGTAAAAGGGATTCGGAGATTACTGGGCACGCTCAATTGCTACTACCGTTTCGTGCGTGACATGGCAGAATATATGGTACCCATTAATAACTTACTACGGAAAAGAGCAGAATATTCGCAAATGCTTGTCACGTTTGCAGGAGGCGACGATTTTGGCTTTCCCTAACTTTCACGATTTCACGATCACCATCGACGCCAGCGACTATGCCTTGGGGGCAGTATTGTCACAGGAAGGTTGGGTCGGGGAAAGACCGGTGGCTTATGCGAGCAGACGCTTGACGGAGGAATGAGCGCTCATTAGGGAATACCTCTTTTCTCCCTGTTTCCTTCGCCAACTGAACCTTCAGTATAGTAGACAAAAATCCCATTCTTCCCTCTACCTCTTCGATGCTCATCGTCTCTCTCATTTTCTCCATTATTTGATTATAGCGGTGTCGGGTCGTCACCAGGGAAGTGCCTGATCACCCTAGCCATGGTGACAAGTGCGGATTGTTCGAGTTAATAATCTGGACAATCGTTCCAGGACGGCGTTAATATCTGACTCTATTTATGATAGGTACGTACCCCGACAATGCACTATGTTCAAGAGAAGAGGTACAGAGGTTTCATAAAGAATAAGTCAAGTTTTCAGAGTTCAAGCGGAAACGAAGTAGCGTCATGGATACAGGTCGCCAGAGAGTCTGCTGGGAGACTGGTTTACCGGGCCAGTAGCCCTGGTTTAAATATCGTTTCTACTCCCTGCCGGGAGGCTACGAGGGTCTAATTTGGCGGCGGTTCCTGCGCACACTTATCACGAGGCGCGTGACCGGTAGAGAGGGCCTAAAAGGGTCGCTAAGTTTATGACTGTTTGTGGCTACCAGGTGGTAACCCTTTCATGTTAATGGCTGCCAGCCGGCGACCCTTTCCCGCTTATGACTGTTTGGCTTCCGCGTTTTATTGCTTAAAACTTTTACAATGATTAACATTTAATTATAATACATTTGGCTCCTGTTATTTACTTTTGCTTACAATATATATGGACTAGAGTATGGGTGATTTAATTTATGTAGTTGGTCGGTACAAACGGGTTACAAGACCTGCCGTATATTGGCCACTACTCTGCCTTGATGATCTTGTCACCCGGAACATCTGAAAAATATCTTTTTCTGGGGTCCATCGCCCTTCCCATATGCTTTCTTTAGCCGCATCTTCAACGTTTCCTCATCCACTTGGATCTGTTTGAGAATACTTCTCTTGGCCCGACATATCAGGGCTCTTAGTGACTCTGCATCTCTGGGGTCAAGAAGATTTTCCTCTGCTTTTGCTAGGATTAACGCAGTGAGGCGATCTCCTCCCTTCAGAATGGCGTTGAGTTCTCCTAATTCGCCAGTGAACCATTTTAGCTCTGAAATTGCCTTTCTCAGATCTTGAGTGTTCATTGCTTTTACTCTCATTAACGCGAGAGCGTGAGCTTCTGGCAAAACGTCCACCCTTCTCGTTGCTACATGTTCCGCGCCATCTGCTACATTCAGAACAGGTTGTCGTAGCACGGCCTCATTCCACAATTCTCTCTTCACTTTTTTATTGAACCCAGCAAAAAAGAGAGGTAAAAAAAATTTAACAGCCGTCGCTTAGTTTTCTTCCCGCTCTACGAATCCCGGGTTTTGGCACCAGTTAATGTTTATCGGCTTTCGAATTAAAAAAAAGGTTCAAAGAAGCCACACGCATGAAAATTAGAACAAGACTGTTTATTTCAAGTCTATAACCCTCTATATTTACATTCGGGATGTTTACATCCCGACGTTCGGGGATTATGGTTGAATACTGATGCTGCCCGGAGCTTAACGTATATATATATGTCCGGTTATGTGGAAAATGAGTTCACCGTACATACAGCTCTATTTTGTTGTGGTTTATATCTTGTAAAATCATATGTCTGGATCTGTTACATGAGAAATAATTAAGCAAGTGAAGTTTAAGTTAGCTTGGTTTTGTTTATTTAATTTCGGCAATTTTATTTATCTAATTCTTAAGTTAACTGGAGTATCACCGGAAATGAGATAAAAAGCCACAAAAGACAAGTGCTAAATGTTTGTATTTCCAGCAGGAGTGTAAGAAGAAGGTCTAATAAAAGTACCCTTAGGGCTCGGCATCCTGTCCGTGGACCTCCCTTGACACAGCTCACAAAGTTGCCAGGCTCAGTTTGCAAGTGAACGTGTGAATTGGAATTCGGAAA
Organism: Acanthosoma haemorrhoidale; assembly: GCA_930367205.1. Lineage (NCBI taxonomy): Eukaryota > Metazoa > Arthropoda > Insecta > Hemiptera > Acanthosomatidae > Acanthosoma > Acanthosoma haemorrhoidale. The sequence continues at coordinate 51,547,292 of OV884011.1, forward strand.
ATAGGAAGGGAGTTCGCTGTACAGACGACGTGAGAGTTGGTCTCAAGTCTTGCCATGATTTTACTTGAAGAGGGCCAGGAGAGATGTACACGCCATGTTGTATGGTTTCCCAGGTTGCATTTCATGGTGGCTTACGTTCCTTCCAACCTCGTAATAAATTGGTTGTTGTACGGGGAAAGTCCCTAACGTCTCAGAGGTACATAGAAGACATAATCAAATGTAGTGCTCCCTACATCAGCGGGGGATTCTTGTTAATGGATGATCATGCCAGACCCCACAGAGCACGAACGGTTGATAATTACCTGATTGAGGTTGGGATTGAGCACCTGGTGTAGCCACCATGACTTATACCCTATTGAACACATCTTGGGCCAACTGAAGCGAACAGTATAAGACTGTGACAGGTGAAGACTGTGACAATATTCTTCAGGACCTTTTGAAAACCACTTCCAAACAATGCTAAGGTGTTTAAGAGACTTGATTTGTGCCAGAGGTGGAAATACCTGTTATAGATACGTTTTCTTTCAAAAAAAGTTTTTTTTTAAATAGTTAAAAATTTATCTTTTTTTACAATATTTTTTCTTTTAATCGTTATGTACTTTCGATTATCGATCGGTGCAAAATCCAATAAAATCAAAATATTTTTGAATTCTAAACTTTGTACAAATTGGAAAAATTGTTTGATTGCAAAACAAAAAGCTACAACGTTTTTAGATTAAAAATAAATATTTTGGACGACATATTTAAAATCGCCTTTTCAAGAAATCAGAGGGAAAAAAGTAATTTATAACATTAAAAATTATAAAAATCCTTTTCAAGTAGCTGATTTATAACGTTCGTTCCTATTTTTTTGGATTTTGTTTTGCTTCAAAAATCATATTTTTAACCTTGAATAGCTTCTAAGCAATACCCGTTACTTTATACATTACTTATACTTATAATTTTTTTATAGTTCCCAGAGGGGTATTGCAACCAATGCAGAATCAGTATATTTAAAAATGTTTTGGAATTACTTTAGTTTATTTTACTTTCAAATTTCAAGCAAGTATAAATGTCTGCATTGAATGATGAATGTTGATTTTGTTTTTCTTCAATGTAGCTATAGATGGATTACATAACCAGTTGGGAAGAAAAACCCGGACAAATCGTTGAGTATCCATCAGTGACAGCCGCTGAATGGAGTGGTTTCGAGTAACATTTATCAACGTTCGAGCCTGGGGTTTCAAAAGTAACTACAATCGGTAGTTTTCTAATACGAAACTTTCATAAAGCTATAATAATAGCGCTTAGCACTATCGAAATAATATGAATCCACTTCCATTCATTTGTACCACTGATTTAAATGCTGTCACTTAGATGATCTCTTTCGCCAACTTCAACTTCAAAGAAAGAGAGATTGTTATTTGAAGGTAATGCGAACATACAATATAAATATATTACGTAATATGAAAAAGTATTATTAAAAAAAATACCCATAATGAAGCATTTGAATCATATCTTCGGATGGGGATAGGTCGGGAGAATTCGCTCTGCATCTTTCACACCTCACCTTTCTCATCAAAACCTATTCTTAGGTTTTATAGCACAACTGTTGAAGGTTTCCTTACTTCACCTAAACCTCTCTTACTTCCACCAAAAGCCGTTAACTCTCTGAGGTCAAATACCTTCTGAAAACTTACCTTACTGAAAATCCTTTTTTTCTGGACATAGCTCAAGCTTTTGACAGGGTTAGGCACGCAGGTTTGCTTTAAAAGCTTAAACGATATTTACCACAGTCTCTTTTTCTAATCCTACAGTCCTACCTTTCAAACCACTTCTTCCAAGTCCGCTGTGGTTAGAATATTTTAACTACTTTCCCTTAAAACCAGGAATTCCACAGGACAGTGTCCTGGATCCCATCCACTATAACTTATAATCCGCTGATGTCCCCTCTACCCCCAATACCTTCTTGGTTGTGTCATTGAAAAGGTTTTGATGAGAAAGGTGAGGTGTGAAAGTAGGGGAAAGATGCAGAGCGAATTCTTCCGACCTATCCCCATCCGAAGCCACCCAGGACCAATCATCACGACGGAGTGGGTGTGAAACAGGATGATACTTTAGCATTTTTTTAGTTACATTCCACAGGGAGTTGTTATCCCTGGTAGATAGAGAGGAGAGGTGGGAATTGAAGGAATCGGAACGGAAGGATGCCAATTGGCGCTTTACCAATCTGGTGTACTGATTGTACGAGCGGCTATCAGCAGGATGTCGGGATCATTGACATAATGTTCTGGAGTAGCATTTGGGTAGGATAAGGTGTTTGAGATGCTGAGGTAAACGATTTTGATTGTGTATTTTTAGTTGACGGTGGGGCGATGATGCCTCCCATGAATGAATGCACTGTATCGTCCAGGCCTTGGGATGTTTTCAGGGACACTTTGAGGTCTACAGAATCTGTAAGAAGGTGGCGGAAGTGCTCCCAATCAAATGGGCCCCTCATAAATGAAGGAGGAGGCAATTTGTGAATTGTTCTTAAGGAAATGGTTAATAATAAAGGGCTATGATCGGAGGAGAGGTCATCGAGGTGCGTGAGTGATTAGTTTAGTGTTCCTAAAGTATTGAAGAAGAAGAAGTGAAGGAAAGCTGGATTTTGGTTGGGATCTGATGGCCATTAGGTGGTTGTATCAGGGGAGATATTGGATCAATGTTTCCGTGTGAGTGCAGACAGCAAAGCACGTCCTCGTGTATTCGTGGATCTTGACCCCAAATGTTGGTGCTTCGCACTAAAGTCCCCACCCACAACGAAACGATGTCGGATGGAGTCTGGAAAGGAGTGAATTTGGAATCGGAAATGGATTTATTGAGAAGGCAGTACACTGATGCTAGAGTAAGGGGGAAAGTGTGTATTCTTCTAATATAATAAATGACACTCAATTCTCCAGGAAATATTCTTTACCTTGAGTTCAAGAATTTACGACCATAGATATTACCAATGTTCCCAACTATTCAGAATCATTCAAGAAATGATATTCAAATAACATTTGAATGCAATCCAAACTTTAAAAAAAAAAGTAATATCTAGCTCATCATTATTCCTGATACGAATTTGAATGGCGGAGGTGTACCAAAGGAAGTCTATTATTTCCCCCATACGCTCTTGCTATACTATCGCCACTGCTACACCCAATTCGGAATTGCATCAAGGACAATCCTCAACAAAACTCAGCAGCACTAGTCAAACACGTTCCCAAAACTAAAATTTCTAAATTAGTAAACAAGATGAAAATAATATATAGCATTTATTACTAGCATAAACCACTTACAAAACACATCCCTAAAGGCCTGATATCTTAAAGTGTACTTACCAATCATGACAGTAATTTTGCATTATGTATTAAGGGCATGGTGTTGACAGTGCATGCTGTTATAACCTCCAGGCTGTTGACAATGCAATGTAATTAAGTCCTGTACAGTTGCTATTAATCACCGGAACAAGGAAACAGTGGGAAGCTGGCCAGTTAGTAAGGGCGACGAGAGAACAGGGCCAGTGAGTGATAAGTTAGGTCATTAACTAGATTCTATACTGCTCGACATAACTAGTTAGTCCTTGAATAAGTATTCGCTAATTTCTTTTTTGTGTTTATATAAATTTGTTATAAATCTGAAGAGCTGGGCTAAATGGGGATAAGTAATTTGTTTACCCTAGCAACACATAAATATACTTAAACAAAATAAAGAACAAAAGAAAGGAAGAAATGATATTGAGGGATTGTTGAAACAATTTTAATGTTTAATAAAAATTTCACTTTTATAACTAGCTGCTTATTAAAACACGCTTCCTACTGTTGGCTCTCAAAAATTGGTTTTAAATATCTTTGTAACTATTTTCACATTACATTCTTGACGAATCCTCAATGATATGGAAACCTTTAAAATTCAATTTTAAATAGCTTCTGAGCAAAAATGAGAAACCATTAAGTCAGACAGACCAATCAAATATCTATATGCCCCTACGTCTTTATTAAAATTATTACATGCAATCAGTGCAGTAGCATTTTAAGTAGTGCTTCAGTTTTTAGCATATTTTTTTGCCATTTCCGGGGGTGGAAAAGGCTCTTTAGCCAAAAGAACTTTACTTATCCCCCACTCTGCCAAGCTCACTATAATCTAAACCGTTTATATATACATATATATATACCTCGGAAGAGGTCAGGAGTCATCGCTGCGGCCTCGAGTCTGGTAGGACAAGTGTGACATTGCTCTAGGTGCCAGGGATGGCAGGGAGGCAGGAGTTGAAGTTCTGGTACAAGGAGGTTGTTAGAACTTAAATGAATAAAATGCTGAGATCAGTGTGAAGGGTACTATTGTTGATGTTTAAGGGAACATTGGCTAAGGGAGAGAATCGACTGTTCACATCCAGCTTTGCGTGTTTCAGAAATAATAGCCTGCAATTGTATTAATGCTAGTTGCAATTTGGCAAAGTCTTACTAATAAAAGCACAGTCCGTTTTATTAAATTGATTAGCTAGGAAATTTCTGCGCATTGACTTGATGTCTGTGTTTAAGCACGAGTCATTCACGCAGTGCCACTTTACCTTCTGCTTAAGGCCAAAGAGTTTTCTTCTAGTATCAGATCGAGTCGGTCCAAGTCTTCGTCGAGGTTGCCTCCGTGAATTGTTAATCGACATATCCATTAACATCATAATCATCCTTATAACCCTTTCCTAACTTAAAGTATGTTCATAGCTCTCAACTGTTTAGAAGTGCTCACTAGATTTCAGTTTTGTATATTTCAACTTACCTTTTTGTTATTTCAACTTATTATTATGCTAATTATATGTGAATTATAATTGTTATTTCAGAAAAAAATATTTATTCGTCGCCTACATTGGGTTGGATAATGATGATGAAGCATGTGATCACTAAAAAGATACTGGTAGTAAATCAAGTTAAATGTAAATAATGAAAATTAACGGTTGAATGAAAGTCATGGACTAGGGAAAATAATACAGAAAAAAATTAAGTCCATCAAAAGAAATTTGACACAGTGATAAGTTAAGTGGCCTTTCCAGAATTTTCAACCTCGGGGGACGTCAGGTTAGACCAACCTATTGAGACTTGAAGGTTGTACACAGTGGAAGAGAGTGAAGTTTTTGACTGTGACATTATATTTAGTATACAACTTACACGTCTCATGACTGAAAGGATTGTTTTATTTTATTTATTCTTAATTTATAAAATCTTTTCTTATTTTCTGCTCTGTTATATTTTAATTAATATAACCTACAAGTTACTCTGTCCAAGTAAGTATTTGGAATGTAATACTTTTAGTGATACGAAAATGAGTAGTTCTTCGTTGAAAATCACTGCTGTAGGCCTATGTTCAGTAAGGTGGGATGCGCTAATATTGAAATGGGTCTGATTTTTTAAGTAGATAGCAACCAGGGTGATATTTATCCTATTATCATTTTTATTTCCAATATCCTCTATATTGTTGCCAATTTTACTAAATTGTGTTGGTTTTATTTTTCTGAACCTAAATTATATATACATATATGTAGATAGTATAATGTGCTAGGGAGGGGAGAGGAGACTTCATTTGATGGCAATCAAAATAAGTGCACAACTGAGAATTTCATTTTCTGAATTTACTTAATCGACTGAATAGATAACTTGTGATTTTCGAGACGCAGAAATAGTCGTATCTTGTAGATTCCCTCGCTTATGAAATCCATTTCCCAACGTTGATGCGAGCTCTGATTAATGCTGCTCAATACTACGCCATTCAGAGACCACCAACTCATTTATATTCGGCGATTCCTTGTTTGTCTCGCTTTTCTCTCTAAACATCTTGGCCGTTGATATAATCCATCTTATATCAAGATAGTATATCATCGGAGGGGTATCAACACTTCAGTGCACTACACTAATGGACCGTAAAGATTGTAAACTTGAGTAAACACGCCATGAAATCTTCAAAAGAGAAAAGTATTATCCAGGCAAGATTATGGAATTGGATGAATGTTTCTTCCAAGCAAGGTTGTAAAATCGCATGAAGTAATTATAAAAATATTCAATAAGCTTCGGAAAATTGTAAGTTCCGTAACTTTAATCACGTTTTTATTATGACTCCTTTTGACTATTAACTTCTACGATGATGAGTTTTTCCTCGTGCTTAGGGCAACAGTAATTCGGTGATGCATGAAGAGATTTGCAACAAAATCAAAAAAGAGCTATAAATAATGCAAAGTAGATGTGCTAATATTGACCCTTTGGGAACCCCAGATTTTATCAAATGATTAGTGCAGATAGAAGAAATTGCATATTTACTACTTTCAAGCAAGCAGATTAACATTTATTCAAGACGAAATGTACCCTCCCTAAAGCCTTGCAAGTTGTTGGTTTCTTCAGCATAAATCAGTGGTTTTGTATATATATATATATATAATTAGCACTTAGAATTACGCTCACAGTCAATGTGGATCACTTTTGTCATCGATCAACTTGCCATGCATATATAAATACTGGCTTAGCACGTTGTGACAGCTCCGAGAATGTATGCACACAGATTAATTCTATACCTGGAGCTACCAAATAATTGTTTCCAGTTTGGGATCGCTAAGATAATTAATTTGTTTAATTAAATGTTTAATTATACAAACTCACGTGGATAACTTTCGGTTTAGTTGATTCGATATTGTACCACTTCGTAACTTTCCGATTACCTCCGTTAGCTCGATTGGCCTCATATTCTATGTAGTAGCTAAGTGTTGTTTGTTTAGGGTTTGTTCCGAATAGCTAGGATTTTTAATTTTCGCTTAATGTTTAATCGTAATTATTATCCATGTACGGTATAAGATTCATGATAGGATTATACACAATGGCAATAAATAAGCGAACCAAGCCTAAATGAAGAGGCTCTGCTTTTTAAATGGAACTTGCAATTATGTTTGTAAACGTATGAAAACATAATTTTATTATGTATACATAGTCCCTTTACGAACATTTAAATTTTTGAATTAACATCAATAATATTATACGTATAACATTTTATTTTGTTGACTTAACCAAGGTTTATTTCGCACGGAATTCCAAATGAAAAGGAAGGAAAATGTTTGTAGTATGCATATTTTGATTGAGGCTAAAACAGTTTGAGCTCAACTATGCTATGTACTCATTTAGAGAGTGAACTGCAAAAACTTAGAGCAAAGGACAGTGCGGATTAGACTAAAATGAGTGGTCTAATGAAGAGGTTATCAAATTTGGAATGGACGGTGTGGGTGTTATTTCCTTTTACAGGAAGATTGTACAAGTAAGAAAAGTTTTAGGTTGTGACAGTACAATAAAGGGAGGATATGTTGAAGGATTGTTTGAAGGACAGAGTGGTATGACCAACCCAACTATTAAATCTCTACGGACCATGGACGAATCCCAAAAGTAATTGTCTTTCGACAGTTAATCAAATTCGGCAAATCGAATTGGAAACGAAATTTTAAATGAATATTCGAGGCAAGCCTACGTTACACTGTATACGGTTATTTGAAAATACTGAGTATGTGAAAAACACCATTAAACATTGAAATCACACTCTTAAATAAAAGAAAAAAAGATTCCTTATTTCTGTTTATTTTATTCTTCTTTTTTAGGATTGAAGGCCCTGCTGGCGAGTTATCTAAGATTAAACGTTAAGATTTCTTTCCGCATTAATTATATATATACCGTATATATATATATATATATATATGTATATATATATTGTAACATTCATGATATTTGAGAATGAAGATCATGACCCTCTCATATGGTAAGGGTCATTTTTTTCCTTATACTCCTAGGAGTGGGGATGAGCAAGAAACCAGTCCACAACCGTCAAGAAGAACACAGTTAGCAAGCTCCCGAATTGGCGGTTACCATCCAGGAAGAAAGAAGAACCAACAGCAGAAAGTAACGTTGATTGGATTACAGGAAGATCATCGATTGGGTGATATTAAGATTTTTTCTTATTATGGATCCATTGAAAGAAATTGAGCTCAAATTCATTTTTGTAATTAGTAGTAACTATCCTAATTTATATTAATATAATATTTTGTTATACTTTTTGTCAGTACTCTATGTTAATTATAATTATTTGTTATAACCATTTTATTTGAATATATTTCACAATTCCTAGTTTCTCAATTTATTAATAACCACAACATTAACCTTGAGATCGGGCGATTCAATCGGGATAAATTCCTATGTCAAAGACATAAAACAATTTGAATTTAAGATCTCATGACGGACCTGCCAAATTAGTTAAGTTAAATTGATCAAATAAAGTAAAAAAAAAAAATGGTAAAAAATGAGGTAGGTTTCAATATATACAACAACTTTATTATGATAAAATTACAATCTGCCTGATTGGGCTATAAGCAATTGTGATAAATTATTCATATTTCATTCATACCAATTTACAATTTTCATTCACTCGCTCATTCATACAATATTTACAGACAGCCCAATAGCCTCCCAAGTCCACATGCGAAGGAGGAAGCGGAGTCTTGGGAAGTCCTCCCCGCTTCTACGTCAGCCGCGTCCCTGGATAAGAGCCAGTGGAGGCTGATTAATAGCGGGAGAGCCACAGACACTCAGGACATGATTGAGAAACTGGCCATTTCCAGGACTCCCACTGTCACTTATTTATAGCTGGTCACTAGGCCACTGCCGTCTCCGAGGAGGTTTATAGGGATGAGTGGTGCAGTGCAATGACTGTGCCAGGGAATTAGGGTGGTTGGATAGGTTACTATAGAATTTTATGAAATTGGAAGGGATTAGTTCAAGAATGTAGGGTATATTTAGATCACTATAAAGGGTTTTAAGGGACATTTACTATAGTTCTCAGGACTTTTGATTGAAAGGATTGGATGCGCTTAATGTTTGACTTTTTTGCTGTCCCTCATAGGTCTATTCCGTATGTCCAGATTGGCTTAAGTATAATTCTGTAAATAAGTAGTTTATTTTCTATTGAGAGATGGGATGTCCTTCAAAGAAGTCTGTACAGCTGTTCAAAGCGTCTGTTTAGTTCTTGTCTTTTTAGCCTCATGTGTGGGTTCAATGCCAGTCCTACTGTCTCAGACACAGGGAGAGGAATCGAATTCCAAAAGACTAGTGGACAGGACTTGCATCAGAGGGTAAAGGTTATGTGGGAACATTTTGCTTCATTGATTTTGATTCACCATTGGTTGCACCAATACTTGAAGGTTTTTGAAGGTTTTGGGATGCTATATCAGGGTCTGAATGGGTTGACAGGACTGCAGTGTCGTCTGCGAATGTTGCCAAGAAGGTATTGGGGGTAGAAGGGAGATCAGCTGTGTATAGATTATAGAGGATGGGACCCGGGATGTTGCCCTGTGGAACTCCTGCTTATAAGGGATAGTAGTCAGAATATTCTAAACCACAGCGGGCTTGGAAGAAGCGGTTTGAAAGGTAGGTGTATCTCACTTCATCATTCACTGCGTTCTGCAGATTCGTCAGGGAGTGGAGAAGGGTACAAGGCTCCGGGCACTTTAATATATCCAGGGGGGTGGCGCGGGGTGTGCATCCGTGTCTTCGGGAAGGCTCACCCAAAGCCAACGATGTATCGGCGGTTCCAGAGGAGTCACTGTAAATATGTACATATAGATATAAGGTAGGACTGAGAAGCATATGGTTAGATATAAGTCTAGTTATAGGGGGATAGAGGATGCACACCCCTTGTAAATGTAGCAGTTAAGTATAGTAGTAAGATATTAGTATAGTTAACGGATCTGTAAATATTGTAAATAGATTAAGGATACTAGCTATAAGGACAAAAAAAAAAAAAAAAAAAAAAGCTAGTAAGGATTATACAAAGTAGATTTAAGGAAAAGTTTTTATTTTATTTTGTTTTGTTTGGAAGTTTTGTGTTGATTTTGAAAAATAAAGAACGAAAACAGTATTACTCAAGGTGCGCTGACCGGTGCAACAATCCCATTGCACCGGAATACGCGCACCACAGGCTACGTAACCCCATGAGCTCGCTTCACGGGCTCGTAGGGTAAGCCCGTTTGAGGCTCAGCCTCAGGAAGGGCACAAAAAAAAAAAAAAAAAAAAGGTTTGAAAGGTAGGACTGTAACATTAGGAATAGGGTCTGGGGTAAACATCCTTTGAGCTTGTAAAGCAAACCTGCGTGACAGACTCTGTCAAAAGCTTCCAGAAAGGCAGCAAGTGCAGTATTGTTTGGTTTCAAGGGCTAAGGACGGTATAGTGAAATATGTAATCAGCCACGCGAAGGCCTTGTTGAGCAGTGGAATGTCGTTGGCGAAAACCAAACTGGTGAATAGGGTAAAGGTTTTTGGATTCAACAATTGGAACTAGGCGTTTTAATAGGCGGTTCCACATTAATACTTTGAATAATTTTAACAGAAACCCTGAAAGTACACAAATAATAACTAAAAATTTATATTTTGGGTGTAATTAACAGTATGATTACGAAACCACTATCTTCTGTGATTAACATTTGATGATAAATTGTTTTTTATGACTCATAGATTACTCTATATTAGAAATAAAATTCTACTTCATAATTAAAAAAAAAAAAGAATTAGCTAAAGGTACTGATCATTAGGGTTTTTCATTAATGTGTTTTTTAGAGTTAGAGGAAATATCTGAAGTTTATACCTAAGTTAGTATCAATATGTCGACAAGGCTCTTAGCTATGATTTTAGAATGAATAAATACTTAAATGTCTAAACGAAAACGTGTACATGGATTTGCTAATTTGTAAAGTTGATATAGTAGGACACGCCGGACAGAATGTCAGTCATAGTGTCTATATTATCTGTTTGAAACTAGATCCTCTGCCCCTTTCAAGCTAGGCAAAAAAATCAAACAGAAAGAAAAGCCAGAGGTCGGTATAGGATTTTCTTTCATCCTAACAATAACAGCCTTGAGGCAGACCAATACATCTTCATTGCTGCCAGTTCAATCTTCTTCTCCACCTAAGTGTGGCTATACACATAAATAGCAGCACTCTTAGTAAGGTGAAAGGTTTTTCTCAGTAAATACATTATGATCTTCGGGGACGATAAAAGATAGAATTTAGGAAGTATGTTTTAGTTGGATGATTCGGCTAATGCCATAACCAATGAAGTAAGCCCAAATAACAAAGATTCTATTAAATAATTTGTGTTAAACAATTCAAGAAAGAGTTTAAAAGAAGGAAAGAAGGAAAGATATTTCCGATAATGAAGAGTTAAGTTTGCGCTATATGATAAAAAATCAAGAGGAAAAAACAAAAGTAATAACTTTCAGACAAATCTTCTTCCACAAATATCTCTGAATTAAAACTCTTCAAAAAAAATAATTCAACCGAAAGTGAAAATATTATCTTAAAATACAGTATGGAGAAAGTAAACAATATTGAGGAAAATCTAATTTCAGAAACTCTATGTGCTGTATAATTCCTTTATTGCGCTAAAATTACAATCTGCCTTGCTAGGCAATAAGTAATTAAGATATAATATCATTCATACCATATTTACAATTCATCATTAACTCACTCATTCATACAATATTTACAGACAGCCAAGAAGCCTCCCAAGTCCACATGCGAAGAGAAAGCGGAGCCTTGAGAAGTCCCCCACGCTCCTCCGTCAGCCACGTCACCGGATACTAGCCACTGGAGACTGACCAAAAGTGCAAAAGCCACAGACGCTCAGGACATGATTAGAGAAACTGGCCATCGCCAGGACTCCCACTGTCACGCGATTATAACAGGACACTGCCGTTTCAGTCTCCGAGGAGTATTAGAGGGATGAGTGGCGCAGACTGTGCTACAGGATGAGGGTGGTTTAAAAGTCTACTGTGGAATTTCGTAAACTTGGAAGGGATAAGTTCTAGAATGTAGGGTATATTAAGGTCGTTATGAAAAGTTTTGTTGCTGACATAATAAGGGACATTTACTATTGTTCTCAGGACTTTTGGTTGAAAGGATTGGATACGCTTGATGTTTGACTTTTTTGCTGTCCATATGTCCAGATTGGTTTAAGTATAACTTTGTAGATTAGTAGTTTATTTTCTATTGAGAGATGGGATGTCCTTTGAAGTAGTCTGTACAGTTGTCCAAAGCGTCTGTTTAGTTCTTGTCTTTTTAGTCTCGTATGTGGGTTCCAGGTCAGTCGTTTGTCGAGATGGAAGCCTAAGTACCGTACTGTCTTGGATACAGAGAGAGGAATAGAATTAAAATAAACTAGTGGATAAGACTTGCGACAAAGGGTGAAGGTAATGTGGGAACATTTTGCTTCATTAACTTTGATCCGCCATTGGTTGCACCAATACTCGATCTCGTCAAGGTCTTTTTGAAGGTTATGGGATGCTATGTCGGGGTCTGGGTTAGATGACAAGACTGCAGTGTCATCTGCAAATGTGGCCAAGAAGGTATTGGGAGTAGAGGTGACATCAGCGGTGTATAGGTTATGGAGGATGGGGCCCAGGACACTGCCCTGTGGAACTCCTGCATTTATGGGATAGTAGTTAGAATATTCTAAACCACAGCGGACGTGGAAGAAGCGGTTTGAAAGGTAGGACTGTAGGATTAGGAAAAGGGTCAGCGGTAAATATCTTTTGAGCTTGTAGAGTGAACCTGCGTGCCAAATCCTGTCAAAACTTGAGCTATATCAAGATAGGCAGCAGTACTGTTTGGTTTCAAGGGCGGAGGAGACAACGCAAAGGCCTTGTTGAGCAGTGGAATGTCGTTGGCGAAAACCAAACTGGTGTGTGGGAAAAAGGTTTTTGGATTCAACAATTGGAAGTAGACGTTTTAGTAGAAGTTTCTCAAATATTTTTGAAAGGATAGCGAGTAGGCTTATGACGGTAAGGTGAGGCGTCATTGGTTGGTTTACCGGGTTTGGTGAATAGGACAATAATGGAATGTTTCCAGAGGAAGGAAAGTGCGTCGTTCGGATAATGCAACTATATATGTAAGTTAGGAAGATTATGGCTTTAGGAGGTAATTGTTTGAGAATTTGAGGAGTAAGAAGATCATATGTAGGGGATTTTATGTAAGTTAAGTTTTTCAGAAGGTATTTGACCTCAGAGGGATTAACGGCTTTTGGTGGAAGAGAGAGAGAAATAGGTGAAGTGAGGAAATTTTCCACAGTCATGCTGTGAGTATGGTTTTGATGTAAAACTTGAGGTGTGCAAGTATACGTAAGATGCAGAGCAAATTCCTCCGACCTATCCCCATCCGAAGCCACCCAGGACCTATCATCACAACGGAGTGGGTGTGAAACAGGTTGATACTTTAGGATTTTTTTAGTTACATTCCACAAGGAGTTATCCCTGGTAGACAGAGAGGAGAGGTAGGAATTGAAAGAATCGGAACGGAAGAATGTCAATCGTTTCTTTACCAATCGGCAGTACTAATTGTACGTGCGGCGATCAGCAGGATGCCGGGATCTTTGCCACACTGTTCTGGAGCGGCGTTTGGATTGGATTAGATCTTTGAGATGCTGAGATAAACAATTATGATTGTGGATTTTTGGGTGACGATGGGGTGACGATGCCTCCCAAGCCGACCTCTGGACTAGAGTAGTGAAGGAATGCACTGCATCGTCTAGGTCTTGGGATGTTTTCAGGGACAATTTGAGGTCTACGGACTCTGTAAGAAGCTGACGGAAGTGGTCCCAGTCAACTGGGCCCCTAATAAACGAAGGAGGAGGCTGTTCGTGAATTGGTCTTAGGTATATGGTTAATAATAATGGACTATGGTCAGAGGAGAGGTCATCGAGGCACGTGAGTGAATAGTTTAGTGTTCCTAAAGTATTGTAGAAAAAAATGTCAAGGAGATCAGGATTTCGGTTGTGATGAGATGGCCAATAGGTGGCTGTGTCAGGAGTGATAGTAGAGCAATGTGTTCGTGTGAGTGCAGACAGCAAAGAACGTCCTCGTGTATTCGTGGCTCTTGACCCCAAATGCTGGTGTTTTGCGTTAAAGTCCCCACCCACAAGGAAACGATGCCCGATGGAGTCTAGAAAGGAGATGAATTGGGTGTCAGGCATAGATTTTTTGGGAGGGCACTACACTGATGCTAGAGTAAGGGGAAAAGTGAAGGTGGTGATTGACACTGCAGTGGATTAAAGAAAATCATGTGCTACCAAAGGAACTATGTGGTGGGATATGGAGTTATGGACAATGACAGCGGTACCTGCATGAGCTCTTCTATCAGGGTGATCAGTTTGATAAGTCTGGTACTGTCGAACGGTAAATGGTCGTTTACTCGTAAGTCTTGTTTCAGTAATAAGAGCTACGTCGATGTTTTTGTCGTGGAGTAGTGCTGTCAGTTCGTTAGTGTGGGTGCGAACACCATTTGCATTCCAAAGAAGGATGGATAAGGATTCAGAAGGATCCACTTATGGGTTTCGTTAGCGGGGATAAGGTAGGAGACAAGATTTGTAAGAAGGGAAATGAGAGGGGTAATTAGAGTTCTGAATTCTGTAAGGAATGATGTTAATAGGCTAGTAAGATGTGACTTGTGGACGAGTAGTGGGCAGTTCCTGTGACTGCTCTCTGTTCCAAACGGCATCAGCAAAAGAGACTGAAGGCCTCAAATTTCTGGGGGCGCTTCTTGAGCTACCTGTAGCTGGCTTCTCTTTTTCAGGCCGGTGACGTTGCTCGCTCCTGGACTTTAGAATTCTATATGCCTCGCAGCCCTTGTAGTTGGCCGGATGGTCATGCTGGCAGAGCACGCATACAGCAGGCGATTTCAGGGGCTTCTTGCAGAATTCGCTTTTGTGCTGCCCACTACACTTTACACACCTGGGAGGTAGGTGGCAGTACGATTTTGTGTGTCCATATGCCTGGCATTTATGGCATTGGACGATGTCTCGTTTGGGGTAAGGTTTATCGACCTGTATTCTTGTGTAATACAGGTGTGTTAAATCGTATATTTCCTGCACACCAGATGTCCACTCGAGATCTACAAAGAATAACGGTAATGCCGTTTTGGTGGATTCGTTTTGTTGTCTGTCCTCACGTAAAACGTTGGTTATTTGGCGAACTTTGAATCCCAGAGCTGATAGTACGTCTTCAATTTCATCAGCTGGTGTGGTCAAGTGCAGATTTCTGATCACTACGATCTTTCTTTCTTTAACTGGTAGGTATGGAAGTCGGCGTTGGTTTCTTCCAAAGACTTGATGATCGCTCGATAAGTATCGGGAGTGTCTGGGGAAATTTTCGTATCCTGAGAGCGATTGACGCATGTGTATTTTCCGGTATCTACAATTTTGTTTATTTGTGAGCATAATAATTTGAAATTGCTAATATTCCTTACGAATATTGGCTGTTTCTTAATGCTTCGAAGCTGTTAGGCGTAAAGAATGGAGATTCGTTTACTGTTTCTTCTTTTGAAGTGCTGGCCTGTGGTGGTAGGTCTTCCATAGAGCTGGCGGCAGATGAGTTTATTGAAATGTTTCTATTTGATCTTCTAGGCTTTCTTTTAACAGGCGATGGGGTCGGAGTTGGCCCTAAAGACTTTGTTCTTTTTTTTTTATTATCAGACATTATCTGTTGATAAAATCTCATTTTATCATAAAAAAATAAAATAAAATACGTAGTGCGGTGGGATTTGTTCTCACAACCTCCAGTGGCTAGTCACGGGTCTTGGCTCTGAGCCACCAGACCAACTGGCTCAGAATACGTATTACTTAGGCGTTAGTGAACGATTCGTAGACGGCTAATGGCAAAGGCGTCTCAATATGGCCGACTTCTCGGTCCTATTTCACTTTTATTCTACACAAATGTAATAAGTGATTTACTCACGTCTTGAGGGCTCCCTCGTGACCAGCTCACGTAAGTTGCCTGCTAGAGCGATTTTGTGGATGAACTGTGGCCTAAAAAGGGTAGTATACAATATTTGAAGGACGAGCGAAACAGAGAGATGTTGTACAAAGTAGCGCATGCGCAATAACTACTCTATGTGCTAAGGGCAATATTTCCAATGGTATTGCTTCTTACAATAGCGTAATTTTATCTGAAGAATCTGTAAAGACGATTGGTATTCTAAAAACTTAAAAGACACTAGAACCTTTATTTGAGAAACCAGTCAATATCCGACAGCACAATAATGTTCCTGTAGAATTGTTACGCTACGGGATGGTCCCCTGCTCCCGCCACTTGTGACAGTACCGCTTCCAAGGCGTAGTCAATGGCATCCGTGTAATTGTGAATTGTTTTGTGAAATCAGGAAACGCAAGTACCGGATGTTCCTGTAGTCGTCCCATGCACTTGCGAATGATCATGAGGGGTGATGATCACCTTATTCCCCTTTTAGAGGAGGTTGTTAAGAGGTACCAGGTATGCTGCCATTTCTGGGACGAATCGCCTGTAGTAGTTCAGTGTTTCCATCAACCGCCGTATCCCTTTTATGTCAGACGGAACCGTCCATTAACCGCCATCTTCTGGATTGCTACCACCTTCCTGGCATCTGATAGGACTCCTTCTTTGGATATCGTGTGCCCTAAAAACTGATGACCTCTCGACCCAGATCGGACTTTTTCACCGATAATTTCAGGCCGAATTGTCGCACCCGGTCAAAAAACATCCTCAAGTGATCTACATATTGGGCCTCGGTCGCGCTTAATTCTAAGAGGCCGTCCATATCTTGCAACCGGACTCGTTTGCTACCCGTAGAAACTCATCCATGAGCCTTTGGAATGTGCTTTTTTCAATCCAAAGTGCATCCTCTTAACACTCCCTTAATGACTTCCCTCCTCCTGGGGCGTCCCGCGTTTCCTCGGTTCCTTTCTCCCACTGTTGCTCTCTCTCTTCCACTGTTCTCCGCTTCCTTCTTCCTCCACGTGACCGGCGCGATTTTGGGCCTTCTGTACACCACTTTCCTCCAGCCCATTTCTCCCTTGCTGGCTGTAATTTCTTCCTCTCTGGTGCTGGTGTCTACCATTTCATGAGCGCGTTCGAGAAACGTGCGCTTTCTAGATAACACCTTCTTTCTTCCTGTCTCCTTCACTAGCTGCACCTTCAATATTTTGATAAAAACGCCATCCTGGCTTATTCTTCAGCCACGCTCACTATCTCCCGAAGTGATTCAGTTCCCCGGTTTCGCCTGCGAATCTCTTCAGATCTGAAATGGACTTCCTCATATACTGAGCCATGATCGCCTGAATCTTCATCCACGCCAACGTAGTCACGTGAGCCATGGTCGTTTGAAGCAACTGTGGTATATCTGCCGCTCCATTCAGCACCACGGTTCGTTACACTCCCTCTGGCATGATATAATAAAAAAAATGTATACAGAGAGGAGACGATAAAGAAGAAAAAAAAAATTAGAGATAAAGAGAAAAAAAGAACAATAACTTTCTACGCCGCCATAAGAGGTTTACGGGTTTCAGCACCAGTCAATCGGTGGCGGTTACGATTGATTAAACAGAATAAGGAAAGGAAATGCAACGACACACTCTTACTCCAGCAAAAGACTGATTAATTGGTGATGATAATCCTACATGTATAGGATTACGGGTTGTTTACATCCCATGATCGTATTAATATTCGACATCGTCATGCCTCTGGCTTTAACTCATATATATTGACACTTATAATATATAATTGAATATATATATATATATATATATTGGAGTACTTATTGACGGATGTGGATTTGGAAAATATGTTGGTTCTAAGAGAGGGTTTGGTCAATGGTTCTCCCCAGGGTAGAGAGGGTGGAATAGAAAGTGATAGGGTGGTTTTAAGGGGTAAAAGGGGAATATCTGCAAAGGGTCTAAGGAGGACACTGGAGTATATATATGACTATTGCTTAGGTTTTCGCTGCGTTTAGCCTCAGTTTATTCAGGCTTGCCCAGGCAATTATTCGTTCTAGGTCTCCCGGAAATTTGGCAAACACAGCTAAACAAATCAGAGAGGCACGGATAAATAAATATGGGAGTTGTCAGCGTAAAGGTGATGGGAACAACGAAAAAATAGTTAGAAAGATCATTTATAACAGAAAGAAGGAGATAAATGATCGACCCCAGGGCTACACCCGAGAAAGGGAAGGAAGAAAAGAGTGAGGGAAGCCTATAGGGGCTGATTATTGATAGTAACTACTTGTGAACGGTTGGAAAGAAATGATCAAAACTACTACTTAGAGCAATCGGAGAATGATTTTAACTTGGAAAGAAGGAATGCGTGGCCCGTTTAACATGCTTTGGAGAAGTCTAGGAGAATTAGGACTGTTAATTCTTGTTGAATAATAGAATTATGAATGCCACTAGTAATTATAGCTCGTGGACAGTGAGTGGAGTTTTTTGTTTTTTTTTCTAAACCCCTTTAATTATAACATTTTTAACAATTTACAATTTGCAAATTAGAAATTTCAAATTAACAAATTTCTCCTCTTTCTGAGATGCACTGATGCATTCGAAGGAGGTTGGGTTACATAACAATAAACAGATTACCGTTAAAATTGTGTAGAGTAAACAGAAAGGATGGATAAGTTATGACTGTTCCAGGAAATCAGATATTTGGGATTGAACTAGTCATTCAAGAGTGGAGATTGGACGGTAGACGTTTGTTGATCTAAGATTTGGATTTTGTTAAGGATTGGCTTCAAGCTTTTTCCCACGAAATTGGGAA
This sequence comes from Acanthosoma haemorrhoidale, assembly GCA_930367205.1. NCBI lineage: Eukaryota > Metazoa > Arthropoda > Insecta > Hemiptera > Acanthosomatidae > Acanthosoma > Acanthosoma haemorrhoidale. The sequence goes on from OV884011.1 coordinate 51,565,912, forward strand.
GACTGAGTAAGGGAACATTTTTAAATATATGGAGAAGAAGAAATTAACACGAGAAAAAGAAGAAATTTGTGTGTTTTATTTTATTTGGACTCTGATTATGTCTTCGTTATTGCATATGGTAGCTTTACCTCTTGTAGCCATAATACCTTCTTTTTACCGCCATTCAACCTTTATTTCAACTTCCAGTCTATTGGCAGTATCAATCAATAAAATAAGCCAATTATCATCCAATTATAAATCTACGTCATGTAATAATAACAAAAAAAACTCACTAGTTCGTCACACATGGAAGAACTCCGTTGGTCAGAGGCGGAAGCACTGAAACACAAATGAGTTATTGTACCGCGCTTTATGATTTTCCACCGTAATGAATGCATTGCTAACTGATTATTGCAATAAATAAAATATGAAACAATGTGATTTGAATGCTTATGTATAATAAGCTTATATATAATGAATATTTGATGCAAACAGGCAGGAAAACAATAACTGGAATATATCGGAGAATGATGTTACAACATTACCCATCATTTCTGAAAAGTAATACCAAATAAATTGCTTGTTTGGGCAGATTTTATTTTGAAATAACATATCTATTCTCAATACGTTTCTTAAAATTCATTGGCTGAATTTTTTCTTAGTGAAATAATCAATTAATTAGATTTATTATCTCCAGCAACAGTCTATTCTAGTGCAAATGAGCACTTTAGTACCACAGTGTACTGCATTGGAAATAATTTTCCAACAAAAGCTAATTATGTTTGTGTTAGCATTTGAGACCGGCTTTGTCCTAGATGAATGCTTGCAGCATAGTTGAGAGCTTTCCGGCTAATGGTGTTCATTCAGCGAAGAAAGCATCACTTATGAAGTAGCAGGTCTGTTCTAGCTGATAATGGCTGCACATTCAACAGCACAAAGAAGATTATCTGCTAAGGATTATGTACGCTAATCTATTAGAGACTCATTTTCGACTAGAAGAAGAATAGCGTACTGTAACCTTCTTCTCGTATGTATTAAGGTAACTACGAAGCAGGAAACAAATCTGTTTAAAAAATAATAATTATTCTAGGAAATTATTATAAGTTAGTACTTCTTGAAAGATTATGTAGACACACTGTACATATGTCTGCAAGTTAAAGTCAGAGACAACTCTGTATTGAAAATTAATATGATCATGGGATGTAAACATACACCCCACCAAATACAGATAGATCCAAAGGATCGCCATAAAACAACCTTCACCTTCGAACGAGGGCACTACGAATTAACACGGATACCAGTTGACCTTAAAAACGCACCTATCACGTTCCAGAGTTGGACGTGTTGCTCAGGGGTATCGATGAGTCCATGTGCCAAATTCATTTGGACGACCTCCTAGTGCAGATGAGGCTCAACACCAAGAGCACCTGAAAACTACGTTCAACCGAGTGAGGCAATTTGGGTTAAAATTGTCAAAGGAAAAGTCCCGGTTAGGCCAGGAAGTTATTACCTTCTTAGGACACAAAATCTCCAAGGAGGGGGTGTGACCATATGCTGAGAAGATAGCAGGCATCCAAAAGATGGTGGTCCCGTCCGATGTCAAGGGAATCCGACACCTTATAGGAACGCTAAATTTCTATAGAAGATTCGTCCCGGAAATGGCGGCGTATCTAGTCCCTCTCAATGACCTCCTGAAAAATGGATGGAAGGTGATCATCACACCCGATATAGAGGCGAACTTCCGAAAGTGCATGAGCCGTTTGCAGGAACACCCGGTGTTGGCATTTCCCGATTTTAGTAAGAAGTTCGCAATTACGACGGATGCTAGCGAATACGCGTTTGGAGCGGTCCTATCGCAGGTAGGAGACAAAGGAGACCAACCAGTAGCGTATGCCAGTAGACGCCTAACGGAAGCAGAAAGCCGATACAGCGCACTAGAACGGGAGTTGCTAGGGATCGTCTGGGCAATTGACCATTTTCGGCCCTATGTATTCAGGAGAAGATTCCGAGTCCACACGGATTATCATTCGTTACAATGGGCAGGGAAACTGAAGGAGTTATCGGCCAAGGTCACCAGAGGGAACGAATCCCTTAACCAGTCACAGGCGATGAAAGTCAACGCCATATAACCAGAATAAGGGGAATCATCCAGGGATGTCCGGCAGTTCCTCCAGGAATGGAGGCCAGATGGGGAGGGTGACCAGTGAGAATTTCGTTCCGCGGAGCAGGGGCAGTTGACAGGAGGAGGAAGCTCGGGAGGTGACAGATCCACGGAGATGGAAGAGCTCCAGGAAATAGTCAACGATGAACGACCTCGGATAACCTGGAAGACGTGAACAGCGGGACCCACTAAGTTTGCTTACGGCTGTTAGAACAAATTCACAGCAACGACCATCTGGTCGCCGCCGGGAGTCAAACAAGACCAGATCTGCCGCGTACTCAACGACGCTTTCAAGCTATATCCATGTAGGGGACGGGAACATTTGGGAGAAAATTAGGGGTTATGGTGGGCGAAATGGATTGGGTTCGACCGGACGTCATGGTGATCTCGATTTACCACCAAAGGATCCCAAAGGCGAGTTTGAACCGGAGAGCTACTAGGTAAAGTTTGTAGGGCCACGGCGACAGTCGTCCGTGAGGAAGAGGTATCTACCAAGAAGGTGCTAGTTTTAGCGAGACGATGGCAGGGACTCCCATTATGAAGGTGTGGGGTCTCCCCACAGTGGGGGCATTCCCGGTCGCAGAGCATTTGGCACAGTGCCCCGTGAGACACCGAGTCAAATGCTTGGGTGCAATCAATGGAAATCATAGCCATGGCCATGTTTCTATTCATGTTATAGCTAGCTGTAGTAGACTGTACCTTCAGAAGGGGGTGTTCTACGCTCATACTGGATTGGAATCCAGTCTGCTCTGGCGGAATGATGTCGTTTTTCGAGCAGTAATCTTTGAGATAATTCAAAAGTATTTTTCCCATCTGAGGTAACAGGCTGTTCGGGTGGTAGTGGGCTGGGTAATCTCCGCTCTTGGCTGGCTTTAGTATTGGGAACAAGATGGCTTGTTTCCCTGCCACGAAAGTACCGCAATCTTATACAAGAGTTGTATAAGTTTGCTAGTTTTACTATCCCTCTCCTCGGCATTTGTTTGAGCAGCACTGTTTGTATCCACTGTTTGTATGTTTGTATCGGGTTCTGAGAGTCTGTAGAACGCCTCAAATCTGGCTGATTATATAGGCAGGCCAGCGGTGCGGGGTCACCCCGAAATACCTTCGGCTGTTTCATAGATTAGCTTCCCTCTCCCTAACTGTCGTTATAAGGTTTTTATTATGAAAATATGGAAGCATAGGTAGATATTTTCTGGTCGAAAAGAGGGGAACTTCTAATTATTTGTGATAAACTGGTTGGCACAACAGTGATAAACAATTACTGTCATTGGTAAATATAAATAGTCATAGGCTAAAAAATATATTTCATTTAGTTTCGGGTGAATTTTTAATTAATCCAATATCAATAAGTTTTTTAATACTTATTGTGAACTAGCCACAAATGTATTCATACTCAAACCCAAGAAAGCATATACGATTCGAGCAGTAATGTAGTTTATAATGGTCAATTACTTAATAATTCCCATGTTGATAATACTATTAACATGGGACAGCCTTATTGATAAATTGTCATACTTTCAACTGGAAAATATTAACGATCATATTAGTTTACTGGATAATCATAAAGTAACCCTTCCAGGAATTAGGGTTCTAATCCCTACGCCTAATTGGATGTTGGCCACCCTTCTATGAACCACCTAGGAAAAAGAAACGCAGAGGTCCTCTGATCAATAACTGCTATGAGAAAACTAGAAATATCTTTAGTTCAGAGAACACTAACTCCCGGATTATTTCATCCCCTTCTAAAATGATACAGTAAGATCCTATCCCTTTCTAAAACACTTTTTTAATTCAAGACCAAATAAATCGTCCTCGCGGTGCGAAATACTTTATGTAAATCAGTTAATATGGCTAATGGATTTTACTAGACACTGGTACACCCAAATTCTATTGACGAAACTGATTTAATCTCACCTGACGGTACTTGGGAATATTTAGCAATGTCACTTGGACTTGTGTTATAGAAGTATTGGGTTCATTAGTATATATGATTATGTAGTGGTATACCTGGATCATTTATCAATAATTTCCAAAACGCATGAATAGTCCATACAACGGCTTGATATAGTTTTGACTGACGCCGGTTTCTCCCTAAGCTTAGCTAACTGTTTATTTATATCGACACAGGTTACATATCTTGGTTATGATGTTCAAGATGGTCAAATTTGTCTAAACACACAAAAAGTTGAGCCATTGACTAACTTACCACTTCTAGATAAAATTACAATCTGCCTTTTATTAGGCAATGAGTAATTGAGATAAATGTCATCATTCATACTATATTAGATATTAGATATTACTATATTAGTTCTTTATGTAGGAAATTAGGTTAGACTATTTATCCAAAATTTGTCAATATTAGCTTCACCGGTGCACAGGTTTATTAGTAATGCTTCATCTTTGGATTCAAAAATCGTTAAGTGGTTACTGGAACATGAACAGATTAGACAAAAACTCATCTCTATTTTGACAAATAATCACATTTTAATGATATTCGACCCTTCTCTTCCAAACGAGTCACACTCAGCTGCAAGTTCTTTGGACTATGGCAGTGTTTTATTGCATATTGTAGATTTTCTTAGTCGAAATGCCCGTGAGATTAGAAAAGGTATGTGCAGACCTCTCGGCAGTCCTTGTAACAACCCATCCCTGAGTAGTATAGCCATTCCCACAGTTGTTCGTAAAGCTAGGCCCCACGGACGGAAACAAGTAGGATTAAGAAAAATATTAGAATCCTCTAACAATACAAAACGAGTTGCATTAATTGCAGTATCATCTGATTGGATTGACTTGCGGAACAACATAAAAACTCTTTTATTCCTGAAATTGTGTCGACATAAAATTCCTATGAGGTTTACGATGACATCAAGAGTTAAATAATCTTTGTAGAGGAGAGCCTTTTAAAAGAAAAGAAAGAAAAGCTTTATTTTGAAGTACAATGAAAACACTGGTATATACAAATATCAGCTAGAACATACTGGGTGGAATTTCTAGGTATGGGGCTAAAACTGAGACATATGTAAACAAGAAAAGGATAAAATTCTTGGAAGTAGGGAGGTCTTGGAAGGATGCAGTTGATTACTTAAAAATAACAGGGAATTATCTGTAACTTCTATAAACTCACGAGGCAGGTATACAGTTCTGCTCTAGCCTCTTCTACTTGTTCTTAGCATTATAAAACGTCTCCCGTTTCTAATACCTGAACTCCTGGGCAGGATGGTGATATTAAGAAATAACATGTTTTATAGCTGTATAAATTCTTTCTTGTGCTAAAATTACAATCTGCCTATTAGGTCTTATTAGGCAATAAGTAATTGAGATAAACATTCTCATTCATACCATATTTACAATTCATCATTCACTCGCTCATTCATACAATATTTACAACGAGCCCAGAGGTCTCCCAAATCTACATGGTTGTCACCTCTCTCAAATGCGAAAGAGGAAGCGGAGTCTTGGAAAGTCTTCCCCGCTCCTCCGTCAGCCGCGTCACCGGATACGAGCCAGTGGAGGCTGACGAAGAGCGCGAGATCCACATACGCTCAAAACATGATTGGGGAAACTGGCCATTGCCAGGAAACATTGGTTTCTAAATCATTTTTCTCTATTTGGTTATGAATAATTTCCTTAGTATCAAACTTAATAATATTGGAGAAGGGTAAGTGTATAGGTAAGGTACTATTACTTACAATGAATACATATGATTTATTAAAAGTTAAATATGAATGAAAGGAGTAGGAGTTACAATAGTGTGATACATGTATCTAAGTTTTTATGCAATGCGTTAGATATGCAATCATTGCTAATATTCTTAATGTTAATACAAAATGAATTGGATTTTATATAGTTACATGTTCTAACAGAGGTTTCTTGTATATTGTACAGAATTAAATTTCTTTTTACTATAGTGGTTGTCGGGATAGGTTGAACAATTGTCGGAGGTCAACAATTGTCGGAAAAGGTGAACAATTTTCGGAGGTCAACAATTGTCGGAAAAGGTGAACAATTGTCGGAGGTCAACAATTGTCGGAGAGCGTCACTAGGGGAGTGCCTGATCACTCTAGCCCTGGTGACAAGTGCGGATTGTTGTAGTTACTAACATGGACCATGTAGGCGTTAATATCTGACTCCATTTATTGATAGGAATGTGTCCCGACAAGACACTGTGTTCAGGATGAGGTTCAGAGGTTCATAAAGAAAAGACCAGTTTTCAGAGTTCGGGTGAGAAATCGGCAGCGTAATAAGTACAAGTCGTCAGAAGTCTGCTAGAGGCTGTGAGGCAAAGTGCCGTCGTAGTGGCATAGGGAGAGGAGACTAGCGGAAGGCTGAGTGGGCTTACTCCCAGGGGCCCGGGACCATGGGCATATCGCGACTTCGAGATGCAGAGACTAGAAAAGAGTGAAGAGTGAGCCTACAAGGGCCAGGTGGCCCTGGTGTAAGTGACAAGTCGTGCGGCTATGGAGACTAAGAGACAGAGTGTCCTTCAGGGCGAAACTTACCGATATAAATATTGTAACCCCCCTCCCTCGTGGAAGGCGGAGTCTGTCTGTAGGTGGTCTGTTTTATTATCCCGTTGGTCCAAAAGGGTGTGCTTTATGATGTCCCGCCTCCCGAGTTACGTGACTAAGCTGTTCCTAGCATGATTTTATGACCACGGGAACGTGACTGAAGGTCTATTCTAATAGGGGTAAGTGTGCTTGCCCTAGGTTTTATGGCAGTCAGGTGGCTAATTCTCTTAGGTTTATTGCCGTACCCTCGATCCTCTGTTATTTGTTTTTATCTCTGCCGATCCCTCTATGATTTATTACCAGAAGTTACAGAGATTTGCATTTCTATTATAATACATTTTGAACCAGAGTGTAGGGTAATTTACATATATAGTTAGCGCTTCGCTACAGTGGTTATTACATGATTGTCCTTTCGTACAGACGCAGGTAAAAGATAGATTTAACTTCGTTTTAGTCCTTTCTTTGGTAATTGTATGATGTAATGAATGAGTCCATTTCGTATAGAACATGGAATTTTTCTTGTTAACCTAATGGTTTCCAAGTCTTGTGATAAGTTGGTCATTAATTAAGTCGGAATGTTTTATTCCATTCTACGTATTTCCAACGACTGTTCTATGTCTAGTATTAGTACAGTTAAGTAATTTAATATTTCGTACAGTTCAGTTAAGTGCATAGCATATTGGGTCCTATCTATACCGTTGATTACTTCCATGATTTGATTATTATTATTAGCAGATAATGTGAGTGTCACTGTCAGTATCAATGTCCATCTGTTCTCCATCTGAAACATTTTGTTCTTGTGGTATAAAATGTCTCTTTTTTTCTTTTTCTTGAAGCTAATGTTAAACGTTGGTTCATGTCTTAGAGTTAATTCATTTAGTTTCTTATATTAATGGGTTAGAGTTATCTAGATGTCTTGAAAGGCTATCTCTTTACCAATGTATATCATATTGCCTCTACCCTTATTAAAATTGTCGTTTATCAATTTAATATCCGTCTTGAAAGTTTCTATAATTTGTTTGTTTATATTCACTGTATGGTCAATATCATGATCTGTTATTATAGTTGTTTCGTTCAAATTCACTTATGACATTGTACTACAATACCAGTTAACCAACTGTCGGATTGTTAAAGTAAGGGGAGACGCCTGCTGCAGGGCTAGGGTCACTAGGACCCAGCCGCTGTACGGCGAACGCCAAGAAAGAGAAAAATTGGGTGGACTTGTGTTATTTGACCTTTGCTGGTGGACTAGTCGGTGGGCAGCTTTATTCGTATTGATCTGGCTCCATAAGATCTTAGAAGGTGTGCCCCGACAGTTCACTGTGTTCAGAAGAGGAACAGAGTAGGTATTATAGGTAGTTTATATGATCTTGGAACGACCACGAATCTACACTCAGTATCTAAGGGTAGGCAAATGAGAGAAACAGACTGGATCGCTGGGGAAGACGCTACTAGGTAAAGTTTGTAGAGCAGCAGTAGACCATCGTCCACCAGGAAGAAATCTCTTTCAAGGAGGTGATTTTGAGGTAGTTTCAGCGAGACGAAGGCAGAGAATCCCACTAGGAAGATGTGGGGTCCAAAAACGCCGGACTAAAACATGACGAGGTTAGGAAAGAGAGATGCAGAGTTAGTTAAATAAGAAACCCATGGTTCAAGTATAGCAACAAGCGCCATTGCAGAGATATAGGGATAGAAAGAGCTGTTTTCAATTCATGTATCTGATTACGAATGTCTGAAAAAGGTGAAATCATATTGTTTTCTAAATTTATCATAAGTCGAATAAAAATTGTTTGTTACTAGAACTTTGGTCTCGGGAGTCTTGCTGTGTAGCTACTACACTTATTTAGTCTCCCATGACTTCTGGGTTGAGTTCTTTTAAAATTTGGTTGTATTCTTCTTAGTCATTAGATTCTATTAATCTGTCCATGTTTTCTTTTGTTTTCATATCGTCAAGTTCTAGAAAGGTTAAGACTCTATCAAATCAAGATTTACATCTTGATCTTCTTGCCCCAGGTTTGCCATACAGCATCTCTTGATTCTGAGCATGGCCTGAATATCGACATTGTCCAGTTTGAATCTGGGCTTGCCGTATATATGTCTTGTTTGCTCTACTTTTCTGTTTGCTCTCTTTACTGATAGGACATTAGGTATTGCAGAGAATTTATCTTTCGTGGACAATAAGTATTTCTTTAGACTGTTTAGTTAGCAATACCGTTTATACTCCATAGAACCAACACTGACTACATTGTGGCTATAGTTAACTTGATCTTCAATACAAAGTTCAATTTGTAACATCCAAAATGGAAGTATGATAGTTCATTTGTGTGGTTCAATTGTCTTTAATACTTTTAACCATGAGTATTTTTTTCACGTAAGATAATAAAACCCACTGCTTATAAATACAACTATTTTCTTCGTCATTAAAAATTCTATATATATATATACTCCTTTATTGTGCTATAATTACAATCTGCCTTTTATAAGGCAATAAATAAAAATTCTGAGTAAGAGAATTCAAACGAACGACCTTCGCACACTAGTTCGTTAAGTGACCTCATTTAGATTATATATTCTATTTTAATGAATATTGTTTTATGGATTATGTGGAATAATTTATTTTCTTGACAATTTATTTCTCCGGATAATGTGATATCCGCAGAAGCCTTCATTTTGCGTCATGTTTTCAAAATAATTGGGGCAGGGTAGGAGAGATGGATGTGATCTGCCAGCTCATTAAAAATGTGTTTCAGGCTCCGTCTAATAATAAGATTGTTTATGTATTTTGTATACAAATTCACGCTGAATTTTTTTTCGTAGCTCAAAATCATTTCCTTTTGGGGAAATAATTATCAGACTATTTTCTAACATTAAATTTAAAAATAAACCCAAAATTTAAAATCAAGGATAAATTTTATCATTTTTTTTGATAAACAAGTGGCAGAAGTAGTTATCGTGACCTTTACGACAGCTCGGCGACTTCAACAATTCCAAAACGGTATACTGATGAAAGTGGTCAGACATACTTCATTCGAGCAGCGGAGCAACAGTGAGCTTCACGAGATCTTTGAGCTGCCTACGGTGGATAAATTCATCCAACGTAGACATATCAAATTTTTCGACTCACTACAATACTTGACAAACCCGGTGTTTAACACGATAACCCCCGCTCCGTTCCCCTATCGATGGCAGGACGCTGTCGTGACAGGAACGTTTTAGCCTTAGGTTCTAGTTTTAGGTTTTAGTTTGTAGTTCCCACATTTTAATCTGAAGGTGAGCCCCATCACCTAATCCTGTACCCAGTGATTTGTAATTTTAACTTCAAATAGAAAATTGTTATTGTAATTCTACCCTCCTTTGCATGTATAAGCAGATATGCAGTAAGCGGAGAAAACTGTTAATTGAGAATTACTAAACTGTAAAACTTTGATCAATAAAGGGGTTTTGAATTACAAAAAAAAAAAAAAAAAAAAGGTAGAGTAGCCTGGGGAACGACCGTAGCAGTCCTTCTTCAGTCTGGTGCCGGGTTATGGCAACGTAGTATTGCTTCGATGTCTCCTTCTTTGGGCCTAAGGCCGCAAACGTTGTGATTAAGTATATTGTGTCTAATCATTAGTGTCTCTATATGATGCAATCGTTTTATGCTGGGCCTGGCGTCTAACCTCTATTGCCTGCATCAGTTTTATTCTGTACGGGCACTGTGGATATGAAACAACATGGCCCTCTCCACAGTTAGCACAGCGTAGGGGCACCGCCTGGTCACGTGGGCATTCGTTTGTTTCGTGAGGCTGGCTGCACCTCACGCATTTCGGGGACTTAAAGCAATATCACCTGGTATGGCCATATTCTTGACAATTGAGACACATGGGGATGCCACCTTTCTCGTTATATGTGCTTACTCGGAATAGCACATTATTTACATTTTGTTTGAGTTTGTCCGCAGTAAGAGTGGCATCCCATATTACGAGAACTGGCTAAATTTCGGATTTGGCGCCATCCTGGTCGCTTTTTCTCAGTCTGTAGACCGATATTATACCTCCTTTAGGAACAATGTGGGCTTGTATTTTTTCTATGGGATGAGTTAAGTCAAATCCGTGTAGAAGAAAATTTTTGTTCGGTTTGGTTTGTAGGTGTGGTACGGTATTTTAGCTGCTTTAAGAGCGGCGGCTGTTGTTAATCGGGCTTGTTCCGTGGCACAAAACACTTTAGTATCCTGTTGTCCTTGTACTACATGGTATCCAGTGATTTTGTGTTCGTTGAGGAGCCAACTATTTAATTTTCCCATTACTAGGGGAGGTATTGGTTTGGGCTTAGTGGGCCTAGTGGTCATTGGTTCGGTTTATGATGTTTGGGGTTGAACCGTATTTAGGGGTTCAAAAGAATTCGTAACCTGGGTTTGTTGAGTTGTTGGGTTCGTAACTTTGTGGCACTGTTCTGGGTCGACAGTGTCTTTTGGGCAGGTGGAATCCCTCAACATTGTCGGGGATTCATTCGGGGGAATCACACAAGTCATATGTGACTTTTCTGGGGTCCCTACCGTTTGTCATACCACGGAAGGTCCGTGCGACGCACGTCCAGTTAAGGGGGAGAGCATCACTTATAATAGTTAAAAGTACTCACCTGTCTCCACGGGAACAAAGCGCCACTGATTAAAATAACAAAACTTTACCAGATTTGAGCTCTTGCCACAATGGAAGCTGGATAGCGTCTCTTGTTGTTCAGAAACTATGCAATCAGTTGTAACACAACCTAACGCAACGAGAGCTAGCTCAATTTTAAGAGAAGATAACCTTTTTTAAATGTTTCACTCTATAGTTGCAACATATGTCCTACTCGGACATTGGAAGTGTGTGTCAGGTGATGGCACAACTGAACATTGATCGTACCAATTATTACTCATAAAGTGGTCACGCAATGAAGCAATTTAGTGAATGTGGTCATCACAAATACCGAGTATAACAAACTAGAATCTCTTTAAAAAATCTTATCAGTTTGTGATGGTTTTGGCCCCTTTAATGATGTGAGGAATAAAAATTATTCCAAACGATAAAAATGTAATCTGCAACGGTTTTATGATCGCTACAAAAAGCTAGGTGAACAGAAGTGATCCCAGAGGGGATACACAATCGCCTCCCACAATGGCCGCATGTCATCACTGACCACATCGTTAATTCTGTAGTTTCAGGGACTACATTTGTCCTTCGATTGAACCGGTCATTTCGTGATATTATTCCCAAACTGAAGGGTGAAGTTTTACTTTTTAACAGATAAGAATTTTTTAGATTTAAGCATTTTTTTCCCTGCCTATCTGTATGCACTATCATAGTTATCAAACAAATTTAAAACGATCTATTTCATATTTATAGATTATATTTATGTATTTTATATATTTATAGTTATATTCAATAACGGAGCAGATATTGTTTTTGAATGCAGAAACAAAGAGTGTTTAACAAATAAAACAAAGTAGTTTAGGTTCACTATCTAAGAGTGATATATTTTCGTAATCAGAGGGAGGGAGAGAGAGAGAGGGAGAGAGAGAGAGAGAGAGAGAGAGAGAGAGAAAGAGAGAGAGAAAGAGATATTGTCGATCACACCGAATCCCCAGAAACTGATGCCACCGAAAATTGAACACTTTTTTTCAATTTAGCAGCATGAATTCAAATTCTAGTCAGGTGCAATTGATTGGAATAGTTTTTCCATTATTAAAAAACTCTTTTTTCCTATATATTTAAATCGTGGAATAATCAAAGTAAATGAACAAATCTTTGTTGAGTCAGGGGTAACCGACATTTTGTATAATCAAGAAGCGATGTTTAACTAAATAGAATTAGTTCTAATTATTATTTTAAATGTTTTGTACAGTAACATTTACTTCATGGAGTTAAATTAGATACACCGGACCTACAATTATGCCTTTGAGTGAATATTAACAATATTAATTTCCCTATATTTGTTGTGTCGTCATTAACAACAACAATTTTGTAATTTCGTATTTCACAGTCTCTGTAGCTGTATAAAAGACCAACCAATCACTAATCAATAGTTCTACATTTCATAGACCAACACATCACTGGACCAATGGAGGTTGCTTACAGTGTTGCATGGATTAATAAATATAATACCTCTGACACAGGGGTGAGAACAGAAGTGTATTAATATATTATGTAGGGTAGAAATTATATGCAATTTTTTGGGCAATGACCGCCATTTCCGTTACGTGGTCACTTAATATTCGTGGCTGTTTTGGCTTTGTGGATAGATCATACTACCAATTTCGTCATTAGTTAACTACAAAGAGTAACAGAAATCTAAGATTTTAGAATATTGACTCATAGTGAAGAAGGTCGACGTGTGACGAAGAAAAGTAAATCTAGGAATCCTAGGCAAATATATTTCTACCAAATTCAGGATCATCAGGATGGCACTATTGATCCTTTTTATATTCAGTAAATCCTGAGTGATAACCTTGCTCCTTTACTTTTTAACTTCTCTTATTCACTGTTGCGCCAACTACTTCATCACGTATATTTATTCACCTCTTCCGCCTACATTTCCATGTGCTATAAATAAATATTTGGCGCCAGTAGAGGGGACAAGTTCACGATCCTAACATGGCCGAATCCCACTAGGTGCGCCAGTATAGCCCAGCCTCTGACTTGCCTATATAAGGCAGAAATTCTGAGCTTTTTCAGACAGTCAGAATCAGACATATGAATTGAAAACAGCTCTTTCTATCTCTCTGCACTGGCGCTTGTAGCATTACTCGAACCATGGGTTTCTTATTTAACTACCTCTGCACCTCTCTTTCCCTTGCTATGATTTAGTCCGGCGTTGTCAGATCCCACACCTTCCTAGTTAGATTCTCTGCCATCGTCTCGCTAAAACTAGCACATCCTTGGAAGGAATCCTTTCCATGCAGAGGGCGATCTCTGAGGCCCTACAAAATGTACCTAGTAGCGTCTCCTCCAGCGATCTAGTCTACCTCTCTCCGGTTCACACTTGCCTTTGGGATCCGGGCGGTTTTCACCTACCATACCTTAGATACCGAGTGTGAATTCGTGAATATTCCAAGACCAAATAAAGTACCTATTATACCTACCATGTACCCCTTCTCCTGAACATAGTACACTGTCAGATCAATACGAATAAAGCTGCCCTACAACTAGGCCACCAGCAAAGGTTTAATACCACAGGCTTAAGCATTTAACTTTTTCTGATGCCCACCGGGCAGTTGCCAGGTCAACTAGACCTTCCCCTGCCGGGCACCCCCGACATTCACCTCTTCAATTCAAACCCTTTATTAATTAATACACAAGAAAACTAGAAATAAAATACCTATAAAATTGTTAGTCTTATTATAATTTGTTAACTTCCAAAGAACACATATTATCATTTCCTGAATTACATTTATAATTTCGTTAAATCCAAAATCTCAACCAATCTATTTTTCTAGTCCTTCAAAATTATTTTCATTCTATTTCATCCCTTTAAATTTTGATTTTTCCTTCCAGTGATACAGAATACTCTTATTTGACAATTATATTCCGCTAAACACATAACACAGCGTACAGAGAGTAAGAGTTGTCATTTTTTGCATATTTGGTTAAAATATAAAGAAAATGTAAGTGGAAGTATGCTAACGAAAACGCAAGTAGATAAGCAAAATCTTTGAAATAATGTCTTAAAGCATAGATAATCTATGTGACTATTTGTTAATAAAAGTATGTTTACTTATCATACCAAAAATTAATCAATTTCATATCCCAAATTCAAATGTATTGACAAAGTTATTCATCATTGAGCAAGTTATGTACAATAAATATTTTTCAGGGTGATATTAGTTTTTTTTTTGTAGATTAATATGTAAAAGTTTATTATTTTCAGAGGATAAAAAGAATTCATCACATGGAACAAGTACAGTTCTAATAAAAGACCAATATTTCAATTTTGGTCATATTGTTTTTACCTCTCGACGATTTCCCGCTTTGCCCGTGGGAATTAGGAATGTCCCATGTGTAAACTTATTTTTTAAAGCAATTTAATTTTTATTGAAAACAGCTATTGGATTCCTTCGCGCAAAATTTATGCAATCCTCTGGAATCCTCCATTGGTCACACCTGAATCTAAGACCAATACAACATACATGTATATTTATTTGTATTGAAAAACAATCAAATTTATAAAATTATATAAACATTCCACTAATTAATAATAAATTTACTATATTCACGAAGAGTGTCTATAAGAAAGAAATAAGTTATAAATTCAAAAAATTGAATATTCTGATTTTTTCCTCATAGTTTCTTTTTCATTGTTTCACATTGTGTCCCGAGGCTGGAACACCCTTGCCGGAGATTTGAGGTAAACATCAGAATATTCTAAAGAATAAAACGGGATGCAGTTCAAAAGTAGAATTCAGAAACTTAAGGAAAAATGTAAACAGTAAATTAAAGGAAAATAACTTTTTTTGTTGCTCAGTGCCAAATTTCCTTTTTTAAATACCAAGAGTGGTAAATTATCTGACGACTATTATGAAAAAATAAGAATAAACTACATACAAAGGATTAGCCAAAGATAACTGTAAAAATTAGTTCGTGCAGAAGAATATCGTGTATAAAGTCAGTTAGAGAGAAAACAGAATAAAAAGGAATAGGACAGGATGAGCTAGTAGTAGAAGATCTGTGAAGATTTAAAGATATACTTCCATGTATTGGGTACTCACCATTACCGCTGCTGCTTTATGCTGCAACGGGTGGCTCATAGTTTCCTGCCTGGCAAGAAAAAAAAAGTTACATGTTTAGCCTACGAGCAACTTATTTTTCCATAATCAAAAGACAGAATTCACATCTTACTAAATATTCATATTAGTTCAAAGTAATTTTAAACCTAGTTAAACATGTGAAGTGACATGCTCCGTGCTAAAACTGTCAGATCGATTCGAATAACTGTTTGTGAACCCCAACATAAATTATTTTAATAAAATTAATATGTTTTTCATGGTCCCTCCCAAAACTCCTAACAAATATATATATAAATTACAGCTAGCAGTACGGTAATGTTAAGCCTAATACCACATAGCCTAAGGTAACGTGTGTATAGAGGATCAGGAGGAGAATAAAGCCAGTTATAAAACAAACCATCACGTATATCATCTACCTCCTTATTCATTATTTTTTCTCGATCGTCTACAGCCGGGAGACGATTACTGGTGCCGAAACCCGGGAACTACGAGTATTCTGGTAAACAAATGTGAGTAAAATTTTAATTTTTTTTTCCTGTTGTTTTATTGGGAAAAAGTGACCTAGTTACATGGTAGAATTACGGCCTGTGGCTTTTGAAGTGCCCGAGTTACCTAGGGACACGATGGCCGAAGCTCATGCAAACTCCCTGGCTTGGATGAAGGTGCGAGCAGCGACGTCACAGGACCTGAGGAGAACAATATCGGACCTAGAGAAATTCTCAGTAGAGTAAGGCAAATTGAACCATTTCATCAAAGGTGGTGATAGGATTATGGAAAGGGTAGAGGCGAAGGCAAGTGAGGGTTTACTGGACTCTGGTGACGCAAAATCAATCAAAGCGGATCTAGTGTGTAGAATAAAACGGAGCGTACTAAACCTAATACAGGCCGACGAAGACACCCCATGGCCGTGGTAAAAGAAAGACTAAAGAAGGCAGATGGACACCAGAAGAGGACATCTTCCAGATGTACAGGGAGACTAGACGGCCCAATCAAACGAAAGGGCAGTACGCCGGAGAACTCTTGGAAAAGTTTAACAAAATAACGGAAAAAATGAGAGAAACGGTGAACCTAGCGGAAGTGGAAGGCCAGATGGCATTCCTATCGACCATTCTTAAGGTACAGTTGGCCAGGGATACCGGCAAGAAAGATAGTCTACCGGGAGACCGATCATTCATTGAGTGCACCCAAGATTTAATGGACGCTAGTGCCCGTGAAGAAGAAGAAAAATTAGAGGCAGACGAGACAGGGTGGTCCAAAGTGATGTACAGGAGGCCGAGAATGCCGCAACAGGCATGGAAGATGAAGGATCAACGGTATGCGGAGAAAAAAGGGGTGGCGGTTGAAGGAAGGAGATTTAGCCAAGGGAGACCGAGACCCAGCGGGAGGAAGGAGGACAGCAGATCTCGGATGTAGAAGAATTGGACACTTAGTGGCCCAGTTCCTGCGAACAAAATGTTTAGAATGCGGAATTGAAGGAAACATCGCGAGGCAGTGTCCATACATTGGAGAAGAACCAGAACCCCCTCCGAATCGTCAAAAACTACGGGAGCGTCAGAGACAGAAGAAGAAGAAGATTAACCCAGGAGCAGAAGAGGAGAGACTGGAGAGGACGGAAGAAGCAGACGACATGGCACGGAAGGAGGAAGGAAACGGCAAGCGGCGGCCTGAGGAGCGGGCTGGCAGAGGGGTCGCCGCACGTTAATAATATAGCGTGAGAGGGAATTACGGCGGTATACCCATTATTGGAGTGGCGAGAGGAGTGAGATGCCTGATAGACACGGGGAGCTCCTGTACTATTCTCAGCGGCGGAAAGATTGTATGTCGGCGAGGTGTCGTCGCGGATCTGGGCATGTGAGTTCAAGCTTATCACTCTGGGAGGGCCGTGTAAAATCGAAGGTGAATTGACGATGGGATTGGATAGGTGGGTGAAAAAGGGGGAATATTTGAAAATACACGTGGTTGGGAAGATGCGAGTACGAGGGTATCATAGGGTGCGATCTCTTGGGAAGGTAGGGAGAGTCTACCGAGAGTGGAGCCTAGGGGTACCTAGGCAATGGTTTGTAGTCGGCCAGGTCAAGACTGGCCCGCCCCAGGCCAGAAATAAGTCGGCAGGGGCCTGAAATAAGTCGGCCTCTCGGCCGGAAGGTCAACCCTGCTTAAACAGGTAGATGGGGTCTTGTAGCTTCAGTTGAGTCGGCCGGGAGATCGGCCTCGATGGAATATTAGACTGGGAAGAATGTTATACCGGTGTACGGGAACTGTGGGGGACGGAGCGGCGAAAGGAGCGAATAGGAACAATCAATTGGGAGGACAACTGGGAACGCGCTATTTGGCGAGAGTATGCCGATATATTTTTCAACGAAGGGGACAAATTGGGAGTGACGGGGGAAACGGTCCATGAGATCCCACTGAAGCAGGAGAGAGTGATATATATCAAAGAGAGACGATACCCGCAGGCACTGCGACACCATATAAGGGACGAAATCGAGGAATTGAAACGACAGGGCATTATAGTAAATAGTACGTCTCCGTACAGCAGTCCCCTGTGGACAGTGAAACTACTACAGGCAATTAAACGACAATACTATAGACGAAAAATACCCCATTCCTCGCTTTGAAGACATCCTCGACCGCCTAAGTAGAGCAAAGGTATTCAGTACACTGGACCTGATGGCGGGTTAACATCAAATTCGGATGCGTCGTGGAGACCAACACAAAACGGCATTCACGTTCGGGCGGGGAAATTACGAATTCACCAGAATGCCGTTTGGGCTGAAAAACGCGCCAATAACATTCCAGAGGCTGATGAACGAATTTTTAAGAGGGATTAGGGAGTCGTTTAGCCAGATATGTATCGATGACCTCCTGGTCTTCAGTCGAGATGAGGTAGAACATCAGGACCAACTGCGACATGTTTTTGACATAATTAGGCGATTCGGGCTGAAACTGTATGCGGAGAAGTGGCTTTTGGGACAAGAGCAGGTGAAATTTTTAGGCACCATAATTTCCAGAGAAGGAGTGCAACTCGATCGTGGGAAGGTGGAGGCCATCCAGCGGATGACTATCCCGAAACACGTCAAAGGAATCCCTGAACTACTACCGCAGATTCGTTCCAGAAATGGCGGAGTACCTCGTCCATATTAACAATCTCCTTAAGAAAGGACAAAAAGTCGTCATTACCCCGGTAATGGAGAATAATATAAGACGTTGCATGGAGCGGCTACAGGGGAGCCTATACTAGCACTCCCCTTCACGATTACCACAAATGCGAGTAAATACACGTTGGGGCGGTACTCTCGCAGGATCGTGACGGGGGGAGCGACCAATAGCATAAACTAGCAGACGCCTTACCGAATCCGAGAGTAGATTTAGCGCGCTAGAACGCAAATTAATAGGAATCGTATGGGCGAAAGAACACTTCCAGCCCTACGTATTCGGGAGGAAGTTTCGGGTTCAAACAGATCATCGACCACTCCAATGGTTGGGAAAACTGAAAGAGTCATCAGCGTGGATTACCAGATGGAAGGAGTTCCTTAGTCAATACAACATCGACATTATTTACAAACCGGGGAAGGAGAACGTCGTGGCCGATTGGTTATCCCGCGCGTTGGTCGTGAATGCGATCGAAGAGGAGATTCCGGGACCATCACGCGACACCCACCAATTCATCCATGAATGGTCACCCGGCGAGGAAGGTGAGCGGGAGGGTCTCCAGCCAATGATGATCTGAGTGACGGAAGTTCAGTGGAGGATAGGCCCTCGGAAATAGAGGACGTCGACGCCATAATAAATGACAAGAGAACCAGATCATTTGGCTCACCAAAACTTCTGGGCTCTTCAAGATGGAATCCGAGAGGTACGGCCACTGCAACATCGTCAAGATCTGGTTGACACCGGGGGTAAACGACGATATGATTTGCCGCGCCCTGAAGGACGCATCTACTCCAGGGAAACGCACCAGATGTACGTGGGAAATGCGACCATCTGGGACCACATCAAATGCCTGTGGGGGACGGAGAGGATCGGAGTCGATCGTACGTTCGTCCGATGTACCCTGAAGGTGGAGACAGTAAAACAAGAAACGCGTCATCTCAACACCCCAGGACACCCGAAGAGTCGAGGAGACCTAGAGCAGCTGCACAGCACGCTCAGTGACCACCTATGAATTTACCATGGAGAGAAGGGGTTAGAACCCAACCTGGCGATGGAAAAGGCAGTCATCGCGTATAACAACTCAATTCATTCTGCCAACAGTTTTTCTCCAGTCGAAACGCCGTTCGGACTTGCTCGGTCCGATACTATCGGAAGACGCTGGCGCGATAGTAGGTGTACGGCGATCGATGAAGAACTGGCCGCACGGGTAGTCAGTAATCGGATAGCGGTAGGGAAGCAGTGGGTGGCCGTTTGGGGAAGGCTTGAGGATAAGAAACGGCGACGGGTGGCGCGCGACAACCTCAAAGTTTACATTATTCTGGGCAAACTTAAGCTCGGTGCGCTCGTGTACCGGTGAAAAGGATCGAACAGGGGTAAGGAACTAGTGCGGTACGAGGGTCCTTTCCGAGTGATCGCTCTCCGCGAACATAACGTGGTCACGGTCGAAAGCATTACACCCCTGATCAAACGGCAGACAGTACATGTGGAACAGCTCAAGTTTCCCGCGGTGGAGCCTGGGAGCCCCGTCGTTGACACATAACTCTGGAGTGCGTCACAGGTGACAGAGACCAACTTGAGATACGCAACCTAGGGTGCCAGCCCCGAGAGGCCTATATATTTTTTTTATTGCTTTATTATGGTTTTTTTTGTGTTATATGGGTCTGTGCTGTGATTTTAGATGGACCTAGAAGACATTTTTTCTTTTCATATTTTTATCTTATCTTATATATGCTTTTTGTTTTGCTATAGATATATAGCTGATGTCGCATGTTATGAGTTTACGGGGAATGTCCGTAAACTGGTAGGGGGGAGTTAGGGCTAGCGGTACGGCAATGTTTAGCCTATTACCACGTAGCCTAAGGTAAAGAAACCCGTAACGTGTGTGTAGAGGATCAGGAATAGAATAAAGACAGTTATAAAAAAAACTATCACGTATATCATCTACCTCCTTATTCATTCCTTTTTCTCGATCGTCTACAGCTGGGAGACGATTACTTATATAAGTTAATCGTCGGCGGTTAAGCTTAAAAAAAGAATAGGAAAGAGGGAAACGAACTACACTCTCGAACTTCTGTAAAGAGACTGCTTTATTGTCTTTAGTAATCCTGCCTACATAGGATCATGGGTTGTTTACCTCCCATGAACGTATTAGTTTACAACATAAACTTGCCTCTGGCTTTAACTTATATATATATATATATCATACATGTACATGCATTCCAAAAATGAAGTAAGCGAAATACTGTAGGATTGAAGTATAGAACTATTCGGTTGAAATTGGACAAAGCTAACAGTATTGGGGATTCATGAACTAGTTAAACTTGCAGAACAGCTTCGAGACTTTGTGTTTAACACCGGTTTTGTCATGTAGTTCAGAAAATCGAAGAACTTGACATGTCTATGCTGAAGGAGGGCTTTACGAGTAGCTCATCCCTTTTCCACTTGTAATAGAATAATTACCATTTTTTTTAAGAACGCTATTTTGGGATTGTTTTTGGTTTCCATGGCATGCCTACAATCAAGGATTCGATTTAGAAAAAGTACCAGAAAAAAATATAATTCTACTAGAATATTATTGACCGAAGGACACCCTGTAGAATTTCAGTCACTTAGGGAATTCAAAAAGCACAGAATTTTCAACATTACTTAGCACTTTCCAGAACATTAATTAACTCTATGATGAAACCGGAAATATGTTTCAACTCTACAGATTCACTGTATCTTATTTCTTGAACCCTGGTTTCTCTCTACTGTCTCATTATAGTGCTCTCTCATTCTATACGTCAGTTTTCTCCTTCACACAAGTAATATGTATTTATGTTTCTGTATACTTTCTCAGAGAAGTCCGGGACTTAAGTGATTATTTTGCTAGTATATGTGGGAATGATGAACAATCCAATTGAAATGTGCTACAATCCTTCTAAGCATTGCATGTTAATTTTATTATCGAATTACTTTGGATTAATTACTGCCCTAGTTGTCGGGTTCATTCTAAGAATTTATTCCTGGGTGGACATGAGAAGACATGGAATCTGAATTAGTGAATCGTCCAGTGTAAACATGAACCAGTCATCAGAAATGTTTACAGAAGATAATAACTCGCCCTACGCTGCCACTCTATTCCTGTACAGTACACCCAGACCGTGATTCACTGGTGGTGGAATCTATTCTGGCGTTCCCTATCTCTGCCGTTCTTTCTTGTGTAACATCGCTGATTTACATTATTTTGAAGTCGGAATGCCAAACATGTTTAAAAATGACTTGATACTAACTAATACGCACAAACAATTAGTTTATTAAGAGACCTTTATTAAAAATTGTTATATAAAAGCTCTTCTAAATCATAATTAAATGATTAATTACCTTTTCGAAGAAATTAAATACGACAAGTACATTGAAATTGATTGTGTTTAATGGTTATTGGGAAGAACGGTTTATGTTTACGAATGCAAACGAAACACAACCAAAAAATTTTACTATGCTAAAATTACAATCGGCCTCCTTAGGCAATAAGTAATTGGTATAAATGTTCTCATGGATACTATATTTAAAATTCATCATTCACTTGCTCATTCATACAATATTTATGAACAGCCATGGGGCATCCCAAGTCCACGTGTTTGTCACCTCCCTCGCATGCGGGAGAGGAAATGGAGTCTTGGGAAGTCCACCACGATCATCCATCAGCAGTGTCACCGGATACGAGCCAGTGGTAGCTGACGAAGAACGCGAGAGCCACGCATGCTCAGGACATGATTGGAGAAACTGGCCATTGTCAGGGCTCCCACTGTCACGCATTTATAGCAGGTCACGAGGCCACTATCGTTTTAGTCTACGAGGAGGATTATAGGGAGGAGTGGTGCAGAGCAATGACTGTGCTACGGGATTAGGGTTATTGGTTAGGCTACTGTGGAATTTCATAAACTTGGAAGGGATGAACCACCACAGGATGAAACACCACCCTTCTCTGTAGGTCCAAAAAGAACGGTGTAAGGCTGGCCGTGAACGGGCAGTTCATTCCCACCACCGAACAAGCGGACATCATGGCGGCCCATTATGAGGAAGTCAGTCGTGGCCAGGGACAGCCAATAGGAGCCCTCGACCACCCCTCCCCCACCCTCCCTACCACTACCGAAATCTACACCTCACACCGGCAATGCGCTGCATTCATTCGAAGAACGACCGGCAAGAAGCCCCCAGGTCAGGATTCCATCCAGAACATCCTACTCAAGCAGCTGCCGAGGAAAGGAATCTCATTCATAACGAACGTGTTGAACTCCTGCTTCAGGATGCACTATTTCCCCCAGAACTGGAAGCACGCTGTAGTGGTCCCCCTTCTGAAACCAGCAAAAAGCGGTTATGAGCCATCTCATTACCGCCCCATCAGTCTGCTGACTCAACTCTCGAAGCTGTTCGAGAGAATCATCCACGTACATCTCTCTGGGCACTGCGAGTCACAAGAAGTCATCCCACCAGAGCAGACTGGTTTCAGCACAGGCTTAAGCGCGAACAACAACCTGGTGAGATTGCAACACCACGTCGCATCGAACGTCCAGAGCAACAGAGCTACCGCTATGATTTCTCTGGACTGTTCGAAAGCTTTCGACTCTGTGGACCACTACATCCTACTCCAACGTCTGAGGGAATACGAATTCTCGGATCAGCTGCAGAACCTGATAAGATCCTACCTTACAGGCAGAACTTTTTCGGTTCGTATAGGCATTACGTCTACGACCCGAAGAAACTACACTGCCGGTGTCCCCCAAGGATCGGTTCTAGGCCCCCTGCTGTTCAACATTTACACCGCCCACATCGTAGGAGCCTCGTACCCCAACTGCGAGGTATCCGCGTATGCAGACGATATAGGTGTTTACAGCACTAGCATCAATCCCTCCAGAGCCCTGAAATTCGCTGAGAGCGCTAGTCAACGGATCTCCGAGAAACTCGATGCCGTCCACATTCAAGTCAACCCGGCCAAGACGCAAGGAATTATATTCAGTTACAAATCCGGAAAAAAGAAGCTCCCGAAATCCTTCGTCTTAGGCGGCAAAGAGTGCCCTGTAAGCAACAAGCTGTGCTACCTCGGGATTACCCTCGGTAGGCACTTGTCGTTCACAACTCATCTCGGCAAGAAATTAAAGAGTGTTAGGAAGAAATTCTTCAGCCTCGGACACCTACTTCACAGCCCGGCTTTATCGGTACGCCTCAAGCTGCTGATATACCAGAGCGTCCTAAGACCTGCTTTGATGTATGGGACCCCTCTCTTCAAGTATCTGACTCCTAACACTCTCCAAACGCTCCAGCAATTTCAGAACAGAGTTCTCCGCACCTCCCTCAAACATACCCCGTTCGACCGAATGAAGGCAGACGAGATGCATAAAAAATTTGAAGTGCTCACCATTCAAGATTTTATCAAGAGAAGGCACATCAAATTTTTTGACTCACTCAGACATAGCCACAACCCACTATTCTCCGACCTTCAACCACCACCAATGCCCGTCAGATGGAAGCACTGCTGGACCGCCGAAGCCTAGAGGATGATCGACGTCATTGAGCCCGATGACTGAACGAACTACACCCAGCCGAGATATCGAGGCCGATCTCCCGGCCGACTCAACCGAAGCTCAAAGACCCCATGTACCTGTTTAAGCAGGGTAGACCTTCCGGCCGAGTGGCCGACTTATTTCAGCCCCCTGCCGGGGCGGGCCAGGCTTGACCTGGCCGACTACAAACCATTGCCTAGGTACCCCTAGGCTCCACCCTCGGTAGACTCTCACTACCTTCCCGAATCCACCCGCCTCCTTCAGGCATTCCACACCCTATATCCTTCTCATACACCCTTCAAATGGGGGACTCCCCTTAGTGAAAGGAACTCATTAGCCCAAAATAATTTTCCCACATCCTATTTTATAAGTTTGAGAGCTAAGGGAAAAAAAAAAAAAAAAAAAAAAAAAGACTAAATCGGTGTATGGGACCCCACTCTTCAAGTATCTGACTCCTAACACTCTTAAAACGCTCCAGCAATTTCAGAACAGAGTTCTCCGCACCTCCCTCAAACATACCCCGTTCGACCGAATAAAGCCAGACGAGATGCATAAAAAATTTGAAGTGCTCACCATTCAAGATTTCATCAAGAGAAGACACATCAAATTTTTCGACTCACTCCAACACAGCCACAACCCACTATTCTCCGACCTTCAACCACCACCAATGCCCGTCAGATGGAAGCACTGCTGGACCGCCGAAGCCTAGAGGATGATCGACGTCATTGAGCCCGATGACTGAACGAACTACACCCAGCCGAGATATCGAGGCCGATCTCCCGGCCGACTCAACCGAAGCTCAAAGACCCCATGTACCTGTTTAAGCAGGGTAGACCTTCCGGCCGAGTGGCCGACTTATTTCAGCCCCCTGCCGGGGCGGGCCAGGCTTGACCTGGCCGACTACAAACCATTGCCTAGGTACCCCTAGGCTCCACCCTCGGTAGACTCTCACTACCTTCCCGAATCCACCCGCCTCCTTCAGGCATTCCACACCCTATATCCTTCTCATACACCCTTCAAATGGGGGACTCCCCTTAGTGAAAGGAACTCATTAGCCCAAAATAATTTTCCCACATCCTATTTTATAAGTTTGAGAGCTAAGGGAAAAAAAAAAAAAAAAAAAAAAAAAGACTAAATCGGTGTATGGGACCCCACTCTTCAAGTATCTGACTCCTAACACTCTTAAAACGCTCCAGCAATTTCAGAACAGAGTTCTCCGCACCTCCCTCAAACATACCCCGTTCGACCGAATAAAGCCAGACGAGATGCATAAAAAATTTGAAGTGCTCACCATTCAAGATTTCATCAAGAGAAGACACATCAAATTTTTCGACTCACTCCAACACAGCCACAACCCACTATTCTCCGACCTTCAACCACCACCAATGCCCGTCAGATGGAAGCACTGCTGGACCGCCGAAGCCTGGAGACAGATGGACGTGATCAAACCCTAGCCCCCTGACGGAGACTGAAGATCTACACCCAGCCGAGAGATCGAGGCCGATCTCCGAAGCTACAAGACCCCATCTACCTGTTTAAGCAGGGCCGACCTTCCGGCCGAGAGGCCGACTTATTTCAGGCCCCTGCCGGGGCTGGCCAGGCTTGACCTGGCCGACTACAAACCCTTGCCTAGGTACCCCTAGGCTCCACCCTCGGTAGACTCTCACTACCTTCCTGATTCCACCCGCCTCCTTTAGGCATACCCCACCCTATATCCTTCTCATACATCCTTCAAATGGGGGACTCCCCTTAGTGAAAGGCACTCATTAGCCCAAAATAATTTTCCCACATCCTATTTTATAAGTTTGAGAGCTAAGAAAAAAAAAAAAAAAAAAAGACTAAATCGGACAAGTAAGTATGTGTCTGCCGAGAGGCTGACTCATTTCAGGCCTCTGCCGGGGCGGGCCAGGCTTTCGCCTGGCCGACTACAATCCTTTCCGTAGGTGCCCCTAGGCTTAATCCTTGGTAGACTCTCACTACCTTCCTGATTCCATCCGCCTTTTTAGGCATTCCACACCCTATATCCTTCTCATACATCCTTAAAATGGGGGACTCCCCTTAGTGAAAGGCACTCATCAGCCCTAAATAATTTTCCTTTATTTTTCCCACATCCTATATTTTATAAGTTTGAGAGCTAAGGAAAAAAAAAAAAAAAAAAAAAAAAGACTAAATCGGGATATTGGTAGACATATCATATAACCTCTTTTTTTTTAAAGCCCCAGGCTAACACCTCTTAAAATAATGAAAATTTGTTTATAGTATTATTAATTACGGAGTTTTTGCGCATGCGCTACTATTCACAACAGCTCTCTACTTCGCTCCTACTTCAAATACTGTTTACTACCGCTATAGGCCACAGTCAGACATAGAATTGTTCAAGCAGGCAACTTATGTGAGCTGGTCACGAGGGAGCCCACAGGATGTGAGTAAATCGCTTGTTACATTTGTATTTAGTGCAACAAGTGATATCGGACTGAGAGGTCGGCCATTTTGGACGCCTCACTTGTAGGGCTTCTTTCACTACTCTGGTCCAGAGGTCGGCTTGGGAGGCATCGTCACCCCATCGTCACCCAAAAATCCACAATCATAATCGTTTACCTCAGCATCTCAAAGATCTAATCCAATCAAAACGCCACTCCAGAACAGAGTGGCAAAGATCCCGGCATCCTGCCGATCGCCGGCCGTACAATCAGTACTGCCGATTGGTAAAGCGGCGATTGGCATCCTTCCGTTCCGATTCTTTCAATTCCTACCTCTCCTCTCTGTCTACCAGGGATAACTCCTTGTGGAATGTAACCAAAAAAATCCTAAAGTACCAACCTGTTTCACATCCACTCCGTCGTGATGATGGGTCCTGGGCGGCTTCGGATGGAGATAGGTCGGAGGAATTTGCTCTGCATCTTACCCATAGTTTCACACCTCACCTTTCTCATCAAAGCCATACTCACAGCACAACTGTGGAAGATTTCCTCACTTTACCTATTCCTCTCTCTCTTCCACCAAAAGCCGTTAATCCCTCTGAGATCAAATACCTTCTGAAAAACTTACCTTACCGAACATCCCCTGGATATGATCTTCTTACTCCTCAAATTCTCAAACAACATCCTCTTAAAGCCATAATCTTCCTAACTTACATATACAATTGCATTATCCGAACGACGCACTTTCCATCCCTCTGGAAACATTCCATTATTGTCCTATTCGCCAATCCAGTATACAACCCAATGACGCCTTATCTTACCGTCCGATTAGCCTACTCCCTATCCTCTCAAAAATATTTGACAAACTCCTACTAAAACGTCTACTTCCAATTGTTGAATCCAAAAACCTTTTTCCCACACACCAGTTTGGTTTCCGCCAACGACATTCCACTGCTCAACAAGGCCTTTGCGTTGTTGATCACATCTCCTCAGCCCTTGAAACCAAACAGTATTGCACTGCTGCCTTTCTTGATATAGCTCAAGCTTTTGACAGGGTTTGGCACGCAGGTTTGCTCTACAAGCTGAAAAGATATTTACCACAGACCCTTTTCCTAATCCTACAGCCCTACCTTTCAAACCGCTTCTTCCAAGTCCACTGTGGTTTAGAATACTCTAACTACTATCCCATAAATGCAGGAGTTCCACAGGGCAGTGTCCTGGGCCTCATCCTCTATACCCTATACACCCCCTGATGTCCCCTCTACTCCCAATACCTTCTTGGCCACATTTGCAGATGACACTGCAGTCTTGTCATCCCACCCAGACCCCGACATAGCATCCCATAACCTTCAAAAACACCTTGACGAGATCGAGTATTGGTGCAATCAATGGCGGATCAAGGTTAATGAAGCAAAATGCTCCCACATTACCTTCACCCTTTGTCGCAAGACTTGTCCACTAGTTTATTTTAATTCTACTTCTCTCTCTGTATCTGAGACAGTACGGTACTTAGGCTTCCATCTTGACAAACGACTGACCTGGAACCCACATACGAGACTAAAAAGACATGAACTAAACAGACGCTTTGGACAACTGTACAGACTACTTAAAAGGACATCCCATCTCTCAATAGAAGATAAACTACTAATCTACAAAGTTATACTTAAACCAATCTGGACATACGGAATAGAGCTATGGAGGACAGCAAAAAAGTCGTATATCAAGCGTATCTAATCCTTTCAATCAAAAGTCCTGAGAACAATAGTAAATGCCCCTTATTATGTCAACAACAAAACCCTTCAACGGTCTTAATATACCCTACATTCTAGAACTCATCCCTTCCATGTTTATGAAATTCCACAGTAGCCTTTCCAACCACCCTAATCCTGTAGCACAGTAATTGCACTGCGCCACTCATCCCTATAATCCTCCTTGGAGACTGAAACGGCAGTGGCCACGTGACCTGCTCAAACGCGTGACAGTGGGAGTCCTGGCAATGGCCAGTTTCTCTAATCATGTCCTGAGCGTCTGTGGCTCTCGCGCTCTTGGTCAGCCTCCACTGCCTAGTATCTGGTGACGCGGCTGACGGAGGAGCGTGGGGACTTCCAAAAGACTTCGCACGTGGATTTGGGAGGTCTCTAGGCTGTCTGTATATATTGTATGAATGAGGTAGTGAATGTTGAACTGTAAATATGGTATGAATGAGAGCATTTATCTTATTACTTATTGCCTTATAAAAGGCAGATTGTAATAATTGAAAAAAAAAAAAAAAAAAAAAGTTTACCAAACTTACCTTGATTAAAACTTTTTTTGCATTTCCCCTTTGGGCTTTTAAGGATCGAAATAGTGACCAATTTTTAGTGCTATATTAGATAGCTACCCTGATTGAGTGTCTTCTGAAAGCTGATAGAGCCAATATAACTTGAGGGACTGTGGAGCAGTCAGGGCTGATAAGTAAAAGGAGAACGGTAACCAATCCAAGTTTTGACCTAGCTAAACCGGGATTATATGATGACCAGTTCTCTGGCCTGCTAGTAGCGAATTTCTCTACGAGTAGTTGAAACCAATTTGGAATCTGTACAATAAGAAAAGGTCTATTACGAAATACCCCTCAAGGAAATGACAATCCATATATGATGAAATGTTCCTAACTATAGTGGGTATGTTATGGTAGAACAACAATATCTTAAACCCATTTATTAATAAAAAGTAGAATACTTATTGCAACGGATATAGATATTAGTGAACCTTGGTCTAAGAAATAGTTATTTTCAAGATGACAAAACCTACACAAAAATTTGGGAATATATTCATACATCAGTGCAGGTGCAAAGCATAATGACTATTGATAGGCGTAATAGACGTAATAGGGGGCATTTACTATTGTTCTCAGGACTTTTGATTGAAAGGATTGGATGCGCTTGATGTTCGACTTTTTGGCTGTCCCCCATAGCTCTATTTCGTATGTCCAGATTGGCTTGAGTATAACTTTGTAGATTAGTAATTTACTTTCTTTTGAGAGATGGGATGTCCTTTGAACAGACTAATTCAAAGGTTGTCAGACAGTTGTCCAAACCGTCTTTTTAGTCTCGTGTGTGGGTTCCAGGTCAGCCGTTTGTCGAGAAGCCTAAGTACCGTACTGCCTTGGATACTGGGAGAGGAATAGAATTAAAATAAACTAGTGGACAAGACGTGCGACAGAGGGTGAAGATAATGTGGGAACATTTTGCTTCATTAACTTGGATCCGGGGTGTGAAACAGGATGATACTTTAGGGTTTTTTTAGTTGCATTTCACAGGGAGTTATCTTTGGTAGGAAGGAGAGGTGGTAATGGAAGGAATTGGAACGGAAGGATGCCAATAGCCGCTTTACCAATCTGCAGTACTGATCGTATGAGCGGTGATCAGCAGGATGCCAGGATCTTTGTCACACTATTCTAAAGCGGCGTTTGAATTGGATTATATCTTTGAGATGCTGAGGTAAACGATAATAATTGTGAATTTTTGGATGACGAGGGGGGGACGATGCCTCCCAAGCCGACCTCAGGACTAGAGTAGTGAAAGAAGCCCTACAAGTAAGACGTCCAAAATGGCCGACTTCTCAGTCCGATACTTTAAGGTCTACGGAATCTGTAAGAAGCTTGTGGAAGTGTTCCCAGTAAATTGGGTCCATAATAAATGAAGGAGGAGGCAGTTAGTGAATAGGTTTTAGGGAAATGGTTAATAATAAAGGACTATCGGAGGAGAGGTCATCAAGGCACGTGAGTGAATAGTTTATACCCTACATTCTAGAACTCATCCCTTCTAAGTTTAAGAAATTCCACAGTAGCCTTTCCAACCACCCTAATCCTGTAGCACAGTCATTGCACTGTGCCACTCATTCCTATAATCCTCCTCGGAGACTGAAACGGCAGTGGCCTCGTGACCTGCTATAAACGCGTGACAGCGGGGGTCCTGGCAATAGCCAGTTACTCCAATCATGTCCTGAGTATCTGTGGCTCTCGCGCTCTTGGTCAGCCTCTACTGGCTAGTATCGGGTGACGCGGCTGATGGAGGAGCATGGGGGATATAGCGACCGCTAACTATATGTGTAAATTACCCTACACTCTGGTTCATAATGTATTATAATAGAAAATGTAAATCTGTGTAAACTTCTGGTAATAAATCAGAGAGAGGTCGGAAGTCGTAAACAAGTCACACAGGATCGAGGGTGAGGCAATAAATCATGCTAGGAACCCTTTTGGGACCCATGGGATAATAACCTTGCTATAGGTGGTCAAATAACCCAAGTGGGTAAGACCTTCAGCCCTGCTAGCAACCATAAAAAACACGCTCTTTTACCCCAACGGTCAATAAACTAAAAGGGAGTGACTACCTGTGTATCGTAAAACTTACTCCGGGCAATTACCTAGCCTTCCACGAGGGAGGGGGTTATCATATTTATATCAGTAAATTTCACTCTTCACCCTACTCTTTCTCTGCTGTCCTATGAGTCGACACTCAGTCCCTCAGTCTTCATAGCCGCACGACTTATCACTAACCCCCAGGGCCACCTGGCCCTGGTGGGCTTAATCTGTCTTTCAGTCTTCCGAGTAACTCGACACCGGGGGCACTTGGCCCCTGGTAGGCCCCACTCTTCATTCTTTTCTAGTTTCGACATACCGATAGCCGCTACAACCGTCGCGATACGCCTACTCAGCCTTCCGCTAATCTACTCTCGCTAGGCCGATCTCTACGACGGCCCTTAGCCTCACAGCCTATAGCAGACCTCGGACGACTTGTACTTATTACGCTGCCGATCTCTCGCCCGAACTCTAAAACTGGTCTTATTCTTTATGAACCTCTGAACCTCATCCTGAACACAGTGTCTTGTCGGGACACATTTCTAATCATATATGGAGTCAGATATTAACGCCTACATGGAACATGGTCCATGTTATTAACTACAACAATCCGACAATTGTTGACCTCAGACAATTGTTCACCTTTTCCGACAATTGTGCACCGCCGACAATTGTTCAACCAAATAACCCGACAGGGGACTTCCCAAGACTCCGCTTTCTCTTCGCATGTGTATTTGGGAGGTCTCTGGGCTGTCTGTAAATAGTGTATGAATGAGTGAGTGAATGATGAATTGTAAGTATAATATGAATGAGAGCGTTTATCGCAATTACTGATTGCCTTATAAAAGTCAGATTGTAATTATAGCCCAATAAAGAGTATTTGCCAGAGTTAGGGGGAAGGTGAAGTTGCTGATTGACACGCAAACAAATCAAAACCAGGGTGTTGGGGTTTCACTGCCTAAAAAACACCATTCGGAGAGCCACTTTACGATGACTCATTTTAAGTTTTGTTGCATGCATCCGGTTGGTTTAGTCTTGAGATTGGATTTCATTGATAAAAAGAAAAAAAAAGGTTTACCTTATCTAGACTATATAAACATGTATGAATTGTCTTTTACATGTGGGTGTGTGGGCCCACTCCACCAATATTGTGGAACCACGAATTCGACTCATGGTAGAAAAAGGTTGGCAACCCCTGATTTCAAATGCTACATCCAAAACTCACTGTATATCTCAACATCATTAAGAAAACCAAGGCATTCGGACTATTTCTGTAGTGGTTAGCCGGACAGTCGAACAATCAAAAGTTCAAATCAAAAACATCCATTGAAAAATGCTACATCCAAAACTCACTGTATATCTCAACATCATTAAGAAAACCAAGGCATTCGGACTATTTCTGTAGTGGTTAGCCGGACAGTCGAACAATCAAAAGTTCAAATCAAAAACATCGATTGAAAAATGCTACATCCAAAACTCACTGTATATCTCAACATCATTAAGAAAACCAAGGCATTCGGACTATTTCTGTGGTGGTTAGCCGGACAGTCGAACAATCAAAAGTTCAAATCAAAAACATCCATTGAAAAATGCTACATCCAAAACTCACTGTATATCTCAACATCATTAAGAAAACCAAGGCATTTGGACTATTTCTGTAGTGGTTAGCCGGACAGTCGAACAATCAAAAGTTCAAATCAAAAACATCCATTGAAAAATTACCAACAAACTATTATATACATCCTATTACACTCTCCATTCTGGTACGCACCTCTCACTTCTCGCATCCTAATTAAAATTATATAAAGTATCTTCGACCAATTCAAGCCAATTCTATGCAGACTGCTTAAATCCCTTCCCCACAACAATTATCTGAATTTTAAAAAGATCTTGGCCAAAGATCAATGGTTCCCTTCTGGTTAACCTCTAGCATTTACCAATTTCCCTTCCTTCACTCAAGCTCTCTCTATTTCAGGATGGAACTACCTTATAAAATACTTACCCCGATTTACTATAATAATGTTGTAAAATGTACAAATCGTAACAATAAGTGACCCCTTTACGTGCAAAAAACTAAATCAAATTAATATTTAAAGGAAAGCCTTTTGCTATGTGATTCTTGATCATTTTAAGGAAAGCGGCTGAAACAGCTAAAAGCTTAAGTCAAAGACGTGCGGGTTAGGGTTAGGAACTGCGCCTATCTAAAAGAGGATGTCCTTCAAAAGATCAAAAAGAATAGACCACTATGGCAGGACCATCTCATTAGAAACGAGGAAAACCTAAACACCAAAGGAAACCATCAGGAAAATGAGGTAGTTCATGGTATCACCTGGAAATCGTACTAAACGACGTGTGCCAAGGGCGGAAAACTCCTTTCACAGAAATGAGCAGAGATATAATAAGAATTTTATCCTGAATGGCTGAGGAAAATATCGTTTTAGAGAAAACAGCACACATACTTTCGATATTAATAGCTTAGAAATAAAAATTAAAGTGGCTTGAAAAAAAGGTAAATCTACTGAAATACGGTTTTTCTCTTTTGTGAAAATAGAAATTCAGTCCCGTAGAAAAAGTGAATGGCTGTGCTAAGCTGGGATCAGACCATGCTATCCAAAATTGACCATGAGACTTGGAATAGGTATTAAATGTTTAATTATATAGTATGTTAGGCAAAAACAAATGAGTTTAATTGTTATTATAGAGACAGGCTCTACTTCAAACAGGTATAGAGTAATTTCCAATAATTTTGCCTGTCTATATTTCTGTACATCATAGACCATCCCGAGCTATCCTATATTTATTATAAGGTATGAAAAACAAATAAAAAGCATAAAGCAATTAAAAATCTATTGGATAACAGGAGGGAATAAAGATTTCATCGATAAAGAATTAAAAAAAAATTTTTAAATCAATGACTGATAAACCAAAAATAAAGTATTTTTTTCATAATCATTTAATATGGTTGGATGAGTTCGGCTTGGAGACATGAACGCGAAAGAAGAAATATTGTTTATTTACACTTGAATACCAACAATTCGGTCAATCAATTTGAATACCATTGATGTAGTTTATAACTATATAAATACGTCTGAACCAAATAAAAATTAATCCGAAAATTTTTCGCTTGATTAGACTTAGTAGTTGAAACTGCCTGAATTCCTAACATACGCCATTCCCAGCTTCCTGAAGTAGGGGGTACGAAACAGGGTGCGTGACTACCCTTCATCACCCACTCGTTTAAAATGAAAGAAAGATTAAATAAAGGCCAATTAAAGAATCAAAACTTTTCTGGTGTATTATCGAAATCAAGCCGTCATAACGTAACGCAATATGGTATGATACAGCGCCATTTTCGTGACGGTTATAGCAACTAAACACTCACGATATTTCGACAAAATCAAAGGAGACCACAAGGTTATGTATACCGGGGTGATTGTAAACACGTTAACTGTCGTGTGAATGAATATGCAACAGCGGTTCCGTGTAGCTGGACCACTAAACTACACGTAGGGGTCACTCGCTACCAATTTACAACAAAGCACTAGAAGCACAGCCGGTAGAGGTACTAGTCTGCTAAGCATGAATAACCATTATATCTTGTTATATAGAAAACTGTTAAATCCTATGATTTCCGCATAACATTTAGTATGATCAAATTTGAACATTTCTAAAAGCATACCATAAGTTTCCATTTTTTAATAATTCAGTTTTCACTAAGTAAATACATAGGAGCAAAACCAACGCCCAGCCCCGTATGAATAGCAATAAAATACAAATAATAAAAGTCAATTTTCGCTAACAATAAAGAAACATCACAAAAAAAAACTGCTTAAGTAAAAACAGAGTGTTAAACTTGTTTAGGATAAAATACATATTTAAAAGTATTCGAGTAAATAAGTTAATAAATATGATGATAGTATAAAACAATTCAGTAAAATACAGGATCAATCAAATGACAACCTTGGACTTCGATATGCATATATATACATACCACACATAGTAACATATGGAATGAGGAAGATTCCAGCACGATGTCTATCAGTCTATATGGTTAGGAGCTGTTGGAATAGGAGAGTCTCAAAAGTACGTAAGGATGAACTATGACGGATATTGAGAAGAAGAGAATTCCAGAGAGATTTCTGTGGAAGGGGTGTAAAGGTCTGAAAAACACCAGCTTGTGCTCTGGGAGTAGAAGAGTTAAACTGCAGGGTACTGTGAATATATTGGGGTACGAGCTGGAATAGTTTGGAAGTAAGCACAAGGAATGAATTGTCTGCGATAGAAGAAAAGCAGCCATCTTAACTTGACGTAGAGATGTGATAAACAGGAGCATCGCAGAGTCCTGAGGACAGATTAATAAAACAGTTCATTACCCGCCTCAAAATATACTGGACGTTAAGAATAAATGAAAGTAATGGTTATTCTAGGCAAGTAATCCACTGTTTATTACAAAAAGGAATTCAAATAGACACTCTATTATAAATGCATAAAACAAGATAAAGTAAAGCTAAAAAACAAAACAGCAATACAATCGACATTCTTAACAATTCTGGATGATTTCTGATCAATATGACAAAGATATTCAAGAAAATATTGACGTCAAACCAGTGACTATTAGTATCGGTAGGATATGCGAGAATCTGTTGAGTAAAGAGAAATCATATTCAGCGCTCAGGATCGTGAGAGGACCCTGAAAAATCACTCAGGTACAAACAAAGTCTAGATCAGTCATAGGGGACACAAGCTGGGGATCGTCTGCTCGTGAAGAAGGTTTAGATTGTGGTTGAACTGTTCAACAATAAAAAAAAAACCTAGGGCAATATTGGAAGCATGTACCATATATAAAATGGTTCGATCAATAGCTTTGTCGAGGTTGTGAATTGTAAGAAAGTATCGGGCAGGTCGAGAGTGTAGATTGTGTAGCTGTTGAAATCTTTTAGAGATTTAAGAAGGGGTTTGGTTTTAGCAACCATAGCTATTATACTTTCATGTGTTTAGCTTCAGCTTAGTCCATTTGGCCTCTTTACTAACTTTCTTACGCCATACGAGCAGCTTCTTGCTTAGCAGGATGTAAATGATGATAATTAAAAAACATTAAAATGTAAAAAACAGCGCAGTTAATATTCAAATGGGCTCTGGTTAGATTGTATAGAGGCAGAAGATCCAGATATTGCAGGTTGCCACTGACAACGACCGGAGAGCCACCTTCTCTGTCATTCATATCAACTCTGCCATAGGGTACAAATTGTCCAAAATTATCTCCTCACCAACGTGAATCTTTTGGTCGTCTTCCTGAGTATACCAAGGGCGGTCACCACAGGCAAAGATTACTCTTGTACCATCAGGCTTCGGATTCTCCTACTCCAAACTACAAGTCAAAAGTTATCTTTGTTTTAAATACAAAGCTACTTACAGCTTTAGTCTACACTCCAGTCTGAGCTTAAATTTATTAAAGCAATTGATCACAACTGCAATAGGATAACTTTTCCACCTGAGTGACGCTAAGAAGTTAGTCGCAAAAGTCTCATTATTTTCTAGGCATTAACACTTAGAAAGTCATGTATTTCTCCTCTTTGAACTTTGACACTTTACGAAAGGCGATTACACCTCTAAACATTTAGTAGGGACTTTATTTCCAGCTTTAAAGCCTTTTCGTTAAAGTTAAAAGTATAAATATCGTTTTATATTCCAATAAAATTTACCCTAGACCTATTTACATTTAATTAGTTTTAAAAACAGTACAAAAAAAAACTCAATAAGTAGCGTGTTGGATCCACATTATGAATTTCAACCAAGGGAGAAATTTTATTTATTTATTTTTTTATTATAAATTACTTACAGTATTCACGTTCATTCAATTTTCAGTATTTTTGCTACATCCATATTATAGTATATTTCACTATGATACGTTATTCTGAATGAATAAACAAAGATGATGTTTAGTTTAAAATTGACTAGGCACTCAATTAAACCTATTTTTTTGTTTAATATCAATTCCACAAAGGAAGTTGTTGGTTCGATCTTTAATAAATGTAAGATTTTTTCTTTTCTTTTCCTTAAACTCTCAATTTTTTAAGATTATAGATAAGGGAAAAATAAAGGGAATTTATTTGGGGTGAGCGGATCCTTTTACTAGGAGTACCTGTTTGAAGGTGGAGTGAGGGAATTAAGGAGTGTGGGAAGCCTCGGTAGAGGTGGAAATGTTGCGGTGCAGTGGTGAGAGTCCACTGAAGGCTGAGCCTAGGGTCTCTCTAGGCATGTAGTGGCAGCTCATTCAGCTGGATAACAGTGATGAGTGCCCGTCAGAGACTTGTTGTTGGTCGGCCAAGCGCCGTAATGTCCACCATTTGGTCTGCTTTCCCAGATATAGAGAGTTGCCATCTTGCCGGTAGTGGTGGGGGTGTCAGGTCTTGGGGTTTTGGCAATGTTTCAATAATAAATGAAAGATTTTTTTTTTTTTTTTTTTCTTAGCTCTCAAACTTATAAAACAGGATGTGGGAAAAGTAAAGGAAAATTATTTTGGGCTAATGAGTGCCTTTCACTAAAGGGAGTCCCCCATTTGAAGGATGTATGAGAAGGATATAGGCTGGGAATGCCTAAAGGAGGCGGGTAGAATCAGGAAGGTAGTGAGAGTCTACCGAGGGTGGAATAAATGTAAGATTTTTTTTTTTTTGTAGCTCTCAAACTCTCAAAAAATGTAAGATTTTTTTTTTTTTTTTTTTTTTTTTTTTTTTTTTTTTTTTTCCTAAGCTCTTAAAATTACAAAAAATAGGAATGTGGGAAAAATAAGGAAAATTATTTTTGGCTGGAAAGTGCCTTTCACTAAGGGGAGACCCCTATTTGAAGGATGTATGAGAAGGATATGGGGTGTGGAATGCCTAGAAAGGCGGATGGAGTCAGGAAGGTAGTGAGAGTCTACCAAGGATTAAGCCTAGGGGTGCCTAGGCGATGGTTTGTTGTAGGCCAGGCGAAGCCTGGCCGGCCGCCCCGCCAGGGGCCTGAGTGAGTCGGCCTAATCGGCCGGAAGATCAACCCTGCTTACACAGGTAGATGGGGTAATGTGGCGTCGGTTGAGTCGGGCGGGAGATCGGCCTCGATCTCTCGGCTGGGTGTAGGTCCGTCAGTCCTCTGGTTCTATGATGTCTTTCATTCGCCAAGCTTCGGCGGTCCAGCAGTGTTTCCATCTGACGGGCATTGGTGGTGGCTGAAGGTCGGAGAATAGTGGGTTGTGGCTATGTCTTAGGGAGTCAAAAAATTTGATGTGCCTTCTCTTGATAAAATCTTGGATAGTGAGCACTTCGAATTTTTTGTGGATTTCGTCGGCCTTCATTTGGTCGAAAGGGGTGTGTTTGAGGGAGGTGCGGAGAACTCTATTCTGAAATTGCTGGAGCTTTAGGAGAGTGTTGGGAGTCAAATACTTGTAGAGAGGGGTTCCATACATCAATGCAGGTCTTAGGACGCTCTGGTATATCAGCAGCTTGAGGCGTACTGATAGAGCCGGGCTGTGAAGTAGGTGTCCGAGGCTGAAGAATTTCTTCCTAACACTCTTTAACTTCTTTCCGAGGTGCGTTGTGAACGACAAGTGCCTACCGAGGGTAATTCCGAGGTAGCACAGCTTGTTGCTTACAGGGCATTCTTTGCCGTCTAACACGAAGGATTTCGGGAGCTTCTTTTTTCCGGATTTGTAACTAAATATTATTCCTTGCGTCTTGGCCGGATTGACTTTAATGTAGACGGCATCGAGTTTCTCGGCGATTTGTTGACTGGCACTCTCAGCGAATTTCAGGGCTCTGGATGGATTGATGCTAGTGCTGTAGACACCTATATCGTCCGCGTACGCGGATACCTCGCAGTTGGAGTACGAGGCTCCTACGATGTGGGCGGTGTAAATGTTGAACAGCAACGGGCCTAGCACCGATCCTTGGGGGACACCGGCAGAATAGTTTCTTCGGGTCGTGGTCGTAGTGCCTATACGAACCGAAAATGTTCTGCCTGTAAGGTAGGATCTTATCAGGTTCTGCAGCTGATCCGAGAATTCGTATTCCCTCAGACGTTGGAGTAGGATGTAATGATCCACAGAGTCGAAGGCTTTCGAACAGTCCAGAGAAATCATTGCGGTAGCTCTGTTGCTTCGGATGTTCGATGCGACGTGGTGTTGCAATCTCACCAGGTTGTTATTCGCGCTTAAGCCTGTGCTGAAACCAGTCTGCTCTGGTGGGATGACTTCCTGTGACTCGCAGTGCCCGGAGAGATGTATGTGGATAATTCTCTCGAACAGCTTCGAGAGTTGAGTCAGCAGACTGATGGGGCGGTAATGAGATGGCTCATATCCGCTCTTCGCTGGTTTCAGAAGAGGGATCACTACTGCATGTTTCCAGTTCTGAGGGAAATAATGAAGCCTGAAGCAGGAGTTCAAGATGTTAGTTATGAACGAGATTCCTTTCCTCGGCAGCTGCTTCAGTAGGATGTTCTGGATCGAGTCCTGCCCTGGTGACTTCTTGCCGGTTGTTCTCCGAATGATGGCTCCGACTTGCCTGTGAGAGGTCCAGATATCGGTAGTGGTGGGGAGAGAGGGGGAGGGGGGATCGAGCGTTACTATTGGTTCGCCTTGGTCACGGCTCACTTCCTCGTAATAGGTCGCCAAAATGTCCGCTTGCTCGGTGGTGGGGATGAACTGGCCGTTGACGGCCAGCCTGACACCATTCCTTTTTGAGGTAGAGGTCTTCACGAGTTTCCACAATTGCTTATGGTCGCCGTGCAGACTGGTGAGGCGATCTTCCCAGACCAAATTTTTCCACTGAGCCATCAGGGACCTTACTTGGTTTGTGAGAGAATTTAAAACCGGTTTTAAGTCCCTGTTTCTGGTCCTAAACCACCTGTTCTTAATGTTGTTACGCTGTCTTATCAGTTGCAGGATGTGATCCGGAGGTTTCCTCAGAGAAGGGGGCTTCGGAGAAAATTTGAATTGCCACAATTTTCGTTGAATAGAAAGCGATAGCTAAAAACTTTAAGTTCATATAACATCCAATTGGAGCATTTTAAACTAGATACTGTTCTTCACAAAAAATTACAATTTTTCTTAGTTAAACTATTTGAAGGGGCCTTTCAAACGGCTAAATTTCGCAATATACCCATCATAAAATCATGGATTACTCGCGATTTGTTGACTAGTGTCGTACTGGACTACAGATTCCCCCCCCCCCCGAAGAAAAATCTTCTTCTTTAATAAGCTCAAAATGAATGTTAATTAAGATCAGGACTGTTATGGAACAAGTTGAGATTCGGCTCCAGTTTTGCGAAGCAATTATTTGATTAAAAGTAAAATCTAAAGTCTCCCCAAAGTATCATGGTTTGCAGCAGTTTTATTATTAGTATAAGGATCAATTCCCATAATTTACATTTTGTAAAATTAGCTCGTGCACTATCACTTTGGGTGATAATCTTAAATATTCACTTTTTAAAGGAAAATAAAAGCAGCATTTATTCGCAGAATTATTCAAAAGTACAACAAAATGACGATTAACGAGGCAGTGGTCAATGTAGCAGCCGATACCGTTTTGGAAAGGACGAGGGAGTGCCGTATCCAGAGTGAAGGGCACATTGAAAAATACATTTTATATTATTATAGCCAGAAATATTAAGTATTCTTTTTAAATTTATTATCTTAATTTAATTTGTAATTTTATTATTTTTTTATAGGTGAATTTCATTTGTTACACCCACAATAAATATTTTATTTTACATTTTTTTCTAGTAATTAATTTATAACAATACATCTCATGTCACAAAAAATTATGTATGAAAGCACTGTAGTAATTTATTGTAATTATTATTGATGAAAACATTGGTACTTTGAGGAGAAACAATGTTACATCACAACGACCTCAACTTAACCAACATGGACTTAAAGCTTTTTAAACTATGAAGTTGTTTTAAAAGTGAGGAATCTATAATCGAGTAGGCGGCTAGTAAAAAAAAAAACAAGATTTCACGAAAAACATCTATACGTAATTTACCCAATTGAAATCCCACTTCAAAGAATATTTAAAAAGATAAATTCTACTTTTTTTTAAATGAAGTTTTATCTAGTTTACGATTCTATATTTAGGTATTATCTAACTTGAACAGTTTTTTAGTTCCTTTTAAACAAAAACTTAACAATTGTAAAAAACACAAATTTTTAATGTTCTCTTTCCCCGTTTGGAATCCGGACCGTAGACCAAATAATCTTTTAATAAACTGTTAAGATTGAAATGTCTTTAACCATCCCTTCCTTAACTTCTGGACATCATTTAAGTTATACCCTGCATATATTCAGATAAAAAATTTATGATATAAAAATATGACTTTCCCAGTACTTATGGATAGATCGGTAACTCAAAAATAAGATACAAACAACAAGGTTTTGAGTGCAAACAATATGATGTTTGTATTCAATCTCGTTCAGTCAATTGCAGCAAGTTGAATTATGAATATTTTTACCTATTTTCATTGACTTTATTTCTTGGTATTTTACAGTTTTCAGTGACCTGATGTGATGATGGTTCAACTTATAAAAGAAAAGTTTTTTAATCACTGTTTAAGAAATTCAATTGTACCCCTTAAAGTATCTTTTGAAACGAGGCCGTTACTATCTGCGTTTTGATTTCTATTTTATATATATAAAAATAGACCATTTTTTTCAGATGTAAATAATTGCAGCCCTACACTGTTTGCCGAGTTAATGGCCAGATTATTTTTTTAAGTGGGGAAAACTCAAAGATTGGAAAGTAAAACATGTTTATCTATTTTTACTGAAAAAACATTTTTAAACCTGAAAAAAAAAAGACAGTTCCATGTTATGAGTTAAAAGCTACTTCAAAGGATTCTCGATCTCAGCGTCAGTATTTTTTTATAGCTGGAATAGTAATAATTTCGATTCAACTCCTATTCTCCAACAATTAAATTTAATTTAAAAACTAGTTAGAGCTCGACACATTGCAGTAGCGCACATTTTCATGAATAAAAAGTGAACTGTTAGGTTGAGAATGGATGATCTCAAAATTTCAAAATTTTTTTCTCATCTCCAATAATTCCAGTTTTCGTTTTTCAAATTTTATTTTTAACAGACTAGCTATAGTAGCGAGCAGACAAACGTACCTTTAGACGAGATAGACGATGACCATATAGCACAGGTGACACTTGTTGATCGAAACACGTGACTCACACGAACACAACACGAATAAAGACCCGGTTGCCTTGAAGTCCGGAGAGCTTCTGCCTCCGTGATCTCGGCTCGGGCACGCGCCCTGTCAACTTCAACCATCGTATCTTGCTCACCCTCCCAGTCACTATGTATGTCTATCTCTATAAATATATGTATATTTTATTCCACTCACAAATTTTTTTAATCGCCATATTAAAAAATCATCACGTTAGTGCCCAAGGAATTTTAAATATATTTTATGTTAATTTTTATCAAAGTTTGTTCATTTTCCATCATTAATAAACGAAATTGTATTTTTTTAAATGTATATAGAAGAAATAAAAAACAAAGTGAATTATATCATGAAATACTTAAGGGGCTCGGCGAGAGGTTTTTGGATAAATAATAAATAAATTATTGAGAAACCTAATTAGTGATTATTAAATGTAGTCTACATTTCCCACTGGTGTGAAGTGTATTTTAGTTAATTATTTCTAACACATATTAAATAAATGAAGAATAAAAATATATAATTCTGCTTAAAAACATATATTATAAGGTTACGTTGTTGTTGACTATGTTAGAGAGAACCTCTGAGTGACAAGGTTTGGAAGCCGTTGATTTGACAGCTGTTCAGGAGGTAACAATGTTAGACATGAGAGTATACGAGTATATTAAATATTATTTGTTTGGTCTTACCTCATAAAAAATGGCTATATCAAGGAACATTTCAGTGAAGTAACCATTAATTTCTGAGCCCTAAGTGAGGAGTGCTACTTTGAAAC
Organism: Acanthosoma haemorrhoidale; assembly: GCA_930367205.1. Lineage (NCBI taxonomy): Eukaryota > Metazoa > Arthropoda > Insecta > Hemiptera > Acanthosomatidae > Acanthosoma > Acanthosoma haemorrhoidale. Next base: position 51,608,728 of record OV884011.1, read on the forward strand.
AGTTACTGAGCAATTGGATTTCGTTTGCCTGTAGTGGTCTACGATAGTGGTTGTAGAAATAATTAAAACAAACAGAAGTATGAAAAATGTATTCAATGACACTTCGAAAAATGCTTATTGGTCAATTTTTAGCTTATAATAACGGAGAGTATGTAACTAAACCTGAAAAAGAAGTTTGGCTTGTTTCGTTCAATATTAAGATTTATCACAGCTCGGAAGCCGCTTATTATTAAAAGTTCCGATCCCTGTATAATGCCGGGCTCCCACGGGGCGTGAATCATTAAAATGTGAGTATTATTGATTCACTTAATACGGCTCAAGACAATTAATCACATTCAAATTGAACATTTTACACAAATTGTAAAGGAAAATTAAATTTTAATTTGATTAATTTCCTTAATCCCTGTTAATTGTATCAATAATGTTCACTTTCGTGAACCCAGGGTACCGATTTACTAATTCTTAGGAGATTAAGAGAGATATAGCTGTGGACGAGAGAAGATGTAGTTAATTTCACTGCTTGTATCACACAAATTTGCATAAATACATAAATACCAAACACTAACTGATCACCGAGCCTCATTGCAAGGCCTAGAACGTTTAAATTTAGAATAGCGATTCTTCTCGTAGTGCAGGGGCACAGAAGGCATAAATTTCGACGAGGAATCCAAACTATTCGTGGTCTATTATATCAGCCTATTTCCAGGATATATAATGTCATAATATAATAATGTGGACTAATGTCACAACTAGGGCCATCAACAAAACCATTCGAAATAATGTCAATTGACACTATTGGAGGTTTTGGAGGACAAAGAACAACAAAAAGATACCTCCATAAATTTATTTCAACATCAAAAACGCAGTGCCACCGACTCCGTCAAGTTAGTAAATAATGTACTGGGAGCAGACAAAATAGGGATAATACTTACAGATCAATACCCAGGAATAAACTCAAGAGAATTCAAAGATTTCCTAACGGAAAAGAATGTTCGATTGATATTTACAGCAGTTAATGCACCATTTTCCAATGGTTTAAATAAGAGACTAAATCAAACTCTAGTCAATAAAATGAACGAAAAAGGGAAGAAAAGATCCTGGACAACAGTTGCTTAAGAATGTGTGGATAAATATAATGAAACAGAACATACAGTAACTGGTTTTCCACCCAAGTATTTATTAGACGGCACAGATACTAGCATTTTACCTGAAGAATTAAAAAAAGGAAACAATAAAGAAAACTGGGTAAATGACAATAATTTAGCCTTAGAACGAACAAAAAAGTCTCAAGGAAACATTGGGAATTTGACACAGGTGATACAGTATATATAGAGTAGGGCTACAAATTAAACAGGGAAAAATTAGATGAATTAAAAATTGGTCCCTTTGAAATAATAGAGAAGATATATTCAATATATAAAATAAAAACCGAAAGAGAAAAGCAGACTTTCTCAAATAATTTTTCAAAAGTATACTTTCTTTAATTTTAGTTTGCCGGGCTGCTTCTACTGATCGCCACTAGATGGAGCTATCAGCAAGGTTCTAAACAGTGAGACGATAGAGAAAGGTTACATTAAGTAATTAAAGTTGTAATTAGAGCGTGAATAGAGATGTTATAACTTAAAATATAGTGAATAAAATTGCCTCCTTTGTTTACAGAAAAACTGACTTCAGTTTACTCACCACACCTTCAATAATGGTCTAACATATATATATGTATATACTACCATGTTTACAAAGTCTGTACGTAGACAAGTTGGAGTCACTGGAGAACTGGTTCAAGTGCATCATGGTTTATGGTACAATGAACTTCCGAACAATAATTAATGCTCCTAATTGTGACTTAAGCTACTGAATGTTTGAGGACCCACAACCTTAAATGGCCTTATGAACGTCAGGAATGGTGCATCCTGCTTATCAGTCTTCCTGCCAAGCCTTTGAAAGTTTAACCCTTACTGCAGGGAGTCTTAACCCTGTGCCTGCTTTACTACTTTTTTTATATGTAATAATTAATTAAAATTTGCAAGATATAATTGTTGTTTTTCGAAACAGATAGGTTTCTTACCCACCGACAATGGCAAGACCAGTTTGAAAATCAATTTCAACAGTTTAATATCATCGAGCCCGTTCTCACCGTTTCTTATTGACCTTTTAATTTGCTAAATAAATCTAACCGAAATAGACGACTACACTGCAGATTTTTTTCAATGACAGATACTCCTTTATTGTGCTATAATTACAATCTGCCTTTTATAAGGCAATAAGTAATAAGATAAATGCTCTCATTCATACCATATTTACAGTTCATCATTCACTCGTTCATTCACACAATATTTACAGACAGCCCAGAGGCCTCCCAAATCCACATGCGAAGAGAAAGCGGAGTCTTGGGAAGTCCCCCACGCTCCTCTGTCAGCCGCGTCACCGGATGCTAGCCAGTGGAGGCTGACCAAGAGCGCGAGAGCCACAGACGGTCAGGACATGATTGGAGAAACTGGCCATTGCCAGGACTCCCACTGTCACGCGCTTATAGCAGGTCATGGGGCCACTGCGGTTTCAGTCTCCGAGGAGGATTATAGGGATGAGTGGCGCAGTGCAATGACTGTGCTACAGGATTAGGGTGGTTGGAAAGGCTGCTGTGGAATTTCATAAACTTGGAAGGGATGAGTTCTAGAATGTAGGGTATGTTAAGATCGTTATGAAGGGTTTTTTTGCTGACATAATAAGGGGCATTTACTATTGTTCTCAGGACTTTTGATTGAAAGGATTGGATACGCTTGATGTTCGACTTTTTTGCTGTCCTCCATAGCTCTATTCCGTATGTCCAGATTGGTGTAAGTATAACTTTGTAGATTAGTAGTTTATTTTCTATTGAGAGATGAGATGTCCTTTGAAGTAGTCTAAATGACAGAAGAAAAGGAGCTAGACATGTTCTATGTTTATAACGGCATTGTCATAGTATTCAATGTATTTAATTATAACTTCTGCAATATAGTTGGCAGAAGATTATTTCTGCATTTCTTGCAAAATGCAATATAAATTATTTTTCAGTTCCACATACTTATATGAATATTTGTTTCCAACAATAGATATTTTAAAGCCAAAGTATAAATCTTGCCCAACATGCAGGGAGGAACATCTTAACTCTTGACGATTGACTACGAGCAGTAATATCATTATGCTCACCTAATTATGATGCAAGGACAAATAAAATACAGTGTGAAAAATCACATTACTTTCAGATTTAAATTTTATATAAATACCATGTACGGTTATGTATTCCTATTGAATAATTTTACATAAGAATATATTTGATGCTTCGATGCTGAGGAAGCTAAATCTCAAGTCATCGTATCAATGACCTAGTCGAAGACCCTATGATTAAGGTGGTTCTTCAAAAATAGTTTTCTAACTTACTCTAAGAATTTGCGATGAATGATTAATATAATTCGATAACAAAGTCCACGTTTTGAGTAATTCTTGTAAAGTCGTCAAATATTTAAAGTCTTAAGCTGCATCTTACCTTATCTGAGTGGTTTACGCATTAAAGACTTAATAGGAGAGCTTAACTGTTCTTACTACTTCTAACGATACTGTAGCATTAATTAATCGCTATAAGACAACCTTTCTGCTGAGATGTTGATCATCAGTCAACATGAATGTCGATATCAGTCACTGCACTAAATGGTTAAGATAAAGGACGCTACCCTGGAGTTTCTTTTCACTTAAACCTACGATGGGTTCCACCTCACAATATCTATCTGAAAGTCTTAACACCAAAAATCCTGCTGTGGACCTTTACCAGATCGGTTGACATGATTAAAGCAGGATTCATCCTTTTTCTCACCCTATCCTTTTGACTCTTTCCAACTAGTATTTGCGACTTGAACGACCACGATCTCCTGCTAAAGTATGTTTCTTAATGACGATAAACAAACTTAAGGAGAAATATTTGTAATTTTCCGGTCGTGGTTTAAGCAATTTTATTTGTTAATGCCTTTATTTAGCGCTACGCTTGGCAGCTATTTATGGATTCAATAACAATTTAAATGCTCACTGACAAGTTATCCTGTAAGAGTTATGCTTATGCAGCTAGCGACAAAAACAAAAAATTAGTCTCTAGCCAAATTCACGGTATAATTTAAAATCAATCTTTCTGTAAAATTTTTGTAATTTTCATTAAGGATACTCCAGATCTAAGCATGGTTATTTAGTTACTATGCAATACTTACCACATCTATTAATTTTTACGATTTAAATTGCATGTTCTACACACGGGCAGGACCCTGTGAATGATGTGAACTGTGAAAAGTTAGCCGTCGCTGACTGCTCCATGTTATTCATCATATTCTTGGCGAAAGTTTCTTCGCCGAAAGCCATTTATAAAATTGAACAAGAGGCCAGGGCCAGCGGTAGACGATTCAGGGCTGACAATGTTAGCGCAAATGGAATGCTAATGTTTCAACAGCTTTTCAATACAGTATATCTTATCCAAAAATAAATATTTGTGACAATTATCTAGGAAGAGGGTCTACATTCATTCAAAGAACTTCATTCACCAGCCTGGTTATTTATTTATTTGGTACTATCGTGGCGATAAACATGATTAAATGGCCCTGAAATATTTCGTTCGTATCATATCATGAAATATGAAGATTATATGTTGGGTGCAATTGAGTATTAAAAAATTTGTCCCTATCAACTAACTTGAGAGATTACTCAAAATTGTAAGGTGATCCTCAGTTTTAAATTGCTGAGAACAAGTAGAAGGGTGTTGAGCAGAACTGTATACCTGCCTCGTGACTTCATGGAAGTCACTTATGGTTCCCTGTTATTTTTAAGTAAGGAACCGCATCCTTCCAAGACCCTCCTTCTTCCCGGAATCCTATCCTTTTCTTATACATATATGTCTCAGCTTTAGCCCCAGACTACACTAGATGAGAAATATGTAAATCATAAATTATTTATTTTGTTCATTGTAATTTTCAATAAAGAGGTTTGGAAAAAAAAAAAAAAAAAAAAACCCAGACCACACTTGTGCATAGAAATTCCACCCAGTATGTGCTAACTGATCTCTTAACATCGGCATATACCAGTATTTTGGTGGAACTTTAAACTAAAGCTTTTCTTTCCATTCTTTTAAAAGACTCTCCTCTACAAAGATTATTTAACTCTCGATTTTGCAAAGTTGAAAAGTCAACTTAGTTTTATCAAAGCTTTTTATAGTATACGGAATAACAAACGATTTATTCTGGTATAAAACCGGCTTATTGGCATTGTAGCGACCGCTAACTACATAAGATAAATCACCCTATCGATAAATACTCTATTGTATATATATATTGTAAACAAATGTAAATAACATAAACAAAATATATTGTAAACAAATGTAAATAACATGAACATAACATGTAAATGTGTTAAGCAATAAAAATTCAGAGTGCCAAGTAGTTATATGTGATGGGACACCAGCTGTCAGTACCCAGGTATATAGAGGGTCCCAAACAGCCGGCGCCAGCCCTGCCAAGCCTCTGCCAGAGAACAAAGAAAACCCACATCATTGGCCACAACAATCTTAATGATCATTGGCTAAGCGCAAGGCTAGATGGGTATTTAAGCCGAGAGTCTGGCCCCTGTAAATCATTCTCCTAGCAACTACCGACTCGTGGCTACCCCTCTTGAACTCTGAAAACCTGACTGCTTCTTTATGAAATACCTATGCATCTCTTCTATCCTAACCTCGCTATGTTTTAGTCCGTCCATCTTCCTTGTGGGATTCTCTGCCTTCGTCTCCCTAAATCTAGCACCTCCTTAGAAGAGACCTCTCCCTCGAGGACGACGGTTGCCGTGGCCCTGCAAATTTTCCTAGCAGCACTCCTGCAACGATCTAGTCTGCGTCTCTCCAGTTCACACTCGCCTTTGGGACCCGGACGGTTTTCGCCTACCCTTAGATACCGGGTGTGAATTCGTGGTCATTTTATGACCACATAAACTACCTATAAACCTACCCTGTACCTCTTCTCCTGAACATAGTTCACTGTCGGGGTACATACCTATCAAAAAATAGAGTAGGATAGTAAAGCCGTCATGAAACGATTGTCCAGGTTATAAACTCAAATAACCCTCACCTGTCACCAGGGCTAGGGTAACCAGGCACACCCCTCGTGACGACCCGACAGGCATATAAATATATAATTACAAACTATTAGGTTTTCTTAAATTTACCTATAAAAATTAAGAGAGAATTGTCAATAGGACTAAACGGAAACTCAGAAACCTTTCGCGAACGTCGATTCTAAATTAAATTCGCTTCAGTTGGTAAATGTGCCACACAAATCATTTCTAAAATAATTTATTTGAAATTTATTTTACACGCATGTCCTTCCATTATACAAAGGGTGTTGAATATTGCTATATACAATTAAAAAAATTGCATGTCCAGCTTTGCGCCATCTTACTTCTTAATTATCTTATTTGTAGTTTTTAATATAATCATGTTGTCTTAATGTACGTCTTTGTCATTCTTTTACTTACAACCTTATGAACCCAAACTATTTTGTCAGGTTATTGGGCCAGGGAAATTTACTGAAATGTTTGGTATAAATTAGTGCACGTTTTATTCCGAATCAAAGCTAAAAAGAGTAATCATAACATCTTTGATACCATTTCCTATACTTGCAACTAATAATTTTATTGGTTGGAAATTTAGAATAGGTGTAGTTTAAAAAAAAAAAAAGAAGGATTAGCGACGCTTCACAAATGACAGATGACGAATTTATCACTTTAAAGTATTTTCTGGAGATAGATCCAAAATTACAGTGTGCAACAGTACAGTCCGTCGTGAGACTATTACACCGAATATGTGGAACAAATGCAAAGTGCGGAAAAAAATCGGTTTTCAATGCGTGGGAGCGTTAAGAAAAGTGTATGTTATGAAGAACATTTTAAAACCAAAATTCGTCGAAAGCGAATTGCAAGATCACTTCAACGAATTTGAAAATCTCATCAAGGAGTTAAAAGCTTTGAATAAATTCACATGCGCTTGTAAAGGCGCTATATGCGACACTTATAAGACATTTGCTTTCAATAGTGCCAGAAAGATTCGGAAATCTAATAACGTCCATTGAAACTGTAATGAACAAGATAACACTTAGTGTAAATACAGCAACGTTAAATTTAGGTTGCTCGGTGCCGAGCTTAAGGTCTATAAGGGTGGAAAAGGGTTATTTGGCACTTTAAATAAAACAAAAATTGTTTCTCTATTTTAAAAAGCTTTTAAGTCTATTGTAGTTAAAAATATTTCTTTTAAAGATATAATAGACCCTTTTGTTATGGATTTCAGGAAATCCAGACAATGCAGTTCTGCTTTTTTAGCTAGAATCCCCATTACCAGATCTTTATCTGGAAATTTACTGCTTGATGAAGAAAACCTTCTTGTTTCCCTTTTAGTTTGTCTTAAGTTTTGTTACTGCGAGCATCAACGAGAGTTAAAAAAAGGTACAAAACTCCGGAAGTAGATTTCATCACGTAACGAGAAAATGATAAAGGAGCATCTAATAATGAAATTGTTTCTGAAGAAGGTGTGCCATGGCCATGTATTTTATTATGTCCTGGATATAGCTGCTTTGAATTCTTGGATTCTGTACAAGGATGAAAGAAAAAATAAGAATACCGTTATGCATAAAGGAACTAATTGAAGGAATTTAATCCAACAACTACTGAAGAAATTGTTGCAACTTTTTCAACTACAACAAAAAGGGTGCAAAGAAAGAAACCAGATTCTACCGGGATGTGAAAATAAATCATTTAATATTTGTGTAAAGTGCGGAAAAAACAATTTGATGAAAATGTAATGTAAAAGTTACATTGCGTAGTAAATGTATAAATAATTATTGATTGATTTTAAATTGTAATGGATCACTATATAAAAAATTGTAATTACGCTTGTTTCCTGTTTGTAAATATTATAAGAACATAAGTTTTGTTGATTTTATGTATTTCTTAAAAATAATTACTTAAACCTGAACTATTTAAACTCTTTATTCATTACAGTTTCGAATGTGTAGAACTAAAATTAAGAATAAAGAGTATACAAAAATATGGTTGGTAAAATGACTCTGTTTCGTCTATTCAACTGATAAATAGAACAGGCAGTGACATGGTTGGAATTTGAGCTGAGGACATCCTGATTACTGTACAGAGGGTCCAGCAAATACCCTACCTCTGCCTTAATTAAGATTAATTTCCAACAAACCATCAGATTTATATAAACACTCTAATCCACAAAATCACATATTAGGATCATGCTGTGCCCCACCATCCAGTAGAAGATGTAATCAAGTGGGAGCTAAGTCAACATTTAACGAGTCCTTTGTCCATAAGCGGTGTTTGAGCGCCTGACGGAGATCGCCAGCCATGCAGGGAAGTTGTGTAAATAGCGTACGACCTGTCCATGACGGAGTATCATTCATAAGAGAAAAGATAAATTTAATTAAAATTGTATGTCATATAAGAGTTTTATTATATCAATATATTTATTTCTACGAAGCGTCCAAAAACCATTACTTGTAATAATTTACAAGTGTGTACTAATTAATCTGCTTGCGTTCTGTTACCTCAATCATTAACTATTGAACACAAAATAAATTGATTTTATTTTTACTAAGCAGTTATTTGTTTATTATTACCGTAAATTATGAACTTGTATTAATGTACTACTTGAAAGTAAACAATCAAATTTACTAATTATTTTTTAATTAAAGGGAAACGGATGCCAGATCTCACTAACAGAATAAAACGAAGGAACTAAGCTATTGAAAAAAAAAAAGAAGCATGGCCTTGAACATCAAGTTCTTCCAATCAAGTTCAACTGAATTGTGATCCGAAGATTAAAAATGCCTTTGTGCCACTCTTTGTTTCTTATTCCAAAAAATTAAATGAGCGCGAGGAAAATGCCTCCACTCAGTCACTAACCGAAGCTCATCCATGCTGTATGGTTGGAATTATGCTATGAGGAATACATTTTTCTGGCTGACTTGAATTTTACTTCAATAATTCTGGTTTAGGGAACACTAAATAAAGTGTCATACTAAATCTGATAAAAAAAATACAAGTTATTATAAGGTTATCTATGTAACTATATATTTACTATTAGAGATGATTTGGATTTCTAATAATTTTAAGGTGAATTTGATGTATATTATCAGGTGATACTAAACTTTTTACCACCAGTGTAATTATAGAAATAAGAAATACTAATACAATATATTTACTAACTCCAGACTCGCAATTACGTATATGTTCTGTTCAACCAAGTACGTTTTCTTACGCCAATCGATAAAACTTGTGGAAATATTAACCACTAATTATTTTTCCAGGAGATTCGTTTTTAGACATTGTCACAATTACGTGGTTCAGAAAACTCGAGCCTCCCCTCCCTCGACTTCCAACACCTCCCCCTGCACCACGCTACTACCTTCTTTAATGATCGACGCCAGCTGTTTTGCTTAGTCAAACCTTTCCTTGAATCACTTGTTATTATAATGGTTGCCAGTAAAATGAACGGAACGAATACCAAATCAATGGTTTTCTGTAATAATTTTTACAATCAAAATAAATCGATTAAAAGTTCGTAATGATTCAAATACACTAATAAAGTACATTGTGATTAAATGCAAATGGGAAAAATGACACGTTTTATTTTGAGCTTCCTGCCTGAAATTTGTGGTAAAGTTATTGCAGCTGATTGATTTTATCAAGCAGTTAAGGTGGCCATTTGTGAGTTAAGATATGTACCAGTTCCTCATGAAGTTCATCTAAGAGAACACTCCTTCATACACATAATTTGACCCAAACATAGTACTGATTATTCTTTTAGCACTGGATAACTTTTTCACACACATTTTTAATCCATATAGGATCTCTAAAGTTTTTTTTTAGCTCAAGAGTCCTCAAAAAACGTATCCTTAAAACTCGAATATTTCCAACTGTGAGGCAGGTATTAAAACATCATTAGGCATAAGCAAAAATATTGTTGTTGAGCAGCTGCTTGAAGGAGCAGCTCATGGAATACGTCGAATAGTATCTAGGATATACTTTCTTATTATCAAATGAATTATTTACAATATCTGCAAGCAGCCAGATATTTGTCTAGCTTAGTTAGAGATCAGTTCATGACTTGACGGAGGGCAACTAATGGTTACCGGTGGACTATAGTACTTATATGCGGTCCAGATGTGGACCAGGGTCCACTGTTTACTGACTTCTGACCTATACTATATAAACTATAGTACGGTACCGAACAAATCTACACTAAATACTAACATACTATAAAAACGAAACATAACATACTCATAACACAGACTAGTAAACTATAGCGGATCCACTTTCCGTTCATAAACAATACACACGATGTACTTAACTTAGCAAACTGTGTTTAGAAAATATCATTTCTGAATTTAGTAGCTTGACGATAGCTGTAACCGCAGGCGCACACTGGTTCCTAACGACGAAAAACGGGACAACAGTCCGCAAAACAGTAAAGTTTGCCTCAAAAATTTTTGTGCACATTTTAATGAAGGTATAGCTTGCCCTTGATGGAAAACTGGTGAAGAACATTACATGCTAGATAAATTTTCCAAAAATAGCGCAAAAATAGTCCGAAAATAGACACATCAAAAAACCTTCACAAAAATCAAGTGTGACCCATGATTTTCAAAGGTTTTTTTTTACGCTGAATGAAATGGTGTTAGTTTACACGACTTATTCAACAACCAAGAAAATATTAGGTAAGGGTTCCACCTAGTCATCATTGTTTTTAGTGTGAAAAAATGTATTGGTAAATAAATACATGTAGGTACACTGCACATAAGCATAGGTAGGTCCTCACAATAAAACTATTACCCCGATTAATGGCTATATTTGAAAAAAAACAACATGATGAGTAAAGTAGTAAAGTTGGTAAACATCAGTTTTCAATTCCGTCTTCGTGCGAATCCAGAGAGTTCGTGATTATTATAATGTTACTTAGATGAAAGTTTGTAAGGAGATTTTCAGCCTCTTCCTCAAGTTCAATTATTGGAGATTTTTGCCAATTTGGTCTCAATCTTGGAAGGAGTGGAGAACTATTATCCCGATTAGTGGCTATTAAAAAAAAAGTATTTATAGGCAGAAAAATAGTATATGAAAAAAGTTATTAAAAAATAATATATATAAAATGATACCTACACGTGGTAAAGTTGGTAAACATCAGTTTTCAATTACGTCTTCGTCCATAAATCCAGAGTCTTCGTAAATATGTATTTCAGCCTCTTTCTCAGGTTCAACTGGAGATGTTTGCCAATTTGGTCTCAATCTTAAAAGGAGTGGATCAGAAGAAATAATTAAATTATGTGTGATGTCTTCGCTTGTTGCTGTCCTCGATATTTTGCGGGAATGGTTCAGCCGAAATCGTTTAAAATCCTTGTTTCTACTTTCTTGAGCTTCCTGTGACATCCAAGCAATCGGTAAAACAGTAGAATCCAGAATTCCATTTCCTTGGATTAAAATTTTATGAAGAGAGCATGGCATGTAGTACCATTCATACAAAAGAACATATAGCTCTGCAGTTTCGTGGCAGTATTTTTCAAACTTGGAGGAGTCCACAGAAGCACCAGAAGAAATAACTTAAAGAATCACATAAAATTTGTGGATCTAGTTTTCGTTAATTTCGGTAATCTCAGCACAGTTTTCCAATCTCTTAAAAAAAAAGTCGCGGGCTGTTTCCATCGTTGGTTGTGCCAGATCCTTGTTTTGGCACATCCACTAAAATACCAATTTTCTCTTTCAAGCTGTGCTGGATATGTTCCTTTGTTATTTTCATTCTACGCTTTTCGTCAGGTAATCTCGCACTGCATTTTTTGATTGGCAAGCGGTAAGCTATATGTAAAATACATTCCATCAATCGTATCCAAGCGTGAAGACTCGACAACTCATACTCTGTGCTTGCTTGGTCGACAGGCATGGACTTTACTCTCTCAAGATTGTTCATTTGTGATGGTTAAGCACCACAAAGAACACAAGAAGCTGCAGAGGGTGTGTTTGTCAACGCCTGGCATACTTCGCCATTTATCATGGTTAACTGCAAGCTGTGAACCATTTCATAGGTAGTGTTTTCAATCAATGTTATGGAAGGTTTCAAATTTTTTATTTCATCTTTTATGTTCTCTACTTCTGCTATGATATTTTTATTGTCCTCTTTTGTGAACTCGAACTTTATAGGACGGCAAAATTTGGTAGAGGAAGGGGAAGGATTGACCCAGCACGCACTGTGGATCTGGTGCCGATGTGGTTAGTTTCAGACAACCTCAAAGGTACGAGAGATACCATGAACACAGAAGCGTCAGATATGTCAGGGGCTCTGAAATTTTGCTTATAGGTGGTCCCTTGGCTGGAAGCTCCATCGCAGCCCCATTTTGAAATCAACATCAAATTTTTACCCTGAGGGAGATCACCAGCCATTTTTAATGAAATCGGCAACCTAGGGACAGTTTTGTCCAATAAGCTTTGAAGTGCTACACTTGCCTTTGTTTCAGAGACAAGCATATCCGGGTAGCAATCCTTTTTTCACTTGCAATAGAGCTTTATATGAAGGAAATACATTGCACCCTTTGCTTAAGACCTCCGATCAAATTCGGTTGTATTGGTATTTTGTTTGTTTTATTTCGACAAACAGAGCAAGGGCATCTTTTTTTGATAGCGCATCGCTTTCGGTCTCCTTCGGTTTGGTCCCGTACACATTTGAAAGGCTTCCTACATTGCTCATAAGCTCTGAATTTTTTTTTGAAAGATGTGTGAGCCCGTTTTTTGTCAAACTATACTCCATTGGATATTGGAGTTCAGAAATTGAATATAACTTACTAAACTCCATACCTTTGCGTTTTTTCGACTTTTCACAGAGGTTTTCGAAAGCCTTTTTCGGTCGTCCAAAATCTTTTGGTTCTTGGAAAAGTACACATTTGTACTCATAAGAACATTCATTCAGCCAAAAATCGGCTTCGTTTTCTCAAAATAACGGTCCTTGTTTTGGCCTGAAGTAATTATTATTAAGGTTCCTTAAGTCATTCCGTAAATCTTCCTCCCAGTTCGCATCAATGATATTGTACTTTTCTATAAGGTAATTTCTGTAAACACTGTCTACTTCGCGATTATTTGATAATAACACATTTACCAACTCCAAATACGGCACTTTTATGACAGAAACCATGATTTTTAACTTTAGAATGGTGGTAACAACTGAGTCAGAAGATCAACAAGGACTGGACCACATTGGTATATTTCTTTCATTTTTAATAGCGAGTCGAATACTAAGAATGTAAATAAACAGACGCGTTTGTCTCCACTTACTTATAAGGATCTAGAATCAAGGGTCGCACTCGGTCGCAGCTAATTTGTTTTCTAATCGCTTCTCCATACTTGTATGAACACGAATCAACTTCATTTTCAAAAGTGGGTGGAAGCGGTAGATTTATAAGCTTCTAAAAGCGTAAATAATGTACAAAAACTAGAATTTTTCTTATATTAAACGATCCAAGCGCACGTTATCCTTACATTTTCCCGAGTGTGAATAATGTGCTAGCTTCAGTTTTTGCCCTGTAAAAGAAAGCCACTGAAAGACAATTTTAAAATAAGCTTGAAATATATTTTACCCGTCATTACAAAATTTGGCTTTTCATCGCGATTTTCTGGTTTGTTCTTAACCCCTTACTCTATCTTCAAGTAGATGAGCTTACAATATAACGGCCAGAGCTTAGAAACCATCGGTTCTGAATACCTTAGGTACCTCTCTAACTGAATTATAATACCATTTTATGGTCCACGAATGTGTCAAAAATGGACTTTTGTCCCGTTTGTCGTCGTTAGGAACCAGTGTGAGGTGGTGCCATCTTAACTGAGAAGAAAATGGCGTTATACGTCTAGGCGTCTGAGAGAAAGGTTTTATCAAGATACATTCCATGATCGACTTTTTCTTCATTTAAATTCTGTATTGCTTCTGAGATAAGTCCCCTGTTTCATTGAGGGAGAGATCAAGATAAAGAAAGATGATGACTGGTCAGCAATGAATAATCGATATGTGAATGTATCTAGCAAGTTCACCTTTTCGTGTAAGGGATGTAAACCCCGTATCTTCATTCTATCAATAATTATTGACGAGTAAGCATGTCGTATAGCAACAGACCTTACCATTGCCCAGTAAATTAATTTCAGCAATAGCTTTAATTTTAATATATATGTAAAGTAAAGGTATTTATTTAATTTTGAATTTTACACGCTCCACGTAGGAGAAGTAATTTCTTTCATTAAAAATATGTTTAACTAGTTTCGGTTGTCCAAACCACGTCCTTTTAATATCCAAGTCCAGTTTCCACTATCACACTTGAATATTTACAACAATTAATATTTACTATTTCATTTATATATTACATAAAATGGTTCATGACACTTAATTATGATCCTTCCAATATCATTCCCAAAATCTACCTTAACCATATTAACTAAGCATTACTGCATTCTTTGTGGGGATAAAATTTGCCTGTAACATTCCACAATAGTATGCCATACCTGGGACATAATGATTCAAGATGACAACTAAATATATTCTATCTGAATTTTTTGCTGCCTGGATAGCTTTCTTTTCCTATTTCCTGCTGCTAAATGACATATCATTTGTGATGTATATTGTCAAAAAAATGTTACACATTATATTGTATATCTAATTTTATCAAGAATTGGTGTTAGTATAATACTGATAACAAATAATATTGAGCACTAGAGTTATTTTGGTGGGATAATGTCAGACGCAAAATTAGATATATCTTTTGATTATTTAAAAAATACATATTTTTTCAATATAAATATTATATATTAAATTGTGTTTATTTAAATAAAATATTCATTCAATTTATAGCAATTTTGTAAGTGAGTACCTGAGAGATATAAGGACCCATTACTATTGGCGCAGGAGCACGCTCATATTGTACAAAATAATAGCATGGGATCTTATAGAGGCTTTACTCACAACATATACCTTACAGGAAATAACAACTTAGGACTAATTGTGATCTCCAACGGATTGACTTATCGAATAATATACGGTAGTTTCACTATTATTTACATCCAATATTTGACAGCAAAGGATTAGTTCCTATCAGCGACCACCACGTCTTGGGTGTGGTTCTCACGATTTAATTGCTTAAACCCAAGGCTAATAGAGGTTGTTAAATTTTCCTCCACCAGTCTCTGGAATAATTTTATATTTACCGCTTAATTTTTCTACGAGGTATCCCTTAGGAGGAATAAATCCTTCTAAATACTTTTTTAAATTGAATCGAGTTTTTAGGAGCCCCTTGGTATTTAAAAACGCTTATGTTACTGGCTATGAGCTTGTATTAGGTGTTATTGTTGGCTGTGGGGTTATATTGAATAAATAAAAGAAAGTTTGTTGTAATGCCTTCCGGATGAAGGGATATGGCTCTACAACTATGATTTGAAGTATGTACTGTATATAAAACAGTTAAGATGAGGTGGGTAAAAGATATCACGAGTTATGAACATAAAAATATAATTTATTGATTAAGTAAGTCTTTTAAAAACAAAAGAAGCAAAACTGAACACGAGAAGAGTGGCAACAAGAAATTATAAAGATTTATTATACAAAAGTTTATTTCCCCACACTCAGCCTAAAAACAAAGCAAAAAAAAAACTTGAATGCTTCTGTCCGTGTGAGGGTTTTTTATTAAAAATGCTTGTACCTTCGTCTCACTATGTGGATCATCTATGTTCTATTGCTGGGCTCAGCTACAATCTTGCTCTACTCTACAGCTGTGTCATCCATGTTCTATTGCTGGGCTCAGCTACAATCTTGCTCTACTCTACAGCTGTGTCATCTATGTTCTATTGCTGGGCTCAGCTACAATCTTGCTCTACTCTACAGCTGTGTCATCTATGTTCTATTGCTGGGCTCAGCTACAATCTTGCTCTACTCTACAGCTGTGTCATCTCTCGCCTTTGGATCGATGGAGAGGGTTAAAAAAGGCGGTGGACGACCACCTTACTCTCAAAAGACATTTTAGCTTCTTCTATGTCGCCATTGGCGAAGTTGAGAGCCGACCAAGTCTTTCTAATTAAGTAGGAAGGAGCGTTTTTCCGGCATTTGCATTTCAACCTTCCGTGGTGTTTTACATTTATGGCCCTACTGAAAGTATTACATCTTACATTAAGTAACATAGAGTAACAGGGTCCAATCAAAGCCTTATCAATACTTCAAAATAACACCTTGTTCTGCCAAAAGCTAACCCTAATAGAAATATACATATTAGTAAATCTAACGAACTGTCTTTTATTTCATCTTATACCTGCTTTGACGATTGGAAGACTCTTCCTTCCCAAACGAGAGATGCAATTACTACTCTATTGCTCAGCGACACAGAAATACTCCCAACCAAACATGAAATAATTTTTCCCCTTCATTTAGGGATATTGGTAATTACAAAATACCTTATTATGATTAGCAGCATAAGGCATTAGTGTGATATCTAGTAATTCTTTGGTTATGCTCATACGACCTTTGTTAATAAACTGATAAAACCCCTTATAAATGTTTTTATATATTTATTTTATTAATTTATTTATCTGTCGCAACTATGACTCAAGCATCAGTGAATGGCACGTATGCAGATGACATCAAGTTATAGCTTTCCCATATTGTAACTAAGTCAGATGATTTTTTGTGATTATTAGTTTGGAAGATATGCGATCCAACGTCTCTAAATTCGTCTTTGAATGTTACCAGGTAAGTATCGTATGTCGTAAAACTTTCTGTATCATCTTGTAATGCAGTTGTAAGTATAATGAATTTTGATGCCAGTCTGAAGAGTATTAATTTGTTTTGTAAAATCTGTGATAAGTATTGACATTTTTGGTTGAAAAATCTGTATTTTGTGGACACTCGTTTTCTTAGCTTATCACTAAATTCGCCCTTCATACCTACAAATTTGTTTCAGTTGTAGTTAATCCATTGTTTCTAATAAAAGAGAAGTTTTGAGTGCCTAATTGTTTTACGTGTATCCATTTTAGACAGAGGAGATTAATAATTTAAACCCATATAAAATCAAATAATGTTGAGGCCGTTGGTTTTATTGGCAATGGCAAGATAGGAAATTATTGCTAGTGTATATTTTAGATGATATGTACAGACTGTCTGTGGTTGTATTTAAACAATGTTATGTGCTGTTGAATTGTTTAAATATTGTTCGGCAAGTGTATCTGACACACGTCACAAATTACGAGCGAGGTCGGGGCTGTGTTTGTTGTGCACCTACGCTTCAAGGGCGTCCAAGGCTTCCTCCTATGCTTTCTCTTATCCGCGTTCATTAGCCTAATTCACCTTGAACCCCCTGACTCTTTCGCGATTTCAGATTTCACGGCACTAGTTGGGTAATGCCGCTATTCCGAACGTCAGGAGTTGATTTCACGATAGATCGTGTTACGCCTCTAACACTGATTATTAATAATAAACATACGTGAAACTTATAACCCTCATATTTAACATTAACTGAGCTAGTCTTTGCATGCACGGGCATTTGTTTTGTTGACTTTTTTTCATAGGTTAATTTTAAAAATATTCACAATTAACGCTAGGAGTGAAGCACTCAATTCCGGACTCCCGATACCTGCCTGCATTTATTCGCTAATGAGCTTCCATGTGAATGAGTTTTGTTTTTGTTTTATATTTTTAGATTGCTTTACTATAAATAATTTAATCAAACCATGTGTCATATATATTATAAACCAGCCTCTAAGGCCATTGGACTGTGCTATACGCTATTTCCTCCAAAAGGGAAAAAAAGCCTTGCCAAAATCATATAGTATAGAAGACAACTTATCAGGTTTCTCTTTTAAGTTTCATCGAAAAGGTCTTACTGCCCATGACCTTTATTAGTCAGTTCAGTCCAGTCACGTATAATATGTATCATTGTACTTGTTTATTCCATTATATAAATTTTATAAAATAACACCCTCGGTAGACTTTCACTACGTTCCTGAATCCACCCGCCTCCATTAGGCATTCCACACTCTATATCCTTCTCATACATCCTTCGAATGGGGGACTCCCCTTAGTGAAAGGCACTCATCAGCCCAAAATAATTTTCCTTTTATTTTACCCACACCCTATTTTTTATAAGTTTGAGAAACCAATAAAAAAATAAATAAAATAAAACCACCACACATCTGGGAGGGTGGTGGCAGTAAGATTTTGTGTGCCCATGTGCCTGACAGTTATGGCACTGGACGATGTCTCGTTTGGGATACGGTTTTTCAACCTGTACCCTTGTGTAGTACAGGTGTGCTAGTTCGTATATCTTCACTACTCCAGGTGTTCGCTCGAGATCGACAAAGAACAGTGGTAACGCCGTTTTTATTGATTCCTCTTGTTGTTTATCCTCACGTAACACGTTCGTTATTTGGCGAACTTTGAATACAAGAGCATAGAGTTCATCTTCGATTTCGTCAGCTGGTGTGGTCGGGTGCAAATTTCTAATCGCTACTCGGAGTGATCGTTCTTGTTTCAGTTGATAGGTATGAAAGTCAGCATTGGTTTCATTTAAATATTTGATAATTGCCCGATAAGTATCCGGAGTGTCCGGAGATATTTTAGTGTCCCGTGACCTATTGAGGCACGTATATTTTCCCATGCCTACTATTTTACTTATTTGTGACCATAGTAATTTCAAGTTGCTAATGTTACGTACAAATATGGCAGGCGGCTTGGGCTGTGTGGGTGTTTTGTTGAGTTCCATTTCTTCTGTTGGGATATTTTTCAACGCCTCAAAGGTGTTAGGCGTGAAGAATGGCGACTCTATGGCGGTTTCTTTATTGGATGTGCTGGCCTGTGGAGGTATCTCTTCCATGGAACTAGCCGCTGAAGAGAAGATTTGTACGTTCCTAGTTGAACGTCTTGGTTTTCGCTTTACAGGCAATGGAGTTGGGGTTGGACCTAGTGACCTAGACTTTTTTTTTTATTTTGAGACATTAGTTGTTGATAAAATCTCATTTTATCATAACAACGGTTTTTTGTTAGTAAAAAAAAAGTACGTAGTGCCGGTGGGGTTCAAGCTCACAACTTCCTGTGGCGAGTCACGGGTCTGGGCTCTGAGCCACCAGACCGACTGGCTTAGAGTGCCTATTTCTTGGCGTTAGTGAACGATCCGTAAACGGCTAATGGCAAAGGCGTCCCAATATGGCCGACTTCTCGGTCCGATTTCACTTTTATGCTTCCACATAAATGTAATAAGAGATTTACTCACGTCTTGAGGGCTCCCTCGTGGCCAGCTCACGTAAGTTGCCTGCTAAAACAATTTTATGGGTGAACCGTGGCCTATAAAGTATAATAAAGTATTCAAAGGACGAGCGAAGTTGAGAGGTGTTTCAGAAAGTAGCGCATGCGCAAAAACTGTATATAATGTAGTGACGCTACAGGAACTACAAAAATAAATTTGTAAATAGATTCGCATGAGGTTCTATAATTGTATAAAATTATTCGTAAATTTTAAGGGGCTATGGAAAGAAAAAAAAGTTGTTTGAAGATTATATAATAATAATAATTAAATAAAGATAATAAGGACCTACGTTTATTATTGACTGACTTCCGAAAAGCCTTCGATATTATTAGAAGAATATAGTTCCTGTGCATATTGAAAGATTTAGGATCTTCCAATAAATTAAAATACTGAACAGTAGAACAATGAGTGTTGAGTGTTTGGGTAGGGTGGTACAAGTGGGGTGCATTGACGGTGGTCCTGTTTAACTTGGATCAGCAGTGCACTATGGTAAAGCCTGCCCTAATGGAAATATCTTTTATCGTTTAGTGCAAGCTTAACCATACGCGGAGATCTTGTGCAACCGAAGTTGAAAATAGATACAGGCTGGCTCCTTTTACCAAAAAACTAAAAGATCTGCATTTGTGGCGTATATAATATTACCTGGTAAAATTTAACCAGTTTTCCAGTTTGATGAAGTTCAGGGATTGAAATATATGGGATATTACAATAGTGACCCTCAGTCTTCGATGGCTGACTGGAGCAGAATAGTATTATTAGAGGAAATCGATCTTATTGTGTCATACAATCGAAAAGTCGTTATAATGCCAAAAATACGAAAATGTTTAAGATATTCGTTTGGCCAGCCGTAGATGCATATTTTATTGAACAGAGACTTGGACGTCAATAAGCATTGAAAGTATTTGTGAGAAGATTGTGTTTAACAATTAATGACACAATAAATGACAAAGGAGAATGGGAAATCATAAGCTATGTGTGTATTGAGAAGATCCTCTCAAGGAAGGACAATGTGTGATTCTTCAGAGCATAGAGGATAAGTTGGCTAAGTGATGTCCAAAGAATATTTTATGTTAGAAAGTCAAAAACTTGACTTTCTGCAGCGTCAAAAAAATAATAGGATAACTAAGAAAGAGATTGACGTAAGATATTTTGATGCTACTCGGAATTTGGAATTCGAAAAATTTAGCTATATTTGAGGTAAATGGTTAGAAACCACTTCAATAGCCAAAGCTTATCCCAGGTTTTAGTGGCGTCTTCATTTATCCTATGAGCTATATATTTATATATAAAGCATAAATATATGTATGAATTTAAAAAAAATAAATAAAAATCCACTATCTATGATAGAAAACACAATGTTTAGATAACTGTTTGATAAATTTCACAAGAGTACGCGGACTTCCTCAACATATGATCTGTACTATGCCAGTCTCTACCAAAGAATGTATTGGATAAGGCTCTTTCCTTTGACAGTTTTAGGGTAATTTTTCGCTAGAGGACGGTTCGCTTTTTCGTGTCTGCTGGTTGGTCCAGTCTGCCACACCCCTCCCCCCCCCCCACACACACACAAATAACATTAATTTTCTTTTAAAATAATCACGTATTTTCTTATATCTCATTTAAATTTATGGTTACTTTTTTATATCTAGATAACCTTCCATTAATCAACTGTAGGAGGAATAGGGATATATCGTTCACTTATTAATTTAATATGTTAGACAGGTTTATTTTTAGACAATAAAATGCCTTATGGTGCTTATGACATAACATTAGGGGTTAAATATGTCTCTGAATATGCATCCCATTGTTTTTTTATATGTTTTATTTTATTTAAGTCAAGTTATTAATTATATGCAGCGTATATTTATTAGGACAGTAGCATTAGTGGCCGTTCTTTAAGGCTAGTGAATAAATAGAAGTATTCTGATATAAGCACGGATAGCAATCGTGATGGAAAAATATTACCTGATTAAAAGAAGAGCCTCTCAATTCGAGCTCAGCCATTTTTCAAAGCTTGATACAAAATTATGCACATCGACTAGCAAGTAGGCCAATGTCTGCCCTGCTATAATGAATAATGACGACTGGATAAACTTTGACAAGCACTTTATTATCCATGAAACTCCAGTTAGAAACTCCGGTTGAGAGAGTCTTTTGCATGAGCACTCCGCGTTCAGTTTGCCAATTCAGCTGTAAGTCACAACTTGCCCAATTTGCGGAATTGGGTTAACTATGGCCGTGCTATGCCAACATTGACAGAATTACAATATCATTGGCATTATTGAGAAATATTTAATATACTGCAGTATACTATTAAGAAAATTGAATAGATCTCAAATTTCAATTATCACTAAACCTACAAGAAAGCTTATCAGTTTCTGGTTCAAATAGAAGTGTTGAAAGTATTAAAAATAAAACATGAAACTATGCTTGCCTCTTCTGTCTATCTTATTCATTTCAAGTCACAGCCCAGAACCTGTTAAATATTTTAACATTTTTCTTCAACGGTTAACTCATACATACTAAAGAAGATAACGCAAGAATAATTAAAAAAAAAGTTTTGAGAGCAATTAATATTAACCATGTTCATTTAATATGTTGCAAGCCACAACAACAAATAAACTGCATTAACATCAACTCTGCATTTGACTACGTGTTTATGCCAAATCTGAAGGTGACTCATATGGTCCAATCAGTAACCAACTTACCCATGTAAATTTCACTTCAGCCGATCTACTGTTTGTTCTACTGATTAGCTTGCTCATTATTCAGATTACGGATTTCTAATATTAGTCTATAACAGTTGGGTGGAACCATGAAGGTTGCATATTCAAACGATGCAAGGTATGTGGAGGTCGTTCCACGCATGCATTATAATTCAGCACCTTTGTGGGCGTAATGAAGCACTATCAATGTATTATATACTTTTTATTTTTCATAGCTTATTTGTTTGGGCTTGAGATGAGGTTGGTGGTATCTCGGGGTCTCAAGGTATGGCTGGGAAGACCGAGCGTTTTGTTTGATTTTTATTTGGGAACCTGTGGTGTTACCCATCGGAACAAGGTGGGGCTCTTCCCCTCTTCCAGACAATATTTCCTTGGTTCGTAATTTTATCAAACCATAAATTCTCATTACCCTCGTCGCATATACGATTTTTATCAGTTTAAAACCTCAGTCCGCAACCAGAACACAAGATCTCATCTTTCTCACCATGATACTCCTTTACACTGAACTGCGTTGAGTTTACTTAGTTCATACCAGTAAAATACACGTGTAAATCTTAAAAACCACTCCCGAGCCCTACCATGGCTCTGTATATGTGACAGGCCTGACGATGAAATGTCTTTAGATATAAAGCTACGGAAGTATGGTGAAAAAATAATGTGGTCCTTTAATATTAGCCCCCCACGATTTAAACGAACAATACTAGCTTCTCCTCCCTAGAGAGAAAGAACAAAATCCTTCACATAAAATTTATCAGAAAGTATATTAGTTTTTTTCTCTGATAATGAGGGAATATAATAAACTTGTTTAAACATGGCTGACCTCATTACCCTTTTAGTTGTCTCTAACGGTTTTGGCTTCTACTCTTATCGATAAAATATCTTTCATTTCAAAATTTTGTATAGAATAACCTTCGGGTGCCTTTTTATTTAATAAAACAAATAATTACATCTTATTAGTAATATAATGGATAGGAAATATAAATAGATATATCTGCTATTAAAAAACAAAATACTAATTAAGTAGCAATCAGTCCGTATGATCATTTCGTCATAAAGTACATTCACAGATGGATAATAACAAAATCTAAAAATAATATGTGCAACTATATGTCAATGTGCTACTTAAGATTTTTTTAATTAAAAAATTTAACCGTTTTGCTATGTTTTTCCATTTTAAAAAACTAAAAGTGAATTCTAACCACTTACAGCTGATCGAAAAAAGCCTTAAAATTAGTTTGTTAATTGTCCCTGACTGTTCAATTTACTATTTTTGGAAAGGATTTAACCGATGTGCAATATATTTATGTGACATAGCTCATTATCTTCAGTCCATGTTTACTTAGTGATAGTAATTCAAGTGTGCTTCAGGTTTTTGTGAAAATCAGCGTCGGACAGAAACCCCAAAAATAAAAAAAAAAATAATCAAATACTGCTCCTATGTGACGATCTGCAATACGTGACGTCACTTTTTCGTTTTTTTGGGATCCCGCCATAGCCGTAAATTGGGTGTGGCCGTGGAATACTCAAGCCAGGCCTAGTCGGTTCGAGGTACAGGCAGCGAATGAAGACAGCGACACCATCTTCTAAAGTACAATGGTCCACTTCAAAACTCTTGTAAGTATACCAACACACATATACTGAAATATGTACAGGAATAATAATGAAACAACTTCATCTATTTGAGGGCATAACATTGGTATAATTTATTCCAAACTAGAGAAAGCTTTGTCTTCATTAAGGAACATCACTGTGTGAAAACCCTCGACGGGGAGGAAATTTTATAGCCTCTCTATAAATGGATGTCTACTCTAAAAAGAAAACGCTCATAAAAATGATAAATTCTCATAATTGTATATTCCCAATAATTGTATTTGAATTGTTAAAAATACTTTTATAACATTTCGTATCATTTATGAATATTCATTGCATGAATTACGCATGCCGATAATTTTTGCTAGTTAATGTACTGATATACAGTGGTGCCTCACACAACGAACGCCTCGCACAGCGAACGCTGCACACAGCGAACTTCCTATTCGTTCATTTCATGATTCATACAACGAACTTCGCTTCACACAACGAAGTCGCCCGAGCTTCCACGATCGCTGCCGATTACGCACGTATCACGGCAGTCGTCCTTTTAAGTTAAACTCAATATTACTTATGTTTTCGTCTAATGCCAGCGGAGACCTCAAGATCAAACCTCTATTGGTTTATCACTTTGAAAATCCAAGAATTTTTAAGCAAAATAACGTTATTAAGTCCAAACTGCCCGAACATTGAAAGTCCAATCAAAAAACCTGGGTGACCCAAGTTATCTTCAACGAATGGATTCTGGAAACCTTTGCTCCTGCCGTGAAGAAATTCTTGCTGGAAAAAGAACTGCCGCTCAAAGCCCTTCTGATACTTGACAATGTCCCTTCTCACCCAAAAGACCTAGAGGAAATATTGCAGGGAAATTATCCATTTATCAGGGTGCAGTATTTGCCACCAAACACCACATCCATTCTTCAGCCAATAGATCAGCAAGTTATTGCGAACTTTAAAAAGTCAGAGTCCAAACATCTGTGACAGTCTTTCCGGAGAAAATTCATATTAGAAAAGTAGTAGAGAGGCTAGAGCCAGGGAAGCTCATTTAGTAAAGCTCCCAACTAGATATTGGGGAGGTCCCCGGGTTTGAGTTCAATATTGCTTTTAATTTTTTCGTTTGCTGTTTATTAATCATTATAAATAACAGCAAGACTATACTTAAAATAAAATTTCTAATTTCTTTAAGACTTTCATCTTGTTATAAAAATGTATTGTAACTAGTTAAACCAATGATCAGTTGAATCCACGTTTTCCGTCATTGAAAAATAGATTTTTTTTATGCAACCAAAATCTGTATACATGAATTATTTATGCAATAGTATATTTGGAACTTGAATGTAATCATAATCGAGGGCATAGCAATTGGAATTGGAAATAGAAATTGGAGGGCAAATATATAGTAGGACTATAAGAAGGGGTTGGACTACAAGCAGTGACCGGTTAAATCTGGAGATCTGTTAGAAAAAAGGGTCCAGGCCTTGACAGTCCCACGCTACAAACTAGGAGTTACTTACTTGTGTTACTCCCAAATTAGATTGCTCATTACCGGAACCATAAGCCTTTAAACATTACCAATGTAGTACAGTTTGGTGCTGCATATTTCCCTACGCAGTCTAGCACTTACTTTGTCAGGACATTGAGTGACGCCAAATGAGTACGCCTAGATTTACCTACGCAAAGTTAGTATCCACCTTATTTTATTTTGAAGAATGGCTTGGCATTAGGCATTTTCATTTTGATTGACTTCTATTGTAGGTTTTTTAGAGGGCGTACGTTTTAGCGTCATTACCAAGACGTGTCCGGGTCAAATCCTAAAGTTTTTGTATATGGGACCTGCACCTCCATACATTTTGGTGTGTTAAGGCCATACTTTTTTTAAGGTCTCAGATCTTCACTATTGCAAGTTCTGAATCAAAACTTACTCCTATCTGCAATACTTATAATAATTTTATAACTTATATTTTTTCTTCTTATATGGCTTTGAACACTCACCTCGGGCCCACGGCTATTGTTCAACATCCTAATCAGGATTAGGGGTTCCTAACTAGAACCAGTTAAAGGTTCTTGTTATCGACTTATTCATTGCAAAGCCCGCGAACCTTTTCTTTGAATACCCCCTTGACCTCTTTGAAGATTCAAATACGAGGCTTAATGATTCGTACTATTCTAAAGATTAAACATTTAATGTTTTAGTAGATGAGAAAGAATGTCTAAGTATATCATAGGGCAATAAAAATTACCAGAATATACATTGTAAAAACACTTACAAATAATAAATTGTATCATTATAATTAAAAATAGTACCAAATACTCACGGAAATAATTATTAAAAACCAAGAAATAATTTCTCAAAGAAAGCATGTTTTGAAGAACTCGTTAAGTAATATTGCGATTTTTGACTTAATGGTTATGAAAAATGCCCTATGAGTAACCTAACAGTGATAGTTGACGATTTTTATTCACCAGGGCAGCCCAGTTATGACTCAAGCTACTCTCAACCTAAATATTTCCACAAATCTTCTCAAAAATGATTTGTATCACAAGAACAGGTATAAGAGATATTTCAGATATAAACAGACACATTAACGAATCACAAATGGCTCTTAACGACTATCATATGACTAAAGAAGACTATGGACACCTTCCACACTATAATGGTGATCCGAATGATTTAATAACATTCATCAAACCGTATATATGTGAGAGTATGTAACGAAACAATCACTAACAGAATAGCTCTTTCTAGACTCGCTGGTGACGCGCAACAATTATGCAGTATGCACAACCTGTCCATCAACATCAACTAGCTAGTGAAGGAAACTCCATCATTTACTGACTTACTCGGAGATAATTGGTCAGCAATTAACTACATACACCCACGTTCCGTATCCGTAGGAACTGACATTTTTGAAAGTTTGAACCCCCGATCCCCCTAAAATATTTTACTTTTTCTATAGAACTGATTCAGCCTCATTAGGATAAATGAGGAACTTCTTCCAAAAAGAAGTAGGAGGGTGGCCTGAAAAGTTTCCGACCTAAACAAGCTTTTATTTTATTATCATCTTCATGTTGAGGTCGGAAACTTTTCAGACCACCTGTGTAATAAAGGCTGATAAGAAAACCCTACCAGCAACTCAACGTCAACCCATAGTTAACTAGATGTTGCGTCAAATGTTCTGGTAATTGCAACCTCAAAGAAGACAAAAAGAGAGATTACATTAAAGCTACTCTACTTGACATACCTAATGATTAAAAATAACAATTACTCTGTCTCTCTACAATTTGTATGTTTTTTTAAAAACATTGAATTTTATTAAAATAAAATAAAATTATGGTAAAATTACTATAAAACTATATTCTTAAATATATGTTCTTGCCGAGAGACAAATGAATTGTGATTTAATAACAACTTTCCACAAACAGCATTAACTATATAAAGAAAGTTATTATTATTAATTATAAAATTGTTGAAAATATAATATACTTTTATATAATTTGTTAGTCGATTAGTCTCAACTCCTTTGTCTCCAGCCGGACCTAAAGATACAGCTAGGTGTGGTCGGTCTGTATATAAGGTGGCCCTGGTGTCCTTTCAAGGTACAGTCAGTCCCCACAGACCGAAACTCGAACAGCAATGGCATACATCCAATCTTTCGTGAGTATTAAAATCTTAAAAAGAACCAGGATTAGCTATAGGTTGTTAAATATAAATTGTTATATCAAAATAAATAGACAAGAAAATTATCACATACTATAAAATGTTATTGTTAAACTAGACGATGAATTATTTACGTTTAATTTTTAAATACTTTTTTCTTAATTTGATTTAAAAACTGCGTTATATTGAAAACTTATATGTACACAGTCAGGATCCATATTGCATTTCCTACCAAAATGATTTTATACAACATAAAAATTAATCCAGTTTCACACATACCAATAAACTCTGTTTTTCAAAAATATCATTATCCATCAACAATAAATTTTAAAGCTACTGAAACCTCAGATTCACTTTTTATTAAAGTACATTCTCTCGACTATACTGTTACTTTTCCAATAGTTTCCTTTTCCAGTATTCTGGTTTTCGTATTACTTTTAAATTAATTTTCACCAAGAGGTTTTTAAACTGTAAAGATTATTTTTTTTGCAATATATTCCTATTCCTTGCTCTCCCTATTCTAAGCATTTCCTATTTTTTTCAGTTGTTCTTGGCTTGCGTTGCCGCTGCCTCCGCCGGTCTCATCGCCCCTCTGACACTCGCAGGTGACGATGGTTCCTACTGGCCAGGCAAGTACGACGTCAGGGAACTGTCCCCAGCCCTTGGAGCCCTTCCTGATGGAGTCGCTGTGAGGACCGCCATCCCAGCTCTCGCTGCTCACGGCATCCCAACCCTCGCTGCTCCGGTCATCCCATCCCTTGCTCATCCAGCCGTACCAACCCTCGCCGCTCGTGCTCTCCCTGGACTCGCTCTCCCAGCGCACTACCCATACCTCATCTAGACGATTTTCAATTTACTGCTAAAAGCAGTAAAATGCTATACCATTTGTAGTTTCTCTAAAACTGTAAATGTCGTCAATAATATAAGTTATTTCTAAAAAAACATATTGTATTGATTACCCAATATTTCCAGATATCTACTTTAATGTGTTAACATATTAACAAAAACATTTAAGTACTTCAATCTCAAGAATTGTGAATATATCTAACAAAGGAATTTAATTTTTGTATTTAAATGTTTCAATCATTATCCGGAATTTGTCCGCGGGTATCTGTCATCCTCGTTGAGTAAAGGGCTCCTCATGAGAAAATGCTACGTTCGTTCCTCTAGCTAATATATTTTGAATTCATACATAAATATGAATATATAAAATGTATGAAAAGGTATAATAATCTATAATAAGAAGCCCTCGGGGCCCTTCTTAATGGAGTCGTCGTGAGGATCGCCATTCCAGCCCTCGCTGCTCCAGGCTTCCCGGCCATCGGTTCTCCAGTCATCATATCGCTTGCTGCTCGGGCAATCCCAACCCTCGCTCATCCGGCCATTTCAACACTCACCACTCGTGCTCTCCCTGGACTTGCTCACCCAGCGCACTATCCATACCTCATTAGGTGATTTTGAAATTACTGGTTAAAGCAGCAAGAGGCCATACCATTTCAACTTTAAATGTATCGTGTTGGGTCGTCACTAGGGGGCTCAGTTTATACCTGAGTATCCCCAAAGTGGTTAGGAGACGTCCACCGCGGGCTAGGGTCGCTAAAACCTCTTAGCGATTAGAAGGATATATGGTGTGGGATGCCTAAAGGAGGCGGGTGGATTCAGGAAGGTAGTGAGAGTCTACCTATGGTGGAGCCTAGGGGTACCTAGGCATTGGTTTGTGGTCGGCCAGGTCAGACCAGACCCCGGCAGGTGCCTGTACTGTGTCGGCCTATCGGCCGGGAGATCGACCTACCCTTAGTAGGTAGAAGGGGTCATGTGGCTTCGGTTGAGCTGGGCGGGAGATCGGCCTCGATCTCTCGGCTGGGTGTGGATCGTTTAGTCCCCGTCAGGGGACCTCCGGTTCTATGATGTCTGTCATCCTCCAGGCTTTGGCGTTCCAGTAGTGCTTCCATCGGACGGCTATGGTGGTGGTTGAAGGTTGGAGAATAGTGGGTAGTGGCTGTGTCGGAGTGAGTCGAAAAATTTGATGTGCCATCTCTTGATGAAATCTTGAATGGTGAGCACTTCAAATTTTTCGTTGATTTCGTCTGCCTTCATTCGGTCGAACGGGGTATGTTTGAGGGAGGTTCGGAGAACTCCTTTAGAAGAACGTTTTTAGAGTGTTAAGAGTTAGATACTTGAAGAGAGGGGTCCCATACATCAAAGCAGGTCTTAGGACGCTCTGGTATATCAGCAGCATGAGGACCGTTAAAGCCGGGCTGTGAAGTAGGTGTTGTAGAATTTTTTCCTAACACTCTTTAACTTCTTACCGAGATGTGTTGTGAACGACAAGTGTCTGCCGAGGGTAATTCCAAGGTAGCATAGCTTGTTGCTCACAGGGCACTCTTTGCCGTCTAAGACGAAGGATTTAGGTAGCTTCTTTTTTCCGGATTTATAACTAAATATAATTTCTTGACTTTGATGTTGACGGCATCGAGTTTCTCAGCAATGCGTTGACTGGCGCTCTCAGCATATTTCAGGGCTCTAGTGGGATTGATGCTAGTGCTGTAAACACCTATGTCGTCAGCATATGCCAATACCTCGCAGTTGGGGTACGAGGCTCCTACGATGTGGGTGGTGGTGTAGATGTTGAACAGCAGGGGGCCTAGCACCGATCCTTGGGGGTCACTGGCAGTGTAATTTCTTCGGGTTGTAGACGTGGTGCCTATCCGAACCGAGAAAGCTCTGCCTGTGAGGTAGGAGGTCATCAGGTTCTGTAGTTGATCTGAGAGGTGCAAATAGAATGTTTCAAGCCTTACCAAGTATATGATAAGCTTACCAGACAATTTGTTCTGTTCTCTGAACTATGTGGAGGACAGATCAAAAACTCCCGCGTTGCAGAAATGTTTTTATATTTATTAAATGAAAAACTAAAGATTGAGGAAATTCATCACAATTTAAGAAACCTTGGGCATACGAGACTTGAGTGCAATACTGATCACTCCCTTATTTAGACACAATAAAAACAAATCAGAAGCGTTGATAGCACACTAATATGACTGGACAAAGCCCATGTAATTTACCAGCAGTAATGAGATTAAAAGGGAGCAAAGGAACTTTCTAAACTTCAACTTTGACAAAAAAAAGCTAAAAACTTTTGAGGAGGAAAGTGCAGTTGTTTCGTTATGACTTGGGATGGATTGGTTGTAAAACAAATAGGTTAAAGATTATTCCTTTTATTGTGTTTCGTTTAAAATAAGAGGCCGATATTTGGGCACATACACGTTGAAAAACGCCTACATAACTACCACCCTATTTCTACGATTTCTACCGGAACCTTAGGTGCAGTAGTGATGAAGAAAGCATCCCCGATCTGGTTGATTTGGGAATTTATCTATAAAATTTTATTTAAAATTAACATTTTAAATATAAATTAGTTTTTTATCAACATTACAAAAGCCTCATGTCTATTTTATATAATATCCTTTAATAAAAATCAATTATGATCATAAGGCCTTAAGTGAAAAAAATGCTTAGGTACAACGGCCTTTAATGGGCTTTTTTTTTTCTTCATAGCCCCTTTAAACTTACAGACAATTATATACAATTATAGATCCTCAGGTATATCTATTTACAAATTATTTTGTATTTCCTGTAGCATCACTACACTATATACAGGTTTTGTTATTTTATAGAAATTATATAATCGAATAAACAAGCATAATGATATACATTATACGTGACTAGACTAAACTGACTAATAAGGTGATGGGGCTCACCTTTTTGACCAACCTTAAAACTAACTTACATACTAATTCTTATCCTAATTTTTACCCGACAGTCTGTTGCCATCGATGCGGCAGGGGTGGTGGGGTCATAGTGTTTAACACTGGATTCGTCAGGTGCTACAACGAGTCAAAAAACCTCATGTGTCTCCGGCAGATGAACTCACCCACCGACGGCACACCAAGCAACGGGTGCAGGTCAGCGTTCTTCAACCTCTCGAAAGAGGTATGTCGGACCACTTTTCACATGATTCCATTCTGGAAGTGTTGGAGACATTTGACTGTATTGTCAGTCAAGTGGGTAAATAGCGGGGCACCGTACAGCAGAGCTGGCCGGAGGACACATTTATATATCATCAATTTAAGACGAAGCGACAGGTTAGGTGAAGTTAGCAAGTGCGATAGCCGGTAAGACCTTTGTCGTACTTTTTCTATTTTGAAATAAATAAATAATCTTCATTTAAACTTCGTGTTTTACTATAGCGAGTATCCTTTGTTAAGATAACACGGTGATTTGGGAAGATAGAAATACTTCGTCCGAATTTAGAATAATTTTTCAAAATTTTGGTGTATCATCCAGTAAACTTCAAATTTCATGACTTTTAATTTGACGGCTGAGCACAATTCTGAGCGCTTTTGACTAACCACTATTGATTTTTTTTTTTTGGAATTCAAGCTAAACTTGTTGAGAGCCTTCACGTAGCACATAAGTGTAACACACTTTCAATGATTTGAAGGTTTTGTGAATCAACCTGTAGAAACCATTGAAATTGCATGATGCAATAAGATTTAAAGTTACCATTAACGTTTAGGTATTCCTACTCAAGGGCAACTGCCTCTTAAATTCTATACCAGATTTATCTGCTGTTCTCAAAACTTCTCGACAGTTATATAATGCTAAGAATATTATAATGCTAATATTATACATAATGCTATAAGTAGAAGAAAGCCCCTTCTAGTGTATACCTCCCTCATGACTTCGTGGAAGTCACTGGTGTTTCCTGTTATTTTTATAGTAAGTGACCGCATCCCTCCAAGACCTCCCTCCCTATTCCCAGAACTACCCTTTTCTTATACATATATGTCTCAGCTTTAGCCCCAAACCCCCCTTCTTCGCAGACACTTGTTCCCGAACATCCCACCTAGTATGTAGTAACGTAACTCTTATTGTTTGTATGTACCAGTGTTTTGATTGTACTTCATAATAAATCTTTTCTTTCTTTTTCTTTTGAAAGACAAAGATTATATAACCGACGGTTATAAATTATATAAAGTCCCAGGTCCTACAATTATTAAACCGATACCCTAAGTGTAAAATAACTGTCTGTTCATTAATTGAAATAAGCCTAACTATAATAAGCCTAAACTAAAATGAAACTAATATCGAAAGTATAATTCGTACGAATTACAAATCCAATGCAGCGTTCCGATGTAAATTAGAAACTCACATGGTTTGGCTAATTATTAAAAATTGTTTGCATGAGATATTTATAATTATTCAATGCTCATTACAAAGCAGTTAGCCATTAGGAATGTGCAATCCCATACCTGGAAACTTTAATTGTTCTACATTCATATAGCTCTTTTCAACCATTTACTTCAATATATACTATTTAAGATAATTGCTGTTCCCTTGATATTATTGATACGTGTCAGAGTTAGAATCCAAAATATAGACACTAAATTAATGTATAAATCAAAAATGATTTGGTTAAATGTGTATTTGCTGAAGAAAAAATAGAGATGCAGGAGGTAGCTTGTAAAGAAATTCAAGGCACTAAACATGCTAAAAATGTTACATAGTATCTGCAAGTGATTACTAACGTTTAGGTATTCCTACACAAGAACTTCCTTTCAAATATGCCCTTTACCAGATTTAGCTGTGATTCTCAAAATTTATCGACAGTTGTAATAACCCCTAAGTATAAAATATCTCTCTGATTATTAAATCAAATAAGCCAGCCAATATTACAGGTAACATCGCACTTATCAGACCCCACCCACACCCTACAAAATGAGAATTATCGCATGAGATAGTTGTAATTATTTCATGCTAATACAAACTTTGTGCGTGATAGCAATTTATTCCAACATCAAAATGCTATGGTTATAGAAGCCCTAGACACATTTACGTAGCTATGGACAATCTCATATCTGGAATTTTTGTTTTCTAAGCTCATATAGTTCTTCATAACTATTTAATTCAATAAATGGTATGTAGGACGATCCCTATGGCATCAATAGAGAGTTGAAATTGTCACGGAAATTATACGTGGCAGAGTTAGAATTCAAAATATAGATTGTGCTACACGCTCTAAATTCCTGCATAAAGCAAAAACAGATTTGCTCAATTTTGAATTTGATGAAGAAAAAATGAAGATGCCAAAAATAGCTTGTAAAGAAATTCACGGTACTAAACATTTGAAATAGTATCTGCAAGATACACAGGTGGTCTGAAAAGTTTCCGACCTCAACATGAAGATGATAATAAAATAAATAAAAGCTAGTAAAATAAAAGCTTTGTTAGGTCGGAAACTTTTAAGACCACCTCGTACTCAGTGCTTGGTAGTGGATAATCTGTCTACATATTTGTTTATAAATCTTTATTTTAAATTATTATTAAACATATTAATAATCTGCTTTAGCTCACATTCAACATGTTTTAGTATTGACCTTTTCCAGGGAGCTCTTTGTCTTCAGGCGGACCGGACGCGGGTCCAGAAGTTACTACTGGGTGTGGTCGGTCTGTATATAAGGTGGCCCTGGTGTCCTTTCAAAGTACAGTCAGTCACCACAGACCGAAACTCCAGCAGCAATGGCTTACATCAAATCTCTCGTGAGTATTGCAAACGTCAGGTATCAACTAAATAATCAATAGTTAAGGATTCAGTGAAACAGTAATGCTAATAAGTTACCTATTATTAGAGGAATTACAATGTTTAATTGGGAAAATAGACGTGTTTAATATCAAAGATAAATGGTTTTGCATATATGCAAATGAACCCCGGTCAACTAATAACGGCAATGTTTATATTTTTTTAAACAAAGACATATTTAAATTTCCCCGACAAAAGACAAAATTTATAAAGTTTTATTTATTTTTACTGCGATTAACGACTCTTTAAACATCGACCGTGAAATTTTACTTTTTCGTAAATAATTTTTATATGGTTATTCTTCGTTACATCTTAACCGTCTATGGTAGATCGACATATTTATGTTTATGTTTTATAATTTGTTTGAAGGGTAGCTGTAAAAATAATTGCTTGATAATAATTTTTTTAATGGGATATATAATATTTTAATTTTTCCATAAAATGGAAACAATATAAGTTACAAATTAACTTTAAGGCAGTAAATTATCCTCAACTAAGGCCTCCATTTTATACTATCCTTTTATTCATCTAAAATTACAGGATAAAGAAGTAGGTTTTATTTTATTTTTAATCTTTATTTCCTAGCAATATCCCATCTCCTGCACCCCTACTCTGACCTTTTACTCTTTTTCAGTTGTTCTTGGCTTGCGTCGCCGCAGCCTCCGCTGGTCTCATCGCCCCTCTGACACTCGCAGGTGACGATGGTTCCTACTGGCCAGGCAAGTACGACGTCAGGGAACTGTCCCCAGCCCTTGGAGCCCTTCCTGATGGAGTCGCTGTGAGGACAGCCATCCCAGCTCTCGCTGCTCACGGCATCCCAACCCTCGCTGCTCCGGTCATCCCATCCCTTGCTCATCCAGCCATACCAACTCTCGCCGCTCGTGCTCTCCCTGGACTCGCTCTCCCAGCGCACTACCCATACCTCATCTAGACGATTTTCAAATTACTGCTAAAAGCATCAAGAGGCTATACCATTTGAAGTTTCTCAAAAACTGTAAATATCGTCAATAATATAAGTTATTTCTAAAAAAACATATTGTATTGATTACCCAATATTTTTATTTATCTACTTCATTGTAAATGCTTTAGAAAAAACATTTGAATTCCATGTCGAAACTTTTGCAGTAGCTGACAAAGAGAAGCAATAGTCTGAACAACGCTATTGACCTTATGTCCCGACTGACAATGTAGACAATAATATTATAATATATAAGTTTTTCTACAAAATATGTTTCATTTACTATACGCCCTATCCTAAGGTACGTTCTAGCTGGTCAGTTTTTTAACGATTTCTGTCCTATTTCAATTACTTTAGACTCTCCCTAAAAACTTAAGAAGTTTTGTGATTAGCGTTTATCCAAACAAAATAACATTAGGTAGACTTGTTAATAGTGCACTGAAATCTAAAACGGTACTAGATGTAGAATTAATAACACAAAACCTCCTCATATTACACATATATTTAGGTATCAACAATTATGCCATGTCAAAAATGGTGCAAAAATATTTCATTGTAGTTTTTTTCTGCATTGCCAGAGTCTGGTAGCGAGATTAGCCACTATGACATCAATTAATATTAGTGGCTCCCTCCAATAAAAAAGGCTGTACTGCTCCACTGTACGCTGAAGAAAGTCTGAACAGCTCTTATTTTCTATAGGTATTTATAACAGACCCTCTTTGAGATAATGCCTGTAACCCAATTTACCTAACAAGTACATTTTGTCATTTATGTGCTGACCATTTAAATTATTTTCTATAAAACATAACACAAGAAATTCCACATCAACTTATTAATGGTCTATGATGTGTGTGATGGTTGCGGGTTAAGTATATATGCAACAACAATGCCTCAGAGTCTGGTTCAAAACCCGGATCCATAAATCACATTTTATCAGTATTTTATTATAAGCACTTTAAGTCAATAGCTGACGCTACCATTTTAAATGCTAATAATAATAGGAGTTCTTGATTGGCAATTGGCTTCTGAGAAAGGCAGTGTGATGTGTTGAATGTGTTAGTGGGTATTGTAAGCTATAGATAGAATGTGATTTATGGAACTTGTGATCGAACCCGAGCCCCTCCATCAAAATCACAAAAGAAGCATAAGTCATAATGGTAATAAAATTATTGGAACCGATTCATTCATTAATTACTGCTGTGTAACCTAAGTGAGTCTTCTCAATAATAATCCACTACTTAGCTGTATTATGTGTATTATTATGATTATTGGTAACTCGCACAGTATCCCTCTCACTGTATTACACTTTAGGGTGCGGTCGCCACTCCGCTGTAACCCTCCTCAGGCTTCCACACGCCGCTCCTACCTTCTCGAAGTAATCTTCTATCGCTCGTGCTCTCGGCTCCTGTCGCGACCCAGCTATTCTCCTTCCGTTTCCGACTTTCCTGACGCCCCCGAAGATTCCTCAGCTGATGATCTATTACCTCTGGGTGATATCTTCCTTCTTTCCTGCATCGTTTGAGCATTCACTTCCATAGGTTCTGCCCTATAAAGATCTCTTCCGATACACGAAAGGGCAATGCCTCGCGATATGCCTCTTCTCACTGCATTTGAAACATTTTGTGCGAGGGCACTGTGCCACTAAATGACCCGTCTTCCCGCACCCATGGCATTTTCTCTCTTATCTTTGGGGTCCGTGTTCCCATCCAACATGTTCCGTTCCATCCGCTACATTCAGAACAGGTTGTTGTAGCACGCCTCCTTCCGCCATTCTTTCTTCCCTTTTTTATTGAACACGGCAAAAAAGAGAAGAAAAAAAAATTCAAACAGCCGTCGCATAGTTTTGTTCCCACTCCACGAATCCTGGTTGTCGGCAACACGTAATGTTAATCGACTTTCGAATTAAAAAAAAAAAAGGAAAAAAGGTTCAATGAAGCAACACGCATGAAAGTTAGAACTAGACTGTTTATTTAAAGTCTATAACCCTCTATTTTTACATTCGGGATGTTTACATCCCGACATTCGGGGATTAAGGATGAATACTGATACTACCCGGAGCTTAACTTCGGGTTAAGTATATATTCAACTACAATGCTTCAGTCTGTGAAGGCTATCCATTTCACCTCAATGCTAGTCCCGTTCTCACGTATTTGGAAACAAAAAATATAATTTCCCCTTCCTAGTGGAAGGCGGAGCCGGCTGAAAGGGGGAATGTTTTATGACGACCAGGTGGCCAATCCCCCTGGATTTTA
This sequence comes from Acanthosoma haemorrhoidale, assembly GCA_930367205.1. Lineage (NCBI taxonomy): Eukaryota > Metazoa > Arthropoda > Insecta > Hemiptera > Acanthosomatidae > Acanthosoma > Acanthosoma haemorrhoidale. The sequence goes on from OV884011.1 coordinate 51,645,928, forward strand.
TGACTGTTGGTCTAAAAGGGTGTGTTGTTTTATGATGTCACACCTACCGAGGTACGTGATCGCTCGTCCCCTAAAGGACTGTTTATGGCATGATTTTATGACCACCGGACGGTGACCAGAGGTCTACAGATCTGGTGGGATGACTTCCTGTGACTCGCAGTGCCCGGAGAGATGTATGTGGATAATTCTCTCGAACAGCTTCGAGAGTTGAGTCAGCAGACTGATGGGGCGGTAATGAGATGGCTCATATCCGCTCTTCGCTGGTTTCAGAAGAGGGATCACTACTGCATGTTTCCAGTTCTGAGGGAAATAATGAAGCCTGAAGCAGGAGTTCAAGATGTTAGTTATGAACGAGATTCCTTTCCTCGGCAGCTGCTTCAGTAGGATGTTCTGGATCGAGTCCTGCCCTGGTGACTTCTTGCCGGTTGTTCTCCGAATGATGGCTCCGACTTGCCTGTGAGAGGTCCAGATATCGGTAGTGGTGGGGAGAGAGGGGGAGGGGGGATCGAGCGTTACTATTGGTTCGCCTTGGTCACGGCTCACTTCCTCGTAATAGGTCGCCAAAATGTCCGCTTGCTCGGTGGTGGGGATGAACTGGCCGTTGACGGCCAGCCTGACACCATTCCTTTTTGAGGTAGAGGTCTTCACGAGTTTCCACAATTGCTTATGGTCGCCGTGCAGACTGGTGAGGCGATCTTCCCAGACCAAATTTTTCCACTGAGCCATCAGGGACCTTACTTGGTTTGTGAGAGAATTTAAAACCGGTTTTAAGTCCCTGTTTCTGGTCCTAAACCACCTGTTCTTAATGTTGTTACGCTGTCTTATCAGTTGCAGGATGTGATCCGGAGGTTTCCTCAGAGAAGGGGGCTTCGGAGAAAATTTGAATTGCCACAATTTTCGTTGAATAGAAAGCGATAGCTAAAAACTTTAAGTTCATATAACATCCAATTGGAGCATTTTAAACTAGATACTGTTCTTCACAAAAAATTACAATTTTTCTTAGTTAAACTATTTGAAGGGGCCTTTCAAACGGCTAAATTTCGCAATATACCCATCATAAAATCATGGATTACTCGCGATTTGTTGACTAGTGTCGTACTGGACTACAGATTCCCCCCCCCCCCGAAGAAAAATCTTCTTCTTTAATAAGCTCAAAATGAATGTTAATTAAGATCAGGACTGTTATGGAACAAGTTGAGATTCGGCTCCAGTTTTGCGAAGCAATTATTTGATTAAAAGTAAAATCTAAAGTCTCCCCAAAGTATCATGGTTTGCAGCAGTTTTATTATTAGTATAAGGATCAATTCCCATAATTTACATTTTGTAAAATTAGCTCGTGCACTATCACTTTGGGTGATAATCTTAAATATTCACTTTTTAAAGGAAAATAAAAGCAGCATTTATTCGCAGAATTATTCAAAAGTACAACAAAATGACGATTAACGAGGCAGTGGTCAATGTAGCAGCCGATACCGTTTTGGAAAGGACGAGGGAGTGCCGTATCCAGAGTGAAGGGCACATTGAAAAATACATTTTATATTATTATAGCCAGAAATATTAAGTATTCTTTTTAAATTTATTATCTTAATTTAATTTGTAATTTTATTATTTTTTTATAGGTGAATTTCATTTGTTACACCCACAATAAATATTTTATTTTACATTTTTTTCTAGTAATTAATTTATAACAATACATCTCATGTCACAAAAAATTATGTATGAAAGCACTGTAGTAATTTATTGTAATTATTATTGATGAAAACATTGGTACTTTGAGGAGAAACAATGTTACATCACAACGACCTCAACTTAACCAACATGGACTTAAAGCTTTTTAAACTATGAAGTTGTTTTAAAAGTGAGGAATCTATAATCGAGTAGGCGGCTAGTAAAAAAAAAAACAAGATTTCACGAAAAACATCTATACGTAATTTACCCAATTGAAATCCCACTTCAAAGAATATTTAAAAAGATAAATTCTACTTTTTTTTAAATGAAGTTTTATCTAGTTTACGATTCTATATTTAGGTATTATCTAACTTGAACAGTTTTTTAGTTCCTTTTAAACAAAAACTTAACAATTGTAAAAAACACAAATTTTTAATGTTCTCTTTCCCCGTTTGGAATCCGGACCGTAGACCAAATAATCTTTTAATAAACTGTTAAGATTGAAATGTCTTTAACCATCCCTTCCTTAACTTCTGGACATCATTTAAGTTATACCCTGCATATATTCAGATAAAAAATTTATGATATAAAAATATGACTTTCCCAGTACTTATGGATAGATCGGTAACTCAAAAATAAGATACAAACAACAAGGTTTTGAGTGCAAACAATATGATGTTTGTATTCAATCTCGTTCAGTCAATTGCAGCAAGTTGAATTATGAATATTTTTACCTATTTTCATTGACTTTATTTCTTGGTATTTTACAGTTTTCAGTGACCTGATGTGATGATGGTTCAACTTATAAAAGAAAAGTTTTTTAATCACTGTTTAAGAAATTCAATTGTACCCCTTAAAGTATCTTTTGAAACGAGGCCGTTACTATCTGCGTTTTGATTTCTATTTTATATATATAAAAATAGACCATTTTTTTCAGATGTAAATAATTGCAGCCCTACACTGTTTGCCGAGTTAATGGCCAGATTATTTTTTTAAGTGGGGAAAACTCAAAGATTGGAAAGTAAAACATGTTTATCTATTTTTACTGAAAAAACATTTTTAAACCTGAAAAAAAAAAGACAGTTCCATGTTATGAGTTAAAAGCTACTTCAAAGGATTCTCGATCTCAGCGTCAGTATTTTTTTATAGCTGGAATAGTAATAATTTCGATTCAACTCCTATTCTCCAACAATTAAATTTAATTTAAAAACTAGTTAGAGCTCGACACATTGCAGTAGCGCACATTTTCATGAATAAAAAGTGAACTGTTAGGTTGAGAATGGATGATCTCAAAATTTCAAAATTTTTTTCTCATCTCCAATAATTCCAGTTTTCGTTTTTCAAATTTTATTTTTAACAGACTAGCTATAGTAGCGAGCAGACAAACGTACCTTTAGACGAGATAGACGATGACCATATAGCACAGGTGACACTTGTTGATCGAAACACGTGACTCACACGAACACAACACGAATAAAGACCCGGTTGCCTTGAAGTCCGGAGAGCTTCTGCCTCCGTGATCTCGGCTCGGGCACGCGCCCTGTCAACTTCAACCATCGTATCTTGCTCACCCTCCCAGTCACTATGTATGTCTATCTCTATAAATATATGTATATTTTATTCCACTCACAAATTTTTTTAATCGCCATATTAAAAAATCATCACGTTAGTGCCCAAGGAATTTTAAATATATTTTATGTTAATTTTTATCAAAGTTTGTTCATTTTCCATCATTAATAAACGAAATTGTATTTTTTTAAATGTATATAGAAGAAATAAAAAACAAAGTGAATTATATCATGAAATACTTAAGGGGCTCGGCGAGAGGTTTTTGGATAAATAATAAATAAATTATTGAGAAACCTAATTAGTGATTATTAAATGTAGTCTACATTTCCCACTGGTGTGAAGTGTATTTTAGTTAATTATTTCTAACACATATTAAATAAATGAAGAATAAAAATATATAATTCTGCTTAAAAACATATATTATAAGGTTACGTTGTTGTTGACTATGTTAGAGAGAACCTCTGAGTGACAAGGTTTGGAAGCCGTTGATTTGACAGCTGTTCAGGAGGTAACAATGTTAGACATGAGAGTATACGAGTATATTAAATATTATTTGTTTGGTCTTACCTCATAAAAAATGGCTATATCAAGGAACATTTCAGTGAAGTAACCATTAATTTCTGAGCCCTAAGTGAGGAGTGCTACTTTGAAACAGTTACTGAGCAATTGGATTTCGTTTGCCTGTAGTGGTCTACGATAGTGGTTGTAGAAATAATTAAAACAAACAGAAGTATGAAAAATGTATTCAATGACACTTCGAAAAATGCTTATTGGTCAATTTTTAGCTTATAATAACGGAGAGCATGTAACTAAACCTGAAAAAGAAGTTTGGCTTGTTTCGTTCAATATTAAGATTTATCACAGCTCGGAAGCCGCTTATTATTAAAAGTTCCGATCCCTGTATAATGCCGGGCTCCCACGGGGCGTGAATCATTAAAATGTGAGTATTATTGATTCACTTAATACGGCTCAAGACAATTAATCACATTCAAATTGAACATTTTACACAAATTGTAAAGGAAAATTAAATTTTAATTTGATTAATTTCCTTAATCCCTGTTAATTGTATCAATAATGTTCACTTTCGTGAACCCAGGGTACCGATTTACTAATTCTTAGGAGATTAAGAGAGATATAGCTGTGGACGAGAGAAGATGTAGTTAATTTCACTGCTTGTATCACACAAATTTGCATAAATACATAAATACCAAACACTAACTGATCACCGAGCCTCATTGCAAGGCCTAGAACGTTTAAATTTAGAATAGCGATTCTTCTCGTAGTGCAGGGGCACAGAAGGCATAAATTTCGACGAGGAATCCAAACTATTCGTGGTCTATTATATCAGCCTATTTCCAGGATATATAATGTCATAATATAATAATGTGGACTAATGTCACAACTAGGGCCATCAACAAAACCATTCGAAATAATGTCAATTGACACTATTGGAGGTTTTGGAGGACAAAGAACAACAAAAAGATACCTCCATAAATTTATTTCAACATCAAAAACGCAGTGCCACCGACTCCGTCAAGTTAGTAAATAATGTACTGGGAGCAGACAAAATAGGGATAATACTTACAGATCAATACCCAGGAATAAACTCAAGAGAATTCAAAGATTTCCTAACGGAAAAGAATGTTCGATTGATATTTACAGCAGTTAATGCACCATTTTCCAATGGTTTAAATAAGAGACTAAATCAAACTCTAGTCAATAAAATGAACGAAAAAGGGAAGAAAAGATCCTGGACAACAGTTGCTTAAGAATGTGTGGATAAATATAATGAAACAGAACATACAGTAACTGGTTTTCCACCCAAGTATTTATTAGACGGCACAGATACTAGCATTTTACCTGAAGAATTAAAAAAAGGAAACAATAAAGAAAACTGGGTAAATGACAATAATTTAGCCTTAGAACGAACAAAAAAGTCTCAAGGAAACATTGGGAATTTGACACAGGTGATACAGTATATATAGAGTAGGGCTACAAATTAAACAGGGAAAAATTAGATGAATTAAAAATTGGTCCCTTTGAAATAATAGAGAAGATATATTCAATATATAAAATAAAAACCGAAAGAGAAAAGCAGACTTTCTCAAATAATTTTTCAAAAGTATACTTTCTTTAATTTTAGTTTGCCGGGCTGCTTCTACTGATCGCCACTAGATGGAGCTATCAGCAAGGTTCTAAACAGTGAGACGATAGAGAAAGGTTACATTAAGTAATTAAAGTTGTAATTAGAGCGTGAATAGAGATGTTATAACTTAAAATATAGTGAATAAAATTGCCTCCTTTGTTTACAGAAAAACTGACTTCAGTTTACTCACCACACCTTCAATAATGGTCTAACATATATATATGTATATACTACCATGTTTACAAAGTCTGTACGTAGACAAGTTGGAGTCACTGGAGAACTGGTTCAAGTGCATCATGGTTTATGGTACAATGAACTTCCGAACAATAATTAATGCTCCTAATTGTGACTTAAGCTACTGAATGTTTGAGGACCCACAACCTTAAATGGCCTTATGAACGTCAGGAATGGTGCATCCTGCTTATCAGTCTTCCTGCCAAGCCTTTGAAAGTTTAACCCTTACTGCAGGGAGTCTTAACCCTGTGCCTGCTTTACTACTTTTTTTATATGTAATAATTAATTAAAATTTGCAAGATATAATTGTTGTTTTTCGAAACAGATAGGTTTCTTACCCACCGACAATGGCAAGACCAGTTTGAAAATCAATTTCAACAGTTTAATATCATCGAGCCCGTTCTCACCGTTTCTTATTGACCTTTTAATTTGCTAAATAAATCTAACCGAAATAGACGACTACACTGCAGATTTTTTTCAATGACAGATACTCCTTTATTGTGCTATAATTACAATCTGCCTTTTATAAGGCAATAAGTAATAAGATAAATGCTCTCATTCATACCATATTTACAGTTCATCATTCACTCGTTCATTCACACAATATTTACAGACAGCCCAGAGGCCTCCCAAATCCACATGCGAAGAGAAAGCGGAGTCTTGGGAAGTCCCCCACGCTCCTCTGTCAGCCGCGTCACCGGATGCTAGCCAGTGGAGGCTGACCAAGAGCGCGAGAGCCACAGACGGTCAGGACATGATTGGAGAAACTGGCCATTGCCAGGACTCCCACTGTCACGCGCTTATAGCAGGTCATGGGGCCACTGCGGTTTCAGTCTCCGAGGAGGATTATAGGGATGAGTGGCGCAGTGCAATGACTGTGCTACAGGATTAGGGTGGTTGGAAAGGCTGCTGTGGAATTTCATAAACTTGGAAGGGATGAGTTCTAGAATGTAGGGTATGTTAAGATCGTTATGAAGGGTTTTTTTGCTGACATAATAAGGGGCATTTACTATTGTTCTCAGGACTTTTGATTGAAAGGATTGGATACGCTTGATGTTCGACTTTTTTGCTGTCCTCCATAGCTCTATTCCGTATGTCCAGATTGGTGTAAGTATAACTTTGTAGATTAGTAGTTTATTTTCTATTGAGAGATGAGATGTCCTTTGAAGTAGTCTAAATGACAGAAGAAAAGGAGCTAGACATGTTCTATGTTTATAACGGCATTGTCATAGTATTCAATGTATTTAATTATAACTTCTGCAATATAGTTGGCAGAAGATTATTTCTGCATTTCTTGCAAAATGCAATATAAATTATTTTTCAGTTCCACATACTTATATGAATATTTGTTTCCAACAATAGATATTTTAAAGCCAAAGTATAAATCTTGCCCAACATGCAGGGAGGAACATCTTAACTCTTGACGATTGACTACGAGCAGTAATATCATTATGCTCACCTAATTATGATGCAAGGACAAATAAAATACAGTGTGAAAAATCACATTACTTTCAGATTTAAATTTTATATAAATACCATGTACGGTTATGTATTCCTATTGAATAATTTTACATAAGAATATATTTGATGCTTCGATGCTGAGGAAGCTAAATCTCAAGTCATCGTATCAATGACCTAGTCGAAGACCCTATGATTAAGGTGGTTCTTCAAAAATAGTTTTCTAACTTACTCTAAGAATTTGCGATGAATGATTAATATAATTCGATAACAAAGTCCACGTTTTGAGTAATTCTTGTAAAGTCGTCAAATATTTAAAGTCTTAAGCTGCATCTTACCTTATCTGAGTGGTTTACGCATTAAAGACTTAATAGGAGAGCTTAACTGTTCTTACTACTTCTAACGATACTGTAGCATTAATTAATCGCTATAAGACAACCTTTCTGCTGAGATGTTGATCATCAGTCAACATGAATGTCGATATCAGTCACTGCACTAAATGGTTAAGATAAAGGACGCTACCCTGGAGTTTCTTTTCACTTAAACCTACGATGGGTTCCACCTCACAATATCTATCTGAAAGTCTTAACACCAAAAATCCTGCTGTGGACCTTTACCAGATCGGTTGACATGATTAAAGCAGGATTCATCCTTTTTCTCACCCTATCCTTTTGACTCTTTCCAACTAGTATTTGCGACTTGAACGACCACGATCTCCTGCTAAAGTATGTTTCTTAATGACGATAAACAAACTTAAGGAGAAATATTTGTAATTTTCCGGTCGTGGTTTAAGCAATTTTATTTGTTAATGCCTTTATTTAGCGCTACGCTTGGCAGCTATTTATGGATTCAATAACAATTTAAATGCTCACTGACAAGTTATCCTGTAAGAGTTATGCTTATGCAGCTAGCGACAAAAACAAAAAATTAGTCTCTAGCCAAATTCACGGTATAATTTAAAATCAATCTTTCTGTAAAATTTTTGTAATTTTCATTAAGGATACTCCAGATCTAAGCATGGTTATTTAGTTACAATGCAATACTTACCACATCTATTAATTTTTACGATTTAAATTGCATGTTCTACACACGGGCAGGACCCTGTGAATGATGTGAACTGTGAAAAGTTAGCCGTCGCTGACTGCTCCATGTTATTCATCATATTCTTGGCGAAAGTTTCTTCGCCGAAAGCCATTTATAAAATTGAACAAGAGGCCAGGGCCAGCGGTAGACGATTCAGGGCTGACAATGTTAGCGCAAATGGGATGCTAATGTTTCAACAGCTTTTCAATACAGTATATCTTATCCAAAAATAAATATTTGTGACAATTATCTAGGAAGAGGGTCTACATTCATTCAAAGAACTTCATTCACCAGCCTGGTTATTTATTTATTTGGTACTATCGTGGCGATAAACATGATTAAATGGCCCTGAAATATTTCGTTCGTATCATATCATGAAATATGAAGATTATATGTTGGGTGCAATTGAGTATTAAAAAATTTGTCCCTATCAACTAACTTGAGAGATTACTCAAAATTGTAAGGTGATCCTCAGTTTTAAATTGCTGAGAACAAGTAGAAGGGTGTTGAGCAGAACTGTATACCTGCCTCGTGACTTCATGGAAGTCACTTATGGTTCCCTGTTATTTTTAAGTAAGGAACCGCATCCTTCCAAGACCCTCCTTCTTCCCGGAATCCTATCCTTTTCTTATACATATATGTCTCAGCTTTAGCCCCAGACTACACTAGATGAGAAATATGTAAATCATAAATTATTTATTTTGTTCATTGTAATTTTCAATAAAGAGGTTTGGAAAAAAAAAAAAAAAAAAAAAACCCAGACCACACTTGTGCATAGAAATTCCACCCAGTATGTGCTAACTGATCTCTTAACATCGGCATATACCAGTATTTTGGTGGAACTTTAAACTAAAGCTTTTCTTTCCATTCTTTTAAAAGACTCTCCTCTACAAAGATTATTTAACTCTCGATTTTGCAAAGTTGAAAAGTCAACTTAGTTTTATCAAAGCTTTTTATAGTATACGGAATAACAAACGATTTATTCTGGTATAAAACCGGCTTATTGGCATTGTAGCGACCGCTAACTACATAAGATAAATCACCCTATCGATAAATACTCTATTGTATATATATATTGTAAACAAATGTAAATAACATAAACAAAATATATTGTAAACAAATGTAAATAACATGAACATAACATGTAAATGTGTTAAGCAATAAAAATTCAGAGTGCCAAGTAGTTATATGTGATGGGACACCAGCTGTCAGTACCCAGGTATATAGAGGGTCCCAAACAGCCGGCGCCAGCCCTGCCAAGCCTCTGCCAGAGAACAAAGAAAACCCACATCATTGGCCACAACAATCTTAATGATCATTGGCTAAGCGCAAGGCTAGATGGGTATTTAAGCCGAGAGTCTGGCCCCTGTAAATCATTCTCCTAGCAACTACCGACTCGTGGCTACCCCTCTTGAACTCTGAAAACCTGACTGCTTCTTTATGAAATACCTATGCATCTCTTCTATCCTAACCTCGCTATGTTTTAGTCCGTCCATCTTCCTTGTGGGATTCTCTGCCTTCGTCTCCCTAAATCTAGCACCTCCTTAGAAGAGACCTCTCCCTCGAGGACGACGGTTGCCGTGGCCCTGCAAATTTTCCTAGCAGCACTCCTGCAACGATCTAGTCTGCGTCTCTCCAGTTCACACTCGCCTTTGGGACCCGGACGGTTTTCGCCTACCCTTAGATACCGGGTGTGAATTCGTGGTCATTTTATGACCACATAAACTACCTATAAACCTACCCTGTACCTCTTCTCCTGAACATAGTTCACTGTCGGGGTACATACCTATCAAAAAATAGAGTAGGATAGTAAAGCCGTCATGAAACGATTGTCCAGGTTATAAACTCAAATAACCCTCACCTGTCACCAGGGCTAGGGTAACCAGGCACACCCCTCGTGACGACCCGACAGGCATATAAATATATAATTACAAACTATTAGGTTTTCTTAAATTTACCTATAAAAATTAAGAGAGAATTGTCAATAGGACTAAACGGAAACTCAGAAACCTTTCGCGAACGTCGATTCTAAATTAAATTCGCTTCAGTTGGTAAATGTGCCACACAAATCATTTCTAAAATAATTTATTTGAAATTTATTTTACACGCATGTCCTTCCATTATACAAAGGGTGTTGAATATTGCTATATACAATTAAAAAAATTGCATGTCCAGCTTTGCGCCATCTTACTTCTTAATTATCTTATTTGTAGTTTTTAATATAATCATGTTGTCTTAATGTACGTCTTTGTCATTCTTTTACTTACAACCTTATGAACCCAAACTATTTTGTCAGGTTATTGGGCCAGGGAAATTTACTGAAATGTTTGGTATAAATTAGTGCACGTTTTATTCCGAATCAAAGCTAAAAAGAGTAATCATAACATCTTTGATACCATTTCCTATACTTGCAACTAATAATTTTATTGGTTGGAAATTTAGAATAGGTGTAGTTTAAAAAAAAAAAAAGAAGGATTAGCGACGCTTCACAAATGACAGATGACGAATTTATCACTTTAAAGTATTTTCTGGAGATAGATCCAAAATTACAGTGTGCAACAGTACAGTCCGTCGTGAGACTATTACACCGAATATGTGGAACAAATGCAAAGTGCGGAAAAAAATCGGTTTTCAATGCGTGGGAGCGTTAAGAAAAGTGTATGTTATGAAGAACATTTTAAAACCAAAATTCGTCGAAAGCGAATTGCAAGATCACTTCAACGAATTTGAAAATCTCATCAAGGAGTTAAAAGCTTTGAATAAATTCACATGCGCTTGTAAAGGCGCTATATGCGACACTTATAAGACATTTGCTTTCAATAGTGCCAGAAAGATTCGGAAATCTAATAACGTCCATTGAAACTGTAATGAACAAGATAACACTTAGTGTAAATACAGCAACGTTAAATTTAGGTTGCTCGGTGCCGAGCTTAAGGTCTATAAGGGTGGAAAAGGGTTATTTGGCACTTTAAATAAAACAAAAATTGTTTCTCTATTTTAAAAAGCTTTTAAGTCTATTGTAGTTAAAAATATTTCTTTTAAAGATATAATAGACCCTTTTGTTATGGATTTCAGGAAATCCAGACAATGCAGTTCTGCTTTTTTAGCTAGAATCCCCATTACCAGATCTTTATCTGGAAATTTACTGCTTGATGAAGAAAACCTTCTTGTTTCCCTTTTAGTTTGTCTTAAGTTTTGTTACTGCGAGCATCAACGAGAGTTAAAAAAAGGTACAAAACTCCGGAAGTAGATTTCATCACGTAACGAGAAAATGATAAAGGAGCATCTAATAATGAAATTGTTTCTGAAGAAGGTGTGCCATGGCCATGTATTTTATTATGTCCTGGATATAGCTGCTTTGAATTCTTGGATTCTGTACAAGGATGAAAGAAAAAATAAGAATACCGTTATGCATAAAGGAACTAATTGAAGGAATTTAATCCAACAACTACTGAAGAAATTGTTGCAACTTTTTCAACTACAACAAAAAGGGTGCAAAGAAAGAAACCAGATTCTACCGGGATGTGAAAATAAATCATTTAATATTTGTGTAAAGTGCGGAAAAAACAATTTGATGAAAATGTAATGTAAAAGTTACATTGCGTAGTAAATGTATAAATAATTATTGATTGATTTTAAATTGTAATGGTTCACTATATAAAAAATTGTAATTACGCTTGTTTCCTGTTTGTAAATATTATAAGAACATAAGTTTTGTTGATTTTATGTATTTCTTAAAAATAATTACTTAAACCTGAACTATTTAAACTCTTTATTCATTACAGTTTCGAATGTGTAGAACTAAAATTAAGAATAAAGAGTATACAAAAATATGGTTGGTAAAATGACTCTGTTTCGTCTATTCAACTGATAAATAGAACAGGCAGTGACATGGTTGGAATTTGAGCTGAGGACATCCTGATTACTGTACAGAGGGTCCAGCAAATACCCTACCTCTGCCTTAATTAAGATTAATTTCCAACAAACCATCAGATTTATATAAACACTCTAATCCACAAAATCACATATTAGGATCATGCTGTGCCCCACCATCCAGTAGAAGATGTAATCAAGTGGGAGCTAAGTCAACATTTAACGAGTCCTTTGTCCATAAGCGGTGTTTGAGCGCCTGACGGAGATCGCCAGCCATGCAGGGAAGTTGTGTAAATAGCGTACGACCTGTCCATGACGGAGTATCATTCATAAGAGAAAAGATAAATTTAATTAAAATTGTATGTCATATAAGAGTTTTATTATATCAATATATTTATTTCTACGAAGCGTCCAAAAACCATTACTTGTAATAATTTACAAGTGTGTACTAATTAATCTGCTTGCGTTCTGTTACCTCAATCATTAACTATTGAACACAAAATAAATTGATTTTATTTTTACTAAGCAGTTATTTGTTTATTATTACCGTAAATTATGAACTTGTATTAATGTACTACTTGAAAGTAAACAATCAAATTTACTAATTATTTTTTAATTAAAGGGAAACGGATGCCAGATCTCACTAACAGAATAAAACGAAGGAACTAAGCTATTGAAAAAAAAAAAGAAGCATGGCCTTGAACATCAAGTTCTTCCAATCAAGTTCAACTGAATTGTGATCCGAAGATTAAAAATGCCTTTGTGCCACTCTTTGTTTCTTATTCCAAAAAATTAAATGAGCGCGAGGAAAATGCCTCCACTCAGTCACTAACCGAAGCTCATCCATGCTGTATGGTTGGAATTATGCTATGAGGAATACATTTTTCTGGCTGACTTGAATTTTACTTCAATAATTCTGGTTTAGGGAACACTAAATAAAGTGTCATACTAAATCTGATAAAAAAAATACAAGTTATTATAAGGTTATCTATGTAACTATATATTTACTATTAGAGATGATTTGGATTTCTAATAATTTTAAGGTGAATTTGATGTATATTATCAGGTGATACTAAACTTTTTACCACCAGTGTAATTATAGAAATAAGAAATACTAATACAATATATTTACTAACTCCAGACTCGCAATTACGTATATGTTCTGTTCAACCAAGTACGTTTTCTTACGCCAATCGATAAAACTTGTGGAAATATTAACCACTAATTATTTTTCCAGGAGATTCGTTTTTAGACATTGTCACAATTACGTGGTTCAGAAAACTCGAGCCTCCCCTCCCTCGACTTCCAACACCTCCCCCTGCACCACGCTACTACCTTCTTTAATGATCGACGCCAGCTGTTTTGCTTAGTCAAACCTTTCCTTGAATCACTTGTTATTATAATGGTTGCCAGTAAAATGAACGGAACGAATACCAAATCAATGGTTTTCTGTAATAATTTTTACAATCAAAATAAATCGATTAAAAGTTCGTAATGATTCAAATACACTAATAAAGTACATTGTGATTAAATGCAAATGGGAAAAATGACACGTTTTATTTTGAGCTTCCTGCCTGAAATTTGTGGTAAAGTTATTGCAGCTGATTGATTTTATCAAGCAGTTAAGGTGGCCATTTGTGAGTTAAGATATGTACCAGTTCCTCATGAAGTTCATCTAAGAGAACACTCCTTCATACACATAATTTGACCCAAACATAGTACTGATTATTCTTTTAGCACTGGATAACTTTTTCACACACATTTTTAATCCATATAGGATCTCTAAAGTTTTTTTTTAGCTCAAGAGTCCTCAAAAAACGTATCCTTAAAACTCGAATATTTCCAACTGTGAGGCAGGTATTAAAACATCATTAGGCATAAGCAAAAATATTGTTGTTGAGCAGCTGCTTGAAGGAGCAGCTCATGGAATACGTCGAATAGTATCTAGGATATACTTTCTTATTATCAAATGAATTATTTACAATATCTGCAAGCAGCCAGATATTTGTCTAGCTTAGTTAGAGATCAGTTCATGACTTGACGGAGGGCAACTAATGGTTACCGGTGGACTATAGTACTTATATGCGGTCCAGATGTGGACCAGGGTCCACTGTTTACTGACTTCTGACCTATACTATATAAACTATAGTACGGTACCGAACAAATCTACACTAAATACTAACATACTATAAAAACGAAACATAACATACTCATAACACAGACTAGTAAACTATAGCGGATCCACTTTCCGTTCATAAACAATACACACGATGTACTTAACTTAGCAAACTGTGTTTAGAAAATATCATTTCTGAATTTAGTAGCTTGACGATAGCTGTAACCGCAGGCGCACACTGGTTCCTAACGACGAAAAACGGGACAACAGTCCGCAAAACAGTAAAGTTTGCCTCAAAAATTTTTGTGCACATTTTAATGAAGGTATAGCTTGCCCTTGATGGAAAACTGGTGAAGAACATTACATGCTAGATAAATTTTCCAAAAATAGCGCAAAAATAGTCCGAAAATAGACACATCAAAAAACCTTCACAAAAATCAAGTGTGACCCATGATTTTCAAAGGTTTTTTTTTACGCTGAATGAAATGGTGTTAGTTTACACGACTTATTCAACAACCAAGAAAATATTAGGTAAGGGTTCCACCTAGTCATCATTGTTTTTAGTGTGAAAAAATGTATTGGTAAATAAATACATGTAGGTACACTGCACATAAGCATAGGTAGGTCCTCACAATAAAACTATTACCCCGATTAATGGCTATATTTGAAAAAAAACAACATGATGAGTAAAGTAGTAAAGTTGGTAAACATCAGTTTTCAATTCCGTCTTCGTGCGAATCCAGAGAGTTCGTGATTATTATAATGTTACTTAGATGAAAGTTTGTAAGGAGATTTTCAGCCTCTTCCTCAAGTTCAATTATTGGAGATTTTTGCCAATTTGGTCTCAATCTTGGAAGGAGTGGAGAACTATTATCCCGATTAGTGGCTATTAAAAAAAAAGTATTTATAGGCAGAAAAATAGTATATGAAAAAAGTTATTAAAAAATAATATATATAAAATGATACCTACACGTGGTAAAGTTGGTAAACATCAGTTTTCAATTACGTCTTCGTCCATAAATCCAGAGTCTTCGTAAATATGTATTTCAGCCTCTTTCTCAGGTTCAACTGGAGATGTTTGCCAATTTGGTCTCAATCTTAAAAGGAGTGGATCAGAAGAAATAATTAAATTATGTGTGATGTCTTCGCTTGTTGCTGTCCTCGATATTTTGCGGGAATGGTTCAGCCGAAATCGTTTAAAATCCTTGTTTCTACTTTCTTGAGCTTCCTGTGACATCCAAGCAATCGGTAAAACAGTAGAATCCAGAATTCCATTTCCTTGGATTAAAATTTTATGAAGAGAGCATGGCATGTAGTACCATTCATACAAAAGAACATATAGCTCTGCAGTTTCGTGGCAGTATTTTTCAAACTTGGAGGAGTCCACAGAAGCACCAGAAGAAATAACTTAAAGAATCACATAAAATTTGTGGATCTAGTTTTCGTTAATTTCGGTAATCTCAGCACAGTTTTCCAATCTCTTAAAAAAAAAGTCGCGGGCTGTTTCCATCGTTGGTTGTGCCAGATCCTTGTTTTGGCACATCCACTAAAATACCAATTTTCTCTTTCAAGCTGTGCTGGATATGTTCCTTTGTTATTTTCATTCTACGCTTTTCGTCAGGTAATCTCGCACTGCATTTTTTGATTGGCAAGCGGTAAGCTATATGTAAAATACATTCCATCAATCGTATCCAAGCGTGAAGACTCGACAACTCATACTCTGTGCTTGCTTGGTCGACAGGCATGGACTTTACTCTCTCAAGATTGTTCATTTGTGATGGTTAAGCACCACAAAGAACACAAGAAGCTGCAGAGGGTGTGTTTGTCAACGCCTGGCATACTTCGCCATTTATCATGGTTAACTGCAAGCTGTGAACCATTTCATAGGTAGTGTTTTCAATCAATGTTATGGAAGGTTTCAAATTTTTTATTTCATCTTTTATGTTCTCTACTTCTGCTATGATATTTTTATTGTCCTCTTTTGTGAACTCGAACTTTATAGGACGGCAAAATTTGGTAGAGGAAGGGGAAGGATTGACCCAGCACGCACTGTGGATCTGGTGCCGATGTGGTTAGTTTCAGACAACCTCAAAGGTACGAGAGATACCATGAACACAGAAGCGTCAGATATGTCAGGGGCTCTGAAATTTTGCTTATAGGTGGTCCCTTGGCTGGAAGCTCCATCGCAGCCCCATTTTGAAATCAACATCAAATTTTTACCCTGAGGGAGATCACCAGCCATTTTTAATGAAATCGGCAACCTAGGGACAGTTTTGTCCAATAAGCTTTGAAGTGCTACACTTGCCTTTGTTTCAGAGACAAGCATATCCGGGTAGCAATCCTTTTTTCACTTGCAATAGAGCTTTATATGAAGGAAATACATTGCACCCTTTGCTTAAGACCTCCGATCAAATTCGGTTGTATTGGTATTTTGTTTGTTTTATTTCGACAAACAGAGCAAGGGCATCTTTTTTTGATAGCGCATCGCTTTCGGTCTCCTTCGGTTTGGTCCCGTACACATTTGAAAGGCTTCCTACATTGCTCATAAGCTCTGAATTTTTTTTTGAAAGATGTGTGAGCCCGTTTTTTGTCAAACTATACTCCATTGGATATTGGAGTTCAGAAATTGAATATAACTTACTAAACTCCATACCTTTGCGTTTTTTCGACTTTTCACAGAGGTTTTCGAAAGCCTTTTTCGGTCGTCCAAAATCTTTTGGTTCTTGGAAAAGTACACATTTGTACTCATAAGAACATTCATTCAGCCAAAAATCGGCTTCGTTTTCTCAAAATAACGGTCCTTGTTTTGGCCTGAAGTAATTATTATTAAGGTTCCTTAAGTCATTCCGTAAATCTTCCTCCCAGTTCGCATCAATGATATTGTACTTTTCTATAAGGTAATTTCTGTAAACACTGTCTACTTCGCGATTATTTGATAATAACACATTTACCAACTCCAAATACGGCACTTTTATGACAGAAACCATGATTTTTAACTTTAGAATGGTGGTAACAACTGAGTCAGAAGATCAACAAGGACTGGACCACATTGGTATATTTCTTTCATTTTTAATAGCGAGTCGAATACTAAGAATGTAAATAAACAGACGCGTTTGTCTCCACTTACTTATAAGGATCTAGAATCAAGGGTCGCACTCGGTCGCAGCTAATTTGTTTTCTAATCGCTTCTCCATACTTGTATGAACACGAATCAACTTCATTTTCAAAAGTGGGTGGAAGCGGTAGATTTATAAGCTTCTAAAAGCGTAAATAATGTACAAAAACTAGAATTTTTCTTATATTAAACGATCCAAGCGCACGTTATCCTTACATTTTCCCGAGTGTGAATAATGTGCTAGCTTCAGTTTTTGCCCTGTAAAAGAAAGCCACTGAAAGACAATTTTAAAATAAGCTTGAAATATATTTTACCCGTCATTACAAAATTTGGCTTTTCATCGCGATTTTCTGGTTTGTTCTTAACCCCTTACTCTATCTTCAAGTAGATGAGCTTACAATATAACGGCCAGAGCTTAGAAACCATCGGTTCTGAATACCTTAGGTACCTCTCTAACTGAATTATAATACCATTTTATGGTCCACGAATGTGTCAAAAATGGACTTTTGTCCCGTTTGTCGTCGTTAGGAACCAGTGTGAGGTGGTGCCATCTTAACTGAGAAGAAAATGGCGTTATACGTCTAGGCGTCTGAGAGAAAGGTTTTATCAAGATACATTCCATGATCGACTTTTTCTTCATTTAAATTCTGTATTGCTTCTGAGATAAGTCCCCTGTTTCATTGAGGGAGAGATCAAGATAAAGAAAGATGATGACTGGTCAGCAATGAATAATCGATATGTGAATGTATCTAGCAAGTTCACCTTTTCGTGTAAGGGATGTAAACCCCGTATCTTCATTCTATCAATAATTATTGACGAGTAAGCATGTCGTATAGCAACAGACCTTACCATTGCCCAGTAAATTAATTTCAGCAATAGCTTTAATTTTAATATATATGTAAAGTAAAGGTATTTATTTAATTTTGAATTTTACACGCTCCACGTAGGAGAAGTAATTTCTTTCATTAAAAATATGTTTAACTAGTTTCGGTTGTCCAAACCACGTCCTTTTAATATCCAAGTCCAGTTTCCACTATCACACTTGAATATTTACAACAATTAATATTTACTATTTCATTTATATATTACATAAAATGGTTCATGACACTTAATTATGATCCTTCCAATATCATTCCCAAAATCTACCTTAACCATATTAACTAAGCATTACTGCATTCTTTGTGGGGATAAAATTTGCCTGTAACATTCCACAATAGTATGCCATACCTGGGACATAATGATTCAAGATGACAACTAAATATATTCTATCTGAATTTTTTGCTGCCTGGATAGCTTTCTTTTCCTATTTCCTGCTGCTAAATGACATATCATTTGTGATGTATATTGTCAAAAAAATGTTACACATTATATTGTATATCTAATTTTATCAAGAATTGGTGTTAGTATAATACTGATAACAAATAATATTGAGCACTAGAGTTATTTTGGTGGGATAATGTCAGACGCAAAATTAGATATATCTTTTGATTATTTAAAAAATACATATTTTTTCAATATAAATATTATATATTAAATTGTGTTTATTTAAATAAAATATTCATTCAATTTATAGCAATTTTGTAAGTGAGTACCTGAGAGATATAAGGACCCATTACTATTGGCGCAGGAGCACGCTCATATTGTACAAAATAATAGCATGGGATCTTATAGAGGCTTTACTCACAACATATACCTTACAGGAAATAACAACTTAGGACTAATTGTGATCTCCAACGGATTGACTTATCGAATAATATACGGTAGTTTCACTATTATTTACATCCAATATTTGACAGCAAAGGATTAGTTCCTATCAGCGACCACCACGTCTTGGGTGTGGTTCTCACGATTTAATTGCTTAAACCCAAGGCTAATAGAGGTTGTTAAATTTTCCTCCACCAGTCTCTGGAATAATTTTATATTTACCGCTTAATTTTTCTACGAGGTATCCCTTAGGAGGAATAAATCCTTCTAAATACTTTTTTAAATTGAATCGAGTTTTTAGGAGCCCCTTGGTATTTAAA
This sequence comes from Acanthosoma haemorrhoidale, assembly GCA_930367205.1. NCBI lineage: Eukaryota > Metazoa > Arthropoda > Insecta > Hemiptera > Acanthosomatidae > Acanthosoma > Acanthosoma haemorrhoidale. Next base: position 51,665,214 of record OV884011.1, read on the forward strand.
AACGCTTATGTTACTGGCTATGAGCTTGTATTAGGTGTTATTGTTGGCTGTGGGGTTATATTGAATAAATAAAAGAAAGTTTGTTGTAATGCCTTCCGGATGAAGGGATATGGCTCTACAACTATGATTTGAAGTATGTACTGTATATAAAACAGTTAAGATGAGGTGGGTAAAAGATATCACGAGTTATGAACATAAAAATATAATTTATTGATTAAGTAAGTCTTTTAAAAACAAAAGAAGCAAAACTGAACACGAGAAGAGTGGCAACAAGAAATTATAAAGATTTATTATACAAAAGTTTATTTCCCCACACTCAGCCTAAAAACAAAGCAAAAAAAAAACTTGAATGCTTCTGTCCGTGTGAGGGTTTTTTATTAAAAATGCTTGTACCTTCGTCTCACTATGTGGATCATCTATGTTCTATTGCTGGGCTCAGCTACAATCTTGCTCTACTCTACAGCTGTGTCATCCATGTTCTATTGCTGGGCTCAGCTACAATCTTGCTCTACTCTACAGCTGTGTCATCTATGTTCTATTGCTGGGCTCAGCTACAATCTTGCTCTACTCTACAGCTGTGTCATCTATGTTCTATTGCTGGGCTCAGCTACAATCTTGCTCTACTCTACAGCTGTGTCATCTCTCGCCTTTGGATCGATGGAGAGGGTTAAAAAAGGCGGTGGACGACCACCTTACTCTCAAAAGACATTTTAGCTTCTTCTATGTCGCCATTGGCGAAGTTGAGAGCCGACCAAGTCTTTCTAATTAAGTAGGAAGGAGCGTTTTTCCGGCATTTGCATTTCAACCTTCCGTGGTGTTTTACATTTATGGCCCTACTGAAAGTATTACATCTTACATTAAGTAACATAGAGTAACAGGGTCCAATCAAAGCCTTATCAATACTTCAAAATAACACCTTGTTCTGCCAAAAGCTAACCCTAATAGAAATATACATATTAGTAAATCTAACGAACTGTCTTTTATTTCATCTTATACCTGCTTTGACGATTGGAAGACTCTTCCTTCCCAAACGAGAGATGCAATTACTACTCTATTGCTCAGCGACACAGAAATACTCCCAACCAAACATGAAATAATTTTTCCCCTTCATTTAGGGATATTGGTAATTACAAAATACCTTATTATGATTAGCAGCATAAGGCATTAGTGTGATATCTAGTAATTCTTTGGTTATGCTCATACGACCTTTGTTAATAAACTGATAAAACCCCTTATAAATGTTTTTATATATTTATTTTATTAATTTATTTATCTGTCGCAACTATGACTCAAGCATCAGTGAATGGCACGTATGCAGATGACATCAAGTTATAGCTTTCCCATATTGTAACTAAGTCAGATGATTTTTTGTGATTATTAGTTTGGAAGATATGCGATCCAACGTCTCTAAATTCGTCTTTGAATGTTACCAGGTAAGTATCGTATGTCGTAAAACTTTCTGTATCATCTTGTAATGCAGTTGTAAGTATAATGAATTTTGATGCCAGTCTGAAGAGTATTAATTTGTTTTGTAAAATCTGTGATAAGTATTGACATTTTTGGTTGAAAAATCTGTATTTTGTGGACACTCGTTTTCTTAGCTTATCACTAAATTCGCCCTTCATACCTACAAATTTGTTTCAGTTGTAGTTAATCCATTGTTTCTAATAAAAGAGAAGTTTTGAGTGCCTAATTGTTTTACGTGTATCCATTTTAGACAGAGGAGATTAATAATTTAAACCCATATAAAATCAAATAATGTTGAGGCCGTTGGTTTTATTGGCAATGGCAAGATAGGAAATTATTGCTAGTGTATATTTTAGATGATATGTACAGACTGTCTGTGGTTGTATTTAAACAATGTTATGTGCTGTTGAATTGTTTAAATATTGTTCGGCAAGTGTATCTGACACACGTCACAAATTACGAGCGAGGTCGGGGCTGTGTTTGTTGTGCACCTACGCTTCAAGGGCGTCCAAGGCTTCCTCCTATGCTTTCTCTTATCCGCGTTCATTAGCCTAATTCACCTTGAACCCCCTGACTCTTTCGCGATTTCAGATTTCACGGCACTAGTTGGGTAATGCCGCTATTCCGAACGTCAGGAGTTGATTTCACGATAGATCGTGTTACGCCTCTAACACTGATTATTAATAATAAACATACGTGAAACTTATAACCCTCATATTTAACATTAACTGAGCTAGTCTTTGCATGCACGGGCATTTGTTTTGTTGACTTTTTTTCATAGGTTAATTTTAAAAATATTCACAATTAACGCTAGGAGTGAAGCACTCAATTCCGGACTCCCGATACCTGCCTGCATTTATTCGCTAATGAACTTCCATGTGAATGAGTTTTGTTTTTGTTTTATATTTTTAGATTGCTTTACTATAAATAATTTAATCAAACCATGTGTCACATATATTATAAACCAGCCTCTAAGGCCATTGGACTGTGCTATACGCTATTTCCTCCAAAAGGGAAAAAAAGCCTTGCCAAAATCATATAGTATAGAAGACAACTTATCAGGTTTCTCTTTTAAGTTTCATCGAAAAGGTCTTACTGCCCATGACCTTTATTAGTCAGTTCAGTCCAGTCACGTATAATATGTATCATTGTACTTGTTTATTCCATTATATAAATTTTATAAAATAACACCCTCGGTAGACTCTCACTACGTTCCTGAATCCACCCGCCTCCATTAGGCATTCCACACTCTATATCCTTCTCATACATCCTTCGAATGGGGGACTCCCCTTAGTGAAAGGCACTCATCAGCCCAAAATAATTTTCCTTTTATTTTACCCACACCCTATTTTTTATAAGTTTGAGAAACCAATAAAAAAATAAATAAAATAAAACCACCACACATCTGGGAGGGTGGTGGCAGTAAGATTTTGTGTGCCCATGTGCCTGACAGTTATGGCACTGGACGATGTCTCGTTTGGGATACGGTTTTTCAACCTGTACCCTTGTGTAGTACAGGTGTGCTAGTTCGTATATCTTCACTACTCCAGGTGTTCGCTCGAGATCGACAAAGAACCGTGGTAACGCCGTTTTTATTGATTCCTCTTGTTGTTTATCCTCACGTAACACGTTCGTTATTTGGCGAACTTTGAATCCAAGAGCATAGAGTTCATCTTCGATTTCGTCAGCTGGTGTGGTCGGGTGCAAATTTCTAATCGCTACTCGGAGTGATCGTTCTTGTTTCAGTTGATAGGTATGAAAGTCAGCATTGGTTTCATTTAAATATTTGATAATTGCCCGATAAGTATCCGGAGTGTCCGGAGATATTTTAGTGTCCCGTGACCTATTGAGGCACGTATATTTTCCCATGCCTACTATTTTACTTATTTGTGACCATAGTAATTTCAAGTTGCTAATGTTACGTACAAATATGGCAGGTGGCTTGGGCTGTGTGGGTGTTTTGTTGAGTTCCATTTCTTCTGTTGGGATATTTTTCAACGCCTCAAAGGTGTTAGGCGTGAAGAATGGCGACTCTATGGAGGTTTCTTTATTGGATGTGCTGGCCTGTGGAGGTATCTCTTCCATGGAACTAGCCGCTGAAGAGAATATTTGTACGTTCCTGGTTGAACGTCTTGGTTTTCGATTTACAGGCAATGGAGTTGGGGTTGGACCTAGTGACCTAGACTTTTTTTTTTATTTTGAGACATAGTTGTAGATAAAATCTCATTTTATCATAACAACGGTTTTTTGTTAGTAAAAAAAAAGTACGTAGCGCCGGTGGGGTTCAAGCTCACAACTTCCAGTGGTGAGTCACGGGTCTTGGTTCTGTGGCACCAGACCGACTGGCTCAGAGAGCCTATTTCTTGGCGTTAGTGAACGATCCGTAAACGGCTGTAAACCCCCGACTTTCTCTCTCTTCCTCCTCCCCCTAAATGTTTACAGGAATCTGGGGAAAATATTAATGCCAGGAGAGGGGATTACCCAAGGACAGGGGAACCTGAAATATTACAGGGAATTGACATTTAGATTACCGACATTTTATTAAATGATAATGAACAAATAGCATTTGATTAAAAACAAAAAAAAATCCTTAAGCTATTTGATAAAAATAATACTTAAACTAGTTGATAAAAAAAATAATTAAACTATTTGATAAAAAAAAACTAAGTAAACTATTTGAGAGAAAAATTACTTAAACTATTGGACAGAAAAAATACTTAAACTTTACTAAACTTGAAACTGGTAAACCAGAGTTTTATTAACTTAAAGTTTGCTGATCGAAGAATGAGAACAAAATAAATACATCACTGTCCGTGTTTATCTATACGTATGCATAGTTTGGTGTTATTGGGTGTAAACTGATGAACGACGTAAACAAACAACATAAACCCTCGGTACGTGGAAGCTACGTCCAACGAGGTTACCTGTCGTAGCTAGATAGTGGATTAGTCAATCAGCTGTGAGGTTCCCGGTGGATGGAATCGGTGAGTCGATGATCGATATGCTCATATCCATACTAGTTCCAAGTCAAATCTCCAACCAGAGGTGCTCCCCATAAACCATAGGCCGATAAGGTGGTGAGATGAGGGGGGGGGCGCTCCGGCGGGTGTTGGCCAACCCAGCTCTGGATACACACACTGACTGCCAGCGACTGATCTCGGTGCTCCGTCCTTTTTTTTCCTCTATAAAGGATGTAGGGTCTTACGGGGCCTCGGAGGCGTCCCGCACCGTTATTTGTTTTGTTTACTTTCCAGCATATTTCACATAAAACAAAATCAATACACTCACATTTGAAACACAAAGATATTCTTAGAACATTTATAATATTATCAATAATTATTAATTCTTTATATAAAACTAACCAAATACAAAAAAAAATATTTATCTCTAATTTACACTTTTTTTTTTTTTTTTTATAATAAATTTTACGAGGGTACTTTGTTAGATAATTACTTGTCAGCGCAAGACCCCTTATTCGGCTTAAACAATGAATGATAATTTTTTCCTTCAATAACTAAAATAAACGAATAACCGGCGTAAACAATCGCTAATTTACATTGGCTATAAAAGTCTATCGGTCACACGGCTAATGGCAAACGCGTCCAAATATGGCCGACTTCTCGGTCCGATTTCACTTTTATGCTTCCACACAAATGTACTAAGAGATTTACCCACGTCTTGAGGGCTCCCTCGTGGCAAGCTCACGTAAGTTGCCAGCTAAAACATTTTATGGGTGAACCGTGGCCTATAAACGGTAGAATAAAGTATTCGAAGGATGAGCGAAGTTGAGAGGTGTTTCAGAAAGTAGCACATGCGCAAAAACTGTATATAATGTAGTGACGCTACAGGAACTACAAAAATAAATTTGTAAATAGATTCGCATGAGGTTCTATAATTGTATAAAATTATTCGTAAATTTTAAGGGGCTATGGAAAGAAAAAAAAGTTGTTTGAAGATTATATAATAATAATAATTAAATAAAGATAATAAGGACCTACGTTTATTATTGACTGACTTCCGAAAAGCCTTCGATATTATTAGAAGAATATAGTTCCTGTGCATATTGAAAGATTTAGGATCTTCCAATAAATTAAAATACTGAACAGTAGAACAATGAGTGTTGAGTGTTTGGGTAGGGTGGTACAAGTGGGGTGCATTGACGGTGGTCCTGTTTAACTTGGATCAGCAGTGCACTATGGTAAAGCCTGCCCTAATGGAAATATCTTTTATCGTTTAGTGCAAGCTTAACCATACGCGGAGATCTTGTGCAACCGAAGTTGAAAATAGATACAGGCTGGCTCCTTTTACCAAAAAACTAAAAGATCTGCATTTGTGGCGTATATAATATTACCTGGTAAAATTTAACCAGTTTTCCAGTTTGATGAAGTTCAGGGATTGAAATATATGGGATATTACAATAGTGACCCTCAGTCTTCGATGGCTGACTGCAGCAGAATAGTATTATTAGAGGAAATCGATCTTATTGTGTCATACAATCGAAAAGTCGTTATAATGCCAAAAATACGAAAATGTTTAAGATATTCGTTTGGCCAGCCGTAGATGCATATTTTATTGAACAGAGACTTGGACGTCAATAAGCATTGAAAGTATTTGTGAGAAGATTGTGTTTAACAATTAATGACACAATAAATGACAAAGGAGAATGGGAAATCATAAGCTATGTGTGTATTGAGAAGATCCTCTCAAGGAAGGACAATGTGTGATTCTTCAGAGCATAGAGGATAAGTTGGCTAAGTGATGTCCAAAGAATATTTTATGTTAGAAAGTCAAAAACTTGACTTTCTGCAGCGTCAAAAAAATAATAGGATAACTAAGAAAGAGATTGACGTAAGATATTTTGATGCTACTCGGAATTTGGAATTCGAAAAATTTAGCTATATTTGAGGTAAATGGTTAGAAACCACTTCAATAGCCAAAGCTTATCCCAGGTTTTAGTGGCGTCTTCATTTATCCTATGAGCTATATATTTATATATAAAGCATAAATATATGTATGAATTTAAAAAAAATAAATAAAAATCCACTATCTATAATAGAAAACACAATGTTTAGATAACTGTTTGATAAATTTCACAAGAGTACGCGGACTTCCTCAACATATGATCTGTACTATGCCAGTCTCTACCAAAGAATGTATTGGATAAGGCTCTTTCCTTTGACAGTTTTAGGGTAATTTTTCGCTAGAGGACGGTTCGCTTTTTCGTGTCTGCTGGTTGGTCCAGTCTGCCACACCCCTCCCCCCCCCCCACACACACACAAATAACATTAATTTTCTTTTAAAATAATCACGTATTTTCTTATATCTCATTTAAATTTATGGTTACTTTTTTATATCTAGATAACCTTCCATTAATCAACTGTAGGAGGAATAGGGATATATCGTTCACTTATTAATTTAATATGTTAGACAGGTTTATTTTTAGACAATAAAATGCCTTATGGTGCTTATGACATAACATTAGGGGTTAAATATGTCTCTGAATATGCATCCCATTGTTTTTTTATATGTTTTATTTTATTTAAGTCAAGTTATTAATTATATGCAGCGTATATTTATTAGGACAGTAGCATTAGTGGCCGTTCTTTAAGGCTAGTGAATAAATAGAAGTATTCTGATATAAGCACGGATAGCAATCGTGATGGAAAAATATTACCTGATTAAAAGAAGAGCCTCTCAATTCGAGCTCAGCCATTTTTCAAAGCTTGATACAAAATTATGCACATCGACTAGCAAGTAGGCCAATGTCTGCCCTGCTATAATGAATAATGACGACTGGATAAACTTTGACAAGCACTTTATTATCCATGAAACTCCAGTTAGAAACTCCGGTTGAGAGAGTCTTTTGCATGAGCACTCCGCGTTCAGTTTGCCAATTCAGCTGTAAGTCACAACTTGCCCAATTTGCGGAATTGGGTTAACTATGGCCGTGCTATGCCAACATTGACAGAATTACAATATCATTGGCATTATTGAGAAATATTTAATATACTGCAGTATACTATTAAGAAAATTGAATAGATCTCAAATTTCAATTATCACTAAACCTACAAGAAAGCTTATCAGTTTCTGGTTCAAATAGAAGTGTTGAAAGTATTAAAAATAAAACATGAAACTATGCTTGCCTCTTCTGTCTATCTTATTCATTTCAAGTCACAGCCCAGAACCTGTTAAATATTTTAACATTTTTCTTCAACGGTTAACTCATACATACTAAAGAAGATAACGCAAGAATAATTAAAAAAAAAGTTTTGAGAGCAATTAATATTAACCATGTTCATTTAATATGTTGCAAGCCACAACAACAAATAAACTGCATTAACATCAACTCTGCATTTGACTACGTGTTTATGCCAAATCTGAAGGTGACTCATATGGTCCAATCAGTAACCAACTTACCCATGTAAATTTCACTTCAGCCGATCTACTGTTTGTTCTACTGATTAGCTTGCTCATTATTCAGATTACGGATTTCTAATATTAGTCTATAACAGTCGGGTGGAACCATGAAGGTTGCATATTCAAACGATGCAAGGTATGTGGAGGTCGTTCCACGCATGCATTATAATTCAGCACCTTTGTGGGCGTAATGAAGCACTATCAATGTATTACATACTTTTTATTTTTCATAGCTTATTTGTTTGGGCTTGAGATGAGGTTGGTGGTATCTCGGGGTCTCAAGGTATGGCTGGGAAGACCGAGCGTTTTGTTTGATTTTTATTTGGGAACCTGTGGTGTTACCCATCGGAACAAGGTGGGGCTCTTCCCCTCTTCCAGACAATATTTCCTTGGTTCGTAATTTTATCAAACCATAAATTCTCATTACCCTCGTCGCATATACGATTTTTATCAGTTTAAAACCTCAGTCCGCAACCAGAACACAAGATCTCATCTTTCTCACCATGATACTCCTTTACACTGAACTGCGTTGAGTTTACTTAGTTCATACCAGTAAAATACACGTGTAAATCTTAAAAACCACTCCCGAGCCCTACCATGGCTCTGTATATGTGACAGGCCTGACGATGAAATGTCTTTAGATATAAAGCTACGGAAGTATGGTGAAAAAATAATGTGGTCCTTTAATATTAGCCCCCCACGATTTAAACGAACAATACTAGCTTCTCCTCCCTAGAGAGAAAGAACAAAATCCTTCACATAAAATTTATCAGAAAGTATATTAGTTTTTTTCTCTGATAATGAGGGAATATAATAAACTTGTTTAAACATGGCTGACCTCATTACCCTTTTAGTTGTCTCTAACGGTTTTGGCTTCTACTCTTATCGATAAAATATCTTTCATTTCAAAATTTTGTATAGAATGACCTTCGGGTGCCTTTTTATTTAATAAAACAAATAATTACGTCTTATTAGTAATATAATGGATAGGAAATATAAATAGATATATCTGCTATTAAAAAATAAAATACTAATTGAGTAGCAATCAGTCCGTATGATCATTTCGTCATAAAGTACATTCACAGATGGATAATAACAAAATCTAAAAATAATATGTGCTACTTAAGATTTTTTTAATTAAAAAATTTAACCGTTTTGCTATGTTTTTCCATTTTAAAAAACTAAAAGTGAATTCTAACCACTTACAGCTGATCGAAAAAGCCTTAAAATTAGTTTGTTAGTTGTCCCTGACTATTCAATTTACTATTTTTGGAAAGGATTTATCCGATGTGCAATATATTTATGAGACATAGCTCATTATCTTCAGTCCATGTTTACTTAGTGATAGTAATTCAAGTGTGCTCTAAGTTTTTGTGAAAATCAGCGTCGTACAAAAACCCCAAAAATAAAAAAATAATAATCATATACTGCTCCTATGTGACGATCAGCAATACGTGACGTCACTTTTTCTTTTTTTTTGGGATCCCGCCATAACCGTAAATTGGGTGTGGCCATGGAATACTCAAACAAGGCCTAGTCGGTTTGAGGTACAGACAGCGAATGAAAACAGCGACACCAACTTCTAAAGTACAATGGCCCACTTCAAAACTCTTGTAAGTATACCAACACACATATACTGAAATATGCACAGCAATAATAATAAAACAACTTCATCTATTTGAGGGCATAACATTGGTATAATCTTAGACTAGAGAACTAGAGAAAGCTTTGTCTTCATTAAGAAAGATCACTGTGTGAAAACTCTCGACGGGGAGGAAATTTTATAGCCTCTCTATAAATGGATGTCTACTCTAAAAAGAAAACGCTCATAATAATGATAAATTCTTATAATTGTATATTCCCAATAATTGTATTCGAATTGTTAAAAATACTTTTATGACATTTCGTATCATTTATGAATATTCATTGCATGAATTACGCATGCCGATAATTTTTGCTAGTTAATGTACTGATATACAGTGGTGCCTCACACAACGAACGCCTCGCACAGCGAACGCTGCACACAGCGAACTTCCTATTCGTTCATTTCATGATTCTACGAACTTCGAATTTTCGAATTTTCGCTTCACACAACGAAGTCGCCCGAGCTTCCACGATCGCTGCCGATGTATTGCATCCTCCCGCGCAGGCACTGCAGTCGTTAGTCACTGCGCTTAACTTACGCACGTATCACGGCAGTCGTCCTTTTAAGTTAAACTCAATATTACTTATGTTTTCGTCTAATGCCAGCGGAGACCTCAAGATCAAACCTCTATTGGTTTATCACTTTGAAAATCCAAGAATTTTTAAGCAAAATAACGTTATTAAGTCCAAACTGCCCGAACATTGGAAGTCCAATCAAAAAGCCTGGGTGACCCAAGTTATCTTCAACAAATGGATTCTGGAAACCTTTGCTCCGGCCGTGAAGAAATTCTTGCTGGAAAAAGAACTGCCGCTCAAAGTCCTTCTGATACTTGACGATGCCCCTTCTCGCCCAAAAGACCTAGAGGAAATATTGCAGGAAAATTATCCATTTATCAGGGTGCAGTATTTGCCACCAAACACCACATCCATTCTTCAGCCAATAGATCAGCAAGTTATTGCGAACTTTAAAAAGTCAGAGTCCAAACATCTGTGACAGTCTTTCCGGAGAAAATTCATATTAGAAAAGTAGTAGAGAGGCTAGAGCCAGGGAAGCTCATTTAGTAAAGCTCCCAACTAGATATTGGGGAGGTCCCCGGGTTTGAGTTCAATATTGCTTTTAATTTTTTCGTTTGCTGTTTATTAATCATTATAAATAACAGCAAGACTATACTTAAAATAAAATTTCTAATTTCTTTAAGACTTTCATCTTGTTATAAAAATGTATTGTAACTAGTTAAACCAATGATCAGTTGAATCCACGTTTTCCGTCATTGAAAAATAGATTTTTTTTATGCAACCAAAATCTGTATACATGAATTATTTATGCAATAGTATATTTGGAACTTGAATGTAATCATAATCGAGGGCATAGCAATTGGAATTGGAAATAGAAATTGGAGGGCAAATATATAGTAGGACTATAAGAAGGGGTTGGACTACAAGCAGTGACCGGTTAAATCTGGAGATCTGTTAGAAAAAAGGGTCCAGGCCTTGACAGTCCCACGCTACAAACTAGGAGTTACTTACTTGTGTTACTCCCAAATTAGATTGCTCATTACCGGAACCATAAGCCTTTAAACATTACCAATGTAGTACAGTTTGGTGCTGCATATTTCCCTACGCAGTCTAGCACTTACTTTGTCAGGACATTGAGTGACGCCAAATGAGTACGCCTAGATTTACCTACGCAAAGTTAGTATCCACCTTATTTTATTTTGAAGAATGGCTTGGCATTAGGCATTTTCATTTTGATTGACTTCTATTGTAGGTTTTTTAGAGGGCGTACGTTTTAGCGTCATTACCAAGACGTGTCCGGGTCAAATCCTAAAGTTTTTGTATATGGGACCTGCACCTCCATACATTTTGGTGTGTTAAGGCCATACTTTTTTTAAGGTCTCAGATCTTCACTATTGCAAGTTCTGAATCAAAACTTACTCCTATCTGCAATACTTATAATAATTTTATAACTTATATTTTTTCTTCTTATATGGCTTTGAACACTCACCTCGGGCCCACGGCTATTGTTCAACATCCTAATCAGGATTAGGGGTTCCTAACTAGAACCAGTTAAAGGTTCTTGTTATCGACTTATTCATTGCAAAGCCCGCGAACCTTTTCTTTGAATACCCCCTTGACCTCTTTGAAGATTCAAATACGAGGCTTAATGATTCGTACTATTCTAAAGATTAAACATTTAATGTTTTAGTAGATGAGAAAGAATGTCTAAGTATATCATAGGGCAATAAAAATTACCAGAATATACATTGTAAAAACACTTACAAATAATAAATTGTATCATTATAATTAAAAATAGTACCAAATACTCACGGAAATAATTATTAAAAACCAAGAAATAATTTCTCAAAGAAAGCATGTTTTGAAGAACTCGTTAAGTAATATTGCGATTTTTGACTTAATGGTTATGAAAAATGCCCTATGAGTAACCTAACAGTGATAGTTGACGATTTTTATTCACCAGGGCAGCCCAGTTATGACTCAAGCTACTCTCAACCTAAATATTTCCACAAATCTTCTCAAAAATGATTTGTATCACAAGAACAGGTATAAGAGATATTTCAGATATAAACAGACACATTAACGAATCACAAATGGCTCTTAACGACTATCATATGACTAAAGAAGACTATGGACACCTTCCACACTATAATGGTGATCCGAATGATTTAATAACATTCATCAAACCGTATATATGTGAGAGTATGTAACGAAACAATCACTAACAGAATAGCTCTTTCTAGACTCGCTGGTGACGCGCAACAATTATGCAGTATGCACAACCTGTCCATCAACATCAACTAGCTAGTGAAGGAAACTCCATCATTTACTGACTTACTCGGAGATAATTGGTCAGCAATTAACTACATACACCCACGTTCCGTATCCGTAGGAACTGACATTTTTGAAAGTTTGAACCCCCGATCCCCCTAAAATATTTTACTTTTTCTATAGAACTGATTCAGCCTCATTAGGATAAATGAGGAACTTCTTCCAAAAAGAAGTAGGAGGGTGGCCTGAAAAGTTTCCGACCTAAACAAGCTTTTATTTTATTATCATCTTCATGTTGAGGTCGGAAACTTTTCAGACCACCTGTGTAATAAAGGCTGATAAGAAAACCCTACCAGCAACTCAACGTCAACCCATAGTTAACTAGATGTTGCGTCAAATGTTCTGGTAATTGCAACCTCAAAGAAGACAAAAAGAGAGATTACATTAAAGCTACTCTACTTGACATACCTAATGATTAAAAATAACAATTACTCTGTCTCTCTACAATTTGTATGTTTTTTTAAAAACATTGAATTTTATTAAAATAAAATAAAATTATGGTAAAATTACTATAAAACTATATTCTTAAATATATGTTCTTGCCGAGAGACAAATGAATTGTGATTTAATAACAACTTTCCACAAACAGCATTAACTATATAAAGAAAGTTATTATTATTAATTATAAAATTGTTGAAAATATAATATACTTTTATATAATTTGTTAGTCGATTAGTCTCAACTCCTTTGTCTCCAGCCGGACCTAAAGATACAGCTAGGTGTGGTCGGTCTGTATATAAGGTGGCCCTGGTGTCCTTTCAAGGTACAGTCAGTCCCCACAGACCGAAACTCGAACAGCAATGGCATACATCCAATCTTTCGTGAGTATTAAAATCTTAAAAAGAACCAGGATTAGCTATAGGTTGTTAAATATAAATTGTTATATCAAAATAAATAGACAAGAAAATTATCACATACTATAAAATGTTATTGTTAAACTAGACGATGAATTATTTACGTTTAATTTTTAAATACTTTTTTCTTAATTTGATTTAAAAACTGCGTTATATTGAAAACTTATATGTACACAGTCAGGATCCATATTGCATTTCCTACCAAAATGATTTTATACAACACAAAAATTAATCCAGTTTCACACATACCAATAAACTCTGTTTTTCAAAAATATCATTATCCATCAACAATAAATTTTAAAGCTACTGAAACCTCAGATTCACTTTTTATTAAAGTACATTCTCTCGACTATACTGTTACTTTTCCAATAGTTTCCTTTTCCAGTATTCTGGTTTTCGTATTACTTTTAAATTAATTTTCACCAAGAGGTTTTTAAACTGTAAAGATTATTTTTTTTGCAATATATTCCTATTCCTTGCTCTCCCTATTCTAAGCATTTCCTATTTTTTTCAGTTGTTCTTGGCTTGCGTTGCCGCTGCCTCCGCCGGTCTCATCGCCCCTCTGACACTCGCAGGTGACGATGGTTCCTACTGGCCAGGCAAGTACGACGTCAGGGAACTGTCCCCAGCCCTTGGAGCCCTTCCTGATGGAGTCGCTGTGAGGACCGCCATCCCAGCTCTCGCTGCTCACGGCATCCCAACCCTCGCTGCTCCGGTCATCCCATCCCTTGCTCATCCAGCCGTACCAACCCTCGCCGCTCGTGCTCTTCCTGGACTCGCTCTCCCAGCGCACTACCCATACCTCATCTAGACGATTTTCAATTTACTGCTAAAAGCAGTAAAATGCTATACCATTTGTAGTTTCTCTAAAACTGTAAATGTCGTCAATAATATAAGTTATTTCTAAAAAAACATATTGTATTGATTACCCAATATTTCCAGATATCTACTTTAATGTGTTAACATATTAACAAAAACATTTAAGTACTTCAATCTCAAGAATTGTGAATATATCTAACAAAGGAATTTAATTTTTGTATTTAAATGTTTCAATCATTATCCGGAATTTGTCCGCGGGTATCTGTCATCCTCGTTGAGTAAAGGGCTCCTCATGAGAAAATGCTACGTTCGTTCCTCTAGCTAATATATTTTGAATTCATACATAAATATGAATATATAAAATGTATGAAAAGGTATAATAATCTATAATAAGAAGCCCTCGGGGCCCTTCTTAATGGAGTCGTCGTGAGGATCGCCATTCCAGCCCTCGCTGCTCCAGGCTTCCCGGCCATCGGTTCTCCAGTCATCATATCGCTTGCTGCTCGGGCAATCCCAACCCTCGCTCATCCGGCCATTTCAACACTCACCACTCGTGCTCTCCCTGGACTTGCTCACCCAGCGCACTATCCATACCTCATTAGGTGATTTTGAAATTACTGGTTAAAGCAGCAAGAGGCCATACCATTTCAACTTTAAATGTATCGTGTTGGGTCGTCACTAGGGGGCTCAGTTTATACCTGAGTATCCCCAAAGTGGTTAGGAGACGTCCACCGCCGGCTAGGGTCGCTAAAACCTCTTAGCGATTAGAAGGATATATGGTGTGGGATGCCTAAAGGAGGCGGGTGGATTCAGGAAGGTAGTGAGAGTCTACCTATGGTGGAGCCTAGGGGTACCTAGGCATTGGTTTGTGGTCGGCCAGGTCAGACCAGACCCCGGCAGGTGCCTGTACTGTGTCGGCCTATCGGCCGGGAGATCGACCTACCCTTAGTAGGTAGAAGGGGTCATGTGGCTTCGGTTGAGCTGGGCGGGAGATCGGCCTCGATCTCTCGGCTGGGTGTGGATCGTTTAGTCCCCGTCAGGGGACCTCCGGTTCTATGATGTCTGTCATCCTCCAGGCTTTGGCGTTCCAGTAGTGCTTCCATCGGACGGCTATGGTGGTGGTTGAAGGTTGGAGAATAGTGGGTAGTGGCTGTGTCGGAGTGAGTCGAAAAATTTGATGTGCCATCTCTTGATGAAATCTTGAATGGTGAGCACTTCAAATTTTTCGTTGATTTCGTCTGCCTTCATTCGGTCGAACGGGGTATGTTTGAGGGAGGTTCGGAGAACTCCTTTAGAAGAACGTTTTTAGAGTGTTAAGAGTTAGATACTTGAAGAGAGGGGTCCCATACATCAAAGCAGGTCTTAGGACGCTCTGGTATATCAGCAGCATGAGGACCGTTAAAGCCGGGCTGTGAAGTAGGTGTTGTAGAATTTTTTCCTAACACTCTTTAACTTCTTACCGAGATGTGTTGTGAACGACAAGTGTCTGCCGAGGGTAATTCCAAGGTAGCATAGCTTGTTGCTCACAGGGCACTCTTTGCCGTCTAAGACGAAGGATTTAGGTAGCTTCTTTTTTCCGGATTTATAACTAAATATAATTTCTTGACTTTGATGTTGACGGCATCGAGTTTCTCAGCAATGCGTTGACTGGCGCTCTCAGCATATTTCAGGGCTCTAGTGGGATTGATGCTAGTGCTGTAAACACCTATGTCGTCAGCATATGCCAATACCTCGCAGTTGGGGTACGAGGCTCCTACGATGTGGGTGGTGGTGTAGATGTTGAACAGCAGGGGGCCTAGCACCGATCCTTGGGGGTCACTGGCAGTGTAATTTCTTCGGGTTGTAGACGTGGTGCCTATCCGAACCGAGAAAGCTCTGCCTGTGAGGTAGGAGGTCATCAGGTTCTGTAGTTGATCTGAGAGGTGCAAATAGAATGTTTCAAGCCTTACCAAGTATATGATAAGCTTACCAGACAATTTGTTCTGTTCTCTGAACTATGTGGAGGACAGATCAAAAACTCCCGCGTTGCAGAAATGTTTTTATATTTATTAAATGAAAAACTAAAGATTGAGGAAATTCATCACAATTTAAGAAACCTTGGGCATACGAGACTTGAGTGCAATACTGATCACTCCCTTATTTAGACACAATAAAAACAAATCAGAAGCGTTGATAGCACACTAATATGACTGGACAAAGCCCATGTAATTTACCAGCAGTGTTAATTTTAGATAGACCAGCAGTTTAATCTGATTTGTTTTTATTGTGTCTAAATAAGGGAGTGATCAGTATTGCACTCAAGTCTCGTATGCCCAAGGTTTCTTAAATTGTGATGAATTTCCTCAATCTTTAGTTTTTCATTTAATAAATATAAAAACATTTCTGCAACGCGGGAGTTTTTGATCTGTCCTCCACATAGTTCAGAGAACAGAACAAATTGTCTGGTAATGAGATTAAAAGGGAGCAAAGGAACTTTCTAAACTTCAACTTTGACAAAAAAAAGCTAAAAACTTTTGAGGAGGAAAGTGCAGTTGTTTCGTTATGACTTGGGATGGATTGGTTGTAAAACAAATAGGTTAAAGATGATTCCTTTTATTGTGTTTCGTTTAAAATAAGAGGCCGATATTTGGGCACATACACGTTGAAAAACGCCTACATAACTACCACCCTATTTCTACGATTTCTACCGGAACCTTAGGTGCAGTAGTGATGAAGAAAGCATCCCCGATCTGGTTGATTTGGGAATTTATCTATAAAATTTTATTTAAAATTAACATTTTAAATATAAATTAGTTTTTTATCAACATTACAAAAGCCTCATGTCTATTTTATATAATATCCTTTAATAAAAATCAATTATGATCATAAGGCCTTAAGTGAAAAAAATGCTTAGGTACAACGGCCTTTAATGGGCTTTTTTTTTTCTTCATAGCCCCTTTAAACTTACAGACAATTATATACAATTATAGATCCTCAGGTATATCTATTTACAAATTATTTTGTATTTCCTGTAGCATCACTACACTATATACAGGTTTTGTTATTTTATAGAAATTATATAATCGAATAAACAAGCATAATGATATACATTATACGTGACTAGACTAAACTGACTAATAAGGTGATGGGGCTCACCTTTTTGACCAACCTTAAAACTAACTTACATACTAATTCTTATCCTAATTTTTACCCGACAGTCTGTTGCCATCGATGCGGCAGGGGTGGTGGGGTCATAGTGTTAAACACTGGATTCGTCAGGTGCTACAACGAGTCAAAAAACCTCATGTGTCTCCGGCAGATGAACTCACCCACCGACGGCACACCAAGCAACGGGTGCAGGTCAGCGTTCTTCAACCTCTCGAAAGAGGTATGTCGGACCACTTTTCACATGATTCCATTCTGGAAGTGTTGGAGACATTTGACTGTATTGTCAGTCAAGTGGGTAAATAGCGGGGCACCGTACAGCAGAGCTGGCCGGAGGACACATTTATATATCATCAATTTAAGACGAAGCGACAGGTTAGGTGAAGTTAGCAAGTGCGATAGCCGGTAAGACCTTTGTCGTACTTTTTCTATTTTGAAATAAATAAATAATCTTCATTTAAACTTCGTGTTTTACTATAGCGAGTATCCTTTGTTAAGATAACACGGTGATTTGGGAAGATAGAAATACTTCGTCCGAATTTAGAATAATTTTTCAAAATTTTGGTGTATCATCCAGTAAACTTCAAATTTCATGACTTTTAATTTGACGGCTGAGCACAATTCTGAGCGCTTTTGACTAACCACTATTGATTTTTTTTTTTTGGAATTCAAGCTAAACTTGTTGAGAGCCTTCACGTAGCACATAAGTGTAACACACTTTCAATGATTTGAAGGTTTTGTGAATCAACCTGTAGAAACCATTGAAATTGCATGATGCAATAAGATTTAAAGTTACCATTAACGTTTAGGTATTCCTACTCAAGGGCAACTGCCTCTTAAATTCTATACCAGATTTATCTGCTGTTCTCAAAACTTCTCGACAGTTATATAATGCTAAGAATATTATAATGCTAATATTATACATAATGCTATAAGTAGAAGAAAGCCCCTTCTAGTGTATACCTCTCTCATGACTTCGTGGAAGTCACTGGTGTTTCCTGTTATTTTTATAGTAAGTGACCGCATCCCTCCAAGACCTCCCTCCCTATTCCCAGAACTACCCTTTTCTTATACATATATGTCTCAGCTTTAGCCCCAAACCCCCCTTCTTCGCAGACACTTGTTCCCGAACATCCCACCTAGTATGTAGTAACGTAACTCTTATTGTTTGTATGTACCAGTGTTTTGATTGTACTTCATAATAAATCTTTTCTTTCTTTTTCTTTTGAAAGACAAAGATTATATAACCGACGGTTATAAATTATATAAAGTCCCAGGTCCTACAATTATTAAACCGATACCCTAAGTGTAAAATAACTGTCTGTTCATTAATTGAAATAAGCCTAACTATAATAAGCCTAAACTAAAATGAAACTAATATCGAAAGTATAATTCGTACGAATTACAAATCCAATGCAGCGTTCCGATGTAAATTAGAAACTCACAAGGTTTGGCTAATTATTAAAAATTGTTTGCATGAGATATTTATAATTATTCAATGCTCATTACAAAGCAGTTAGCCATTAGGAATGTGCAATCCCATACCTGGAAACTTTAATTGTTCTACATTCATATAGCTCTTTTCAACCATTTACTTCAATATATACTATTTAAGATAATTGCTGTTCCCTTGATATTATTGATACGTGTCAGAGTTAGAATCCAAAATATAGACACTAAATTAATGTATAAATCAAAAATGATTTGGTTAAATGTGTATTTGCTGAAGAAAAAATAGAGATGCAGGAGGTAGCTTGTAAAGAAATTCAAGGCACTAAACATGCTAAAAATGTTACATAGTATCTGCAAGTGATTACTAACGTTTAGGTATTCCTACACAAGAACTTCCTTTCAAATATGCCCTTTACCAGATTTAGCTGTGATTCTCAAAATTTATCGACAGTTGTAATAACCCCTAAGTATAAAATATCTCTCTGATTATTAAATCAAATAAGCCAGCCAATATTACAGGTAACATCGCACTTATCAGACCCCACCCACACCCTACAAAATGAGAATTATCGCATGAGATAGTTGTAATTATTTCATGCTAATACAAACTTTGTGCGTGATAGCAATTTATTCCAACATCAAAATGCTATGGTTATAGAAGCCCTAGACACATTTACGTAGCTATGGACAATCTCATATCTGGAATTTTTGTTTTCTAAGCTCATATAGTTCTTCATAACTATTTAATTCAATAAATGGTATGTAGGACGATCCCTATGGCATCAATAGAGAGTTGAAATTGTCACGGAAATTATACGTGGCAGAGTTAGAATTCAAAATATAGATTGTGCTACACGCTCTAAATTCCTGCATAAAGCAAAAACAGATTTGCTCAATTTTGAATTTGATGAAGAAAAAATGAAGATGCCAAAAATAGCTTGTAAAGAAATTCACGGTACTAAACATTTGAAATAGTATCTGCAAGATACACAGGTGGTCTGAAAAGTTTCCGACCTCAACATGAAGATGATAATAAAATAAATAAAAGCTAGTAAAATAAAAGCTTTGTTAGGTCGGAAACTTTTAAGACCACCTCGTACTCAGTGCTTGGTAGTGGATAATCTGTCTACATATTTGTTTATAAATCTTTATTTTAAATTATTATTAAACATATTAATAATCTGCTTTAGCTCACATTCAACATGTTTTAGTATTGACCTTTTCCAGGGAGCTCTTTGTCTTCAGGCGGACCGGACGCGGGTCCAGAAGATACTACTGGGTGTGGTCGGTCTGTATATAAGGTGGCCCTGGTGTCCTTTCAAAGTACAGTCAGTCACCACAGACCGAAACTCCAGCAGCAATGGCTTACATCAAATCTCTCGTGAGTATTGCAAACGTCAGGTATCAACTAAATAATCAATAGTTAAGGATTTAGTGAAACAGTAATGCTAATAAGTTACCTATTATTAGAGGAATTACAATGTTTAATTGGGAAAATAGACGTGTTTAATATCAAAGATAAATGGTTTTGCATATATGCAAATGAACCCCGGTCAACTAATAACGGCAATGTTTATATTTTTTTAAACAAAGACATATTTAAATTTCCCCGACAAAAGACAAAATTTATAAAGTTTTATTTATTTTTACTGCGATTAACGACTCTTTAAACATCGACCGTGAAATTTTACTTTTTCGTAAATAATTTTTATATGGTTATTCTTCGTTACATCTTAACCGTCTATGGTAGATCGACATATTTATGTTTATGTTTTATAATTTGTTTGAAGGGTAGCTGTAAAAATAATTGCTTGATAATAATTTTTTTAATGGGATATATAATATTTTAATTTTTCCATAAAATGGAAACAATATAAGTTACAAATTAACTTTAAGGCAGTAAATTATCCTCAACTAAGGCCTCCATTTTATACTATCCTTTTATTCATCTAAAATTACAGGATAAAGAAGTAGGTTTTATTTTATTTTTAATCTTTATTTCCTAGCAATATCCCATCTCCTGCACCCCTACTCTGACCTTTTACTCTTTTTCAGTTGTTCTTGGCTTGCGTCGCCGCAGCCTCCGCTGGTCTCATCGCCCCTCTGACACTCGCAGGTGACGATGGTTCCTACTGGCCAGGCAAGTACGACGTCAGGGAACTGTCCCCAGCCCTTGGAGCCCTTCCTGATGGAGTCGCTGTGAGGACAGCCATCCCAGCTCTCGCTGCTCACGGCATCCCAACCCTCGCTGCTCCGGTCATCCCATCCCTTGCTCATCCAGCCATACCAACTCTCGCCGCTCGTGCTCTCCCTGGACTCGCTCTCCCAGCGCACTACCCATACCTCATCTAGACGATTTTCAAATTACTGCTAAAAGCATCAAGAGGCTATACCATTTGAAGTTTCTCAAAAACTGTAAATGTCGTCAATAATATCAGTTATTTCTAAAAAAACATATTGTATTGATTACCCAATATTTTTATTTATCTACTTCATTGTAAATGCTTTAGAAAAAACATTTGAATTCCATGTCAAAACTTTTGCAGTAGCTGACAAAGAGAAGCAATAGTCTGAACAACGCTATTGACCTTATGTCCCAACTGACAATGTAGACAATGATATTATAATATATAAGTTTTTCTACAAAATATGTTTCATTTACTATACGCCCTATCCTAAGGTACGTTCTAGCTGGTCAGTATTTTAACGATTTCTGTCCTATTCCAATTACTTTAGAATCTCCCTAAAAGCTTAAGAAGTTTTGTGATTAGCGTTTATCCAAACAAAATAACATTAGGTAGACTTGTTAGTAGTGCCCTGAAATCTAAAACGGTACTAGACGTAGAATTAATAACACAAAACCTCCTCATATTACACATATATTTAGGTATTAACAATTATGCCATGTCAAAAATGGTGCAAAAATATCTCATTGTAGTTTTTTCTGCATTGCCAGAGTCTGGTATTGAGATTAGCCACTATGACATCAATTAATATTAGAGGCTCCCTCCAATAAAAAAGGCTGTACTGCTCCACTGTACGCTGAAGAAAGTCTGAACAGCTCTTATTTTCTGTAGGTATTTATAACAGACCCTCTTTGAGATAAGGCCTGTAACCCAATTTACCTAACAAGTACATTTTGTCATTTATGTGCTGACCATTTAAATTATTTTCCATAAAACATAACACAAGAAATTCCACATCAACTTATTAATGGTCTATGATGTGTGTGATGGTTGCGGGCTAAGTATATATGCAACAACAATGCCTCAGAGTCTGGTTCAAAACCCAGATCCATAAATCACATTTTATCAGTATTTTATTATAAGCACTTTAAGTCAATAGCTGACGC
Source organism: Acanthosoma haemorrhoidale (assembly GCA_930367205.1). Classification (NCBI taxonomy): domain Eukaryota; kingdom Metazoa; phylum Arthropoda; class Insecta; order Hemiptera; family Acanthosomatidae; genus Acanthosoma; species Acanthosoma haemorrhoidale. The sequence continues at coordinate 51,687,210 of OV884011.1, forward strand.
TACCATTTTAAATGCTAATAATAATAGGAGTTCTTGATTGGCAATTGGCTTCTGAGAAAGGCAGTGTGATGTGTTGAATGTGTTAGTGGGTATTGTAAGCTATAGATAGAATGTGATTTATGGAACTTGTGATCGAACCCGAGCCCCTCCATCAAAATCACAAAAGAAGCATAAATCATAATGGTAATAAAATTATTGGAACCGATTCATTCATTAATTACTGCTGTGTAACCTAAGTGAGTCTTCTCAATAAGAATCCACTACTTAGCTGTATTATGTGTATTATTATGATTATTGGTAACTCGCACAGTATCCCTCTCACTGTATTACACTTTAGGGTGCGGTCGCCACTCCGCTGTAACCCTCCTCAGGCTTCCACACGCCGCTCCTACCTTCTCGAAGTAATCTTCTATCGCTCGTGCTCTCGGCTCCTGTCGCGACCCAGCTATTCTCCTTCCGTTTCCGACTTTCCTGACGCCCCCGACGATTCCTCAGCTGATGATCTATTACCTCTGGATGATATCTTCCTTCTTTCCTGCATCGTTTGAGCATTCACTGCCATAGGTTCTGCCCTAAAAATATCTCTTCCGATACACGAAAGGGCAATGCCTCGCGATATGCCTCTTCTCACTGCACTGGAAACATTTTGTGCGAGAGCACTGTGCCACTAAATGACCCGTCTTCCCGCACCCATGGCATTTTCTCTCTTATCTTTGGGGTCGGTGTTCCCATCCAACATGTTCCGTTCCATCCGCTACATTCAGAACAGGTTGTTGTAGCACGCCTCCTTCCGCCATTCTCCTTCATTTTTTTATTGAACACGGCAAAAAAGAGAAGAAAAAAAAATTCAAACAGCCGTCGCATAGTTTTGTTCCCACTCCACGAATCCTGGTTGTCGGCAACACTTAATGTTAATCGACTTTCGAATTAAAAAAAAAAAAGGAAAAAAGGTTCAAAGAAGCAACACGCATGAAAGTTAGAACTAGACTGTTTATTTCAAGTCTATAACCCTCTATTTTTACATTCGGGATGTTTACATATGTAAGGATGAATACTGATACTACCCGGAGCTTAACTTCGGGTTAAGTATATATTCAACTACAATGCTTCAGTCTGTGAAGGCTATCCATTTCACCTCAATGCTAGTCCCGTTCTCACGTATTTGGAAACAAAAAATATAATTTCCCCTTCCTAGTGGAAGGCGGAGCCGGCTGAAAGGGGGAATGTTTTATGACGACCAGGTGGCCAATCCCCCTGGATTTTATGACTGTTGGTCTAAAAGGGTGTGTTTTATGATGTCACACCTACCGAGGTACGTGATCGCTCGTCCCCTAAAGGACTGTTTATGGTATGATTTTATGACCGCCGGACGGTGACCAGAGGTCTACAGATCCTGCTTTATGAGGGGGCAGGTGGCTTACCCTCAGGTTTATTGCAGACGGCCTTTGACCCTCTGTTACTTGTTTACGACTAGCGGCCCATCCATGATTTATTACTAGAAAACCATGTTTTACATCTAATTACAATACATTAGTTGCACCAGAGTATAGGCTAATTTACATATATGGTTGGCACTCGCTACAATGCTATTATTAGAATTTTGCCACGATAACTTTATAACAATTATTTGGAGGCACACTCCACTTAAAAATGTACCCCTCCTGGGTTGAAGTGTTTTTTTGTTTTTTTTTTATGCATTTACAACAGCTCCTCTTTTTGTACCTTAAAAGTACATTTTGTCAATTATGTGCAAACAATTTAAATTATTTTTCCATAAAACATAACACGATAAATTCTGTATCAACTTATTAATAGTCTATGATGTGTGTGATGGTTTCGGAGTTAATGTTTATCGGATTTTGAATTAAAAAAAAAAAGGAAAAAAAGTTCAATGAAGCAACACGTATGAAAGTCAGAACTAGACTGTTTATTTCAAGTCTATAACCCTCTATATTACATTAGATGTTTGCATCCCGACATTCGGGGATTAAGGTTGAATACTGATGCTTCCCGGAGCTTAACTCCCCCCTGCCAGTTTACGCACACCTCTCCTCGTAAACTATGAAGTATAAATTAAGGACGAATTTGGCTTCGTGCAGAAGCGAGGACACTCAAGCTCACTCATGGCCTGCACCCTCCCCCCCCCCCTGGTGGGAGTTTTAACTGTTCGACGTGGACGGTCCTTCGTTTCGTCGAAAGTCCTGTACTCTCAATGATAACGATGTTATGCTCCCTGATCTCCACCACCTTGAAAGGACCCTCGTATCTGACCAAGTCTTAGCTCTGATTAGAGGCGATTTTACGATATACAATAGTCCAAATTTTAAGGTCCCCCATTCAATCCCGGATTACCCGAGCCACTCTCTTGACCTTCTCCCTCACGATCTTGTCACGAACTTTGCCCCAAAGTTTGCTTCCCTCCAGTCCACCACTTTCTTGACTGCCTCTATTCACGCTCTCCTACCTCTTACGGTCCCCTGACATTGAAGTTACACCCCCCAACTTGATCTGCCACTCTTTTCGGTTGTTCTCTACAAGCGCGCCTACCCGTCCCAATAAGTTACACCCCACTATTATTTGATACTCGCGCGGCATGTACTCCACAATATGTACGTTAATATCACCCTTTTTGTCGCCCATTTTATAAATTCACGACCGCCTCTCCCTCCACTCCACAGGGTCCGCCCAGGGTAATTAACTTGCGCTTACATACCTTGACCTGGAATGCCCTCTCTCTGCCATACAGCCGCTCCAACGCACCGCGTGACATTATGGTATTGGTGCTACCTGTGTCCACCAAGCATCTCTCTCCTTCCTCGACTCTGATTATTGGTAATTCGCACAGTATCCCTCTCACTGTATTACACTTTAGGGTGCGGTCGCCACTCCGCTGTAACCCTCCTCAGGCTTCCACACGCCGCTCCTACCTTTTCGAAGTAATCTTCTATCGCTCGTGCTCTCGGCTCCTGTCGCGACCCAGCTATTCTCCTTCCGTTTCCGACTTTCCTGACCCCCCCGACGATTCCTCAGCTGATGATCTATTACCTCTGGGTGATATTTTCCTTCTTTCCCGAGTATTCACTTCCATGGGTTCTGCCCTATAAAGGTCTCTTCCGATGCACGAAAGGGCAATGCCTCACGATATGCCTCTTCTCACTGCATTTGAAACATTTTGTGCGAGGGCACTGTGCCACTAAATGACCCGTCTTTCCACACCCATGGCATTTTCTCTCTTACCTTTGGGGTCCGTGTTCCCATCCAACATGTTCCGTTCCATCCACTACATTCAGAACAGGTTGTTGTAGCACGCCTCCTTCCGCCATTCTTTCTTCCCTTTTTTATTGAACACGTCAAAAAAGAGAAGAAAAAAAAATTCAAACAGCCGTCGCATAGTTTTGTTCCCACTCCACGAATCCCGGTTTTCGGCAACACTTAATGTTAATCGACTTTCGAATTAAAAAAAAAAAAGGAAAAAAGGTTCAAAGAAGCAACACGCATGAATGTTAGAACTAGACTGTTTATTTCAAGTCTATAACCCTCTATTTTTACATTCGGGATGTTTACATCCATTACCAATTTATCATACTAAAGTTGATGGTGTTGTGGCTTGGGATTTAAATGGATGTGTACTGCATAGGTAACGTCGTCTATTGAGTGCATCATCAGCTTTCATTGTAACGAAAACAATTCTATTTACCTACCAGTAAGCTCATTTGATTTGTTGTTTAATCGTTTAAACCCTTGTGCAGTTTTTTTACACTACCAATTGAGCTATATTATTGGCACCTAATACGTTTTTTTATAGGGAGGTAAAATAAATTCACTTTTCACCTTATGGTTTGAACGTAGAACATTCATACTTTTGGAACTGTTTCGCTAAATACTATAACATGTGTGGGATGCTGTTTATCTGTTTTCAAACAAGGTTTTCTTGGGAATTATCTTTTAAGATAGCTGGTTTCTATGTCTTCTGGAAAAACAAAATCTTCTTTTTTCATTGGTATAGACGGCTTATGTCTCAGGTGAATTTATATCTACATAAAGAAGCTGTTTTGAAGGGTACAAGTGACATTTGCTGTTCAACTATAAGTTATATTCGTTGCAGTAGCAGACGTATCTACTTAGCTCTTTTGTGCCAACAAAACATCAATACTTATGTGACGTTTGAATCACACTTAATGGATTAATTTTCAAATATAAAAAATTGAAATGCTCAGTTTAAAATTGTAAGGTTGTCAACACTGTGATTTTCTTAGATAATGGACTCAGTTCAATGTTTAATTAAATTACTTAATTGTTTATAATATGTATACTTTGTATATAAACAAAACAAATATGTAATAAAATCAGAAAATAAAATGAAAAGATTTTGCAATTGTCACTATTTCAAAGCAGACTAAAACGTAAGTACATAAAACATAATTTTTATCATTTTGATGTCTTTGAATTTTGGCTTTTCTTCAAATTACCCCTTTTATTTTTAGCGCATGATACCTCACAGCCTTTATTTTCAGTAGTCACCCAATAATAGTCTTAAAAAAATCAACGCTTTCTTGCCAGGTAAAATAAATATCTACCATTTAATATACCTATATTTAGGCTCATAGAAATTTGATTTTAGGTGTTTCAGTATTATCTTTTATTTTTAGAAACAGATTGGTAAAGCGACAATTGGCATCCTTTCGTTCCGATTCTTTTAATTCCCACCTCGCCTCTCTGTCTACCAGGGCTCTGTGGAATGTAAATAAAAAAACCCTAAAATATCATCGTGTTTCACACCCACTTCGTCGTGATGATGGGTTATGATTTTTATGGGTTATGATGTTTGACGAACTTTGAATCTATAAGCTAAGAGTTCGTCCTCTATTCCGTCAGCTGGTGTAGTTGGGAGCAGGTTTCTGATTCACTGCTGCCTTTCTGGACATAGCTCAAGATTTTGACAGGGTCTGGCATGCAGGTTTGCTTCACAAGCTCAAAAGATATTTATCACGTACCGTTTTTCTAGTCCTACAGTCCTACCTTTCAAACAGCTTCTTCCAAGTCCGCTGTGGCTTAGAATATTCTAATTTCTATCCCGTAAAAGCAGGAGTTCCACAGGGCAGGGCCCTGGGTTCCATCCTCAAGCAAAATGTTCCCATATTACCTTTACCCTCTGCCACAAGTCTTGTCCACTAGTTTTCTTTTAAATTCCAGTCCTCTCCCTGCATCGGAGTTAGTGCGGTACTTAGGCTTCCATCTCAACAAATGACTGACCTGGAACCCACGTACGAGGCTAAAAAGACAAGAACTAAACAGACGCTTTAGTCAACTGTGCAGACTACTTCAAAGGACATCCTAGTCAAGAGTTTATTGGTTGAAAAAAAATCAAGATAGCCTGTAAAGAAATTCACGGAATATCTTAATTTAAATTATACAAATCTAAATATCATTTTAACATACACAGAGGTTGGTAGTGAATATTCTCTCTACATTTGCTTATAAATCTTTATTTTAAATTATTATTAAACTTATTATTAATCAGCTTTAGCATTGACATGTTTTAGTATTGACCTTTTTTCTGGGAGAACTCTTTGTCTCCAGACGAACCAGACGCGGGCCAGAAGTTACTATTGGGTGTGGTCGGTCTGTATATAAGGTGGCCCTGGTGGTCTTTCAAGGTACAGTCAGTCACCAAAGACCGAAACTCAAACAGCAATGGCTTACATCAAATCTTTCGTGAGTATTGCAAACGTCAGATTTCAACAAAATAATCAGTGAATAAATATTGTAATTTGTAGGGTGTTTCGGAATAATTGGAAAACATTGTGTGGGATGAGGTGTTTCTAGTAGATTTTCTTTAGGTTTCAGTTGAATTCAGGACATCAATTTCGAATTTATGTTCTCCATTTAAAATATTGATTATTTAGTGATAGGGTAATGGAGCGACCAGAATGTTTATTTGCTATCCTGAAAAGTGACGCGTTTATTACAACGATACCATGTTTTGCTTACTTGAAAATGAACCCAGATGAACTAATAACGACAAGTGGATCTATTTTAAATGGAGAGTTTTTCAGTTTACCAGACATAGGTCAACATTTCTAATTGTATATATTTTTACTGTAATTAAAAATTTGTAAATTTTGATGTTTTATTGTACAATAAGTTTCTTATCGATCTTAGTCAATCGATCGTAGGCCGAAATACTATTGACCCATTCATTTTATAGAAGTGTTTTATGGGGTATTCGCTAAAAGGCCCAAACCACGCTGCTTGACACGACATAATAATTAGTTAATAATAATTTTTTTAATTAGATGATATTTTACCCCTAATATATTAATTATACAATTTTTCAGCTGTTATTGGATTTCATTAAAAAAGGGAAAAATATAATTTAGAAATTAACTTTGAGACCATAAACTATGTGCTTAGCCTCAATTTTCCACTTTCCTTATTACCCAACTGTAATAAAATATAAATAGTTATATTTTATTTTTAAGATGTGCTTTATTGCAATATCTCATTCCCTGCACGCCCTATTCTAAACATTTTCTCTTTTTTTCAGTTGTTCTTGGCTTGCGTTGCCACTGCCTCCGCTGGTCTCATCGCCCCTCTGACACTCGCAGGTGACGATGGTTCCTACTGGCCAGGCAAGTACGATGTCAGGGAACTGTCCCCAGCCCTTGGAGCCCTTCCTGATGGAGTCGCTGTGAGGACAGCCATCCCAGCTCTCGCTGCTCACGGCATCCCAACCCTCGCTGCTCCGGTCATCCCATCCCTTGCTCATCCAGCCGTACCAACCCTCGCCGCTCGTGCTCTCCCTGGACTCGCTCTCCCAGCGCACTACCCATACCTCATCTAGATGTCTTTTAAATGACTGATAAAAGGAGCTGCAAAATAATTTACTAAATGAGCTTTCTCTAAATTTGTGAATGTCATCAATTATATAAGTTATTTCTACAAAAATATATTGTTTATTTTTATTTATTTTATTTTCAGTAGTCACCCAATAATATTTTTAAATAAATCAACGCTTTTTTAAATATCTACCATTCAATATACCTATATTTTGGCTCATACGAATTTCATTTTAGGTGTTTCAGTAGTATCTTTTATTTTCAGAAACAGATAAAATATTATCCTTTTTCACACCCACTTCGTCATGATGATGGGTCCTGGGCGGCTTCGGATTAAGATAGGTTGGAGGAATTTGCTCTGCATCTTTCCCATAATTTCACACCTCACTATTCTCATCAAAACCACACTCTTGGCAGAACTGTTGAAGATTTCCTTATTTCACTTATCACTCTCTCTCACTTCCACCAAAAGCCGTTAACCCCTCTGAGGTCAAATACCTTCGGAAAAACTTACCTTACCGAAAATAGCCTGGATATGATCTCCTTTCTCCTCAAATTCTCAAACAACTTCCTCCTAAAGCCATAATCTTCATTGCATTATCCGAAAGACGCACTTTTCTCTCCTCTGGAAACATTCCATTATTGTCCTTCCATTATCAACCAGTAAATCACCCAATGACGCCTCATCTTACCGTCCAATTAGTCTACTCCCTATCCTCTCAAAAATATTTGAAAAACTCCTATTAAAACGTCTACTTCCAATTGTTGAACCTAAAAGCCTTTTTCCTACACACCAGTTTGGGTTCAGTTCACAAAATTCCACTGCTTAACAAGGCTCAAATATACTATACGTATTGCAGTTATATCAATTGCTTAATCGTTTATGAAAAGATTTGTTATAATATTTAGCTAGCGATTTACTTGAGTCACACCAGGGTTGCCCTTGTGAGTAAAAAACTATCACTGTTAGGTTACTCATAGGTAATTTTTCATAACTATTAAGTCAGAAATTGCAATATTACTTAGCGAGTTCTTCGAAACGTGCTTTCTTTGAAAAATTTTGGACAATGTTGCCAGTCCCACGCTACAAATCAGGAGTCCGTTTTTGAGTATGGGACCTGCTCCTCCATACATCCTTGTTGCGATATGTAGTGAAGCGCTAACTATATATGTAAATTACCCTACACTCTGGTTCATAATGTATTATAATAGAAATGCAAATCTGTGTAAACTTCTTGTAATAAATCATAGAGAGGTCGGAAGTCGTAGACAAGTAACTCAGAGGGCACGGCAATTAACCTAAGAGGATTAGCCACCTGACTGCCATAAATAGACCGGGCAGACCTTCAGTCACTTCTAGCAGCCATTAAAAACACATTCTTTTACCCCAACGGTCATAAAACTAAAAGGAAATGGCTACCTGTGTATCCATGTAAAAACATACCCCTGGCAGACAGACTCCGCCTTATACGAGGGATGGGGGTTACCATATTTATATCAGTAAATTTCGCCCTGAAAAGACACTCTGTTTCCTAGTCTCCTGAGCTGCCCTTCTTGTCACTTTACACCAGGGCCACCATGGCCCTGGTAGGCTCACGCTTCACTCTTTTCTAGTCTCTACATACCGATAGCCGCTATCACCCGTCGCGATACGCCTACTCAGCCTTTCGCTAATCTACTCTCGCTATACCGCACCTCTACGACGGCACTTTGCCACACAGCCTATAGCAGACCTCTGACGGCTTGTACTTATTACGCTGCCGATCTCTCGCCCGTACTCTGAAAACTGGTCTTATTATTTATGAACCTCTGAACCTCATCCTGAACACAGTGTCTTGTCGGGACACATTCCTATCAATAAATGGAGTCAGATATTAACGCCTACATGGAACATGGTCCATGTTATTAACTACAACAATCCGACAATTGTTGACCTCCGACAATTGTTCACCTTTTCCGACAATTGTTCACCTCCGACAATTGTTCAACCTTTTCCCGACATCTGGTGACCCTCGACGTGCACAAGAAGTTTTCCCGACATCTGGTGACCCTCAACGTGCACAAGAAGATTTCCCGACATCTGGTGACCCACGACGTGCACAAGAAGCTTTCCCGACATCTGGTGACCTTCGACGTGAACAAGAAGCTCAACGTGATCAAGACACCGCGACAAACTGTGAACTTGATGTGAACGAGAAATCCGACAGTTGGTAAACCCGCCGCGAGAAACCGCCGTGATCTCAGAAGAAACCTTTTCTTACGATGGCCAACTCACCAGCTCCGTCCGACCAAGCATGCTGTACAACCGTACACGCCAACTCTCGGACGTGCATACCACCAGAGTTCACAAAGAAGACCCCATTCTAGCACACCGAACGAAATTAAAATCAACGTCACGGTTAATTTTCCCCGTAAGCTACCGTTCAATTAAATAGTCGACCAGTATTTTCAAAAATCCGAATAAGCCTAATCGCTACCACTTCATGAAGCAAAGACATCCGATGACTCCTCAACAACAATTCGCCAACGCAGGAAGAGACAATACATCCACTTGGACTTCATGGGACCGTTGCCACCGTCTGCGAGGATGCGATAAAACTCACTAAGATCGACTGACTTTAGATGGCCAGAGCCGTCGAACCTCGGCGTCATAGAAGCTACACCTTTTCCCGACAATCCTATACACATCTTCATTGTGAAATTTGTCCCCTGGTGTGTAATAAATCTACTTTGATGCAAGTAAAAACTTGAGATCGTGGTGGTCGTTTATAGTTTTGTGAAAACTTAAAAAGTTACTACCTACTGGGTCACCTCCTATATACAATAAGCCACATCTTGCTGTGTTAAGGCCATAGATTTGGGGGGTGACCCCGTAGGTAGTAACTTTTTAAGTTTTTATAAAACTGTAAACGACCACCACGATCTCAAGTTTCTACTTGCATCAAAGTAGATTTATTACACACCAGGGGACAAATTTCACAATGAAGATGTGTACAGGATGTATGGAGGAGCAGGTCCCATATTCAAAAATGGACTCCTGATTTGTAGCGTGAGACTGGCAACATTGTCCAAAATTTTTCAAAGAAAGCACGTTTCGAAGAACTCGCTAAGTAATATTGCAATTTCTGACTTATTAGTTATGAAAAATTACCTATGAGTAACCTAACAGTGATAGTTTTTTACTCACAAGGGCAACCCTGGTGTGACTCAAGTAAATCGCTAGCTAAATATTATAACAAATCTTTTCATAAGCGATTAAGCAATTGATATAACTGCAATACGTATTAGTATATTTGAGCCTTGTTATGCAGTGGAATTTTGTGAACTGAACCCAAACTGGTGTGTAGGAAAAAGGCTTTTAGGTTCAACAATTGGAAGTAGACGTTTTAATAGGAGTTTTTCAAATATTTTTGAGAGGATAGGGAGTAGACTAATTGGACGGTAAGATGAGGCGTCATTGGGTGCTTTACTGGTTGATAATGGAAGGACAATAATGGAATGTTATCAGAGGAGAGAAAAGTGCGTCTTTCGGATAATGCAATGAAGATTATGGCTTTAGGAGGAAGTTGTTTGAGAATTTGAGGAGAAAGGAGATCATATCCAGGCTATTTTCGGTAAGGTAAGTTTTTCAGAAGGTATTTGACCTAAGAGGGGTTACCGGCTTTTGGTGGAAGTGAGAGAGAGTGATAAGTGAAATAAGGAAATCTTCAACAGTTCTGCCAAGAGTGTGGTTTTGATGAGAATAGTGAGGTGTGAAATTATGGGAAAGATGCAGAGCAAATTCCTCCAACCTATCTTCATCCGAAGCCGCCCAGGACCCATCATCATGACGAAGTGGGTGTGAAAAAGGATAATATTTTATCTGTTTCTGAAAATAAAAGATACTACTGAAACACCTAAAATGAAATTCGTATGAGCCAAAATATAGGTATATTGAATGGTAGATATTTAAAAAAGCGTTGATTTATTTAAAAATATTATTGGGTGACTACTGAAAATAAAATAAATAAAAATAAACAATATATTTTTGTAGTAATAACTTATATAATTGATGACATTCACAAATTTAGAGAAAGCTCATTTAGTAAATTATTTTGCAGCTCCTTTTATCAGTCATTTAAAAGACATCTAGATGAGGTATGGGTAGTGCGCTGGGAGAGCGAGTCCAGGGAGAGCACGAGCGGCGAGGGTTGGTACGGCTGGATGAGCAAGGGATGGGATGACCGGAGCAGCGAGGGTTGGGATGCCGTGAGCAGCGAGAGCTGGGATGGCTGTCCTCACAGCGACTCCATCAGGAAGGGCTCCAAGGGCTGGGGACAGTTCCCTGACGTCGTACTTGCCTGGCCAGTAGGAACCATCGTCACCTGCGAGTGTCAGAGGGGCGATGAGACCGGCGGAGGCTGCGGCAACGCAAGCCAAGAACAACTGAAAAAGAGTGGTAATAATTAGAATAGGGGAGGGGGAGATATTGCAGGGAAATAAATCTTAATAATAAAATAAAACACAATTTTTTATCTGGTAAATTTAGATGAATAATAAGGAATGTAGAAAATTCTGAATATTCTTTCTTCATTTTCTTGGATGAAATCCAAGAAAAGCTGAAGAAAATATTACATAATTAGACTAGTATGGGTAAAACATTATGAAGACATTAACAAAATTATTAGTGAGAAATTATTGGAAACAGGGTATGGTCCTTTGTACAGCTACCCTTTAAAACAAATTGTATAATGTAAATGTTTACAACAACATTTCGGTCTACGACAGATGGCTATGAAATAACTATGAGTGATATGAAAACTATTATTTTAAAATCAAATTTTAGGGTCGTTATTAAAGGAGTCATTAATCCTTTTATTAAGTTGCACTATCAAGTCCTGAGTGCCCATGGCTCTCGTGCTCTTGGTGTGCCCACACTGGCTCGTATCCATTGACGCGGCTGACGGTGGAGCGTGAGGGAGCGAGGGAAATGATAACCATATGGATTTGGGAGATCTCTGCGTTTGTAAATAGTGAAGTATGGGCTTTCATATTAAACGCGTAAATTTTTCGCAAATAAACATAGTAATAGTTTTAATAATAAACCTATTAGCAGTACCGTTTCACTAAATCCTCAACAACTGTAAGTAGACAATATAAATTATGAATTGGTGTGCTTAAATTAAATTGGAACCTATATCAGATCCACAAGAATCAGAACTCGTCCACCTCATTCAAAATTTATTCATTTTAAACTGATTTTATTTTTGATACTCACGAGAGATTTGATGTAAGCCATTGCTGCTGGAGTTTCGGTCTGTGGTGACTGACTGTACCTTGAAAGGACACCAGGGCCACCTTATATACATACCCACCACACCCAATAGTAACTTCTGGACCCGCGTCTGGTCCGCCTGGAGACAAAGAGCTCTCCCTCAAAAAGGTCAATGCTAAAACAAATTAAATGTGAGCTAAAGCAGATTAATTATAAATTTAATAATAATATAAAGATTTATAGGCAGAATATCCACTATGTTTGTTGCAGATACTATTTAAAACTTTTATCATGTTAAGTTCCGTGAATTACTTTACAAGCTACCTCCGCCATCGTTATTCTGTCTTCATCAAATGTACAACTGACTAAATTTTTATTTTCTGTAATAATTTAGTGTGTATAGTCTTATCAATGTTTTGAATTCTTACTCTGCCACGTATAATTTCCACGACTCTTTTGTTTACTCAAATCATTTTCCATACTCGCAAACAAATCAAAATCATTCCTTTCTTCAACTAACTCCCGATACTCCCAAATAATCACAAACACAAGGCAGCTGGCATTATCCTACATACGATATATTGAAGTAAATGGTTAGGAACTATATGAAATTGGAACAATAAAATTTTACAGATATGCGATTGTTCATACCTATATGTCCGGGCAGACTAAAACTAAGGCATTTTGACGTTGTAATAAAGTTATCAAGTAATGGCTTTGTACTAGCATAGAAAGACAAATATCTTATGTGAAATAAAGTTCAATAATTTGGGAAAATTTTGGATTTTTTGAATTTACGTTCAAGGAACTCCATTGTATATGCAATTTATACATTTTAACTATTTAATTGCGCTTAGCGGTCTGATTTTAGTTATCTTTTCATATTAGTTACATTCTAGTAAGCTATAGGTGGGTCTGATAAATGTGATTATGCCTGTAATATTGGTCGGTTAACAGACAGATATATTATACTTATGGTAAATTATTGTAGGATCTGTTAGTTTAGATAATTTACCACCTCCGATAAATTTTGAATACAACAGATAAATCTGTGTAGGGTATAGTTGATAGACAGTTGCCCTTGAGCAGGAAACGTTTGTGGTAGCTGTAACTGTAACTCACATTGCGTCATGCAATTTCAATAGATTCTACAGGCTGACCCTTCAAACATCGTCCAAGATGGATTATGCTGATTTTTAACAGATTTTTCTTGAATTCCTAAAAAAAATATTAGAGGATTAGGCGCTAATAACTTACCTCAAGTCGTGGTTTAAAAAAAACATCACAAGATAACGATTAAACAGATAGATAGATACTTCTTTACTGTAGTAAATTACAATCAGCCTTATTGGGCAATAAGTAATAGTGATAAATGCACTCATCCATACCATATTTACAATTTATATTCACTTGATCATTCATATAGTATCTACAAATAGGCCAGAGAACTCCCAAATCCACATGATAGTCACCTCCCTTGCATGCCAAATAGGGAGCGGAGTATTGGGGAAGTCCCCCAAGCTCCTCCGTCAGCCGCGTATCTGGATACGAGCCAGTTGAGGCTTACCTAGAACGCGAGACCACAGACACTCAGGACATGTTTGGAGAAACTGGCCAGGACTTCCACTGTCGCGTGTTTTTAGCAGGTAACGAGACCACTGCTTCTTTAGTCTCCGAGAAGGATTATAAGAATAAAAGGGGCAGTGTTCTTTCAAATTTCATGACCTTGAGAGGGATGAGTTAAAGAATGTAGGTTATATTTAGATCGCTATGAAGAGTTTTGTTGCCGACGTAATAAGGGGCATTTACTTTTGTTCTTAGGACTTTTGATTGAAAGGATTGGATACGCTTGATGTTCGACTTTTTTGCTGTCCCCCATAGCTATGTTCTGTATGTCCAGATTGCCTATCCAGAGAAGTATAACTTTGTTAATAAGTAGTTTATTTTCTATTGAGATATGGGATGTCCTTTGAAGTAGTCTGTACAGTTGTCCAAAGCGTATCTTTAGTTCTTGTCTTTTTAGCCTCGTTTGCGGGTTCCAGGTCTGTAGTTTGTCGAGATGGAATCCTAAGTACCGTACTGTCTTGGATACAATAAACTAGTGTACAAGACTTGCAACAGAGGGTGAAGGTAATGTTCGGACATTTTGCTTAATTAACTTTGATCCGCCATTGGTTGCACTAATACTCGATCTCATCAAGGTGTTTTTTAAGGTTTTAGGATCCTATATCAGGGTCTGGATTGGATGACAACACTGCAGTGTCATCTGCAAATGTGACCATGACGGTATTGGGCGTACAGGGAACATCAACGGTGTACAGGTAACAGAGGATGGCACCCAGGGCGCTGCCCTTTGGAACTGCTGCTTTTACAGGATAGTAGTTTAATGCTCTAATCTATAGTTGGAAGAAGCGGTTTGAAAGATAGGACTGTTGGATTAAGAAAAGCGTCTACGGTAAATATCTTTTGAGCTTGTAAAGTAGACCTGCGTTCTAGACCCTGTCAAACGCTTGATATATGTCCAGAAAAGCAGCAGTGAATCAGAAACCTGCTCCCAACTACACCAGCTGACGGAATAGAGGACGAACTCTCAGCTTATGGATACAAAGTTTGTCAAACAACGAACGTGTTTCGTGAGGACAAGCAACAAGAGGAAGCGATTAAAACACCATCACCATTGTTCTTTGTAGATCTCGAGCGAACACCTGGATATAAAAAATCTACGTGATAACCCACCAGTACTATGGCAGAATACGGGATGAAAAACCCTTCCAATAACGCCATAATTGTCTGGCAATTAGCACACCAAATCCTAATTTTACACCCCCCCCCCAGGTATGTTAATTGCTGAAAAGTGAATGGATTTCCTACACTTTATTAAAGTCGCTATTACACTTATCTCATATGAGCCCTCATAGATCAAACACAAAATATTCTGAATAGAAATCTTTTACACATTTCATGATGAGAAGTTAGTAGCAGTTAGTATTACGGCTGTATTATATTTAATAGGATGTGTTAGACATATTCATCATGTATAAATATTTCATAACAACTAAACAACATCTTTACCTTACCGCAATTATCTGGGCTCATTCCAAATTTTGTCTTTTTTAAAAGATATAATTATTTTAGTTGAATTACATTTATTTTTTAGTATAGAACCCTCTGCCATGATCAATAAAGCCAAATTGTCAGTTGACATGATAGCTTCTGACACTAATTGGTTGCCTAGGTAACATTTATATTTGAGGAATGCGAACAACCTAACCTAGAAGAGACGCTTACCTATAACAATAGCAAAAATAATTTAATTTATTCAACATTGCAGCTTCAAAACTATTTTAGTAATTCGAAACATAAACAAACATGTTTTCAATTTGGGCTCGTGAGAATTTATTGTGAACGCCAATTACTTAGTCGGTTAAAAGGAATAGCCCAAACTGAACGGACATCAGAACATTCTCCAACATGTACGGACAAGTTGCATTTTTTTGCACATTTGGCATTTCCGGCTTCCCAGCTGAGCGCAAGTGGATCCTTGTCAGGAAGCACGGCTCCGATCACCAGCGCCATCACATCAGGATCTCCAGCCCTTTCCGGTGGTCTCGATGCCGGCCTGAGCATGGGATCTGGTATAATTGGATGAATGAGGCGGACGGCCAGCAATACCGCAAACATGAAGAACAGGATGATCCAAATTGGCACTGACATTTTCAAGAACGGCGTCAGTAAGTATTTTTCATAATTTATCACGAAGAGTATTACCAATGTTTCTTGCGAAGGACGGCATAATACGTCTAACATGAGTTTGGTGGTGACGTGCTGGGCAGAGAGATGTGCACTAGCCCAGCATTCTTCATGCCAATCCCCATCAACAGATTGACTGCCTACTAGTTCAGTGTTAGCAGCCAAAGTGTTCACATCGTCTGCTACCAGTTGTTTCTGCCGCCATCTTGCATTGTGAGGGGTAGCACCAGGTAATATTTTTTCGTTTTCGTTGTGTCAGTGATTAGTGCATGGGGACGGTACCCCATTAAAATATTTTACCGTAATGTTGAATTATTGATTTTGGAAGATGGGAATGAAAGTGGATACTTCCAGGAAGCGGTCTGCTACCCCGACACAAACTCTGGAAAGTGAAGAGGGTTTTACTTTCCCGAAGATAACTGTGAAGGTCCAGCGACCAACAAAGGCGAAAAATCTGACTAAAATTGGAAAACAATTTTAGGCACTGGCCAGCGAGTCACCTGAAAGCCCAAATCCTGTAGCTCAAGTGCAAAAGAAGCCACCAACAGTCATTGTCTCTGGAGAGACAACGACAAATATATCACAGATGCTCAGAGGAGCCAATATAATAAATTTCCTCCTCAGAAAGACGAAGGAGGGCGTCACAATTTTTCCAGAGATAGAGGAGGAAAGAAGAAAAATTTTGAAATTACTCCAGGAAAAAAGTAAGGAATTCCGCACTTTCACCCCTGGCTGAAGTAGCCTGTAACCAAATCAGTGGGAGATTGGGGAGACTCAATATCTCTGTAAATGCGGGTAAGACTGACTGCGTAATTTTCTCTTTTCAAAAGGGAAAAAGTGTAATTTCGGGGAATTGGTGCATCATGGGGGGGTGATAAGAGTTTATAAGTGTGCCAGGAGCCTCCAGATAGTAGATCTGGCAACGTTGGAGGGGAGATCTGGCAACGTCGCATGGGTTGTGAGTCACTGTGACTTACTTAGTGCAGTCAGCTGGGGTGCTCGCCCCTGTGACATAAGGCCATTCAGTGATTAGACCATTCATAGTTCCCCTGTGACGAAGCACAGCTGGGTCTAGTCCATTGATGTGTCCCATTCATGGTTCCTGAGGTATGAGAATGATCGTCTGTCTACATTTGTTGGATGGTCTTCACCGGTGAGTGCTGTCAAGCCTTCATCACCAGGATTTTATTATTTGAAAAATTCAGACTTAACAAGGTGTCCTTTTTGTGGAGTAATATTACACGAATGGTTGGTACATGATGATCCTTTTGTAGATCACAAGAAATTGGCTAAATATTGTCCGTTTATCTAGTACTTGGAACGATTAGAGAAGCTACCATTATTACTAATAGATGAAGTTGATAATAAAAAAGAACATGAAAACAGCTAACATGCGTAAGAGGTTTACACGTTTTATTCAAGAACTTGCACATTTAAAGGCCCAAATAGTTTTATATGAAATAAAAAAAAAACGAGATAAATCAACTAGTAAAAAAAATAGAAAAACTTCATCTATCCCCACCTCTCTGTTAAATCTTTTAGTCTCGTTGAAGCCTAGCAAGATGGAGGGTCCACGACGATTGGAACTAGTGACTGAGTACCACATCACTTGTAGCAAACTAGTGCGAGTTGGTCTTTGTGATTTTGTGCCCACTGTCGCTGTCATCGACAAGAAAACTACAGTGTGTATGGATACAGAAGAATGGAAATTCATCGTCGACCAAGTTCCAAGGATGTTGTCTCTTTTGCAAAGCAGGCCCAAGAAAGTGGAGGTTGAAGACCGACTAGGATGTAAAAATGTAAATTGCATATTTTCCAAGAGAGGGAGGAACAGGATCATGAAAATTGAACAGGTAATTCTTTGTTTCGCAATGTTTAACCAGAGTCCATCAACCCTTCAGCTGAGTACATCTTCGGCATGTTTCAACAAAAATGATGTGACAAAGCTTTATAGAGAAGTTAAGAAAATCAATGACTCACTGGACTTGATAACCAAGATGGCTGAACTCTATAAGAAACATGAAGAAGGTGAAGAACCTGTGGAATCTTCATCAATGGACTTTAATATTATTACTAATACCCTTTTTAATAATTTAAATGAACTCGAAAAAATGTGTAATAATACCCACACAAATTGTAATTTGAACTATATTCAATAAATAATTGTTATGCCTATATGTTTTTTTTTTAACTTTTCCCTAAGTAAAAAGGAGAATAAAGGTAAATAAAAAAAATAAAAATTTTAAATTTCTTGGTTTATTTGAAATAAAACATGAATAAATTATAGATATAATATTACAATTAATAATTAATATATTCATTGAGGCATGAGAGTCTTCGTTTCTGGATAAATTCCTCATCCTCTCGCCATTCCTCAGGTAAGTTGTCCCAGATGTAGTCTAATGTGTAGTCGAAAAGGTACAAAAGTAATGATCGAGGTAAAACTCTCAATTCTTCAGTAGTTAAAGTTTCGATACCTTCCTCTCCCAAACGACGTATCACCGACTCCATTCTATCCATCATACTAATGCAGGTTTTTTTCACTAGGAGGTATTTATAAATTCCCCTCCTCCTCAAACCACAAACAATGAGGACTATTTTTTTTATGGTAGCTGAGAGGGTTGACTAATGATTTTCTGTCAAATAGCAGTCCACAGTATACGCACTTAACTCTATCATTGACTCCTCGAATAAAACCAGCATATGAAAGCAGATGATGAGGTGAGCCAATGTTTTTAAATGTTTGCCTTCTTATCTCTTCTTTTTTCAAATCTACAGCTTCAGAATTTTTGCCAACCCATGTAGCCAGACGATGAGCTTGATTTAATGAGCAAACAAAGGAAGTGTTTAAATGAAAATGACAAGTCATCTGGTCATTATCTAATTGTTTCAAGTTTGGACAACTGAAATCATGAAGATCATAGACTGATTTATCAACGAGTTCTTCTATAAATTTGCACTTTTCCATTCCTTTTGCCCATAATATATCATAGTCTTCTGTAACACATATTAGGAAATACTTCATATCTTCATATTGTACATCGCCATAGTCCCATTCCAATCCATGAATATTCTTTTTTACCCAAAGATTTGTCTTCGACTGAATCACTTCTTCAACATCTTGAGGTGGTTTAAAATACCAATGATATGATGAACCGTGGCTGATTGAGATGATAGATAGTTCTTTAATAATTAATGAGTTAGAAGCCGTGCGATAGCCCTGAAAATCAATGACCACCGAACGCATCTTGTGGTTTACGCTCCTACGGTGAAGTGAGATTATTACAGCCAACTGAATGGTTATATATAATTAAAGCAAGTGCGAAGCTATTGAACTTTTTTAAAAATGACTTTATTAATTTACACTACAACAAAAGTTTTAAATAAAAAGATTTAAGTGTCTAAGCTACTAACTGAACGTGCATGAATGAATCACGGATGGAGATTGCTTATCTCTAAGCGAGGAGCTTCATTTATATCATATCAAAAGGTCTACGCTCAGCATTATGATAAAGACTCAGCGAACAAGACCTGTCCCAACCTCATATTCTACTATTTTATAATGAAGAATGAGACAGTATGCCTTGGTATTAGCAGGAAAGTTCTCAATCGCATCTAGTTGAACGTGAATATCAAAAGTCGTACTCTTTATCGCATCAGAATGTTTAGAACAATCTATAACGACTATAGGTACTATGATCTCAAAATCACATCGTGACAGCAGAGGTTAAGAATATCTATTGCCATAATAACAATTTTAAATTATTTAATTTAATTTAATTTAATTTAATTTAAAACAAGCTTTACAACTGGGGGTAAAAATTTCGAAAATTCACAGAGTATTAAAGTTTAAACAAAAGAATTGGTTGGCACCATACATAAAAATTAATTCAAAGATGAGGGCATCTGCAAAAAATACATTTTTAGATACATACACAGATTTTTACAAATTGATGAATAACAGTTGCTTTGGTAAATTTATGGAGAACGTGCGTAACAGAATCGATTTGAAAATAGTAACCAATGAAAAATCATTATTTCGTCAAGTAAACAAACCAAATTTTAAAGGTAGGAGTATATTTGCAGGTAATGTAACAGCAGTCCAGTTGAAAAAAGACAGTATTATTTTTGATAAACCGTTGTATGTAGGATTCTCCGTGCTAGAATTGAGCAAAGTTTTGATGTATCATTACCACTATAATGTTTTCTTGAAAAAATATGGTATAGAATATGTTACCGTATGCTATACAGACACCGATTCATTTTTATACAATATTAGGACGGAAGATGTGTATTCTGATATATCCGGAGACTTACAAAAATATTTTGATACAAGCAATTTTCCTACTTCTCATTTCTGTCACTCTGCAAAAAACAAAAAAGTAGTTGGTCTGTTGAAAGATGAAACCTTTGGAGATCCTATAGTGGAATTTGTCGGGTTGAGACCTAAATTGTATTCTTACATAACAAACAAAGATATAACAGTTAAAAAGTCAACGGGAATAAAAAAATCAGCTGTTGACGATTTGACTTTTAACGATTACTTAAACACACCTAAAGAAAGTAGTAAATGTGTATATTCTTCGTTTTATATAATTCAATCTAAAAAACATAACGTTCAAACTTCACTAATAAATAAAAAGTCATTGTGCTCATTTGATGACAAAAGGCGTACATTAAGCGATGGAGTGCAAACACTCCCTTATGGTCACTATAGCCTTTATGAATAAAAAAAAAACCGTTAAATTTAATTTGTATTGTAACTGAAAAAGGATTTTAAATCAATTTAATGTCTAATTGTAGTATTATTATTAATTGCTTAGAATAAGCATAGGTTAAAAAGAACAACAATTTGTAAGTATTAGATTTATTTTTTTAATGTAGAGTAACAATACATATAATGTATACAGTTTTTGTAAAAAAATAGTGTTTTGTTTCTTTCACAACATTATGCAATATCCTTCCTGTCAATCCAGCTACGTTCTTCTAATCCCAACCACTTTACATACAATTTATTTCCTTTTCCTTTTAAAACCCTCTCTACAAGGTATATATTTGGATATTTAACTTTTTGCAGCTCTTCTTCATAGAATGCACCACTAATCGTTTGTCCTTTCAGATCTTCCAGTAAGTAAGTGAAAGGGTATGTCTTTTGAATCTTGACTATCTTAAAAATTTCACTTGACCAATTTAAAACATATCCTTTTGAAAATATGGATTTTTGTTTAGATATTCTGACAAAATCATCTTCTTCAAATTTCTGCTTTCGTACAACTTTACTCATAGTCAATGGAGAATAGACATTATTTTTCAAATATTTTTCTACTTTTTTATGGTGAGCATCAATTAGACTCATACCTATAGTCCTATGAAATGATGAATTATACTCTTGTAAAATTTGAGGTAGGATATCTAAAAATTTGTAATTTCCTGCATGTGCATGCTGAAGGCTTTCCACATTTTTCCTTTTAATGTTCTATTAAACCTTTCTACAACGGAAGCTTTCATATTAGAAAAAGTGGAATAATGATTAACAGAGTATTGTTTCATTAAAGATTTAAACTTGGAATTGTAAAATTCCTTTCCCTGATCGCTTTGAATATTTTTCGGAGTTTGTCTACTAGAACGAAACACACTCTCCATTACTTTAGTCACATTGTCCGCTGATTTCAGCTTTAGAGGCATGGCCCAAGCATATTTGGTAAAACAGTCGATAACTGTCAATAAATATTTGTGCCCTTTATTTTCTCGAGAATAAGGTATCATCTCTACTAGGTCTATCTGCCACAAGTCATTTATTCCTTTCAAAACTGTCTTTCGCCTGGGATATTTTTTGCGTGCTGGCTTATGTAATTCTTTTACAACAGTCCTTTTTATGTTTGAATCCATCTATAACTTCTCTTTGAGTATTTTGTCAAGATGTCCGCGTGTGAGCGCATCAGATTCCTTCTCAGGCTCACCTACGTACTGAAACTCATTATAAAAATATGTACATTAATATACTATATTTTCTTCTCGCAGCTCTTCAATTAGCGATTCTATTTCGTTTAGATGACCTTCATGCCCTGCATAACTTGAAGACATTAGCAGCCTAAGACGATCGACTAGTTCGTTTGGGTCGTTCCAATACTCATACAGAGGTTTATTGGCTCTCATAAGACCAGATCCCCGTTTGTAAGGGTGAGAACGGAGTGAAGTTAGCCTGCTCGAAGCTGATGATGATGTTGAGGAAGGGGGGCGAGGTTTTAAAGTTTGAGGTGGAAATAACTTCGATATGATATTTCTATATTTCTCAGACCTGTTTCCTAATACTCCCTGTTCCTCACTATAGCCTTTTTTATGAGCATTGGTTGAGAGTATAATATTATTATAATTTTCCAAGTCGTGCTCTGTGTAATCTTTAGGATTTTTTAAGTAGAGTAGCTCCAGCAATCCCGGTGTTCCTTCATAAACCACATCGTTAATAGACATATCATCACTGTTTGCGAAAAGCTGAACATCAGTCGAGTCACCAATGGCTAATCCCCCAGAAGGCATGACTCTAATGCCGTAACGAGAGTCATGCGTCTTATCACCTTTCAACATCTTATCCAAGTATTCTCTCTGTAGATTTCCAAACGTGGCGAGGTACTCTTTAAATTCTGCTTCTCCTTTTGGAGTTTGAGCATATTCTTTAACTTTTTCTGATAGCGCTTCATCTATCTCATATTTGCCCTCATCTACTTCTACTTCTTGAGAGGGAACCGCTAAGTGAGATAATGGCGTTTGCATAGTACTAGTTTTTGTATCATCGGATGAAACTGATGTAGCTCTTTTGTAGTGAAACATTGTTTTTGGCAATAATGTTGATTTCCTGTAAATACTAGTAGACTCTATCTCGCTTTTATCAGGTGATTCGTCCTCTACATTAGTATCTCTCCTTTTTACTTTTCTTGGTGTCACTGCGGGGGTGGCCTGGGACAACTTTACTGATTGTTTAATGTCTTCTAGTGGATGGAGCATGGTAGTAAAAAATTCTTGTCGACCTTTTTCAACATCCTCAACAGTACGCTTGAATGATCGAAATTTGTTTTTCTCTCGAAATCTCACTAGTTTTTATAATCTCACGAGTGACTTTTGGGTCCATGATTGTTAATGACAATCATTACCACGCAATGCTCTTTATATATCCACAATGAATGTATCGATTCCTTTTCAAAAACGTCTATTATTCAGATCTCTACTCTTGTCAATTACAAGGTAATTAAATGGCTCTTTCCAACATAATGAACACATCTCTTTAAAAAGTGTGAAACTTAAATCAGGAGTGCTCACATGCTCCTCGTAAATATGTTTCAAATTTAATTTATCTTGAGGAAATACTATTAAAAAGTTGATGTTACATTTGATAAGGTGTCTTGGGATACAAACATAACTTTGTGTTAAATAAAAACAATCAAGGTTCATATGACGACCATAACTAAAGTATCGTTTGATTACATTTTGATTTTCCATAGTGACGTCATCGAATATACACACCGAATTGGATTCTACTTCCTGAGGCAATTCATTTGCATCTTCAAATTCATATAATCCTATTTCAGGAACAAGATTTATGACACTCTTTAAATACTGGTATTTAGGTTGATGTAATGTTTTTCCAAAAAGATAAACATTTTTAAATTTTAAACCATTTGAATTTAATAAAAGTGCAATAATAATATTAGTCTTTCCACAACCGCTAGGTCCGCAAATTGATGATCGAATGGTGTTTGGTAATAATGCAATATGTCTCCCTTCTGAATCAACTTTAACTGGAGAAAAGTTGACAGTGGAAAAAAGTTGTTCTTGTGTGACTAATTTCATTCTGAATGCATACGACGACATTATGCATGAATATATATTGAGTAAAGCTCAGGGGTCATTAAAGACACACTCATCAACTCTTATCACCTCCCCAACGAGACACCTCCCTATGTACGTCACAAGGTCACACAGACAATCCCAAGAAATAGCCTGACCCCTGAGAGACCCACGCTTGGGCGGGAACCACGAATGGGACACATCAATGGACTAGACCCAGCTGTGCTACGTCACAGGGGAACTATGAATAGTCTTATCACTGAATGGCCTTACGTCATAGGGGCGATCCCCCCAGCTGACTGCACTAAGTGAGTCACAGTGACTCACACCCCCATGCGACGTTGCCAGATCTTCCCTCCAACGTTGCCAGATCTACTATCTGGAGGCTCCTGGCACACTTATAAACTCTTATAACCCCCCCCCATGACGCACCAATTCCCCGAAATTACACACCCTTTCCCGGAAATTCCACCCCCCTCGCCTGGCAGAGGACGGGCAATCACCTCAAGGTCATGAGATAACGTCATACGACACCCTTCAAGGTCATCATCTCGTTACTCTTACTCTACCCGCCTTTTATATCTACTATCTCAATTTGACCAACGACTGTTTCAATAGTTTAGTGAGGATCATTGGGAAGGCCAATCTGTGTACATTCTTTTCTTGACTCAAGTATAGCTCTTTGGACCTAACGAGGTGATACCGTTTTACTATAAACAAACGTAATGACGTTATCTCAAAGAACCATATACAAATTCTGACTGGCCAAATACCATACCTTAACCCACTTATTAACGCAGCCTATGATAAATAATTCAAGTGATCCTAATCAAAGAAGTTATACATCAAAGAAACCTTAATTTGGCTGGATGATATTTAACTTAGTAAGACGTTACAGTTGAAGCCCAACCAACGTAGTTATAAAAATAAATACAGTTGTTCTGTTCTCCATAATTTCTTGATCAGATCCTACACTGTCACGTTGCCGACAAATAGATGGTAGGTCTTCCCTGGTCTGGATGCATCTTTCAATGCCTGGAAAATTTTGTCACCCTTGGCACCCGGTTGGGACCAGATTGTCGTAATACTATTCTCGCCATAGTTTTCATGAGTAGCTCGCATCAGGCCGGACGTTTGCGTCTTCCAAATAATTTGTCGCCGTTTATCGTTAATGATACCCTCGATCGTCTCCATTTCCACCGGACGTTCTCCGGCAGATTCTTCCGCTTCTTGGTGTTCGCGCTGTGATCCCCGGACGTTTCCTATTCCTCGACTGCATTTACGGTAATCACTCGGGATAGCCAGTCCGCCACTGCATTGTCCTTCCCAGGTTTGTATACAATTTCCAGGTTTATTGAGACAAAAACTCCTTCCATCGTGTCACCCTGGTGGATGATTCCTTAAGCTTCCCCACCCATTGAAGAGGTCTGTGATCCGTATGTACTCTGAATCTCCGCCCGAAGACGTATGGACGAAAATGATCAATAGCCCATATGATGCCAAGAACTTCGCGCTCGAAGGCACTGTACCGCGCCTCCGTGTCAGTCAGTCTTCGACTCGCGTACGCCAATGGTCGTTTCCCCCCATCTCCCTCCTGCGACAGCTCCACTCCCAATGCATACTCACTTGCGTCGGTAATGATAGTAAATAGCTTCTCAAAATCGAGAAACGCCAGGATTGGTTCCTCTTGCAGTCGAGCCATGCATTTTCGAAAGTTTTGCTCCATAATAGGTGTAATCGCTATCCGCGCCCCCTTCCGCAGCAGGTTACTGATGGGTACGAGATACTCTGCCATGTCTGGCACAAAACGCCGATAGTAATTAAGCGTACCTAAAAGTCGCCGAATGCCCTTGACGTCTTTCGGCACCGCTAACTTCCGAATTGCGTGGACTTTTGCAGAATCCGGCTGGACTCCCTCCCTCGAGATGGTATGCCCTGAGAAGTTGATCCGATCCTCTCCCAGCGATGATTTTTCCATCGACAATTTAAACCCGAATTCACGCAATCGTCGAAATACCCTCCGGAGATGTTCGATGTGTTCGGATTCTGTTCGGCTGAAGATTAACAGATCGTCCATATAAATCTGGCATACCGCCTCATCAATCCCCCTCAGGATTTCGTCCGGCAATCACTGGAAAGTAATCGGAGCGTTCTTCAAACCAAATGCCATCCGAGTGAACTCATAGTGCCCCCTCTCGAAAGTAAACGCTGTTTTGTGTTGATCGGTAGCGCTCATTTTGATTTGATGGTACCCTGCTTTCAAATCCAAGGTGCTAAAGATTGTTGCTCCATTCAGTCTGTCAAGAATGTCCTCGAAACGGGGAATCGGATACTTCTCATCCGTTGTGTTTCCATTTATTTTCTAAAATCGACGACGATTCTATATCTCTCCCCCTCCTCTCCCGGTTTACTCTTCTTTCGTACTGCCCACAGAGGACTATTATACGGTGATGTGCTATCCACGATTATACCCTGTCGTCTTAACCTGTCGATTTCTGTCCGGATATGTTGGCGGAGTGCCTGCGGATATCGTCTCTCCTTAACGTCAGATTTTAATGGAATTTCATGTACTGTCTTCCCCGTTGCCCCAAGCATATCACCCTCCACGTAAAAAATATCTCCGAACTCCCTACGTAAGCTTTCCCTCCAGTCCACAACTTTCTTGACTGCCCCTATCCACGCACTCCCACCTCTTACGGTCCCCTGACATTGATAAGTTACCCCCCCCCCCCCCAACTTGACCCGCTACTCCTTTCCCTTGTTCTCTACAAGCGCGCCTACCTAAGTCAAACCCCACTATTATTTCATACTCGCGTGGCATGTATTCCACAATATGTACGTTAATATCACCGTTTTTTTTTCGCCCATTTCCCTAAATCCACGACCGCCTCTCCCGCCACTTTACAGGGCCCCCCCAGGGTAATTAACTTCATACCTTGACCTGGAGTGCCCCCTCTCTGCCATACAGCCGCTCCAACGCCTGACAAGCGGCCTCTCTCCCCCCTCGACTCTGATTATTAGCAACTCGTACAGTAACCCTCTCACTGTATTACACTTTAGGGTGTGGTCGCCACTCTGCTGCCACCCTCCTCAGGCTGTCACACGCCACTCCCATCTTCTCGAAGTAGTCTTCTTTCGCTCACGCTCTCGGCTCCTGTCGCGAGCCAGCTCTTCTTCCTTTGCGACGTTCCTGACGCTCCTGAAGATTCCTCAGCCGATCCATTACCCCTGGGTGATATCTTCCTTCTTTCCTGCATCGTTTGAGCATTCACTTCCATGGGTTCTGCCCTATAAAGATCTCTTCCGATACACGAAAGGGCAATCCCTAGCGATATGCCCCTCCTCACTGCACTCGAAACATTTTGTGCGAGGGCACTGTGCCACTAAATGACTCATCTTCCCACACCCATGGCATTTTCTCTCTTCTCTGCGGGGTCCGTACCTGGGTCTCGCCGCCCTGAACCTCCTTTCGCCTGCCAGTCCTCTGTCCCTACCGGTCGTTGGTGTTTTGACTTTTTTCCAATTTGATTTAGGGACCCTGGTTCTCCTGTACACTATCCGGCTTCATTCTCCCTCATCCTCCTGTATCCTCGATTCCTCCTCCCTAGCGCTGGTGTCAATCATGACTTGGGCACATTCGAGGAATGAGCGCTCATTAGGGAATACCTCTTTTCTCCCTGCTTCCTTCGCCAACTGTACCTTCAGTATAGTAGACAGAAATCCTATTCTGCCCTCTACCTCTTCGATGCTCATTGTCTCTCTCATTTTCTCTGTTATTTGATTATAATGGGTTAGAAGACCTGCGGCATATTGGCCGCTACTCTGCCTTGATGATTTTGTCTCTCGGAACATCTGGGAAATATCTTCTTCGGGTGTCCATCGCCCTCCTCCATATGCTTTCTTTAGCCACATCTTTACCGTTTCCCACGACGTCTCCTCATCCGCTTGGATCTGGTTGAAAATCCTTCTCTTGACCTAACATATCAGGGCCGCTCTCTGCATCCCTGGGGTCCAGAAGATTTACCTCCGATTTTGCTAGGATTAAGGAGGTGAGGCGATCTCCTCCCTTCAGAAAGTGGTTGAGTTCTCCTCATTCGCCAGTGAACCATTCCAGCTCTGAAATTGCATTTCTCAGATCTTGAGTGTTCATCACTTTCACTCTCATCAACGCAAGAGCGGTAGCATGAGCTTCTGGCAAAACGCCCACCCGTCTCGGTGCTACATGTTCCGCGCCACCCGCTACGTTCAGAACAGGTGGTCGTAGCACGGCCTCATTCCGCCATTCTTTCTTCAATTTTTTACTAAACATGGCAAAAAGGAGAAGAAAAAAAAATGGAACAGACGTCGCTTACTTTTGTTCCCACTCCACGAGTCCCGGGTTTCGGCACCAGTTAATGCTTATCGGCTTTAGAATTCAAAAACAAAGGGAAAAAAGTTACAGAGAAACAACACGCTTGAAAGTTAGAACTAGACTGTTTATTTCGAGTCTATAACCCTGTATATTTACATTCGGGGATTAAGGTTGAGTACTAATGCTGCCCGGAGCTTAACTTATATATATATACACACTCATATATATATATATACACTCAATATATACACATCCTTATACCTTAATCTTTTTTTTTTTTTTTTTTTTTTTTTTTTTTTTCGAGTAGAGAGAACAACAATTTATTAAGATAAAATTACAATCTGCCTTTTATTAGGCAATGAGTAATCGAGATAATTGTCATCATTCATACCATATTTACAGTTCATCATTCACTCGCTCATTCATACAATATTTACAAACAGCCCAGAGGCCCCCTAAGTCCACATGGTTGTCACCTCCCTCGCATGCGAAGGAGGATAATTAATCTATGTAACTTAATATAATATCTCATTAACTGACTCATTTTACTAAGCTTTTAAAGTCTGCAAGAAGCTAATACCGAAGAAGAATATAATTTAAATTGTTGAAGCATCTTCGATCCTAATGCGGTCTAGGAAATAAAACCAATGAGTATTTTTCCCCTAAAGAATCAATAATATTTGAAAAACTAATTATTCCAACTGTTAATGTTGATATGCTTGTGAGGAGTTAGCTCTGACAGAGGTAGACCACCAGACCTCAGATTGTTATTACAGAGGTTAATAAAAAAAGGTGAGTTAAATACCACAAATAATAATTTATAATTTTATTGCAATTATACAATAAATATTCCATAAATATAGAATTTTAAAAGTGATTGTACGTATTGTTTTAATTTATTTCGATTGAGGGACCATGACCTAAAACCATCTTAAGCAGTACCAATGACAGACAAGCCACCGCTAACGCCTGAAGACAAGGACCCAGCGGTTGAAGCTAAAGACCCAAGCCCTGAAGACATCTGTGCTGATAGGTTGGATCCGACTGATGCAGCAGTGTTAGCAGCAGTGTTAGCAGCAGTGCTAGCAGCTGTCGATCCTTGACCTGCAGCAGAGATGGCAGCATTCAAGCCAGTTTGAGCAGCTGTGGAAGCAGCAGTCGATGCTTGACCTGCAGTAGACATGGCAGCATTCAAGCCAGTTTGAGCAGCTGTGGAAGCAGCAGTCGATGCTTGACCTGCAGCAGACATGGCAGCATTCAAGCCAGTTTGAGCATCTGTGGCTCCAGACGCGAGCCCTTGCGTGGCCATGCTTTCGCCCATCTTTATGCCAGCGTCGATAGCGCTGCCGATACCTTTCATTAACTTTTCGGTCATGTTAAATTTCATGCTCTCCATGTTGGATATCATCGTGATCTTGGACTGGATTGCGGAGTTGGCCATGTCCACTGCGCTGTTCACAGCATTGGCTCCATTTGTGGCGAAGGAACCGACGACTGGGATGGCTGAGGCCATGCTTGCTGCATTAGCTGCAAATAAAAAAGAGTGATATGTTATGAGGTAAGTTCATAAATAAGGACAAAGCGCACCGTCAATATTTACCTTAGATTTTCGTTCTCAAGCGTCACAAAATTAATTACAGATTATAGAAGTTAAATTGATCTTGGCATGTAAATATTAAAATGTACGTTCAATTAAGATGGAATATGATGGTTATTATCTCTGTAATAGACATCCTTGCCCAGACAGAACATATTCCACGGGAACACAAAAAAAATGGAAAAGAGAGTAATAAACGGGAAATATATAAAATTAGGCCTAATTTAGGATAAAAAATGCAGTGGTACTTCTAGAATTTAGGTGAAAATTACACGACATGCTATTATGAAAATTTATATTTTTTTAGCCACTAAGAATGGCTACGTATTTATCCGAAGCGCTCTGGCTTTGACATGTAAACTTTGAGGGCAGACAGCTGACAATTCACACAGTACCGATTCAAATTAAAGCATTATAATGTGATATCCTAATTAATTGAAATATAATTCCAATGGAAAGGGCCAAATTAAGAACTAAGAAAGACCAAACTCTAAATCAATCTTCTTTAATAATTAAATATCAACTTTATTTTAATAATATAAATAAATATAATTTCTATTAAGTTACGTAATATGAACAAAAAACATAATCGCATTCATAAAAGACGAATTAGATGCTATAGGCAAGGATATATTAATACATTCAATGTTTGATTTGATTGATATTTCTGGGAACAACAGAGGAGAGTGGTTCGAAATATCACTGGTTAAGAGCTAAACATAAATCAGTTTATTATTTGATAAATAAACTCTAGAGCCAGGTGACCAATCTTCCATGGAATTAATGTAAACAAGCCGAAACATTTATGTCATGTTGTTATACTATAATAGAAAATTAGGTTTATTTTTTATGTTATTCCCAATATCTAACCCCATTTAGTATTGAATATGTTATAAATAATAAGCATAACGAGATAAATTACTCCTTCCTAGACCTTTATTGAAAATATGGTGTTTTGTAAATTAAAATGGGATAATTGTGACTGCTTCTTCTATATTACATGATTCACAATGGAAAATACTAAAAATAACATTATATTATATGCTATGAACCAACCACAAAATTCTTATTATTATCGTCGTAGGTTTGTTCGAGTATGAGCTAAACTTACATTAGTGATGGATTTGGATCACTATTGAATTGAACTCCTAGGACATTCCGTAAAAAAGGCTTCCATCGAATCCTTGTTTTAATAAAAATCCCAAATGGTGACTGCCTGCTACTCCGAAAACATTATGATTTCCAGATACAGACCGGATTACTCATATCCATCAACGAGATTCAAATCTATGAAAATCTGTTATCAGGTGAGGAGAAAATAATTGCCATGATACAGGACACATATGGTCCCCTACTACCAATAAGGAAGGAATATTAACCAACTAAAAAATGTTGCTTACTTGGCAATTTGACTTCAATTATCAGCGATTTATTTAGTTATAAATATCGACGAATCCCTGGAATGTACCAAAAGAAAGGAAAAGCTGGTTTCATCAAATCAAAGATTAGAGCAGAACTGATTGCTAAACCACCAAGGGAATTAATGGGACTTCAATAACGGTAAGTATACAAGAAGAAAATAACATAATTGCTCACTGATTTGTGACTTTATCCCGTCAGTTCCGGCCTGTACCATGTTGCTCTTCATCGCTGCCATGTTAGATGCCATCTGCCTGAAACGCCCGAACAAACCAGCGCCCATGCTCATGGTGGAGTTGAGAGCAGAGGAAGCTGCTGCAGAACCTGAGCTGATGGCGCTGCTGATTGGAGCAACGCCTACAGACAACGATCCTCCACCGCTCAGCTGGGCCGAAGCTACCGCCAAAGAGAGTGCACACAAGAAGGCGACTGGTCCGTACATCTCTGAGAATAATTTTGTTTTCGAGCCCGTCTCCCTTTTATTCCGCTGCG
The DNA here is from genome assembly GCA_930367205.1 of Acanthosoma haemorrhoidale. Taxonomy (NCBI): domain Eukaryota; kingdom Metazoa; phylum Arthropoda; class Insecta; order Hemiptera; family Acanthosomatidae; genus Acanthosoma; species Acanthosoma haemorrhoidale. The sequence goes on from OV884011.1 coordinate 51,718,754, forward strand.
TAATTTGCGTTCACAGTGAAACCTCACGAATCTATTTCGAAAACATGTTTACACTTATAGTGAACAACAATTACATCTAAATTTACTCTCTTAAAATCATGAATCGTGTCACTTTTTTTTCTATATCACTATGATTTTCTTTTATAAGCTTCTGATAAGATGTATAACTTACATATCCGATGGAGTTTCTCCAATGTAAATCACAGAATCTAAAATTTTCCCAAATTATTACATTTCTTTTTGCTGAAGATATTTGTAATTAATCAAATGATAGTACAAATCTGTTGCTTGATGACAGATTATTACAACGTCAAAATGCCTTAGTTTTAGTCTGCCCGGACATACGAGTATAGGTATGAACAATCGCATATCTGTAAAATTTTATTGTTCCAAGTTCATATAGTTCTTAACCATTCACTTCAATATATCGTATGTAGAAGAACGCCTGTTCCCTTGTCTTACTTATGCTGGGAGCATCAGCAGTTAGTTGAAGAAAGGAATGATTTTGATTAATTTGAGTGTTTGGAAAATGATTTGAGTAAACAGAAGAGTCGCGGAAATTATACGTGGTGGAGTTAGAATACAAAACATTGATGGGGACTATACACACTAAATTACTACATCAAGAAAACAGATTTGGTCAATAGTACATTTGATAACAGAGGTAGCTTGTAAAGAAATTCATGGAAATAAAAGTTTTAAATAGTATCTGCAACAAACATAGTGGATATTCTGTCTATACATTTGTTTATAAATCTTTATGTTATTATTAAATTTATAATTAATCTGCTTTAGCTCACATTTAATTTGTTTTAGCATTGACCTTTTTGAGGGAGAACTCTTTGTCTCCAGGCGGACCAGACGCGGGTCCAGAAGTTACTATTGGGTGTGGTCGGTCTGTATATAAGGTGGCCCTGGTGTCCTTTCAAAGTACAGTCAGTCACCACAGACCGAAACTCCAGCAGCAATGGCTTACATCAAATCTCTCGTGAGTATTGCAAACATCAGGTATCACCAGATAATCAATTGAATACCAATAAATATTGAATGAGGTAAACGAGTTCTGAATCCAGTGGATTTCATATAGGTTTCAATTTAATTCAAGCACATTAATTCTTAATTTATATTCATTATTATATTATTATTATTATATTCACTTTTAGTGTTTAGTGTCGGTAGCAAGCAGAAGGTGAGCTTCATCACCTAGTGTTGACTATGAGACTATGAACTTTTAACCACTTAACAAAATATATTATATTTATACACTCCTTCGAATGCATCAGTGCATCGCAGTACGAGGAGAAATCTGTTTTTCAATTATATTATTATATTATTTGTTCATTGTATTACTTTTTGAGGTTTTGAAATTAAAAAAAAAAAAAAAAGCACATCAATTCTTAATTTATATTGTATTCTTACGATTGTTTAGGATTTAGTTAAACGATAATGCTAATAAGTTTATTATTATTAAAGCTACTACAATAGTATGAGTATGCAATATGAGAGGAAAAAGGTTTTGCTTACTGGAATTTCCGAGATAAAAATCTTCTTTATTGTGATAAAATTACAGTCCATATGTCTTGGGAAGTCGCCCACGCTCCTCCGTCAGCCGCGTCACTGGATACGAGCCAGTGGAGGTAGACCAAGAGCACGAGAGCCATAGACACTCAGGACATGATAGAGCAACTGGCCATTGCCAGGTCTCCCACTGTAGCGTATTTACAGCAGATCACGAGGCCACTGCCGGGATTAATGGCCCTTTAACCATCGACGTTAAAATTTGATTTTTTTAAATAATAATTTTCATATCGCTCGTACTTATTTCATAGACATCTTGTAGACCGAAATATTGTTGTAAACATTTCCATTATAAAATTTGTTTTAAAGGGTATCTGTAAAAAGCACCATACCCTGTGACCAATAATTTCTCACTAATAATTTTGTTAATCGCTTCATAATGTTTTACCCCAATTGCCTAATTATGTAATCTTTTCTTCAAAAATTCCTGGATTTCATAAAAAAAAAAAAAAATTATGTTTTATTATATTTTGAAGATTTATTTCCTTACAATATTTTATCTCCTTTACCCCCTAATTCTGATCATTTGCTTTACATTTTCAGCTGTTCTTGGCTTGCGTTGCCGCAGCCTCCGCCGGTCTCATCGCCCCTCTGACACTCGCAGGTGACGATGGTTCCTACTGGCCAGGCAAGTACGACGTCAGGGAACTGTCCCCAGCCCTTGGAGCCCTTCCTGATGGAGTCGCTGTGAGGACAGCCATCCCAGCTCTCGCTGCTCACGGCATCCCAACCCTCGCTGCTCCGGTCATCCCATCCCTTGCTGCTCGCGCCATCCCATCCCTTGCTCATCCAGCCGTACCAACTCTCGCCGCTCGTGCTCTCCCTGGACTCGCTCTCCCAGCGCACTACCCATACCTCATCTAGATGCGATCATGTAAATGTCATCATTAATATAGGTTATTTCTTCAAAAACATATTCTATTAATTACCCAATATTTCCATATATATACTTTAATATGTAGACAGATTAACAATAACATTTTAATTCGATCTTAAGACTTTGGAGATAAAGAAGAGAAAGAATAGGCTAAACAACGCTGTAGTTGTTACTATCAAAGTAGTCAATAATATGAGTTTTTCTACAAAATAAATTGTATTTCGTATACGGTATATCGTAAGGTCCGTACAAGCTGGACAGTTTTTTGTACGATTTTTCGAAAAGATATGCTAAAAGTATTACAACGTCAGAAAAAGTGTAAAATAAAAAAAAAAAAATATCCTATAAAGTCCCCTTTCAGAGGACTGAAAAGAATTAAATACAAGAAATTCTTTATGTCCACATGAACCAAAATGTTTACCATTACTCCATTGTTTTGTGTTGACGAATCATTTTCTCTCATTTTACTGCATAGCTCATTGGCCAGATAGTAAGCATTAACCAACCAAACTAGTTCTCTCTAAATGATTCGAAAAATCTTATTTTTTTATAATATATTTATATTTAAAATATAATGGTTGACGGGATGAACGGAATGCTAGGGAAGATGAACTTGCGGACAGGGAGTGGGCAGTGCCTGTAACTGCTCTCTGATCCGAACCACACCAACAAAAGAGACTGAAGGCCTCAAATTTCTGGCTGAGCCACTTCTTGTTGCTAGTTTCTGAGTTTTTCTACAGAATAAATTGTATTTTTTATATGGTTTATCGTCAGGTCCTTATCAGGTGGACAGTTTTTCTTACAATTTTACGAAAAGATGTTCTTAAAGTATTGCAATGTCAAAAAAAGTGTAAAATCATAAAAAAAAGTCCTATAAAGTTCCCAGTCGGGTCGTCACGAGGGGGGTGCCTAGTTACCCTAGCCCATGGGACGAAGTGAGGGTTGATTAAGTTTATGAACTGGAAAATCGTTTCATGACGGTCTTCCTATCAGACTCCGTTTATGATAAGTATGTGCCCCGACAATGCACTATGTTCAGGAGAAGAGGTATAGGGTAGGTAGTGTAGGTAGTATGTGTGGTCTTGGAATAGCCACGAATTCACACTCGGTATCTGAGGGTAGGCGAAATCCGACTGGATCCCAAAGGCGAGTGTGAACTGGAGAGAGGCAGACTACATTGCTGCAGGAGTGCTGCTAGGAAAATTTGCAGGGCCACGGCAACCGTCGTCCGCGAGGGAGAGGTCTCTCCCAAGTGCTAGTTTTAGCGAGACGAAGGCAGAGATTCCCCTTAGGAAGGTGCGGGGTCTGACAACACCGGACTAAAACGTAGTGTGGTGAAGAGAGAGAGATGTAGAGGTTTCATAATGAGGAAGCCAAGTTTCAGAGTTTACATCAGAGCAGCCACGAGCCAGTCAGCTAGATGTCAGGAGAATGATATACAGGTTTTATTATTTTATTAGTTCAAATCCTCTTTATTACATGAACAAAATAAATAATAATTAATAAAAATTGAAATACAAATTTCTCTTCTTATTGCTATTCACAGATGCATTTGGAGGAGTGCATAAATATAATAAATACATTTTGTTTTTGTGGTAAAGAGTTCATAGTTCATATACAACACTAGGTGATGAGGCTCACCTTCAGCTTGTTACTGACACTAAACACTAAAAACAAAACAAAACAAACTAAAACCTATACCTAGAACCTCAGACTAAATTGTTCCAGCCGCGACAGCGTTCTGCCATCGATGGGGGAACGGAGCGGGGGTTATAGTGTTAAACACCGGGTTTGTTAAATATTGTGAGGAGTCCAAAAATTTGATGTCTACGCTGGATGAATTCATCCACCGTAGGCCGCTCAAATATCTCATGAAGCTTACTGTTTCTTCGCTGCTCGAATGAAGTACCTCTGACCACTTTCATCAGTATACCGTTTTGGAATTGTTTGAGTTTCTTAGCTGTCGTATAGGTCAGATAAAGAAATAGCGGTGCACCATACAGCAGAGTAGGCCTTAGTATGCTCTTGTATATCAATAGCTTGAGACGCAGTGATAGATTGGGGGAAGTCGATAAATGCGTAAGCCGATAAGACTTCGTGCGAGTATGCTTCAACTTCTTCGCAAAATGGTTACTAAAATGGAGGTGTCTGTCCATTTTAATTCCAAGATATACTAGGTTGTTGGTTGGCGAATTGTGATATACAGGCCAAAAGCTCCGGTCTTAAATACCCAGCTGGCTTTGTTAGTAGCCAATTAGCTTTGGTGTTATTGTACGCAATCCCAGTTGAGTATGTGGTTTTCTATGTTCTCTGACAAAGAGATGTGTCACTGATACGTGACCCGGGTAAGGGTCTTTGGGCCTCTCGGTGGTTTAGGGTCGCTTAGTACCTGCTCCTAGTACCTGGTGCCCCAACTAATTTGCTCCCAGCTGCATGTTTATTGTTTACCACATTTACAATAATTTATATTTTGTTATTGTTATTTACATTTGTTTAAATTAATTTACAATATATATACAATAGAGTATAGGGTGATTTATCTTATGTAGTTAGTGGGCGCTACATTTCCTTTCAGGTGAATGAAAATAATTAACTACAAGAAATTCTTTATATCCACTCGAACTAAAATGTTTGCCATTACTCTATTGTCTTGTGTTGATGAATCATTTTCTCTCATTTTACTGCATGCCTCATTGGCCAGATAGTAAGAAGCATTAACCAACCAAAGTAATTCTCTCTAAATGATTCAAAAATCTTATTTCCCTACTCCTGTAGTCCTATCGTGCTTTCTTCATAACCTGGTAATAACCCTAATTTCCTGGTCCAGTTAAAAAAAACAACGCTGTTATGCATCCTGTCAATAGACATACAGAAAATGATGCGTAATACAACGAATACTAATCTGTATATATTTTACTTTTAGGAGAAGAGTGTTCAATGTGCTTACTTCCCCTAAATAAACTGTTTAGGCAAATTATTTTTTTAATCAGTTACTCAGTAAGCGAAACTCTGTCCTATTCCAATTAGTTTAGAATCTCCCTCGATACTTTACAATTGATATTTATGATGAACGTTTTTCTGAAGTAAATAACTTTGAAGAGATTTGATTAGTGCGCTGAATTCTTTAAAAGATACTAGATAGAACTAATAACGGAAATAGTCTAGACAGCATACATGAATTGAGGTATTAACAATTATGACATGTCACAAAGGAGGCTAACGAATATCTTATTGTAGTTATTCTTGGCATATTTAGTGCTTGGTGGCAAAATTGGCCACAATCACACCATTAAATATTGGAGGCTAGAGGTCTCCACCGACTTGAAAATTTCCACCTCCTGGGTTGTGCTGCCTTTATTGTATATAGGTTTGAAGGCCTATTTAGCTTACAAGTGATGTTTGTCATTTATGTGCTGACCATTTAAATTACTTTTCCACAATTGATAAGACAATAAGTTCCACATAAACTTATTATTAGTCTAAGATGTTTGTGATAGTTCCGGTATAAGTATATATTCAACAATAATGCCTAAGAACCCCGGTTCATTAGATTCACTCTCAGTCCTAATAATGCACCCTACTGTCATAGCATTTGCAGATTGACAATCAGCATCTGAGAATGGCAGCGTGATCTGTTGAAACGGCTAGTGCGTATAATAAAAGATGATTGCGACATAACGAAAACAGCTTTGTTAAGACTATTCCTTCTCTGCTATATTCAGAAGTTTTGAGAAGGAACTTGATTGTTAAACTGTAGTATATAATAAAGGAGATATATGAAAATATTAAATTGTTTAGAGAATAGATTATTGAACTCAATAACAATATGAAATCCAGGAGGTGGGAATATTGCGTCATAAAATGTGGTATTTTTTATATATAGAAGTCGAAGTTTACAAAGTTTACATTATTTGTGAAACAAAGGTAAAATAAAATCTTCATAAAATACTAACTTTCTATAAACACTAAAAATTTTCATTTGATAATATTATTTTGGCATTTTATTTACTTAACTGCAACATTATGATATCATGGTACGGTTGAGATGAAGAAATGACGTTCACTGGTTCCTTACCCATACCGTTTTTTCTTTCTTGAATTTCTTATCAAATAATAACCTCCCCTATCCAAAGTCAACGTAAATATTTCCTGGGACAGTGTTTGTGAGAGTTTGAGTGTATGCATAGTTTGTACTAACATTTTCTGTGTAATGTTTGAATGCGGTCCTTAACGCCGAAGTCGAGATATGACCTAATTTTTAATTTAAGACACCTTTTAATTAATTATTTATTATTTTACCTTAGTAACTGTTCTATAGTTACTCAAGTATGTACATAATAATTGTCATTACGACTTATTTAATTCATATTCCTGATCGATGTTTGAACTTCCATATGGTGACTGACAGTACCTTGAAAGTACACCTGCTCCACCTTTTATACTGACTGACCACGCCCAATTGTAATTTAAGGGTCCGCGGCTGGTCCGCCAGGTGACAGAGGGTTTTGCTCTAAAAAGATCAACGATCAAGCAAATTAATTGCGATCATAAATTAATTGTCGTCTTTTAATAATTATGTTTGAAGCATTTATTAAGATATGATCCACTTTACTCTTTCAATCAATTAATACTATTTTATATTGTACTCTGTTTATTCTATATTATCCTCTGTTTCATTTCTAATCGTATTTGGTAACTGTTTCTATTTAAATCCGGCATTTGTTGACGAACCACCCTAGTCGTATTATATATTATTATGCCGTATTATTATAGCCGTAGTGGTCAGTTGTATTTGCAACATTCTGGTCACTAAGGATGGGATTTATAGATTCTTACTTATTCTTCCCGGAGCTAAATATTTACTTTACGGTACAGAACAAAGACGATCCTGTTATACCTCCTTCACAGTAGTCAAAATGACCAAACCGGTGTGAAATTTTAAAGGTCCTTTCCAAACATTTTTTGATTATGCTAATCATTTGTTGGTTAAAATAAAAAAGCGATGAGTACGAAAAAATTACACTCTACATAGTTACCTTTGTATGCCGTATTTCAAAAGCTTTAAAATATTGATCTGTTGTTTTTTTTCAATTAATAGGAACCCATCAAAAAAAGTCAGGATAATTTTTTTTAATTTATAATTCACAACATTTAGCCATAATATTTTGTTAATAAACGATAGAAACTACACTTCAGTTCGTCTTAGTTAACAAAATATTTTCGGTCAAATATGCGAAATAATTAATATTTAAGTAGTTACTCTGTTGACTTTACAAAAACACAAATGTTTATTGAATTTCAACGGTGCCAATAACAAATATTCAAACTAAAAAGAACTGAATGGCAATGAAAAATATTTGCCTAGGAATCAATTAATCAGTTTCTTTTGTTACATATGTTCTTCTTTGTTGTGGTTTTTAACCTTACTAATGAATTTTAATAAATGTTGGGCCTTAAGATTTCCAATTTCTCTTTCAACTGTGCAAAGCTGTCACTCAATTACATTTTCTATGTTTCTTTTTGAATGTTTGATATTATTTTATACATTTTGTTGAGTATCTCCGATTGATTTTATAAATCTTGTGATAGAACTGTAGGAAAATTTACTAATACACACAGTCCTGAAAAGTTAAATAGCCAAGAGAGACAGGCCGGCCTACTCCTGTACGGACAAAGTTCTTTCCTGTCTGACCCTGAGCCTCGCACGTTGTGTTTTGTTTTCTTTTGTCAAGTGGTTTCCTCATTCTTCAATGGAGAGTTGTGCTGATCTGCGATAGCGGAGGACTATATTAACAAGCTTATGATGTTGATTGTGGGTGAATGGTGAATTGATAGGGTAGGTATAATGTATTTGAATGTAAACTAAAGCAGAACGTTTTTGTCGCTTGAGATTTATTACAACATAAAATAAAACTCAACATTGCTACAGCAGAAAAAATCTGCTACTACTTGATCGACGACAGTAAATAGTTAAATTATAAATGAGTAGATGAGTTTGTTGGAGATAGGTTTGTGTTTATGCAAGGTTGTACTTGGGTTTATCAAATGTGATAACAGATAACGTTTTGACTTACTCTATACGTGAAATTTGGAAGATTTTGAAATTACAAGGTCAAGGGCAGTTGGCACATGAGCCAACTTATACTCTGTGTAGAGATGAGTTAGTAATGTAAAAGGGTGCGTAGGTTACTGACATTGGATATAGGATATAGGAGCGAAGGACACAGTATAATTATTATAATTAATAATGAATGCGAAGAACTTATTTTTCATTGGAATAATACAGAGAAAACTATACAAAAATATGCAAGAATACCACACAGATTTTTTTAAATTGTTTAGAGAATAGATTATTGAACTCAATAACAATATGAAATCCGGGAGGTAGGAATATTGCGTCATGAAATGTGGTATTTTTTAAATATAGAAGTCGAAGTTTACAAAGTTTACATTATTTGTAAAACAAAGGTAAAATAAAATCTTCATAAAATACTAACTTTCTATAAATACTAAAAAATTTTAATTTGATAATATTATTTTGGCATTTTATTTACTTAACTACAACATTATGATATCATGGTACGGTTGAGATGAAGAAATGACGTTCACTGGTTCCTTACCCATACCGTTTTTTCTTTCTTAAATTTCTTATCAAATTATAACCTCCCCAATCCTAAGTCAACGTAAATATATCCTGGGACAGTGTTTGTGAGAGTTTGAGTGTATGCGTAGTTTGTACTAATATTTTCTGTGTAATGTTTGAATGCGTTCCTTAACGCCGAAGTCGAGAAATGACCTAATTTTTAATTTAAGACATCTTTTAATTAATTATTTATTATTTTACCTTAGTAACTGTTCTATTGTTACTCAAGTATGTACATAATAATTGTCATTACGACTTATTTAATTCATATTCCTGATCGATGTTTGAACTTCCATGTACTTATATATATACTCCAACCGTAAACAAAGATTATGGAAGTCTTGGATAGTATAGGAATGAATAAATGCTTATTTTATTTATTTTTTTATTAGTACCTTTTTGTTAACAAATCTAAAAGAAATCGCTATTTACCATGAACGTAAGCCATGGGTATTCCCTTATTTTTTTAGAATTTTGTTCTTTTGGTTTTTTCTTATCATCTTTTTTTCCTTCTACTGAAATGTTTGTACTTTTGGAGGCATCATCTGAAAGAGCAGTACATGGCATCATGAGTTGAAAGTGCTGAAGACGATAATATTCTTTAGATAGTTAAAGGTTTCTAGCTGTACCACCCTGAAGACCTTCGGAATGCGATGACCTCACTGGACTAAGTTATCTATAACAAGAAATAAATGTACTCTTATACTTATAATTAACAATTACAGCGGAGAGACCTACAAGCTCGTACAAATAAAACATATTTAATAATAACCAATCAAATTACCTATCCAAAAGATTTCTCCACTTAACTACAAAGCCTTTGTAATGGGTGATAATAAATTCATGTCAAGTGTGAACGAACGGATGCGGAATTGTATTGACTGTTTTAATGAAATTCATAATTATATTCTACTTAAACACCAGCGTATCTTACTTATTATTGATCAAATCGCCTAGAAATTCAACTTGACAACGTAGTCAAGATGATAGAAACAAGTTTTGGTTATGGCAGATTTAAAAAACATAAATTGATCGTTTTGTTGATGGTAATGTCAAGATCGTTAATCAACTATTCATGTAATCAAAAAATCGTCATTTTTTAAATACTTTCAAATTGATTATTCTTACTAATGATTTATGATGGCTAAAATTTGCATATAATTATTTTGAGTACTCTTTTGAATAAAGGATTAGTAATATAAACAATGATATGGAAATTAACGCAATTATGTAATCAAGTGAATCAAATGAGAATTCACTATGCTATTGTGAGGCCAACATTTTACAAGGACATTTCTAATAAAACTAGTACTAATAACGCTGCGTTCATTTAACTCTCGGCTGTTCTGGAATTTCGTGTTAAATTCAAATTTGCCCTAACCTGTCAAGTTTTATTGTACATTATGATTATTTATACAATATTATAATATTGCTATTAGATATCTACTACTTACAAGACAAGTCGCCAATACTCTACAAAGTAGGTATCGTTACCAGTAAAAGCTAAACCGACAAGCTACATGGTCTTATACGAACTGACCACTCCCTTAGCTAACTGTAGTTTTTGAAGGTCTTTACCAACTTCGTCAACAGAAGGAACCTCGATTCACACCTTACCCCATACAGTACAATGACTTATTTACTATCATGGGTACCTATTTTTCCATACGAGGATGAATGAAGCGAAACCTGATTCATCCTAAACAAATGTACGCCTGTGGTGTTTATATTTTATTAAAGACGTTATATTTCCAAAAATACAACTTTGGAAACATCACTGGACTGTTATGCAGATGATTAGATGTATGGAATATTGACAGGAAACATGGTTTGAACCAATGTCCTCCGATTGAGCCAATACACTTTTGGCTAGATTCACATGATTGTTGTCTTTCGAAAGTGTTATAAAAGAATGCTTCTAGCCCAATTTTCTTCAATTTGCTATAAAATAAAAATGAAAAACCTATAAGTAAATATAATACAAATGATTACTTATGCATGTTATCGTTGACCGTTGACACACCCTAAAACAAAACAAGAAAAAGAAAAACATTGAAATATAGATGTTAAGATAACATTGCATGAATTGGACGGAATAATTTATTAATTTTATCTCCACTGTTTCTCAATGAACCATTTTTATCCAATTAATCTGCTTTTCAATAATCACGTTATTCAGCTCAATACTCACCCAAGTGACCAATGAGCAGTGTTAAAAGGAAAGGCTTAATTCATCTTATATTACATTATTTTCCATTCACTGGCAAAAATTTTAATAATCGTTTAGGGGAAACTCATATAAATAGATATAAGAATTTTTAATTAACCTAAAACATTTTCTTAAACAAATTAAAAGACCGCCCGAAAGCGAAAATATTTTTCTCGTAAAGGTTTATTTTCCTTTAAAAGTACATTTATTTTTTTTAATGCTCGTTAAAAAATGCGATGGTTTTCAGGGAAAGAGATAAAAATAATATAATGTTATAAAGAAATAACAATTACTTTCTGAAATTCAAAGTTAATGCTTTTCCCCTCTCTCTGTTTATTTACACCACCCATAAAAATGATCTATCTGAGCTGAAATAGTCAAGGCGTTTGACAACGCCCTCTGTTTCAGTTTAAGGTATATGATAAGTATGTGACATTAAAGTGACCTGCTTCTCTATGGCTTTTAAGATCTGTCAAGTCACTGATAAGAAACAGAAGAAGCAGGTAAATAAATACTGAAGTAAACATACAACTGTTGAAAAGTATTTCCTCATACAGAGCCGATTCGTTTCAAGATGTGTTAAAATTGTTGGTCATATACTTTTTTTTCGCATTTTTACCTCAAGTTTGGTTTAGATTTGTAAACTATTAGATCGGCTACTAGAAAAAAAAATATGATGCTATACGCAGAAATGCAAACACCGATTGATAGATTCACTTTGAATTTTTTAGTGGTTTCTTTTAATGAAATCATCCGGTAAAATCAACTTTATCTTTATGTATCTTCAAAATTTATATGACCAAAAATAAATGACCAAGCGATTTCATTTATATTTTATATCTCACTTTGTGTTAGTTCAGAAACTTTCCTACTAAAAAAAACTACTATCCTGAAAATTCTGACTCTCAAATACAAATTTCTCTGTTTGCCCCTTTTACGAATATAATATTTTATTACGATAATAATAAATGTTTTATTGGACTAGGATATCAATATATCCTGTTTCAAAGATTAAAGGCCAATACTTCTTAGATGTTAATAAAACAAAACTCAAAATAGAACTGGTTATATAAAATGGCACCAATAAAAATAATATTTGAATAAATTAATTTTAATTATATTAAAATGATTGTTTAGCTTCTAAAATACGACTAACTTGTGACAGTTTATTGGTCATATATCAGTTACAAATAAGGAATTGAATTGATATACTTAAGATCAATAGTTATGGTAGTTAAAAGAAGCCTGAAATATATTTTTTTTTTTAATGTTACGATGGTAATAATAAAGCTTGACAATCAAACTAATTTTCATCAAAACACTCATCAACTCGTGCAATATTTTATCCGAAATTCCCGTAAAAAATTTCGTCTATCTCTGAAGAAGATTTGAATTTTAGTGGAAACTGGTGGAACACAACTCTCCAGACAGGTTATTGGAACTTTTAACATGAATGGAAGCCAATGTGGTATTTTCTTACTGGAAAATTATACACAGCTGGAGAGAAAATTTGACTTGGTGCACCCTAAAAAATATTAAGTATGTACTGTATTTTGTTGTAATGTAACGACTGATCGAGGATAACTAATTGTACATAGCTAGATTTTTCATTTCTGTGACGGAGAATCCGGCCCGAACATGCATCTCTCATTAAGATTGTACATTTACTGAATAAATTTTAATTTAATTGATAATATTTTCAATTCTTCTTGGTGATGTAAAAAATTTTAATTGCTAAAACGTATTGGTTTCGTTACAGTTGCGGATATGATTTAATTGAATCTTTTGATGCTGATTTGTAATTATAGTCCACAAAAGCCCTAACACATAACACATAGTTATTATTTACCGGGACGTTATTATCTTTTCTTTGATTATACAATAGAGAAGCATTATTGTTTAATTGCTAGCATTTAATAGCGGACTTACCGTTCATTATGGGGTTGCTTTTATTTTTAGCATCTCATAGAGGCATCAAGTAGAACCTCAATGCAAAATATTATTCCTCTAAATGAATCTAGGGTTGCAAACACGATTTTCATTACAGTTTCAACTACTTTACTTCCCTATCGTCTAACTTATAAAGGATAAAACATAAGGGTTCATACCACCCTAAAAAGAACAATTATGATTACGTAGAAAAATTTATGTTAGTTAACACATTTAAAAATGGAGTGGCAACCAGGTACAAGAATCTACTAATGGAGAGCCAGCATAGATTTCTATATGATTGAGTAATTAGATAAATTACCATATTATGTTGGAAAACTAGTTGTAGGCTATTCATAATAATAAATTAACACCACTTTCTGGTCTGCCCGCAAATAATTTTCTGATATCAGTGTGAACAGATCTGATTGCGTTTGAAAAGGACACATCATTTAAAGTTTTCACTTCAATTTCTCAAAGATACCATTCAATCATTATAATCATAAAATACTTTATAATAGTAATATATTTGCCAAAAGTTAGTGACTCTCTGAAACTAAATTAAGGGTAACAAGGGAGAGGTGTAAACGTCCTGAAATGAACTATCAGAGCAAGTTAACTTAATTTCGGTGGGGATTCTACAGATCTGGAGGTCAAATACAATTTTTATTGTGCTACAACTGTCATTTTTACGCTAATTTTGTCCTCGAACTAGGTAATATATGATACATGGCCTGATGACACTCAATGGCCCGTATAAAATTATTGTGGGGAGCCGATTCACTAAACCGCCTTTCTGGATCTAACAGGAAGCGCGTAAAGGTATTAAAACAGCCGTAAGAAATGAGGAAATGTAAGGCGAGTGTTCCCAGGGCATCAGACCTGTTATGCGGCCTTGCAAGTCTGTTTACGTTCTCTGAACTTGACCGGGTGGCCTCTTACGTAAAAGACCATTATCGGCCTGTTACGGTAATGATGTGAGTTATACATATATTTTTTTTTTTTCTTACAACTGTATTAGGCTACCAACTTGAGCCGAGACCGAAGTTAGGGCTTGACCAAGCACGCGGAAATCACCTGTCGTCTTTCGTTATGCCTTCGTGTATATGTAATGAAAGTATACTCTAAAATATCAGTCGTTCAAATGAATCCATCGTATTTAACATTAAATAAAAAAACAAATTCAGGGAGTTTTGTTAACCTTTGGTATTACTCAACTTCTAGACCAGAAACTTAATGCATAACGTTCTAAGGTAGAGGGCAAAATAAACACAAACAGAATTTTATAAATGTTCTAAAAAAACAGGTTTTAAAGCTATAAATCATAGTATTTGTTAAATTGGTATTGATTTCATTCGCAGTATAATTTTTATTGTGGCAAAATAGATGTAAAATAAAATATTTATGTAAATTACGTGTAATATTTCAAGGATTGCGGGTCACAATGCATAATAAAAGATCTTCCTGGGCTGGCCACTGCAAGGCCTATTTAATTAAATAGTTTGTTAATCTTCTACTCAATTTTCGTAGGACTTTTGCTAATGGAGTAAAACTGTCTGATTTGTGAGTTTTCTAGTCAAAGTAGTTTTATATTATTCGGTTATGTTCTCTGTGTGGTTACAGTTTTTGAGGTTAGCATTCCGGGATACCATAAACTGTCGAATACTTGTTTCATGTTAAGACAACATCAGTAGATAGTTTAGGTTTGAGTGGTGTAGTAATGATTTGTCAGTGGGCTACACGAGATTGTGGTCGTGTATGTCATTTTGGATAAAGTAGTGCATCAGTCTATTTTTGACAGCCGTCTTCAATTCTTCATCAAGAAAGGGAGGACAGTAAGTACAGGGGTCTGGGCAATTGTGGATCTGCTTTCGGAATTATTACTACCCAGTCAAATTACCAGTCTAAAGGAATCTCCTCCTATTTGACACATTTGACACTACTATTAAAAAAGTTGGGTTGGATACCAGAACTAATAATTAATTACTTACATGCCGTAAAATATCAAACAGGTTATATAACTATTACAGTCCATTATGTAAAATTCAACTGACGAAATTTATTGACCTAGAAATATCCTTTGAGGCATTTGGCTTTTGAGTCTTAAGTAGCCTTATATAATCTCCCAAGCTCTACTCCTCTACTATAACATGGATAGGTTTTAGTAATTATTGTCTTAAGCTAGGTAGCGCCATAGGTTAGGCTCGTTTAATCGTCATTTATAGATACAGTTGTTTATTATTTTTCCAGGACCTAATATTTTTCGAGCAAGATTTATTCTAATAAAACAATAAGGTAAGTATTACTTGGGTTATTGACTACAGTTCAATCCAGTCAATAATTCATGACAGCTTGGCTGGAATAAATGTTTGCGCTCAGAGATAATTGCCCCAGTCTCCGTTTGTCATGGTAGCACTTCACTAGCTATAAAGATCACAAAGAGGTACGTGACCAATGCTAAAGAACTTAAGTATGTGATCATGAAATTAATAATAAATTTTGCCAGAAAGGAATTAGAAAAATATTCTTAAATTAAGTTCTGGAAATTGATTATAAATATCGAGCATGACCACATAAGGAGAACAGAATGTAACCACTTAACCCATAATAATAAAACATATAATAAAGATAAAACTATATCTGATAAATAATTTATTTAGTGAAAAAAGTTAACCCTTGGCCCAGCATTTATGCATAAACCTGTTTATGTTGGTAGGGTTTTTGCTCTATTAGATATTAGGAACCGCCAATTAATTTAGCTAATCTCTTGTATTTGAGTGGCTTATGCATTTGAGTACTCCTCAATTATATTTGATTACCCAGGGAAACGCAGTTTTTGTCATCAAACAATGTTTATGGTTCGTTGAAAAAACAGCTCGGCTGGTTGAAATGGCGATGGCCCGCCCCACTGGGAAAAGTCTCACTGCCTACCGAGTTGGGAGGACTCGGTCGGCCCTTATCTTGGACAAGGGCAAGAATCGACAGATAAGTAGCCAACATCTCTTTCGAGAGCAACCTGGTTGGCCACCAGTTTTTTTTATCAATCCATACCTCACAAATATAGAGAAGAAGAAGCATTTAGCTAAAGGACAGATGACCGGGTGAGTTAAAAAGAAAAGCATTTTAATAAAACCCACCACACACTAGAAACAACGGAGAATCTAGGTTCTATTTTATTATTTTAGTTTTTTTAGCCTGATTAAATCGGTGGAAACAAAATTTTACTAACTTACAAATTTCGGTCACTCTCCCCAAATTTATGTTCAGTACAATCTTCTTTTATCTTCAATAGATCTTTTTAATAATTAAATTATATCTTTATATTTCTAACTCATAATACCTTTTTTTTTATATACAGCCCATTTTACCAGACACATACCAGCTACCTGAATTCACAGTTGTAGTATCCCTTCACCCTGAAGGCATTTCAACGAACAGTTATCATTTTCTATTGTATCGAAGTATCGCTTTGAAAATAATGAAAACTATTCGCTTTGGTTTAGTGATGACGATTGATTGACGCCGAGACAAGTATGGTACATTATTTTATGGCATTCACTAACGCTGCCTGGTTTATGAAAAAAAAACAGATTCACAAAGAACATGGTATTCCTGCCTAGCGTAAGCTCCTTGTAGAGCTTGCATAAAGATACAACTCAAAACTAGGCGATTTAGCATTGTATCACCATGTATGAATCACGAACAGCAGAAGACAGAATCATATTCCTACCATATTTCGTGAGCTCTTTACATAAGCCGTTTGTGTCAGGCAACGTAGTGTCAATTAAATATATGATATAATATAATCAAGCGTTAAGGAATAAGTAACGATATAGATAAAAGAAGGATAATTAAGGAGAGTCAAATTTATGCTATTGTTATAGTTTATTGAGAATTGACGTGTGTCAATAGAATGTAATGGACACATATGGTGGAAAGCGTGTCCTGTCGTGAAGAACTGAGAGCATACAGCTGTTGTGTTGTCCTAGATATTGACGGCTGCCGCGTATTACTTAGTTCCAGTAGGCATGGCCGTATGGGTAACCCCAAGCACTACGGACTGAAGGCAGGGCTGGGTGGAGTTCCCTCAGGTCGTACTTGCCTGGCCAATAGGAGCCATCGTCACCCGCGATTGGCCAAGGTGCTACAAGAGTGGCCGAAGCGACTGCCAAGCAGGCTGCTAGGAAAAACTGCAAATGAAAATTGAAAAATGATCTTTCTGCAAGACAATATAACGTAAAAAATATTTGAAACTACGAATCGTAAAAATACTTTAGTTTATTGTTGAATTCAAGTCTCATGAAGATTACATGAATAAAACACCTCTAAAATGGGAAAAAAATGAATAAACCTAAATCTAAATTTTGGAAAGTTTCGGTTCCACCCCATTTGGACGTTTTCACCAACAAAATCTTAAAAAACAAACAAAATCATCCATATAATTTTACTATAATGTTATTACATAATTTATGTAAAATTAGATTAAACTGTTTTTCTGACACACTCAAATACCATAGAGAGCACAAAATAAAGAACAGAGTCTTAAGTAACCTGAAAGTCAACCACAGTTCCACTTTTCGGGTAGGCTGGTCACATATTCACGAAGTAAATTTTATAAGCAATTCGACATACTTTAATAGTAATTATATGTTTGAAGATTATAATTTATAGTCTATTAAAACGGTAAGGAAGAAGACGATTAACAGTCGTGTATTTTTTTGAAAATTAACAGTTTCTTTCAACAAACAACCATTTCCCAGGTAACGAAAACGTTTTTCTTTCCTGTAGTAGACTGTTTCTAATACGTCGCATTTTTGTGGTTAAAAAAATTTGAGATGCTCTAATCACACAGGAAAAAGAGCCGTTTTTGCTAAAGAGACAAAAAACAACAACATTTTACGTAGAAAGTAAAATATTTTTGTTAAACGATGAAAACTCGTCTTAAGCGATCATGAACCTCGGCTCTTTCAAAAGAACCAAAAACGATAACTCAAATTTCAATTCTGGATCGGGGCTATGTTTGGGCTTATATAATTTATGAAAAAGGTTTTATATCCTGGTTTTAGAACTAAACTACTTAAATGTGAAAAAATACTTGTCTGGTGTCTAAGATTGGTTCTGTTTTTTCCTTAGAATTAGTTAGAGATTGGTTGACTGACATGGTGATGGAAAATCAAATATTGAACAAAATAGTGATTTTAATAACATTATTTCTTGTTTGTTTGACGATTGTAGGTAGCTCAAAAGTTTATCGAATCAAACAAACACTCTTTGGTCAAATATAACTAGGCTATGACTTTTTCCATAAGCATCCAGTTACTATAGGACTGGATAAGACACCGCTTGTCATCCGGACACTCGCTATTTATTTATATAATTTATTTCATCAAAAATATTACACCATTCTAGTTTTAAAAAATTCCTTAATATTAAAAGCTATAACAACATTTTAAAACTTACAAAGGCCTTGAAAACCATTTTGAATTTAGTCTTTGTCTTGAGAACTGACTGTCTTACCGGACTGCTTGGAGTCCTTATATACTGGAATAGCAGTGACCACACCCTGGACTCTCGGCGGGGTATCTCATTGGCCGAAACCTGCTTTAGGGGGCAACAAGGGGGACCAATAATTAACGCCAGCCTCCCAAGTAAAGATTTGAATTTCATATCTACGATAATCAGCGGTAATTTATTTTTATTTTTTAGTAGGAGACAATAAGAAATAGAACTAACCTCACACGAGCGTGCCTTCTGTTCAAACGGAACCCGCTTGTAAGCTCAGTTTCTTTGTTTGTGGTCATTTGGTACTTTCAAGTAAATAAACCCAATATCGTTAAATTACCAGGTGATAAATGACAGATAAAAGTGATCTATTTATGGAACAAATATGATTATTATAGTTTATAAAATTATATGAAATAATTACGGTAGATTGAAATGGTTTTAGAAATAAAGCAGGAAGATACTTGTACAGGCTAATCGTGTTCGCAACTTTTTTTGCATGGTTATCGAAATCTTGAACGTGAACGTGATACTTTAGAGCGGACTTCAATATTTGGTGTAAGTGACAAGTTGGAACCTGGAACGGTTTTTTTTATTATTATCGAAGGATTTATAGGGCAAAATTTACATAAATAAACAGTTACAAAATGATGGTAAATTTACGAAATGGACGTTCCAATTTTTAGGCCATTCGTCGATATTTTTCCTGCATTTATATGGAAGATCCTGAGTAAGTTGACAAATTCTTTAAAGCTACCTCTCTGGAGCAAAAACATATGTTATCATATTTTGCCCCTTATGACGCTTTAACTTATTGAAATATATTATAACTCATTAAGTGATGAATCAGGGTGTATAATATTGATTAACTAAGTAAAGAGGAAATTGCATTAAAAAAAAAATCAGATGCATATAAAAATCATTTATTGCAATATCATTGATTTAAATTGGAATCCATGTCATCAGTGGTTTGGGACATTTTATTTGCTGTCGATGCTACATTTCTCAACCCATGTAGTGGGCGTACGGGTAACCGAAAGGTCCAGCCAGTCCGTGTAATCCGTATCCGTATCCGTAGTCCGGGTACAGTTCCCTGGCGTCGTATTTGCCTGGATAGTAGGAGCCGTCGTCTTCGGCGTGAGCGAAGGGGATGTAAGAAGCGGAGGCCACTGCCAAGCAAGCCACAAAGAAGAGCTGAAAAAGAAGAAGTTATTGGATGAACATAGTTGGAGGATCTGAGAACATTTGCATCATCATTAAAGAAGTCACAAGCCTTAGCAATGAATCGTGCCATACTGCAATGAAAGGAATTTATTAAGAGAGATGCAACAAAATATAAGCTTTTAGTGTAATACAGATGGTGATATATTGGTGATTAATGGCTGACCATAAAGATCTTCTTGAGAATGACAAAGAACCAATTAAACCAAGATTCCCAAACAACCCTTCACCACTTGTTCAAGAGAGGTTACAAACTCCACTGTATTTGTTTTATTATTACAATATATTTACCAGTAGCTTTGCGAGCGTGAGAATCTGAACCCGAGAAACTATTTTCATTGCGAGTGTCTTCAAGTTTAAGTTCCTGTGTTCAGGAGTTTCTGAGTTAATATCGTACAAAGAAACAAATGTTTCTCAGTGGGTGCTGCTCGTGTATTTTTTTGTCCCAACCTTTTATTAAGTAGGAAATGACTCTTTTACAAATTCTTTATAACATTAATTTAACTGAAAACTTAATTACAAACAGCATTTTCAGTTCACCCCTAGAAGAAAAGAATAAATACATTCTTCTTTAATCCACTATTGAGCAAGCAGCAAAAGAGTTACCCAACGGAGCTATTGGCTTTAATGTGGGGGGGGGGGGGGAGGAATTTGCCCAATAAATGCTGATCTCAAATCCGCTCCACAGTCCTAAATAAACTACACCTGCGACTTGTTTATCGTGATCTAGAAGGTAAGTCTTGGTGGTAATCACTTAATGTTAAAAGGGAGCTCAGTGCAAAAAAAACAAATAACAGTTCACCCTTTGCTTTTCATGTTAAAAAAAGTCACTTAAACTGCATTACTCACAATTTTATTATTTATAAGTAGCCTTGTACCTACCCAAAATTTTGTATAAAAAAAAATACATTATTAAAATATGATGCGGTGGCAATCCAAAAAAAAATCAGAGGGTTCAATTACAAAGTTCTTTGCATTTTAAAATAGTTAAGGTTGTATTTAGATATATTCGACTAATGTTGAGTTATAAATGTTATCGGGAGCTCAAAAAATGTGACAGCGCTGAAAACTGACTGGAACAGCATCCACTATTCATCTCAGCCAACTCCCAAATTTATGGATTCGTAACTAACATCTGTCGTTTTTGATCGATTGTGCATACCCCCTCAGTAACTTCTCCAGATTGTAAGTCGTTTGTGTTACAAGTCTCGTGTAAATTGTTTCGGGCACTCCAGAGCTACTCTACAACATACATCCACTTTTTTATATATTTACAAATAAAATTGAAATACGACAGAGAGGAGGAGGAAATGAATAGCTTGGCAGCCCAATTTGGACACCAGGTGACACAAAGTTTGGACAAAAATAACTCACAGGCCGTAAATTCTTCTATTATTAATTGGTGACTTAGTTTGTATCTGTTTTTTTATAATTGAAATACTTCTCTAATGTTTTAACACTGAACATTTCAATTTGTAAAAAATGTATCCCCCTCAATTCAAACATTATTGATGATGAGAAAAAACCAATCATTACTTGTAAATAAAACTGTTAATTTTAACTGTTCCAAATAACAGTAATTTTTTGACGTTTACTGTATCTTTTATGTTTGATGGAATGCACTCTCATGGAACATTCTCTCAATTGGGTAAATTCTCATCTTTTCACGGATTTACTAAATTTGTGAACTGACAAATGTAAATCTATGTAAAGGGTGCGTGAGGGGGTCACGTTGTTACAAACACTCAATAACAAAAATATCTGTTAATTAACCAACCGTCTTACGAAGATTTGTCGCAACTAAAAGTTCTAGGCAAAGCTAACGTTTTAGATTAATTTTTTGAATAATATTTCCTTTAAACAAATCAAAGTTTATTTATTTATTTGGGCACCCATACCATTAATTTCCTCGGTTCGGTGCGTTAAGCTTAAAAGGTTAACAGTAATAAAATCAATCATAAAATAATTAATAATGATTTCTGAAACGATGGACGAATGACGTTTATACTATGGACATTTTTTATGGATATCAGTACTCAGTTTAAAACATGCTTATTGTTTATATTATTACTATTGGAGTCTTAATTCCCAGTATGAAAACTCAATATATATATTAACAATATTTAATATAAATTATTTTAAAAAACTTTTATCATTCTAGTAAGCAAACGAGTCAACATTTGATAGAATATACTACATATATAACTTTGGGAACCTTATACATATACTACAATAGGATGTTGACCGAATTCTACGTGATTGGTAATAAACAGTAGTCAGATTACTTAATATCATCATATTACTATACAATTACTATTTAAGAGCAGCTAATGAATAAGTAGCATTATAAAGTATTAAAGATTAACTAAAACCGATAATTTTTAATAGTGTGAGTAAACACTACAATACATATACTTATCTGGTGTGATAAAATGATTGTATGTCACTGTTTTCTGCATTTGACTGATTAAATAGCCTCTATGATATGTGGGAAAAAAACGATACCTTACGGTCAAAACGCTTGGAACACCCAACTTCACCGGTAGCTGGACCAATCCACATGGATGGATCACATCAGTTATGAAAGTTAGTTAAAGATCTACTTCTTCTTTCGTGCCGAGAGTAGGCACTGTATGCAGGTTATGGTAAATCTGCGCCCGATACAGCTCTCAGTCGGCACGAACGCAGTCGTATCTCGCGGGGTGAGGGGTCACAATCTTACTATCCACAGCATACAGTACTGGTCTGTGGTCAGACGTAATAAAGTTGAGAGCGGTACAACTGGTGATACGGTGAGGCTGTCTCGTCAAAAGTAAGACAATTGTCAAAGTGACCTGTGGATTACCTCTCAGTCGAAAAGTGGAAGTCTGGGGGGTGAACAATCGTAAACGGCGTTCTCACCAGGAGTCTCCCAGCCCTGTTTGTTGAGGTATTATGTGTGTAATGTGGTATTATACAGCGTGTGTCTTGCATTGAGATATCCTACCGCCCAGTAGTTAGACCTCTGCGCAAAGCGTGTAGCAGGGCTGAGTACTCCTGGAGAGACGCGTACGGTCTTGACTGCACCCAAGCATTCGACTCGGGGTCCAACGGGACGCTGTGCCAAATGCTCTGGTACCGAGAATGCCTGGAGCAACTCCATTCAATTCTGGCTAGCTTCCTGAACAGATTGATGCGGGTGTGGGTGGGTGAAAGCTTCTCCCAAGCTGTGCCACTGATCTGTGGAGTACCCGAAGGAGCCGTTTTATCCTTTGTACTATTCGACGTGTACACGTCTGAGATTGTAGGAGCCCAATATGAAAACACAACTGTTACTGCTTTCGCTGATGACATAGCGGTGTGCAGTAGCAGCATGAGTGCCAAGGTAGCTCATAGACAGGCTGAAGTAGCTGGTAACCAGATCAGTGAGAGATTAGGGACACTTGATATCTCTGTAAACGCGGGTAAGACTTAAAATGGACAGAAACCTCCATTTCAGTAACACTTTTCGAAGAAGTTGAAGCAAACCCGCACGAACTCTTAGCGGCTATCGCACTTATTGACTTCCCCCAATCTATCACTGCGTCTCAAGATATTGATTTACAAGAGTGTACTCAGGCCTACTCTGCTGTATAGTGCACCGCTTTTTCGTCATCTGACGTATACGACAGCTCGGTGACTCCGACAATTCCAAAACGGTATACTGATGAAAGTGGTCAGAGGTACTTCATTCAAGTAACGGAGCAACAGTGAGCTTCACGAGGTCTTTAATCTGCCATCGGAGAATGAATGCATTCAACGTAGATATATAAAATTTTTCGACTAACTACATTACTTACCAAACCCGGTGTTTAACACGATAACCCACGCTCCGTTCCCCTATCGATGGCAGGACGCTGTCGAGGTAGGAACGCTTTAGACTTTAGAGCCTAGTTTTAGGTTTTAGTTTTTAAGTTTTCCCACATTGTAAGTAGAAGGTGAGCCCCATCACGTAGTATTGTATACATTGTATTGTTAATTTTAACTAAAACGATATTATAAATTGTAATCCTACCCTCCTTCCAATGCATCAGCGCATCGCAGAAAGAGGAGAAAATTGTAAATAATTTGTTCACTGATTTCGTTCATTTTGTTTACATATTGTTAAACAAATAAAGGGGTTAAGGGAAAAAAACTGCCTACTCTCCCTTTATTTGTTTATACGACCTAGTTCGTGAAGGGCCTTGGTCTGTGAGAAATTACTTGTACAATCGTGAGTCGTCCGCTGGCAATGCCATCTAGTTTCCATGTCTGATTTAGGTAGCTGATGTATTAAATAATAATCAGTAATGGAGTTGACAATTTGCATCATTAGAGCTACGAAGTTAGACGTTTTCAGGTAGAGAGTTAATCAAGCAACAAAAGTTATCATTGGGTGACTTCCAAATGCGTGCACCTCTCACCCTCCAGCAAATAACTCAACAACTATTTTACAATCAAAATATGTTCCACTTGGAGAGGATTTCAATATCAGTAGGTTTTTTTTATAAAAGTAATAACAATTGTAAATGGCACTGCCAAGCTCAATATCTGAGGCTCTACTTGTATCCTTCGACCAGCTGGTTTTATACATTAAATCAGTAGATGTGAAATCGCAATTTAATACAGTAACCAACAAGTTTACAGAATGGGAATTATGTAATAAACTATATTTTTATGATTAGCAGACATTTTTTTTATGTTAGAAATATATAGAATTAACTCAGTATCTTATGAACTCAGCCTTTAGCCTCTGAATAAGGAAGATAGGAGCCCTGAGGAAGCACTAGTACTAGGAGCAGAAGTTGAAGATCCTGAAATACCGGTCAAAGAGCCCAATTGTCCTGCAGCACCGGTCAAAGAGCCCAATTGTCCTGCAGCACCGGTCAAAGAGCCTAATTGTCCTGCAGTACCGGTCAAAGAGCCCAATTGTCCTGCAGCACCGGTCAAAGAGCCCAATTGTCCTGCAGCACCGGTCAAAGAGCCCAATTGTCCTGCAGCACCGGTCAAAGAGCCCAATTGCCCTGCAGCACCGGTCAAAGAACTCAATTGTCCTGCAGCACCGGTCAAAGAACTCAATTGAGACAGTGAAGATTTCATTGATCCAAGCGTTCCAAACATATCCAAAACTCCATCTGCTATATCTAAGCCTCCGTTGATGGCATTGGCTTTAGACTGGATGACATTTCCTGCGATCGGGATCGGAGCTGCTAGTTTCGCTCCAGAGCCTAAAATAAAAATATAATGTTTTTTTTTAATATTCATTCTGTACGTTTGTGTCATGATTTTAAATTAAATAATACTATTAACAAGATAATGTTACTGAGGCCCTCAAATCAAACCTCATATTAACAAAAAATACTTTCTATTAACATGAATGATATTTTCTCTAAAATTGCACTGCAACACTGGAAGTAAAAAAAAAACAGGTATTTATGATAGATAAAAATAGTATGGCTAAATCTTGTGAATCAAATCTAAGATATGAGATTCCCATAGAGTAAAATAGAACCAAATAGAAGAAAAGGAATAGGTTTTATGAGGCGCCCATATCCTTCTCATTCATCCTTCAAATAGGACTCCCCTTAGCGAAAGGCACCCATCAATTCAAAATAATTTTGATTTAATTTAAAAATAAAACTTAGAAAAGTTTCTTGCTATTGTTAACCTAGTGGGGGTTATGGTGTCAAAGATGTCAAAAAATGTCAATGTTTCCCCGTTCAAAGGTATTTTCCAATAACAAAATATTTTAAGGAACTCCTCGAAAAATAAGATTAAGACGAGTTTCTTGAATATAAGAATATTAATTGTGTGGACTTGTTAACAATGGACGTGAAAATTAGACATTTACAGTTATAAAGTTATAATAAATAAACAAGACAGAGGAAGAACTTGTGCTGAACTATGAGGTACAAGGCTCTGGCTCAGTGTGAGATCACAACCTAATTTTAATATCTTCAATATGGCCTTACTACAATCTCTGCTTTCGGTTTAATTCTGTTGTTTTTTGTTATTTACTAATTATTAGTTTCTTATTATTTTACTATTTAAATCTCTCAATGTGTTCACAAAAATTGTACAGTATACTATTGATAATTTTAATTTTTATGGTAATTCTGCAGTGGATTATAAATGGTTTAAGGTGTCGTAAAAAAGAACTGTTAGTTGCCATTTGGGACTCAAATTACAAAAGTATATGTATCCAGGAAACATATCTTAAAGGGAGTCATAAATTTTCATTAAGCCAATTTAAAATTAACAGAAAAGATATTGTCGATGGATTAATTTATTGTGGTCGATCGGTATTCTCGTGAAAGACAACATTCCAACTAGCAGCATCAACATAAATACACCACTTCAAGCTGTAGCTGTAAGAATTTATAAGCCCTTTTCTCGTATCCATTGTCACTTCTACCTGAGACCTTGATAAGTTTATAGTAAAACTCTAAAAAAAAAAGCAATAGGTGCCAACTCTAGCCTTTACAGAGTGGTTTGACGTGAGGAAGAGGCACACTTGACAATCCCATTTGTTTGAAATATGTAGAGAGTCCTTGCTGTAATCTTGAACATTCAGTTAGCACTTGATCGAGTTGTAAAACTCATATTATAAAGGCAGCTATCAATTTGGGAATAAATAGAAATACACTAACTTTTATATATAAATCTCTAAGGTTGAATGGGGTCATCAAGTTTTCCATTCATTTAAATAAGACAATAGAGTTCCACAAAACAGGCACCTGAGGCATTGTTACCGCTTAGTGCTCAGTCGGGTCCATAATTCTTGTGTCATAAAGTAATAATTGAAGGTAATATAATTAGAAAATTAAAACTAATAAATCATCACATGCGGGCCTCAATGACCCTTGTCTTTAAAACGTTCCTTGAAAAAAACCTTGAATGAACTTACTGACTCCTGTCTTCATCATGGAGGTACCACTCTTCAATCCACTGATGAGCTTCGACGATGAGGATCCCCCAGACGCGGCAGTAAGGCCTGCTGTGAGTGCACCTAACTGGGCCGAAGCCGCCGCAAAGAAGAATACACACAGGATTACTGGCCCGTACATCTCTGAGAATGTTCTGATTTCTGAAGAGATCCACCTCTACAATTTATACTATGTTGAGTTTACAGTGCTGCAGTTAACTAACAACCATTTTAATGAACATCGTACAAACAACTTGTTTACATTTATAGTGAAAAACAGACTAACGAAACAGCAACAATCAATACAGGATATCCAATTTGCCGATTGTTTAGACGAATAACAATAATCAAGAACGCAAATTATCAAATAATATTGATCCTTTATAAGAAAAATGCAACAACAAATCAGGTGAATCACCGTTACTCATTAACCTCAATAAATATTTAATTAATCTTTGAATCTCTCTATCTGATTTCAATATTTCATTTCCTTTTATGTTATAGGGACTTAGGCCATAAATTATTTGATTAAACTTGTTTGAGATCAATTTTACAACCTTTGATTACCGGAAAAGACGTGTATATTTTGGTGGGCGGTGAAGGAGAGGGGGAAATAAACATCACAAAAAACACAACCTATCCTAATTTAGTAACGATTATTTGTGATAACAATTATACCTCACATTACATGTCCGAGTAGTCTTCACAAATAGCAAGAAGAGCCAATTAGCCACCCAGGCTAATGAATATAAATCAGTTGTAAGCGTGAATGTGAGTTGGCCGGAGCATACTTGACCAACAGTATTTCATTCATTTACTTATATAAATAAATAAAACAAGTTAGTTAAACAATAAATAAGTTTATTTATAAAAGCATCTCTGTTTGACCAACGACTGTTATAATAGTTCAGAGAGGATCATTGGGAAGGCCAATCTGTGTACATTCTATTCTTGACTCAACTTTAGCTCTTTAGACCTAACGAAGTGATACCATTTTACCATGAGATAACGTAATGACGTTATCTCAAAGAACCATATACAAATTCTGATAGGCCAAATACCATACCTTAACCCACTTATTAACTCAGCCTATGATAAATAATTCAATTGATCCTAATCAAAGAAGTTATACATCAAAGTAACCTTAATTTGGCTGATATTTGATGTAGTAATACGTTAATAGTTAAAACCCAACCAATGTAGTTGGCATAACATATTATTAGCGTACGTATCGTGACTTGCTTGAGTTTATAACCTGAACAATCGTTTCATGACGGCGTTACTCCACTATCTGACTCCATTTTTGATAGGTATGTGCCCCGACAATGCACTATGTTCAGGAGAAGAGGTATAGGGTAGGTAGGTAGGTAGTTTGTGTGTTCTTGGAATGACCACGAATTCACACACGGTATCTGAGGGTAGACTATGATTTTCTTGTAGTAAATGAGCTTCTCTCTTTCTAAGTCTAGATTATAAGTGGAAAAATAATACCAAACCATTCCACTCAGCGCAATAGAATAGATAAGATGTATAACTTACATATCCGAAGGAGTTTCTCCAATGTAAATCACAAAATCTAAAATTTTCCCAAATTATTACATTTCTTTTTGCTGAAGATATTTGTAATTAATCAAATGCTAGTACAAAGCTGTTGCTTGATGACAGTTTATTACAACGTCAAAATGCCTTAGTTTTAGTCTGCCCGGACATACGAGTATAGGTATGAACAATCGCATATCTGTAAAATTTTATTGTTCCAAGTTCATATAGTTCTTAACCATTCACTTCAATATATGGTATGTAGAAGAATGCCTGTTCCCTGCAGTTAGATGGAGCAGTTAGTTGAAGAAAGGAATGATTTTGATTATTTGGAAAATGATTTAAGTAAACAAAAGAGTCGAGGAAATTATAAGTCGTGGAGTTAGAATACAAAACATTGATGGGGACTATACACACTAAATTACTACATCAAGAAAAAACGATTTGGTCAATAGTACATTTGATGACAGAGGTAGCTTGTAAATAAATTCATGGAAATAAAAGTTTTAAATAGTATCTGCAACAAACATAGTGGATATTCTGTCTATACATTTGTTTATAAATCTTTATATTATTATTAAATTTATAACTAATCTGCTTTAGCTCACATTTAATTGGTTTTAGCATTGACCTTTTTGATGGAGAGCTCTTTGTCTCCAGACGGACCAGACGCGGGTCCAGAAGTTACTATTGGGTGTGGTCGGTCTGTATATAAGGTGGCCCTGGCGTCCTTTCGAAGTACAGTCAGTCACCACAGACCGAAACTCCAGCAGCAATGGCTTACATCAAATCTCTCGTGAGTATTGCAAACATCAGGTATCACCAAATAATCAATTGAATACGAATAAATATTGAATGAGGTGGACGAGTTCTGAATCCAGTGGATTTCATATAGGTTTCAATTTAATTTAAGCACATCAATTCCTAATTTATATTGTTATTACAATTGCTTAGGATTTAGTTAAACGGTAATACTAATAAGTTTATTATTATTGAAGCTACTACAATAGTATGAGTATACAATATGAGAGGCAAAAGGTTTTGCTTACATAAAAATGAACACATATAAACAAATAACTATAATGTGTGTACTATTTTAAACAAAGATATCTCTGAATTTACCTGACATAGGACAAAATTTATAATTTTGTATATGTCTTTACTGGGATTTCCTGATAAAAATCTTCTTTATTGTGATAAAATTACAGTCCATATGTCTTGGGAAGTCGCCCACGCTCCTCCGTCAGCCGCGTCACTGGATACGAGCCAGTGGAGGTAGACCAAGAGCACGAGAGCCATAGACACTCGGACATGATAGAGCAACTGGCCATTGCCAGGTCTCCCACTGTAACGTATTTAAAGCAGGTCACGAGGCCACTGCCGGGATTAATGGCCCTTTAACCATCGACGTTAAAATTTGATTTTTTTAAATAATAATTTTCATATCGCTCGTAGTTATTTCATAGACATCTCGTAGACTGAAATATTGTTGTAAACATTTCCATTATAAAATTTGTTGTAAAGGGTATCTGTAAAAAGCACCATACCCTGTGACCAATAATTTCTCACTAATAATTTTGTTAATGGCTTCATAATGTTTTACCCCCATTGCCTAATTATGTAATCTTTTCTTCAGATGTTCTTGGATTTCATAAAAAAAAAAAAAAAAATAAATAAATAAAAGAATATTCAGAAATTAGCTTTGATGCTATGAATTATGTGGTTAGCTAAGCACATAAAGCCTCAACTCGTCTAAAATTACTAAATAAAAAATTATGTTTTTTTTTATTTTAAAGATTTGTTTCCTTACAATATTTCATCTCCTTTACCCCCTAATTCTGATCATTTGCTTAACATTTTCAGCTGTTCTTGGCTTGCGTTGCCGCTGCCTCCGCTGGTCTCATCGCCCCTCTGACACTCGCAGGTGACGATGGTTCCTACTGGCCAGGCAAGTATGACGTCAGGGAACTGTCCCCAGCCCTTGGAGCCCTTCCTGATGGAGTCGCTGTGAGGACATCCATCCCAGCTCTCGCTGCTCACGGCATCCCAACCCTCGCTGCTCCGGTCATCCCATCCCTTGCTCATCCAGCCGTACCAACTCTCACCGCTCGTGCTCTCCCTGGACTCGCTCTCCCAGCGCACTACCCATACCTCATCTAGATAATTTTCAAATTAATGGTAAAAGCATCAAGAGGCTATATTTGAAGTTTCTCTAAAACTGTAAATATCGTCATTAATATAAGTTATTTCTTCAAAAACATATTCTATTGATTACCCAATATTTCCATATATCTACTTTAATATGTAGACAGATTAACAATAACAGTTTCGTTCGACCTCAAGACTTTCGAATATAGCTAACAAAGAGAAAGAATTTACTGAAAAACGCTGTAGTTGCTAATGTCAAAGTAGTCAATAATATGAGTTTTTCTTATATATATATATATATATATATATATGTAAGTTTGAACGTTACCGCCAAACTTTGGGACATATGCTAGATGTCCCTACAGAGCTCGCTAGTATCGCTCCAAGCTGTGTAACCTGCGATATAAGAGCTGTACAATGTTAAGACAATGATCAAGGCTTATTATCGACAATTGTGTTGATTCAGGTTAGTTATAAGTCTTATTTGTTTATTGTAATATTTGTAGCGCTAGCTAATGTGTACATATGTTTAATATTACAGTTCTAAACTACATTTGCAAGTGTCCAATTTATAACCTGACAACCTCCACCTCCTTTAAGTTTCTGATTCGAAACTTACACATATATATATATATATATATAACTTCATTATTGTGCTAAAATTACAATCTGCATTATTAAGAATTATTCATTAATTATTTTTATTTGCAATTCATCATTCACTCGCTCATTTATACAATATTTATCAACAGCCCTGAGACCTCCCAAATCCACATGTTTGTTACCTCCCTCACATGCAAAAGAGAAAGTGGAGTCTTAGGGAGTCCCCACGCTCCTACGTCACCCGCGTCACAGGATACAAGCCAGTGGAGGCTGACAAAGTGCGCGAGAGCCACAGACGCTCAGGACATGATTGGAGAAACTGGCCATTGCCAGAACTCCCACTGTCACAAAATTAATGCAGGTCACGAGGCCACTGCCGTTTAAGTCTAGAAGGAGAATTATAGGGATGAGTGGTGCAGTGCAATGACTGTGTCGTTGGGTGGATTTATGGGGTAAAATTTCCATGAATAAACAGTTACAAAATGATGGTAAATTTAGAAAATAGACGTTCCAATTTTTGGGCATTCGTCAATATTTTTCCTGCATTTATATAGAAGTTCCTGAGTAAGTTGACAAATTCTTTAAAGCTACCTCTCTGGGGCAAAAACATATGTTATCATATTTTGCCCCTTATGACGCTTTAACTTATTAAAATATATTATAACTCATTAAGTGATGAATTAAGTAAGTAATAAGGAAATTTGTATTAAAAAAAAAATCCGATGCATATAAAAATCATTTATTGCAATATCATTGATTTAAATTGGAATCCATGTCATCAGTGGTTTGGGACATTTTATGTGCTGTCGATGCTACATTTCTCAACCCAGGTAGTGGGCGTACGGGTAACCAAAAGGTCCAGCAAGTCCGTGTAATCCGTATCCGTATCCGTAGTCCGGGTACAGTTCCCTGGCGTCGTATTTGCCTGGATAGTAGGAGCCGTCGTCTTCGGCGTGAGCGAAGGGGATGTAAGAAGCGGAGGCCACTGCCAAGCAAGCCACAAAGAAGAGCTGAAAAAGAAGAAGTTATTGGATGAACATAGTTGGAGGATCTGAGAACATTTGCATCATCATTAAAGAAGTCACAAGCCTTAGCAATGAATCGTGCCATAGTGCAATGAAAGGAATTTATTAGGAGAGATGCAACAAAATATAAGCTTTTAGTGTAATGCAGATGGTGATAACTTTGTTATGGCTGACCATAAAGATCTTCTTGTGAATGACAAAGAACAAATTAAACCGAGATTCCCAAACAACCCTTCACCACTTGTTCAAGAGACGTTACGAACTCCACTGTATTTGTTTTATTATTACAATATATTTTTACCAGTAGCTTTGCAAGCGTGAAAATCTGAACCCAAGAAACTATTTTCATTGCGAGTGTCTTCAAGTTTAAGTTCCTGTGTTCAGGAGTTTCTGAGTTAATATCGTACAAAGAAACAAATGTTTCTCAGTGGGTGCTGCTCGTGTATTTTTTTGTCCCAACCTTTTATTAAGTAGGAAATGACTCTTTTACAAATTCTTTATAACATTAATTTAACTGAA
Organism: Acanthosoma haemorrhoidale; assembly: GCA_930367205.1. Classification (NCBI taxonomy): domain Eukaryota; kingdom Metazoa; phylum Arthropoda; class Insecta; order Hemiptera; family Acanthosomatidae; genus Acanthosoma; species Acanthosoma haemorrhoidale. Next base: position 51,751,469 of record OV884011.1, read on the forward strand.
AACTTAATTACAAACAGCATTTTCAGTTCACCCCTAGAAGAAAAGAATAAATACATTCTTCTTTAATCCACTATTGAGCAAGCAGCAAAAGAGTTACCCAATGGAGCTATTGGCTTTAATGTGGGGGGGGGGGAGGAATTTGCCCAATAAATGCTGATCTCAAATCCGCTCCACAGTCCTAAATAAACTACACCTGCGACTTGTTTATCGTGATCTAGAAGGTAAGTCTTGGTGGTAATCACTTAATGTTAAAAGGGAGCTCAGTGCAAAAAAAACAAATAACAGTTCACCCTTTGCTTTTCATGTTAAAAAAAGTCGCTTAAACTGCATTACTCACAATTTTATTATTTATAAGTAGCCTTGTACCTACCCAAAATTTTGTATAAAAAAAAATACATTATTAAAATATGATGCGGTGGCAATCCAAAAAAAAATCAGAGGGTTCAATTACAAAGTTCTTTGCATTTTAAAATTGTTAAGGTTGTATTTAGATATATTCGACTAATGTTGAGTTATAAATGTTATCGGGAGCTCAAAAAATGTGACAGCGCTGAAAACTGACTGGAACAGCATCCACTATTCATCTCAGCCAACTCCCAAATTTATGGATCCGTAACTAACATCTGTCGTATTGATCGATTGTGCATACCCCCTCAGTGATTTCTCCAGATTGTAAGTCGTTTGTGTTACAAGTTTCGTGTAAATTGTTTCGGGCACTCCAGAGCTACTCTACAACATACGTCCACTTTTTTATATATTTAGAAATAAGATTGAAATACGACAGGGAGGAGGAGGAAATGAATAGCTTGGCAGCCCAATTTGGACACCAGGTGACACAAAGTTTGGAGAAAAATAACTCACAGGCCGTAAATTCTTCTATTATTAATTGGTGACTTAGTTTGTATCTGTTTTTTTTATAATTGAAATACTACTCTAATGTTTTTACACTGAACATTTCAATTTATAAAAAATGTATCCCCCTCAATTCAAACATTATTGATGATGAGAAAAAACCAATCATTACTTGTAAATAAAACTGTTAATTTTAACTGTTCCAAATAACAGTAATTTTTTGACGTTTACTGTATCTGTTATGTTTGATGGAATGCACTAATTCTTTCAATTGGGTAAATTCTCATCTTTTCACGGATTTACTAAATTTGTGAACTGAAAAATGTAAATCTATGTAAAGGGTGCGTGAGGGGGTCACGTTGTTACAAACACTCAATAACAATAATATCTGTTAATTAACCAACCGTCTTACGAAGATTTGTCGCAACTAAAAATTCTAGGCAAAGCTAACGTTTTAGATTAATTTTTTAAATAATATTTCCTTTAAACAAATCAAAATAAATAATTTATTTATTTGGGCACCCATGCCGTTAATTTCCTCAGGGATTAGGACCCCTACTACCTTTTAATTATAGGATTACTCCTTTATATAAATCCCACCTAACATAGTAACAATCTGATTATTTGATGGGCATTAGTTGAAAGGTTCGGTGGATTAAGCTTAAAAGGTTAACAGTAATAAAATCAATCATAAAATAATTAATGGAAACGATGGACGAATGACGTTTATATTATGGACATTTTTTATGGATATCAGTACTCAGTTTAAAACATGCTTATTGTTTATATTATTATTATTGGAGTCTTAATTCCCAGTATGAAAACTCAATATATATATTAACAATATTTAATATAAATTATTTAAAAAACTTCTATCATTCTAGTAAGCAAACGAGTCAACATTTGATAGAATATACTACATATATAACTTTGGGAAACTTATACATATACTACAATAGGATGTTGACAGAATTCTACGTGATTGGTAATAAACAGTAGTCAGATTACTTAATATCATCATATTACTATACAATTACTATTTAAGAGCAGCTAATGAATAAGTAGCATTCCATGTTATCAATAAAAACAGTGCAAAAGTAACTAGTTTGTATGTTTCTTTTGTTCAAGTTTTAATATAATAGAATGAAAACCTAAATAGGTTTACTACTACTAGTCAACACCCTAGCATAGTGAAACCATTCATATCAGAATTTTTTTTTTTTCAATTCATGCTTGTCTCGATAATCTTTATCATCAATAGCCCTTGGTCAGAAGAAATTTATGATCTAAAGTAAGAAGGAAATTCTTTAAAAAAATACTAAGCTATTCCAAATAATAAGTGTTTAACTTATTTACATTTTTTTCACAAGTTGCATTATTCGGTAGTCGAGATGGTTTAGCAAATTAAATACAGAGTAAATAACAATAAAAAATAAATAAAGATTAGCTTGAGTCCCGCAAGCATCTCTAAAATATTGCATTTCCACTTTTGACGCGCTTGTTTTCTTTATTATAATTTTATTTTTTTAAATGTTTAGTTCCATAACAGATAACAGATTAAAAACACTTTCAGTCGGCAGAAAAAAAAATATATATATTTTAAATAATAAAAATTCTATTGAATATAAAACAACTTACAAGAGTCTTAAGAGCCATTGCTAGAGTTCTAAGTCCTGCTGACTGACTATGCTAGATGCTACCTTGAGGGGTTTATATAGTGTGCATACTGGCCACACCCTGTAACCGACTGCATCCCGTTGGCATCCACTTGACCTAGGCAATAGGAAAAAAGTAAATAACTAGACATATGATGATCTATGTTGATGTGACTGTAGTGTGAATAATTGATTTTATTTATTCTACATGAACAAGAAAGTATAATGAAAAGCAACAATAGCAACCAACGTTCTTGTGAAGTAGCTCCCTGAAAAAAAAATATTGGGAGAATACTACATAATATATTAATTAGTAGCAGTATGGCACATCATTAATCTAAAATTAATAGCCATAGAAAACAGAGCCGGTATGCAACCAGGGGCCTCCAGATCTTTAATAATGTGTAAGACGTGATGTATAACAACCTTAAATAGATCACATTGTAATCTCCTTTGAAACATTTGACACTGTTCTATCTCCACGTTGGGTGAGTTCATCCGCCGTAGACACATCAAGTTTTTTGACTCACAAACCCACCAGTGTTTAACCCCATCACCCCTCCCGCATCGATGGCAACAGACTGTCAGGGAAAAATTAGGTTTAGAATTAGCATGTAAGTCAGTTTTAAGGTAGTTCAATAAGTTGAGCCCCATCACCTTTATTAGAGTGAGCTCAGTCCAGTCCCCTATAATGTGTATTATACTTGTGTATTCCATTATATAATTATTATAAAATAACAAAACCTGTACACAATGTAGCGACGCTACAGGAAATACAAAAATAATTTGTAAATAGATTCACCGGAGGATCTACAATGGTATATAATTATTTAAATTTAAAGGGCCTATGAAGGGGGGGAAACAGCCAGCAATAGCTGTCATTTAGTGCTGCCTACATTTTCCCACGATGACCATGCAAAAATAAAAATAAAAAAAACGCGGTAAATGAGATCGTTAGGAAATACTATAAGGAATGTATTTCTGAAAATATTCAGAAAAGAAATAATTTACTCATGTCATGAAGAGAAGTTAGCAGTTACTAATGAGGGCTTAATAGGATGTATTAGTCACAGTCATTATGTATGAAGATTTCATAACAAATAAACATCATTACCTTACCGCAATTATCTGGGCTCATTCCAAATTTTGTCTTTTTTAAAAGATACAATTATTTTAGTTGAATTACATTTATTTTTTAGTATAGAACCCTCTGCCATGATCGATAAAGCCAAATTGTCAGTTGACATGATAGCTCCTGACACTAATTGGTTGCCTAGGTAACAGTTATATTTGAAGCCTGTGAACAATCTAACCTAGCAGAAACGCTTACCTGTGACAATAGCAATAATAATTTAATTTATTCCTCATTGCAGCTTCAAAGCTATTTTAGTAATTCGAAACATAAACAAACATGTTTTCTATTTGGGCTCGTGAGAATTCATTGTGAACGCCAATTACTTAGTCGGTTAAAAGGAATAGCCCAAACTAAACGGACATCAGAACATTCTCCAAGATGTACGGACAAGTTGCATTTTTTTGCACATGCATTGTGGTGGCATCTGCGGCTTCGGCCCAGCTGAGCGCAAGTGGATCCTTGTCAGGAAGCACGATCACCAATTGTCCGATTGCCAGCGCCATCGCATCAGGATCTCCAGCCCTTTCCGGTGGCCTCGATGCCACCCTGAGCATGGGATCTGATATAATTAGAACCATGAGGCAGACGGCCAGCGATACCGCAAACATAAAGAGCAACATGATCCAAACTGGCACTGACATGTCCAAGAACGGTGTCAGTAAGTATTTTTTATAATTTTTCAAATCAAAAATATTCAATTTCCACGAACATGTTTACTATAGGAGCGTACAGAGAGTTTTGATGTAAAAGTCAGGTCATCGGTCACTTTAAATAATAATCCCCAACTTTGAGGCTGCTAAACAAAAAAATCTGTTGCAATCTTTTTTTTTTTATAGTTTTTTTTGCTGGCCAATTAGTGCTGGCCTCAAATATAACTGTTACCTAGGCAACCAATTAGTGTCAGGAGCTATCATGTCAACTGACAATTTAGCTTTATCGATCATGGCAGAGAGTTCTATACTGAAAAATAACTGTAATTCAACTAAAATAATTATATCTTTTAAAAAAGACAAAATTTGGAATGAGCCCAGCTAATTGCGGTAAGGTAATGATGTTATTTAGTTGTTATGAAATCGGTCCTAGTAGATGCTGAGAAATGTCTAATTTTTAGAGACTACATAACAGTGGACTGAGCATCTTGTTAAATTTCTAATATAGTTTTAAAAACCTTGAAAATCTCCCTTTGTCTAGCGTCGATGTATAACCTGAGTAGTGTTGTATAAAAACCTAAATTAATTAGCTTGATTTTATTATTTTTTTAGCTTATTAATTTTACTCTTTTGTATATAACATAATCAGATGTTATAATATAGCACTTTTTATAATACCCTTAACCCCTTCAACTAACTGAGAGTTGACAACTCTAGCGTACAAATATTTTAGACTTTTTAATTTTATTTGATAACTATTATTACTTTCGTTACTAAGGATTGGTTTTGGTTCCCTGCATCGTTTTTATTTACCTAAATTCAGTGAGGGGTTGAATGTAAGGTCGATTTCCTACCCCTAGAGGATAGGGTCCTTTAGGTGAATCCTCAACCCAATATGAATATTCTACATACATCTTTATGATGCTTTTTTTAATTTCTAATAGACAAGAATCGGTTTTCATTAAACATAATTCATTTATCTTCCTACAGAAGCAGATATTTCCATTAACAAGTGCTTTCGGCCTCAAAAGCTTTTAAGTGCTGCGGAAACATAAACAAAACTCTAAGAATACTCCTTAGATGAGGTAATCTCATTGAACATTAGAGTACAAACATATGTGCGTTTTTTTTTTCAAGGATGTAAGCCCACACTCATCTGTAGTACCTGTTGTAAGTATTGTATACCAGATATAAATATTTCAATCGCCTGATTGACCTGACGATCTGACTAAGTACCATCGTTGAGCCTAAATCCTCCAATGCTCAAAACACAAAACGGAAGTGAGATTTTATTTTAGTGATAAGTTGAATAGTCTTTAAATAGGTTAGACGTAAAAAAAAAATGTATCTTCTTATTCTTGTTATCCAGGTACTGCAGAGACCGCCGTCAACGTTGTCGCAGAGCTTGCTAGAGCCGGACTACGGGCCAAGGAACAATTTATGTTGAACTTGAAGAACATGGGGCTAAACATTAGTGAGCAGATGTCGAATATAATCGGAAGTGCAATGGAAGTGGGCATGGAGATCGGTACAAACATTGCTAAGCAAGCGATTGGGCAAGGAGTCACAGTTGCTGGGACCGGGATGAACGCTGCTGTGTCTGCTGTTAACCAAGCAACCAATGCCGTGTCTTCAGGCACTTCACTTGGATCTAATATTGCCGCGATGATCCCTTCAAGATTAGGGTCAGCCTTGTCATCAGGATTAGGGTCAGTCTTGTCATCAAGATTAGGTGCAGGCTTATCATCAGGAGCAGGAGCAGGTGCAGGTGCTGGCGTGTCATCAGGAGCAGGAGCAGGTGCAGGTGCTGGCGTGTCATCAGGAGCAGGAGCAGGATTAGGTGCAAGCTTGTCATCAGGAGCAGGTGCAGGTGCTGGCGTGTCATTAGGAGCAGGAGCAGGTGCAGGTGCTGGCGTGTCATCAGGAGCAGGAGCAGGTGCAGGTGCTGGCGTGTCATCAGGAGCAGGAGCAGGTGCAGGTGCTGGCGTGTCATCAGGAGCAGGAGCAGGATTAGGTGCAAGCTTGTCATCAGGAGCAGGAGCAGGTGCAGGTGCTGGCGTGTCATCAGGAGCAGGAGCAGGTGCAGGTGCTGGCATGTCATCAGGAGCAGGAGCAGGATTAGGTGCAAGCTTGTCATCAGGAGCAGGTGCAGGTGCTGGCGTGTCATCAGGAGCAGGAGCAGGTGCAGGTGCTGGCGCGTCATCAGGAGCAGTTGCAGGTATTTCTTCTGCAGTAGGCAGTGGCATCCGTGGCTCGATGTCTTCAGGCACTGGGTCTTTGTCATCAGGTTTCAGAGTCACAGGATAAAGTCATATAACGCGCGTTGTCGTATGGTGTAATAAACATGAACCGCATTACCGTATACATTAACTTTCACAGCAGTATAAATCCCTTTAAACTTTAATCTCAGGTAAATGTAAAAATAAACATAAACACAAAACATTTGTTTGCCTTTAATCGAATATCCCTATACAACCCTTACAAATGCCTATAATAATTGTTTGTTTTCTATATAATAAATATACACCCATAAATCAGTAAATTTCATATGTTTAAAACTAGTTATTGGAACTCGGTCCTTCAAGAAAAATAGGTATAAGGATTTGACCTCTCAGAACAGATAATTTTTAAGTGTCTCAATCAAACATAGACAAGAATTTCTCAGAATTATATAAACAAGCCACAGATCATAAAAACACGAAGGAAATTTCATTATTATTGTTTGCCAACAATGTATATTTATTAGTTAATAGGCTCTTCTTCCTGTAGCTCTGTGCTAGTAGAATTATTAACAACTGTCGTTAGTGACTGAACGTGAAAGTGAATCCGTCAAATGGCTGTTTGAAGCAGTACCGCCTCGTGTGACCATACTCCTGGCAGTTCATGCTCATGGAGATGCCCCTTTTGTCATGAAATGTGCTCGCTCTAAAGATCACATTATTTATATGACGGACGTACTTGATCTTCTCCGCCGTCAGGAAGTGGTCACCGATGACGAGGATCGAGGTTCGATCTCCGTCTGAGCACCGTTCTGGTTGGAGCGGCGTAATCGACATACACCGATTATCCCTCTTATGGTTATTATATGGGATTTTATCTCCTCAATCGGATGAGTGAGGTCGAAGCCATGCTATAAAAAATTTTATTGAGTTTGGTTCCTCTAGAGGTGAAGTTATGAAATGGGATATTTAATTCTCGGATAGCAGCGATGGTTTGCTGCTGATCTTGCGAGGTGTGGCAGAACACTTTTGTGTCCTGCTGACTTTGGACTATACAGTAGTTCACTACTTTAAATTCGGCTAGGAGTCTGGATAGGTCGTTTATACGACCGAGCATTAGAGGAGGCAGTTATTTTGGTTTGGAAGTCGGGGGGGGGGGGGGAGCTGCTGTGGCAGCAGAGGTGCTAGCCCCTGGCTGGGCTGCATAATTCAATGGATTAAAAGAGTTCGAAGTTCGAACTTCTGGGGTCAGAGGGAGAGAACGCTTGCGGCATACTCTTTTTGGTAGCTGGAAATCGTCTACCGTCGTGGGTTGTGGTGCGGGGTTTTTAACTTTTCCCATATTTGACCGTCGTCCAAATATTTGCCTATTTCAGTCTCTGAACAAAGGATTTAAGTGTTACCTGTGACGTAGTGACAGATTCCTCCCACTACTCTGCAGGTTCGGTCTTCTAACAGCGTATGATTCTACTACACTGTTACACTGGGTTTATTTAACTTTGTAATAGTCTAAAGGTAATTAACACATGAACTTAAAATTGCACAAAAGTTCATAAAGTCTAAACAATTTTCGTCTTCTTTATTATAAGAAACAGAAGGTTTTACGGGTGTTATTGCGATAAACTCCCAAGTCACAAATTTGTAACGGGAACCAATCGAATGTTGAAATGAGGTTTGATTAAAGGTAATTGTGAATTCGAATTGATCTAAATTTTTGCTTTATTTTAAAGGTTTGAAAATTACTTTGTGTGCAAGTAAATAAATACAATAGTTTAGGTTGAAAAAAATAAAAGAAAAACAGCGAAATATTAAGGTTGTGACTTACTTAGTTCTCGTTCTCTTTCAGCATTTCTAGATTTTATTTCAGGTCTTAACTCGGTATTGTTGAAAACGTGACTTACATCACTGACTTTAACATCCTCGAATGTTGGACATGTTTGGAACCTCCGATACAAGCAGAAAGTTACTAAAAATATTTCCAAACTAAGTACTGTAAATAGCTTCAAAGGGCCTTGGTCTGTGAGAAATAACCTGTACAATCGTGAGTTGTTTGCTGCCAATACCATCTAGTCTCCATGCCTTATTTAAAATGTAGCTGTTGAATTAAATCATAATCATTAATGGAGTTGGAGATTTACAATTATTAGAGTTATAAAGTTCATCAATCTAAAATTGTGAAGTCATGACTTTTTCAGGTAGAGAGTTAATCAAGCAACAAAAGTTATCATTGGGTGACTTCCAAATGCGTGCACCTCTCACCCTCCAGCAAATAACTCAACAACTATTTTACAATCAAAATATATTGCACTTGGAGAGGATTTTAATATCAGTAGGCTTTTTATAAAAGTAATAACCATTGTAAATGGCATTGCCAAGCCCGATATGAGAGGCTCTACTTTTATCCTTAGACCAGGTAGGTTATACATTAAGTCAATAGATGTGAAATCGCGATTTGATACAGTAACCAACAAGTTAAGAGAATGGGAATTATGTAATAAACTATATTTTTATGATTAGCAGATATTTTTGTGTGTAATAAATATAAAATTAACTCAGTCTCTTATGAACTCATCCTTTAGCCTCTGAATAAGGAAGATAGGAATCCTGAGGAAGCACTAGTACTAGGAGCAGAAGTTGAAGATCCTGAAATACCGGTCAAAGAGCCCAATTGTCTTTCAGCACCGGTCAAAGAGCCCAATTGTCCTGCAGCACCGGTCAAAGAGCCCAATTGTCCTGCAGCACCGGTCAAAGAGCCCAATTGTCCTGCAGCAGCGGTCAAAGAGCCCAATTGTCCTTCAGCAGCGGTCAAAGAGCCCAATTGTCCTGCAGCACCGGTCAAAGAGCCCAATTGTCCTGCAGCACCGGTCAAAGAGCCCAATTGTCCTGCAGCACCGGTCAAAGAGCCCAATTGTCCTGCAGCACCGGTCAAAGAGCCCAATTGTCCTTCAGCACCGGTCAAAGAGCCCAATTGTCCTGCAGCACCGGTCAAAGAGCCCAATTGTCCTGCAGCACCGGTCAAAGAACCCAATTGAGACAGAGATGCAAGAGTTCCGAACATATCGAAAACTCGATCTGCGATATCTAAGCCTCCGTTGATGGCATTGGCTTTAAACTGGAGGATATTTCCTGCGATCGGGATCGAAGCTGCTAGTTTAGCTCCAGAGTCTAAAATAAAAATATAATAATTTTTTTTTTATATTCGCTCAGTACATTTGATTCATGATCTTAAATTGCATAATAATATTAACAAGACCAAGGCTGTGAGGTGGTAAGAAGGTTGATCTTGAAAATTGAGACGTACGAATTGGCTATCGCTGTATATAATTGGTTAGTGTTTAAAGACTTGAAGAAAAGTTAAAATTCGTACAAGTTCCTTTGTTTACATTTATCAATCTCGAAGTTTTATTTTAGATTTTAAGTCTTTTAATAAGTATTGAAGAAACTTATAATCAGAGCTTGAACGAGACCAGCTAATGAATTTCGATTGACAATGCTACTGTTCGATAAGAGATAGCTCAGATAAAGGATGCTGTGTGAGTCATGAACATCTGGTGCTCAAGTAAAAATTAAATACTTTCTATTTATATGAATTATAGTTTTCCTGAAATTGCATTGAAGCACTGGAAGTAAAAAAAAGGGTATTTATGAAAGAAAACAATAGTTTGGCTAAATGTTGTGAATTAAATCTACGATATAAGAATCCCATAGAGTAAAATTTCGGTTAGATTCTGTTGTTTTTTGCTATTTACTAATTATTAGTATCTTATTATTTTACCATTTAAATCATTTAATGTGTTCACATAAATATTACATTATAGCATTCGGATTTTAATTGTTATGGTAATTCTGCAGTGGATTTTAAATGGTTTAAGGTGTCGTAAAGAAGAACTGTTAGTTGTCATTCTGGACACGAATTCGGAAATTATATGTTTGCAAGAAACAAATCATGGGAATGCATGATTGATGATATGATGATGATATCCATGATGAAAACTTTTTATTAAGACACTTTAACAATTACAGAAAAGAAGTTGTCAATTACAGAAGAATTAATATATTGAGGTGGATCTGTCATTCTAGTGAAAGACACTTCGAAAACAACATTCCAACTAGCAGCATCAACATACACCCGTTCAACCCGTAACTATAAGAATTTATAAGCCCTTTTCTCGTATCCATTGTTCCTTCTACCTGAGACCTTGATAAGTTTATAATAAAAATCTAAAAAAAAGCAATAGGTGCCAACTCTAGCCTTTGCAGAGTGGTTTGACGTGAGGAAGAGGCACACTTGACAATCCCATTTGTTTGAAATATGTAGAGAGTCCTTGCTGTAATCTTGAACATTCAGTTAGCACTTGATCGAGTTGTAAAACTCATATTATAAAGGTACCTATCAATTTGGGAATAAATAGAAATACACTAACTTTTATATATAAATCTCTAAGGTTGAATGTGGTCATCAAGTTTTCCATTCATTTAAATAAGAGTTCCACAAGAAAGTGTGCTTGGTCCTACATTGTTTTCCTTGGCTCTGGATATAATCAAAACACGCTTGACGCTGACAAAAATGTTTCTATATGCCAATGACATCATTATATACGTTACCGGTAAAGCCTTTGATGAACTTCAACTCCTCATGCAAACAACTCTAAACAGAACAGCTGTGTAGTTGAAACAACATGGATGCTGCTTAGGTACAAAAAAATGTTCGGTCTATTATTTCCTGAAGTACCTCACTGAAAACGTTTATCCACTTTTCATTAACAGTGCGTCTATTCACTTCCAAGGTTAGATATTTGTAGGTATCATGGTTTCACCCACGGCCTTCGATCAGTCCTCGTGTGCTTGAAATTGGAATAAATATCCTGCCTACCAGAGAGGTGAGACTGGGGTTGGGTCTGTGCTCCCGGTCGTCTCTAGGGGAGCCTGAGGCTTTGTTATCGCTTTCGTGCTCAGTCGGGTCCATAATTCTTGTGTCATAAAGTAATAATTGAAGGTAATATAATGAGAAAATCAAAACTAATAAATCATCACATGACCCTTGTCTTGAAAATTCTCCTTGAGAAAAACCTTGAAAGAACTTACTGACTCCTGTCTTCATCATGGAGGTACCACTCTTCAATCCACTGATGAGCTTCGACGATGAGGATCCCCCAGACGCGGCAGTGAGGCCTGCTGTGAGTGCACCTAACTGAGCCGAAGCCGCCGCAAAGAAGAATACACACAGGATTACTGGCCCGTACATCTCTGAGAATGTTCTGATTTCTGAAGAGATCCACCTCTACAATTTATACTATGTTGAGTTTACAGTGCTGCAGTTAACTAACAACCATTTTAATGAACATCGTACAAACAACTTGTTTACATTTATAGTGAAAAACAGACTAACGAAACAGCAACAATCAATACAGGATATCCAATTTGCCGATTGTTTAGACGAATAACAATAATTAAGAACGCAAATTATCAAATAATATTGATCCTTTATAAGAAACTTTACAAGCAAGAACAAATTCTAGCGGTTGAAGCTAAAGACGCAAGCCCTGAAGGCATCTGCGCAGATAAGATTCGACCGATGCAGCAGTCAATGGTTGGCATATAGCGGAACTGGCAGCACGCAAGCTGGCGGTTTCAGGTGCGAGCCCTTAAGGGGTACGATTGCTTATATAGTTTTTCAGCTTTCTGACGTTCTGTGAGGTCACAATTTATGTTTAGTGTCTAATTTCTCTCGAAGATAGTGGGTTCCCTGAGCCCTGAGAATTCAGTTTCGCTTCGCTCTCGACTAGAAGAATAAAGTTTCCACAACACTTAGAAATCAGTGGCGAAGGAACCGACGACTGAGATGGCTGAGACCAATTTCGTTGTATTACCTGCAAATTGGAAGCAATTATATGATAATATGATCTAAGTTTACAATGATATACTATTTTTCACACTGATTGTTTAAGAATACATTACCTTAATTTATTTATGTTAGAAACCGACTTGTTGTTCATAACTTGTGAAACATCCAGAACCAATAGCAACAAATGTGAACAAACTATAGACTTGCTAAAAAGTATCTCAATAAAATTGTCCAATATATCGGACAATATTTACGTACACGTAATAAATCATCGATTTATCCAGGAACAAAATAATAATAAGCTATGGTATTAGCATGAGTGATAATCATCTAAAATTATATGATATGTAATAGCAAATCTGGATTTTAGATGTCTTCCAGCAAATGTAACGCAGAACTCAGTTTCGTTTGAATCTGCGTTATGAATTTTTGGGCAGGTCGGCCTGAGGGGAAACACTGTTTTCAGTGATAAGTTTCCGGAAGATATATTTAAATAATTGTGTGTTGTCTTGTTGAAAACATAAATAGGTGCATGATGCTTGCAGTGACCCGGCGATAATTAGCTAGCAGTGTTTATATGTTTGTGTAGAATACCGAATTCCAAATTTCGGCAAGGTATCGTTGGCATTAAAAATAGGTAAGTTTTATATAATACGTTTGTTATTGCCTATTAATGCCAATCGTACTCTTATAATAGTGTTGAGAAATATATCCAAAAAACATAGGAGGCTCAAGCCAGTATTTCTAGATTAAAAACATAAGGTAAACTACGGATGTATAGGAATGAATAGATACAGACAACATGTACATTAGTTGCAATGGAAATCAAACATAACCATAAAGCATACTTACTGACTACTGGTTTGAATATGTCAATGCCAGATTAGACCAGGATACTCGTCAGCCCTGCGGCGTTGGCGGCCATCTGCCTGAAGGACCCTAAGATACCGGAGCCCTAGCAGAGACCAGCATCAAGACCAGAGGAAGTGGCTGCAGAACCTGAGCTTGACAAGGTGCTGCTGATTGGAGCAACGCCTGCAAACTAGGATTCACTAACGCTCAGCTGGCTGGAAGCCACTACCAAAGAGAGCGCAAACAAGAAGGCGACTTGTCCGCCATCTAAGAACGTTCTGATGCCAGTAGAGGTCTGTCCCTTCCTTTTATTTCACTTCCTAATTCGGGTCCACAGTGAGGCCTCACGAGCCTACCTAAAAAACATGTTTATTCATAAAGTAAACAACATTTAACTTATATGAGGAATAATAATTCATTATAGAGGTATGAACTGCTGATATGTGTACTTATTAACCGGCGCAATATACAAAGTAGTATTTTAGAAATATGTATAAACAAAAGAAATGTTATAGAGAGTGAATCAACAATATCATTTGGTACATAAATTTTTCAGTGTTTTAAAATCTTTATAACTTATTCTGAAAAATTGTCGATAAAAATACTTCAACTATAGGCCACTGAATGAATAGCAATAACTACGTGATCTCGGTTTTTTTCTCCAAAAATATTATTTTTTAGAATATTTTTTCAATTTCTTTTACATTGAACATTGTGGCTATGTGTATGGCTATAATTATCATAAATTCAAATGCAAAATAGCTTCCTAGGCGAGAAATATTAAAAATAATTGAATTATGTCTGACTTTTACAATGTGGTTTTTCTTCCATATTTTTTCATTATTTGAAAAAAATAAGAAAAAATAACGTTTGATTATGTAACATAGTTCGTTCCAAAGGTATATGTACAACATGTTTAGAGACCTAAAATTTGTGTTCGTATACCTCGATGACATACTGATCGCTTCAGCCAACGAAGAGGAACACCACTGTCACCTAGAGACAGTCTTCGGTCGTCTGGCTGCTTAAGGGTTAACCCTTGACATCGCAAAATGCGTGCTAGGACAGCCCGAGGTTGGATTCCTAGGGTACCATGTCTCACCCCAGGGCATCGTTCCATCACCAGCTAAAGTACAGGTAATCTTAGATTACCCCCGACCTACTACGATACGGAACCTCATACGTTTCCTCAGTATGGTCAGCTTTTATCACCGATGCTTACCTAACGCAGCTGAACACCAGAAGGAACTTAACACCTACCTACAAGGGGCCAAGAAAAATGACCGAACCATTATCAACTGGACCGAAGAAGCTGCTAGCGCTTTCGAGGAAACCCGCAGGACTCTGGCGAACGCCGCCTATCTCGCTCATCCATCAACAGACGGGCAGCTCATCCTAGCCACTGACGCTAGTGACACAGCTATGGGTGCATTCTACAGCAGATGAAAGCTGTCGTGCTACGACCCATCGGCATCTTCAGCCACGCTTTCAACACTGCTCATTCGAAATACAGCACCTTCGATAGAAAGCTATTAGCTATCTACGATGCAGTCAAATATTTTCGACAGCTTCTCGAAGCGCGGGAAGTAATCATTTACACAGACCACAAGCCGCTCACACGCGCCAGGGCCCAGCAAAGTGCCACTTCTGGCCCACGACGTATGCAATACCTGAATTACATAGCCCAATTCACGACAGATATTCGCTATTGTAAGGGTGAGGACAACGTCGTGGTGGCTGCCCTCTCACGCATAGAAGCCGTCTGCGTCCCAGAAAATGTTCAGAGGTTAGACACTGCTCAATTAGAAGACCGGGAATTGAAAGATTTCAGGGGACAGAACACCACATGCAGGTTGGAGCCCGTCAACATTCCCGGCAGTGACATTTCTATCATTTGTGAGACCTCACTGGGGGGGCCAAGGCTTTACTCACCTTCGGGCTTTCGAAGATCCACCTGAGTCATTCAGGAGTAAGAACAAGTCAAAAAATAATGAGACAAAGTTTTTTTTGGCCGGGTATTAATACCAACGTGGCTCGATGGGCACGATGTTGTATAGCATGCCAGACCTCAAAAGCCCACCTTCACACAATAACCCCACCAGGGGAATTCGCAGACGCAAGAAGGTTCGAACAGGTACATCTCGACCTCGTAGGCTACTGCCAACGTCAGAAAGAAAGGGATACATCCTCACCATCATTGACCGAGCCACGGGATGGCCTGAAGCAATTCCACTTGGTAACATGGAAGCTACCACCGTAGCCGACGCCTTCTTTAGTGGCTGGGTTGCCAGATTCGGCACACCAATACGAATAACGACTGACCAAAGCTGTCAGTTTTAATATGACCTATTTACTCGACTTATCCGACTCCTGGGTATCAAGAGTATTCGGAACACCGCCTACCATCCACAGTCAAACGGCCGAATTTAACGCTGGCACCGCTCGCTTAAAGCCGCACTAACCACCCACTCACAACACTGTCAGTGAGCGCGGAGTCTGCCAGCAGTCCTGCTCGGCCTGCGAAGTGTGATCAAGGAAGACCTCGGGTGTAACGTCGCTAAGCGAACATACAAAAAACCCTTACGCCTTCCCGTAGAGTACTCTACACGAGTGGATCTTGACGTTCAACGCAACATCACACAACACCGGGAAGACACGAAGAAGACGTTCGTTAGCAAAGACCTCGACAACTGCACACACGTCTTCGATCGACAAGAACACCGGCGTAGCAACCGCTAACTACATAAGATAAATCACCCTATACTCTTATGTATATATATCGTAAATTGGTTGTAATATGTTGCAAATTAATTTAAACAAATGTAAATAACATTACTAAACCATAAGTCATGCCTGTGTAAATATTGTAAACAATAAAATACCCAGCTACGAAAACTAGTTAGAGGCTCGAAGGGTAAAAGCAGGTAGCAAGCGACCCAGACCAAGGCCTGAGAACAAAGCGCCACCGCAACTGCGGTATCATTGGGCAGAATAACGCCTTAGGTTATTGGCTACTAACGAGCCACCGCTGAGTATAAGTAGGGCCTGGTTTTGGCCTGTAAATCAACTCTATTCAATTCTGGCTAGCTTCCTGAAAAACAGATCGTTGAGGGTGCGGGTGGGTGATAGCTTCTGAGAAGCTGTGCCACTGACCTGTGGAGTACCCCAAGGAGCCGTCTTATCCCCTGTATACACGTCTGAGATTGTCGGAGCCCGGTACAAAAATACCACAGTTACTGCTTTCGCGGATGACAAAGCGGTGTATAGTAGCAGCATGAGTGCCAAGGTAGCTCTAAAACAGGCTGAAGTAGCCTGTAACCAAATCAGTGAGAGATTGGAGAGACTCAATATCTCTGTAAATGCGGGTAAGACTGACTGTGTAATTTTCACTCAAAAGTGAAAAGATACTAGTTACATAGTAGGAACGGAGGAAAATTCACTAGCCAACGACCTAGTATATCTGGGAATTCAATTGGACAGACATCTCCATTTTAGTAACCATTTTACGAAGAAGTTGAAGCTAACACGCACGAAGTCTTACCGGCTTGCGCACTTATTGACTTCCCCCAATCTATCACTGCGTCTCAAGCTACTGATATACAAGAGCATACTAAGGGTTGCCATGGCCCTACATACTTTACCTAGTGGTGTCTCCCACGGCAAGTCAGTATGCCTCTCTCCGGTTCACACTCGCCTTTGGGATCCGGACGGTTTTCGCCTACCCTCAGATACCGAGTGTGAATTCGTGTTCATTCCAAGACCACATAAGCTACCTACACTACCTACCCTATACATCTTCTCCTGAACATAGTGCATTGTCGGGGCATATACCTATCAAATATGGAGTCACATAGTAAGACCCGTCATGAAGCAATTGTCTAATCATAGCCTAATCAACCCTCACTTCGTCACCAGGGCTAGGGTAACTAGGCACCCCCCCCCGTGATGAACCAACATGTTGATTGTTATCTTATTAACTACTAGTCAGATTTTTAAAAGGTGTACAATATCTATTCTATTGAGAGGTGAAATTTCTTGTTCAACTTGTGTACATTTTTATGAAGCTTGCTTGAATTCTTGTGTTTTAAATCTCGAATTTTGTTCTTCTGCCAGGCTTCAATCATAGTGAGTCTGACACAAGGAAGGTAAACAAGTGAAGTGAACTGGTGGGAAGGGTCTTTATCACAAATGAAAAAAAGTAGTTAATTTTCCTTTGCAACATATTTACCATTAGTTACAAACATGATCAATTGTAGAGAGTTGGATATGGAAGTTCATATACTTTGAAAATTATGAGGGGTAGAACGCACCCCAGCATAGTAAGTTATAAAGAAGGCAAAGCATTCACTGGCCGTTGGTACTCCGGCTGCCTGGAAAGTCGTTTAAATATTCTAAGCCACTTATACAACTTGGGCTTAGAAAGACAGCTGTAAACGTAAAATTGGTAGATGAGGAACGATTTTTAGATGAAACATGGACTTGAATTATTTGATGAAGAAGCAATTATATAAAATTATTAAATTTCTTAATTATTGTGTAGAGGTGTTGAGAGAGATTTAGACGGAAAGGCACAGAAGTACATTATATTAAACTAGAGATATGAAGTCTAAAATGAAATAATCATACTTAATTGATTGACTATATCAATGGGCATACTGAAAATCTAGGTGTCATAAATAATATATTTTATAGGGGATAATTCTGATTAATAATAGACAATTAACTGATTATTCACAAATACGACTTACCTAGTTTTTCGTTTATATACTCATAATGAACTGCTGAAGTGAGGTATTTCTAAGGGCCCTTAGAGTGACTTGGGAAACTTCTTCAAAACAGGAATGGAATGTGTATTTATACGATATTTTTATTATATAGCTTTGGGAAGTAATAAAACCATAATTTGAATTTAATTACATGGGTAGCTTATTGTTTTATTATTTGATAAGAATGGTTGACTTATTTACAGTTATGTCACATGATTTGGAGTCAAAGAATCCTTAGGGATATTGAGGAGTGTACGGGTGATAGCTGAAGAAGTAGAAGGTACTCAACCCAAGTAGGCATGGGCGTATGGGTAGGTGAGGAGTCCTCCACGGACTGAAGGCAGAGCTGGGTGTAGTTCTCTCAGGTCGTACTTGCCTCGCCAGTAGGAGCCATCGTCACCTGTGTATATCAGAGGGGCGATGAGACCTGCTGAAGCGACAGCCAAGCATGCGGCGAAGAAAAGCTAAAACAGATGCGGACATTTTAAAAAGTGGCGAAGATGAGTTTATAAGCCATAATTAGTGGTTAAATTTCAAAGCAAAGATAGTTCTTGCGTTTCTTGATGCATCTCTGCTGTGCTTGAGAAAGGACCTTAGGACCTTAGACTTTAAGGAGAAAGGTATGCTTAGCTGAGACAAGCGTGTTTGATACTCAGATGGGTATACTACTCGTATTGATTATCTCTGACTCCTCTACTTATTTCCAGGCTGAAACTACTCTGCCTACAAGAGGCCACCAATAATGCTGATGTGATAAGCCTATTTCCTGGGTGTATAAATTAAAGGCTATCACAATGCTTAACTAGAAAATCTCAAAGTTTGGGTTCTGTTAATAGTTACTATCATCTTCGATATATAAGGAAACCAATCTACTTACGAAATTGTACTTTGAAGTTTGCTTATCGATCACGAAAGAGGCAGTGAGTTCTGCACTACATTTGCTGGAAGACAACTAACATCCAGATTTTCTATTCCATATTAAATAATTTTAGATGTTTATCACTCATGCTAATACCATAGCATATTACAATCAAAGCGTTTTTATAATGAATGGATATATTGTCCGCTATTGACATATAGCTGAGAAGCCCCTAGGACTTAAGAAGTATAAATAACGTTAATATTACGAAAACTCGTTAATTAAAGGTATTTTAACTTTGCCTTTCAGATTGAAACCATCTTATTTTAAAAATTGGAAGTGGCCACATTTATCGTTTCTTCATTGTAACATACATAGTTCACAAATCTAACGAATTCTTTACAAAAGATATTTTACTTCATAATGCTACATTGTGTCACCTTCTTGAATTTCCTTCCAGAATACGAAAAGATATATTCTTGGGTAAGGTTCGTCAGGGTTCAATCAGCCAGAAAAATTGAACTAATATTTGTATTTACTCCCTTGCATTAATTCTACGAGGCATTGTCTTCTACTAACTACAGTAGGAATCTCAGAAGACAATGGAGCCTAACAACACAATAAATTGTATCTCCTGATCGTGATAATTAACGTTGGCTGAAAAAAAATTTACTTATTTAATTGCTCTGTATATAACATCAGCACGGGTAAGTGGGCTTGATCTTGGCTTTTTAATTAATTACCGAATTGTACGAGCTATAAGTAAAGAATATAAAATCACCTGTAAAAAATATATACATATATATAAACTTACAAGTGTCTTGAAATACATTTTTAGTGATCTGTCTGTCTTGGGAACTGACTATGTTTGATACGGCCTCCTACAGTCGTTATATAGTGACGTTGTCCAGCCACACCTAATCCGGGACGCCTTCTCATTGGCTGAAGAACTAGGAAGTACTCCAGGATATTGAATCCTATGACGTTGTAGAACTGTTGCGTGATGGATAAACAAACTTCAAAATACAATTCAAACATAAATTTAAGACGAGTCAAGCGACGGTCACTTGTTAAAATTATTAGTTATATATTCAGAAAAAATGATTCTTGAGGCATAAATAAATAGTGCATGAAATATATAAGGCTGGCATTTCATCTACATGATTTATTAAAGAAGATGAGATGGAAAAAACCTCGTGGAAAATTAATCCTGCGAAAAAAAAAATGGGATCAAATGGTTCGAAAATTTCTTTTGAGATTACCCCTTATCGTTTCGTTCTTTTCGCACCTAAATTATATTGTTGTTTTCAAATAAGGACTTTTTTGAAAACTTCTTAAACTAGACCTTTTTCAAAAGATTCTAAAACGTTATCTCGCCGTATACTCATCAACACAACTCACGCAAGCAGTTAATTAAATTAGTAAATTACAAAAGTAGGAATGGTAAACAAACTTTGTTGTCTATGAAATATTTATGAATAATAACTAATTAGATTAACATAAATATTTTAAAAGGTTGTGATTTACGCGTGCGGAGTAAATGATTTGATTTTGATTTGACTGAAAACCTAATACAAAACATTTTGGGAACTTTATACCTTAAAAACAAATTCAAACCCTATCTATATCGATGATAGGAGTGAAATGAACTACTATAGAATCACCGTTTGATAATAGTCAAAAATAAATTTAAAATAATTATTTATCAACAGCAATGTGCCATGCTAGACAAAGTCTTCGGAGAAAATTTTGGACGAGCACTCATTCTAAATATAAAAATAAATTTCGTCAACCACATCTTTATTTTTTTTAATGTTTTTAACCCTTACAGTGCATAATGCGTATGCATTATCACTATTAAACATATATCATTTATAACTATATATATACATATATTTTTGTCATACAAACTAAACATTTATTGTAATCAAGTTGTTTTAGAAGCACTAATCAAATAAATTCTTAGCCAGGGGTAATAGTAATTGGAGTAGTAGGCTCTAAAGTAAAGGTGAAGGGTATCTTTGTAAAAAAACAATAAAAAACTGTAATTATGTCAAAAAGTATTCTTGGATGCGTACTCTTGAAGAAATTTAACTGTTTCAAATATTCCAACATACAAACGAACATTGTTTATTAGCTTTCAGCAATTGGATCTTGTGATTTAATCAAGTATCTTTCATATCCTCATGAGGAAACAAAACTTCCTGAAAGAAAAAATATCTATTGAAGACATTAACGCAATGTTTCGGGGAGTTGCAGGTTAGCATTCGAGGCGTTAGGTAACTTCCTTAATTGAATAAGCACGTATACAAGTATGTTTGTTATGAATTACTCCTTCGATATTTTTCTTTTGCATTCTATAATGTTTAACTAAATATTTTTTTTAAATATTGAAGTGTTTTTGAACCACAACAAATTGAAAATAATGTTAAATAAATCTTCAAAAGAAGATTTCTTAACAGCTCTCAGTTTATTTTTATAAGATATTGAACAATTAATTATTAATGAAAATCGTAATAAATACAAATTTTATAAAACAAGTGGTTAAAGGTCAAAATTTGGAAGGTGATGGCACTTTTTGACATGCTATACTAATTATACATAAAATTATTATAATTAAAACTATCCAAATATTAAATTTAAATTTTAAATATTATGCTTGATTCT
Organism: Acanthosoma haemorrhoidale; assembly: GCA_930367205.1. Taxonomy (NCBI): domain Eukaryota; kingdom Metazoa; phylum Arthropoda; class Insecta; order Hemiptera; family Acanthosomatidae; genus Acanthosoma; species Acanthosoma haemorrhoidale. The sequence goes on from OV884011.1 coordinate 51,772,969, forward strand.
ATCTGGAGTAAAAAGGGGTAACTATGGCTAATTTTATTCCTTACTTCGATTGGCTACAGGTTTCTACCTTACCCTAACAGAGGGTCTTAGGTAAATAATACATTTCGCTAGGCTAAGTATTTGGAAGACAGTAGGACTTGATTTTAGGAGTAAAGTTAAGTTACTAAAATTAACTAAAAATTAAGAAAACCTACATCAAAAAATATGTAAACTTCTGAAGTATTTATAGATAAGTTCTGCTTTAGTAAAGTTAGAAATCTTTAATGGGACTACGTACATGTAAATGATTTTTTTATTGTTCTTCAAAATGTTCATTTTTTTATAACATAAAAACATTACAAAATACAAATCATGAAATAACTTTATTGCCTGCCTAGCAATTTTCGTTATAATTACTAATAAGATATTAAATAGTTACCACGAAGTGTTATGTTAGTGGTTAATAAAATAACAAAATAATGCGTTTTTATGCCGTTAAAAACGGTCGAATACATTATAATTGCTTTAGATAAGAATTTCATTAAGTCATTGAGTCACAGTGTCTTAAGTTGGGTAGCTAAGTCGACATGGAAATAATGTTGATATGGCTGCAATAGTTTGCATTCGTCATCAGCCACGTTATTGTAACAAACAACATTTGTAAGGACGAAAAAAACTTCGAATTTTAATCTAAACATCCACAACTGAACAAGGAATAAATAACTATAAAGATCGTTGTGCTCATATGTATTTAACAACATATCTTCTTCCTTATTTACATTAAGACACAGCAATTTTTTTATAGAGGTATTTTTTTATCTATTTTGTGGTGTGGTGGCAGTGAAACATAGCCCATATCCATCTAAACTGTGGAAGCAGCAGTCGATGCTTGACCTGCAGCAGACATGGCAGCATTCAAGCCAGTCTGAGCAGCTGTGGAAGCAGCAGTCGATGCTTGGCCTGCAGCAGTGGAAGCAGCAGTCGATGCTTGACCTGCAGCAGAGATGGCAGCATTCAAGCCAGTCTGAGCAGCTGTGGAAGCAGCAGTCGATGCTTGACCTGCAGCAGACGTGGCAGCATTCAAGCCAGTCTGAGCAGCTGTGGAAGCAGCAGTCGATGCTTGACCTGCAGCAGACATGGCAGCAATCAAGCCAGTCTGAGCAGCTGTGGCTCCAGACGCGAGCCCTTGCGTGGCCATGCTTTGGCCAATCTTTATGCCAGCGTCGATAGCGCTGCCGATCGACTTAAATATGTCCTCGGTCATGTTTATTTTCATGCTCTGCATGTTGGATAACATGGCGATCTTGGACTGGACTGCGGAGTTGGCCATGTCCACTGCGCTGTTCACGGCATTGGCTCCATTTGTGGCGAAGGACCCGACGACTGGGATGGCTGAGGCCATGCTCGCTGCATTAGCTGCAAATAAAAAAGAGTGATATGTTATGAGGTAAGTTCATAAATAAGGACAAAGCGCACCGTCAATATTTACCTTAGATTTTCGTTCTCAAGCGTCACAAAATTAATTATAGATTATAGAAGTTAAATTGATCCTTGCATGTAAATATTAAAATTAACATTCAATTAACATGGGATATGATGAGGATTATCTCTGTAATAGACATATTTGCCCAGACATAACATATTCAACAAAATCACAAAAAAAGAAAAGAAAAAAAAAGAAAAGAAAAAAAAAAGAGGGTAATAAACAGGAAATATCAAAAATGAGACCAAATTTAGGATGCAGTGGGGCTCCTATATTTTATTTATAGGTGTGCATGCTTATGTCAATTTAGACTTATAACATTTAAGTAAACACACTTCATAATTATAAGCTTATTATAACAATGACTAAAAATATTTGTTTAAATTAATAATATAATTTTTAAATTTTAAAAGCGCTAATTTTAATGCCGTTTATTGTATTTATATAATTTTACATCTTCAATTCATAGAACTCACATTTATATGTAACTGAACATTTCATATTTTTAGACTGAGGCATATATATTTATACGATTTGAGTATCATGACATACTATTATAAAAATTTATATTACTTTTTAGCAGCTAAGGATGAAATAAAAATTTGTTATCAGGTTAGGTCAAGGAGAAAATAATGGCCTTTATACAGGACACATATGGTCCCCTACTACCAATAACGAAGGAATATTAACCTACTCAAAAATGTTGCTTACTTGGCAATTTGACAATGTCACCATTTATTTATCAGATATTTATTTAGTTATAAATATCGACCGTTCCCCGGAATGTACCAAAAGAAAGGAAAAGCTGGTTTCATCCAATCAAAGATTAGAACAAAACTGATTGCTAAACCTCCAAGGAAATGAACCTGTCTTCAATAACGGTAAGTATACAAGAAGTAAATAACATAATTACTCACTGATTTGTGACTTTATCCCGTCAGTTCCGGCCTGTACCATGTTGCTCTTCACCGCTGCCATGTTGGATGCCATCTGCCTGAAACGCCCGAACAAACCAGCGCCCATGCTCATGGTGGAGTTAAGAGCAGAGGAAGCTGCTGCAGAACCTGAGCTGATGGCGCTGCTGATTGGAGCAACGCCTACAGACAACGATCCTCCACCGCTCAGCTGGGCCGAAGCTACCGCCAAAGAGAGTGCACACAAGAAGGCGACTGGTCCGTACATCTCTGAGAATAATTTTGTTTTCGAGCCCGTCTCCCTTTTATTCCGCTGCGTAATTTGCGTTCACAGTGAAACCTCACGAATCTATTTTGAAAACATGTTTACACTTATAGTGAACAACAATTACATCAAATTTACTCTCTTAAAATCATGAATCGCGTCACTTTTTTTTCTATCCCGTTATGATTTTCTCTTCTCTCCTTCTAAGTCTAGATTATAAGTGGTCTACGTAACAATGTCAATATTCTTCCCAAAATGAGTCAAATTCAGAACGCTTGGCTATTCAAAACTATAAAAGCTACGCTGATTGTTTGCCTACCATTAGACTTATGACCGTAGCAATTTGGCCAAGTGAGTTGTTAAAGAAGCCTTTTTTAATGACCTCTAGGCAGTTGGAGTATACTTAGCATCCCTCCCCAAGCCAAGCTCTCGATTTGCCTTGCCTCCAATATGATTAGCGAGTCTTACGATTTGTAATATTGGACATCTATTACAAATATTGGATCTACTCTGATAAACTCCGACTCTATCCCTCACATGCTTACTTAACTACTCAGCAGGCCCTTAGAAGGCCTATTGCTTAAAGAGCTATGATTCTCATCTGCCTGCAGCAACACTGATTGAGAAAAATCCTGTGATTCTTAATGGAGAAGAAGAATACAACTGATCTGTGGCACCGGTTTCTCACAACGTACGTGCAAACTCAGCTACTTGTATTCTTATCAGATCTACATGTGTATGAGCAATTATGTTTATAGTTCTTTTCATCTACACTCTTCACTTATGAGAAGAAACTGGAATAATTTAAAGACAAATTTCGTCTCAAAATATTAATAATTTGCTCACGGTCGGTGTTGTAGAACAGAAAAGGGATTGACGAAGACATGTTTAATTATCTTTTGGTAATATTTCATAGGTTTTTAGGGTTCTGTAATTTTTATAGGCCTCATGCTTTAACATGTGTATATATATCTAATCCACATTACTCCAAGGAACCGAATGGTAAACAATGAATCTGGTATGTGTTCGTTAAAAGTGAAACAAAAAAACAAGCTACCTGAAAATAACTTCCTGAAAAGAAATAACTATATATCCCGTACAAAGTCGGCAAGGCAATTTTTCACGGTCTGGAAACGTCAATATTTTTTCTATTCGACATTCTATCTAAATGTAATATCTATCTGCTCATTTATTTGAAAAAATTCTTAATTTCGGTCTTTGTCTTTAATATATTTTAGAGCATCTTTTAGCATATAAAACAAATCGACATCTGTATGTATTATATTTTCATAATAGCATCCGTGAACAGCCACGCCTGGCTAATGAAATAGGCCAATTTTTTGTTTTAGTGTGATTTTTGATTGTATAAGGATCTGAATGAAGGAGAAATTTATCTAAGCTTTCATTTTGTGAAGCATTTCTTGTTGTCGTCAGAAATTGTTGAGGATAACCAAACTATTAGAAGTTCTGTAATGATAGCCGTGTGTAGCGAATATCCAGCATGTACCACTTCATTAGCATATGATATAAAAGTTAAGGAATAAAAATATTTAAAAAAATAACTGAAGCTATAAAAGTAGTTTATTGTCTAAAATTCTCTGAGCATTATTGACTTATTTACACTTTGGAGTTTGAAGGGTCATTGAGGATATTGAGGATGGTGGTAGTTGAAGAAGTAGAAGGTACTCAACCCAAGTAGGCATGGGCGTATGGGTAGGTGAGGAGTCCTCCGCGGACTGAAGGCAGAGCTGGGTGTAGTTCTCTCAGGTCGTACTTGCCTCGCCAGTAGGAGCCATCGTCACCTGTGTATATCAGAGGGGCGATGAGACCTGCTGAAGCGACAGCCAAGCATGCGGCGAGGAAAAGCTGAAAGAAAAGAGGAAACTGTTAGAAGAACATAATAGAATCGGGTGGGTGTTTCTAATCACATGAGAGAGGCGTCATCATGAGAGATGACGTTACATTGAAGCAGAAATAAGATAGATTGTGTTCTGTCTTACTGTATGTCTCTCTATTCTACATAATCGTAAAAATGATCCGATTCGAAATTGTTTTCGATGTTAATTAAATTTTTGTTTTAAACATTCTAACTCTGTGATGACTTGTTAGACACAATAATTTTCCCCAAGTAAATGAATACAAATAGATATGAAATAAGCGTTGACCAATCATTGGGAATTAATGGGAAATTATTCTCAATAGAAATTGATCGCAACTATTAAGCTAGCTTCACATCAAAATCATTCGATTCTTTAAATGTATGGCTGTGTGCAGTAACGAATGGCCATTATATTGTAATATGAACTTACAAGTGTCTTGAAATACATTTTTAGTGATTTGTCTGTCTTGGGAACTGACTATGTTTGATACGGCCTCCCTCAGTCGTTATATAGTGACGTTGTCCAGCCACACCCAGTCCAGGACACATTCTCATTGGCTGAAGAACTAGGAAGTACTCCAGGATCTACGATGTAATCGTTTTGAGGTTGGATAATGACACTCTATAAGAACTAGATTGGTCACGTTGGAGACACAGGTGTCCTCTCCATGTAGAAACGGAAACATCAACGACTAATATATAAGTAAATTTGAAATGGAAAAGAGTATACAAACGATTTTTTTTCCGGTACAAAAGCCCCTATGAACAACGATAACGTTGAGATGACAAATGGACATCTGACAAAACAAAAAACTAATGCACCATGATAAAAAATAATGACAATGTAAAATAAAGTGTAAACCTCTAAAAAGAAAGGTAATAATAATTATAAAATAAAATTGAAAATTGTTTAACTGCGTTTAAAAATAAATCCTTAGATGGAGATCGCCCCCTAGATACCACCTGTAAGAAACACTCCCCAAAAAAAAAACATTATGCAGAACTCTGTACAGTAACATATTACATAATAGCATTAAATCATTAAAAAAACAAAAATAGCCATTATACAGTAAACGATTAAATAAAAATATTAAGGACAAAAATAACAGTGAGAAAATAAGAATGAAATGTTCCCAGGCAAATGAGTGCGCCTTCGGATGGTGAGGAGGTTTTGGAATAGGAGAGATTCGAAAGCTCATAAGGATGGCACATGGTGCATATTAGGAGATACAGAATTTCAGAGGGGAGTGAGCAAGGAAGGACCGATCCTATGCTGCACTTTTGTTGGCAGGAGTGTCAATTTCAGAGACGGGATCTAGTGTGAGAATGCGAACTGTAAAATATTGTATCATGTATGTAAAGGGTTTGATGCGAATCTAAGATTGTAAAAAGGAATGAACCGAGGAAATATTGTGCACGGAAGGAGGGGAAGTTCTCACCTTAACTCGGTGGTAGGTGAGAGACTTGGGAGCACCGTGGAGTCCCAAAGAACAATCTAACTAAGAAATTCAAGATTCGCTTCAAGTTATCTTCAAGTCCCACCGAGAGACCCCTATACATCATATACAGTGAAAGTGAGGGGGGAATGACGGAGGGTACAGGGAGATGACCGGTAGACTGGAGAGCAGATGGCTAAAGCAATGAAATTGTTTCAGGGCAATTGGCCGACGGGAAGTATAGGAGATGTTATGGTTCTAAAAGAGGATTTTTTTATTAATGGTTAAAGCAGGAGTATCGGCAAAAGATCTTAGGACGAAACTTGAGCCTGGGTTTACGCTTCTTTTAACCTCAGTGTATTCAGGTTTGCCAAGGCATTAAGGATTAATGATTTGTCCGGTTGTATTAAGGATAGTCGCTGCTTGAGAACGGTTAGAAAGAAATGATAGTAGGGGAAAACCGTTTGTATCCCAACTGTGAGTGTGATCCCTAAAGAGGCTGACTAGCCCCCTGGGAGAGTTCTACGCGAAAAAGTTGTGTTTCGCCAGAAGCCGTCAACCACGTAGAACAGGTCCCTTCCAAGGAGTGCTAGGCAGAAAACAGGAGTATCCACTGGGAGATTCATGGAGGTCATAACTGCCAAGTACATTATAAAGAGTAGGTGGGTGTTTTCAGATCCGTAGTAGGGTAGCTACTCCTAGTGTTGGTTTCTGCTCGACGTTCCCCCAATATTCACTTTTTCTGTTCATGAGTGAATTTAACAGTTAATATAAAATTCAGTGACAGTCTTCGATTCCTATAACTACCTAGAAATCTCATTGTCGCCTGCTTGTTGGAAGAAATCATCAGCGTTACAAACAAGCAATGATTAATAACAAACTAGAAATATCAGATTTATCGAAAGTCCTAAATTCTAAATTCATTTTTTTGTCATGATGAAACTTAAAACAGCAAACAACTCGAACATCAAGCGTATCCAATCCTTTCAATCAAAAGTCCTGAGAACAATAGTAAATTCCCCTTATTACTTCAGTACCAAAACCCTTCATAACGATCTTAATATACCTTACATTCTTGCACTCATCCCTTTCAAGTTGATGAAACTTAAAACAGCAAAAAACTTGAACATCAAGCGTATCCAATCCTTTCAATCAAAAGTCCTGAGAACAATAGTAAATTCCCCTTATTACGTCAGTACCAAAACCCTTCATAACGATCTTAATATACCTTACATTCTTGCACTCATCCCTTTCAAGTTGATGAAATTCCATAGTAACCTATCCAATCACCCTAATCCTGTAGCACACTCATTGCTCTTGCACCGCACATTCCTATAATCCTCCTCGGAGACTAAAACGACAGTGGCCTCGTGACCTGCTATAAATGAGTGAAAGTGGAAGTCCTGGCAATGGCCAGTTTCTCGAATCATGTGCTGACCGTATGAGGCTCTCGCGCACTTCGTCACCCTCCACTGGCTTGTATCCTGTGACGCAGGTGACGTAGCAGCGTGGGGACTTCCCAAGACTCCGCTTCCTCTTTTGCATGTGAGGGAGGTGACGAACATGAGGATTCGGGAGGTCTCAGGGCTTTTGATAAATATTGTATAAATGAGCGAGTGAATGATGAATTGTGAATATGGTATAAATGAGAACATTTATCACAATTACTTATTGCCTAATAAGGCAGATTGTAATTTTAGCACAATTAAGAAGTTTCGATAGTAAAAAATGAATTTTAACCAGATTTCATTGGCCCACAAAAACCCATACACTTATTCAAATCCTCTCGTCAACTTCTGATTCAGACACTTTTACCAGGATCTTTAAAGCCTTACAGGAGGAAGATTAAGTTTGAACAAGAGTGTCAGAGCCACTGTGTTTTCCGTAAAATGTTGTATACCTATTATGAATGTGTCGAGATATCTCAACGAGCAATCTCTTTTTTGTCACATGACAGGGATGGTAAGCCAAGTGCAATAAAATCATATTTTTACTTAAATATAATTTTTTTCTCTTCCGCTAAAAAAAAATTGATTTTATTGCATTATTTGATTACAAATATTTTCCTTTACTCTGCTTAAATATCTTGTAGCTATAGTTGTGATAGTGAGGGTACCTTGGGAGTGCTAAGGGTTTGTACGTGTTGTCTTCTAGTATGCATTTGTCAAAAGCCATACTACAATGTAATGAATTAATTTATCACTGTAATGCAAGGGTTAATACATCAATCCTTGCCTAACAAACTAAGGACTGTCAGATATAACTAAATAGAAATACATCCACTTTCCTTATATTGTATGAAACAAGAACTATATATAACAGCTTTGTATTTTTTTTTGTTTCGTTGTCATTCTTTTTAATGACCTCTACCCGGGAAAATATATAAATGAACGTTACTAACTAACGTTAAAGTTGTGTTACATGTATACGCCAGTAATTGAATAGTTAAAATAGTTGAATAGGTGGCATCCCAAGAAATCAAATAACCTAAAAATTCAACTAGAGCGTAACATGGTGTGTGTAAATTATCAGGTAAATAGATAAACGGGTGTATGTGTCCTTAGTTGTATCTCCACAAGAGATGCCAAAATTCGTACGTTAACCAAACGTTCGGCGGACGGGGAAAGAAACTTTTGATTTATTCAGGGATCCTCTATCTATCCGATACACAACTGTATCCGGTTATATAAAGCTTTAAGGCAACATATAAAGGGTGTACCCACACGCACCACGCTATTACGCTCTTGTTGAATAATTAGAATATTTAATTTCTAGGGATTTCATGTAACTATTTAACTACTGGCGGATTCGTTTCCTCAAATCTTGAGCGTATTGCATTCACGTAAAATTGAACAAAGTTATACCTTATTCAAACATTCAATTTACTTACTGTTGGTCCCTATTGAATCTAAACCCAAAGTAATTTACCTTAATAAATTAACGTGTTGATCAAAATGGAAGGAGTTCAATGATAATTTACCAGACAAAAGGTTTTATTGTCCAAAACAACAAAAAGGTTAAAATGTTTTAACAAGGAACGATTATGAGAATGGCTACTAATTCAAAATGATGAAAAGATTACATCTTTTGTACTAGCTATAAATAGAACTTAAATCTGACTAGTGTACATTGATGTCTTTAATGTGATGTAGAAGCAGCCTCAAAGCCAAGAGCTGCCGAAGCAGCCAGCCTCCGCACTTCAGAGAGTCTTCAGAGTGAGCCCAATTCTCGTCCCGACGTAATATATCATTTCGCATTGGGCCGTATTTCTGACTCTCAACAACAAATTTTTTTTTTTATGGCCCTTTTTGACCGTGCATGCCTTTTCCTCACTACCTTGCACTTAGCACCACCCATATCCCAACAGATGGGGTACATCGGCCGGCTTACATCAAACGGCATCTGGCCTTAGTTCGTTAACGTTATTTAACAATTGTACATTACTTTCCCCATTGGTTGGAGATATAACAGTTGCATTAGTTTTGACATTGTAACTGTATGTTTCGTCAAATTATCTAGTCTACTGGCTAATGTAATGAAAATAATATATTGTAATGTTTTTGTGGTTCTTGTTACCCAAGTTACTAAAAGAAACGACATGGATATTGGGGATTACCTGAGGATGCCACTCCTATACAAATCATTGTTTTCCCCTCCACCATTATTACATTTTTCATTAATATTACAGTCATAGGATTTTATTTCCACAAATATTTACCGACCAGCTTTATCATGATAATAGCAATTTCATACATAGTTAACTAATTCAATGGCCTGACATTGTCCTGGATAGTACTCGAATTCCTAGGTTTTTCATTGTAACTCTTCAACGGTCGAAAAGAAGTTATTCGTCTGTATTTCATTTTAAAAAGGATTAAATTACAATTATTTCTGTCGTTCACTATATATTTCTAAGCGTTATCACTGTAATCACTCTAAGCGTTACCCTAGTCAAAATATTCTGATACGAATTTTCAAAGATATGACCGTGTAAATATATTTTATAAACAGTGCTGATATGTTAGTAGAAGCTGATAAAATATCAAATGTTTTATCTTCTTTGAAAATTATGACTACTGCAGATTTATTAAGGAGCTAAGCTCTATTAGTGAAGAAAAAATAGTTAAAAATATAGAATTTCTGCCTGTTTTATTCTTTTAACGAAAACTAAAAATTTCAAATATGTTTTTGACCTTAGCCCATATTAATGCTACTTGATTACATAGTAGAAATAATATTAGTTCGAAACTTGAAAAATATATGTCTACTTCTGCGCATTCATACTTTTTTCTGGCATAAATACAATAATTTCATCGTTTATGATAATTTGTTTCAATAAGAAATATTTCTCAAAAAAAAGACCGAACCTGACCACATATTTACTTATATTGCCAATGCATTGTAAATAAAAATAATACATTAGGTTGAATGCTTGACAACGCTAAAACCGATAAAATTAATAATCAAATATACCTGAAATGGAGCAATATGAAGGGGTAGTTTCAAGCTGTTAATCTGTTCAATTCTGTTTGTGACACGACCGTCGTTGGTAATTATTTCTAAGGATGTTTCTATGTAGTATTCTGCACATAGGTAATTTATAATACTGTTGCTATTAATAAATAAAAAACTTGTTTGGTTTTAAAACATTGCTGGGCTCCAAATTCCATTTGAGTAGCTGTAAACCAATTATATGATAAATAAATAATATTGTTCTTCGTAACAAATGTTATTTTCTTTTTTATAAATTTTAGTAAGTCGTTCGTCAGTCTGAGTCCAACCCATGGTGGCCTAATAGTTCAAATGTAGTTCCTTGTTAGCTGTGTGGAACCGTGAGTATAATCATTGAAGATTCTATAGAATTATCAACTGAATATTTTTGATTACATATATGTATATAAAGAGAGAGAGAGCTGATCATTTGGAAGAGGTTAAAAAAATCTACAAATTCGTTTATTGAAACGTGTTTATTTACAGTTGACCTGCTAGATGTAGATTTAGTTGTGTAATTAGAGTCTACTCCTGATTCAGGAGGCAGACTGCCTGACTATTGAAACTGCTGAGGTTGATGAAGACATCATTTGATGGTTTGATACTTAGATGAGGTATGGGTAGTGCGCTGGGAGAGCGAGTCCAGGGAGAGCACGAGCGGCGAGAGTTGGGACGGCTGGATGAGCGAGGGATGGGATGACTGGAGCAGCGAGGGATGGGATGGCTGTCCTTACAGCGACTCCATCAGGAAGGGCTCCAAGGGCTGGGGACAGTTCCCTGACGTCGTACTTGCCTGGCCAGTATGAGCCATCGTCGTAGGCACCTACGAGGATCTGTTTCTTCACTCTTGCGGATTCTTCTGCGCCATAGGCAGCGACAACTACGGCGGCAAGGAAGAACTATAAGACAAAAAAAGTCAAAGGTAAAATAAAAATATATACATATCTATTTATAAAATTAACTAGAATAAAAATAATAATGTTAAATTGGTGTGTTCTTATATCTGGGCATTCTTCTCTCCATTTCTTATGTTTTGTTGGCATTTTGATGATCATGAAGAAGTGGCATGGTATATTGGACAATTAAACGAAAATTAATAGAGAAGAACAGTAAGTAGAAGGGCTTTAACGGTCTCACCATCAGACCTGCGTAAAAATGTAACAGTTACACTTGAGGGGAAATCTCAAAGCAATGCTAAACTCGAAGATCTATAAATCAAAACATTATCATAATGTTTCAATATTTTCTTAAACAATGTATCTTTTTATTTATAACTTCAGAACCACATTGGTGACTCCTATAAAAAATTCGCTGTGGGGTTGTTTTCTGTGATTTAATATTATCTAGGCTAGGGTTTGCTCAGTTGTAGGAGCACCTATATATATTTTCCTTGTGGTAGGGAGTATCCCATATCCTTCTTCTAAATAGTAGTTTAGAGATAAAAACCAGAAAATGGTGCGATCTCCTGGCGGTGAGCATTAGAGTAGTTTTCTTTTATTCACTTATTCTTATTATTTACAGTGTCGAATTTCTATAGAATAATGTTGCCTAGGAATGAGCTTTAAGCATTCCTTAGTATTTACTTGATGATTAGAAATTTATTCGACACCCGTCAAATGGTGTGAATTTTTGTAAGAAACGTCTAGGGAGACATACCTTGTGTGTTTTATATATAGACACTAGCGGACGAATTGGGGTAAATTATTATTAATGTCTACGATTTATGCTACTATCGCACGTTAGTATCATTCAACTAATTACTATTAACACCCCTGCATTATAAAACAGATTAATTTCATAAAACAGATATAATCATCATAAATGCCATCAAACGAAATATTCAAACTTCTATTAGTTTATTTGACAATCATAAATATGGCATTAAGGAAAACTATACGAATTTAAAAAATATAATTAAAATGCAGTTTTACAAAAACATAATAGTTATGAATATTGGTAATAAATCATAATGTAATTACAAGTGCTTTGATGTAGGCCATTGTTGATTTCGTCTGTGTCTTCTGGACTCGACTGTACCGAAAACAATTACCTGGTACCTTTTATATCAAGATTTGGAAGCCCCGCCTTGTGTTGGAGACATGCTTTATTTGTAACGTGGAGGTGTACTGCCAAATGTTTTGTAAAGTTCAGCATAGCATAAAAGAAACAAAGGGCTAGAAAAAAAAAAATCAGTCAGATCGCGTCGTTACAATGAAAAAAAATACAAAATGTAATAAAAGAAAAACGGCACGTTTCCTGGTTGAGAGCGATCAAAGGAAAATTAACGCGGGAGGAATTCGAGGACGCTGCCTGGGACCACGCCCTAAGGTGGCCTTCCACAAGATCCCACTGCGCGACCCCACAGCTCTTAACATTAGAACAGTAACTGCCGAGTCCGACAGGAGAGGCTTTACTTTCCAACATACGATCCTTTTTCGTATGACCCGCGATAGTAGGGGGTAAAGAGATCCCATCTATCTGAAATTTTGAAGGTTCATTCTACAATATTCGAAAATACGAATCCTTTTGAGGTTCAAAAAATATAACATAGTCACGATAAAAAGTAATAAATGTGAAAAAATTTGGGCCAATTTCTAAAACAAAAAGAAACTTCAGAAAAAATAAACCCAAAAATCCTAGCACCAAAACCTGACTTAAATTTATTTTTATGTCGATGAATTAATTTATATAATTTTTTTTAATTATAATCTTAGTTGATCAGTGATTTAATAAATCGAATAAAACCATTTCAAGCAAAACTCACAACAATTTTTTTTTTTTTTTAAATACTCGAACTTCGAGGTATTAACTTTTCAGCATTTTATTTTATTTTTATATTGAAAAACAAACACTATTTAGTTCATGAATAAATTATAAATAATCCAAATTGATTCAGTCCATGATTTAGTTATAAAAAAATGTTTGTAAGATTAATCCTGGTTTTTTAGCAAAAAAAAACTAATTATGGTTAAAGGACCAAGTCCAACGAAATTTTGTATTACTAAAATATTGCTTTAAAAAAAATTATATTGTTTGCTTTTATTAATATGCCCTAAAATAATTCTAATATCTATCTACTTTGGTAATGAAAGTCTGAGATCCATCGGCAGTAGTCATCAACTAACAGATCAATATTATTCGAATATTATCATAGTGTCAGGTTCTAATGTTTATCCCTCCTCCATAAACTATTTTAGCTGGCAATCAAAAAATAAATACCACCTTAAATAAGCCTTAGATTTAATTATTTTATCTTAATTACTTATTGCCTTATAAAAGGCAGATTGTAATTATAGCACAATAAAGGAATTTAATTACAAAAAATTATATTGTAAAATTTAGAATTTGTAGAAATATATATTTCGGGAACTTTAATATATATATATAGTTCAGTCATAGTATAATAATTGACTTACCTAGCAATATGCATAGTTATCCAGCAATAGTTGATGTACCGTTACGAAGTCTGAGAAATGTGATGTGTGGCCTCCTCACCGCTCTCACTCAAGCAACTATCAGCAATGAAAGGGCAGAAACTGTACTAAGGATCATTGAAGTGAACGATAGCGTCCAACTTTCCCGACCTTGCGAGCAACTTATTTTCAAGTGGTTAGAAAGTGAATTTTCTATAAGTAAAAGGCGAAATTACTTATAAAGCCGGTATTCTCTTTAATTAATGATTATTGACATTTACACCTCTGGGTTAACTCATAACAACTGATACTAATTAAAATTAACAGTTAATGGTTGTAGTATGTGGCCCTATAGTTTGAATAATTACCAGCCAAAGTAAGAAGTTAGTGATAGTGCTGGGTATCTTTAACCGAGCTACCCCTATGCAAGGGACTGAGGCTAGCCAACGTCAAATCAATCAATCCAAGGGCCCGCATATACTTATTTTTATATTGTTATCTTAAATTTTAAGAGAAATATTTTTTTAGTTATCTAATTTTGTTATTATTTTACATTGCTTGAAAAGAGATTTGTAGAGTTTTTTGGAGGGTTTTAGACTATTAAAAACAGCGTCTATTTACATATTATGGAACTTCGTGAGCACGATAACGAAAACTAAGTCCAACCGGGACGCCTGCGGCACCATAGGCTGTCCTCTCTGGTAGGCAGAACATTTATTCTCATTTTAAGGACAAGATGACTGATTGTTGCCTTAAATAGAATTTTTAATAAAAATAACAGTTTTATGATAAATACTGCAAATAACAGATAAAGCCCCAGGAATTTCCTAGCTTCTGTAAACTGTATGATATGAGCCTTTTACTGTGTGATCGAGAAATTTCAGATTTTTATCTTAGAACCTTTGGCCACAATTGAGTACTTTTTTTTTTTTAGTTACAACGATTTCAGTTATAGTAGAGCTATTAAGTTCATATTCCTGCATGATTTATAGATCTATAAAAGGTTTATAAATTGCTTGCTTCACATTCCGCGACACTTGACTCTTGATTATAGTTAGTACTTGTTGACCTCCTGCTAGGTTATGTAAGCTGGTTTCATGGAAAACTGACTATATTCAAGTAAATATTTATTTTTATTAGGTATATGAATGCACGTTGATCAGTAGGATTCGGTCATAACTTAAGGGACTTAGCAAACTCTAAATATTAATGAGCAAAAAGAGAAGTGTTTTTGGAGAATAGTCGTTTCGCCTTGGAACACAATAGTCGCCATTCATGACACATAAAGACTAAATAAATATTTATGAAATTCCCCTAAGCAATTCAGTTAATTAGGTGTTATAGTCTACATTATAGATAACACCAAAGTATACGTTTCTTTAATTTTACAATCTTTAAATCTTTCACATTTATTTTTTGCAGGATTTATTTGTAATCACGGCTTCGCAAAGAAGGCACTAGCTATTTGAAAGAATACAACCCATAATGAAAAATAAATATTTTTTGGTGAATGCAATACGTTTAGAATAGCAATTTCAAGACCGCTTACCTGTCCGAAAGTGCAGAAATAAGCAAATTCATTTGCAATGATGAAAAAATAACTGAAAGATTTGAATAATATAAAAGTTTAAAGCAAAATTGTTTCAGAATAGACATTAAACTAAATTTACTTTCTTCAGTAAAATATCACAATATACATAGAACCGCATTCTATCAGATATAACATATTCGACTTACAAACTTATCGGTGGCAACCTTGGTCTTATCTCTTCATACGATGGGCTACGAGTTTAATTCTGTATACTCGTATCAGCCAAAAGAGTACTCCGGACCATAAATACCAAAAATTTAAATGTAAATTTGTATACCTTATAAGCTTCCTTTTATAGAAATTTACAGAGTACCAGTTAATTGAAATACACGTTTGATACAACGGAGGTTAATTACATACAGCCTCACTTGAAATCTAAGCACATCTAATACAGAAGTACCCAATCAACAGGCACAATCTTAACTTGAGATTTAAACAATGTTTTAAGTAAAGAAGTGTTTTAACAAAAACTCGTTTACTAAAAAAAAAAAAAGGAAAAAAAAAACCCTATTTACCAAGACATTGAGCAGGACGTCAGAAAGTCTGTCTACTGCACAAAGGAAATAAAAGGAAGTTCAACACGTTTGTGAATATCCAAATCAAATCGGCAATGAATACAAATAATCTTAATAAAAGTCCACTCTCCTCTAGTAAGCGCTTACATACAATTGAACAGTTAATAAATAATTAATGGTTAATAGTGTTCATTAAAAATAATCAAATGTTTGATCTGGACATTCCAAAAACTAATTATGTTGAAATAATTTGTTTTCATTACTAACCGTATTTATTTTGCTATTTCAACTATTGCTTTTTCGGTACTTTAACTTGACGTATGTATCGATCTTTGTTATAAAGCTTTCCTCGGTCATAGGTGCCACTAATCAAGTTGGTAAACTTGAAGTATGTATACTTCATAGCAGTAGATTATGTACTTAATCATTCAGTCTTTCTTTTTTCGTTCTCCATTTATTCGTTTCTGTTTTTTTTCTTTATTTTCTAACTATTCTTTGATGCTCTTCCTTTTTTTTGCCTTTGCAGCTATTCTCTGCAAATGTTCGATACTTTGTTTTCCATCCTTTCCTGTCGGTCTTCTGTCTATTGTTGAGAGTCGATAAGGTTAATGAAGGAATTATTTTGATAGCAGACAAATCTTTTCATCCATTAAAAAAAAAAAAAAAAAAAAAAAAAATGGCGAGGCCAATGAACCTTGGAACTTGCTTTATATTATAAATAAAAATCAAAATCTGACACGTGGAATATTGTGAAACATGTCACGTTACAGACTCTGTACATGTACATGCATGAACCACTTAGCAGTGACAATCAAGCAGGAATGTAACCTCTAATTGTAAGTGCCAACTGCAAACTGCCAACCTCGGCCAGTGCCGTTATCTCCGTCATATAATATGCACTGCGGTTCCTACGTGCTGTTCAACAACACATTAGAGCTGAATAAATCATCGATTATTTTCTAACAGCTCAACTAAGATTAATCAATCATTAGTATCAGTAATACAGTATATGTTCGATCGTTCATTTATCACCCTTATGTAATCCAGCTTAGGACAGGAAGGGTGGGTAGTCCCTCTGTCCCAGCCTAGAAATAAAGAGTTTATTCCGGTGAAGTGCTACGAAATAAGTTCACAATCGAAAGCAAGCATTACACTTGAGCAGTTTGTTCTAGTATGAATTGCACTAAGAAGGAAATCATTTTTTGACAGATCCTAAAATTTAAAGATGAAACCATTGAAAATTTGTAAAAGGAGGACAGAGAGATATCATAGGATACAGAATCCTCTTTTCAAATCTGGTAAGGTTAATGCAAAGTTCACATTGTGGACACACAAGAAAAAGACCTAGACATCAATAAAACAAAAATTTAATTCATACAGGTTGGAAAAAATAAAAATAATCTATAAAATTGTTATGGGTACTTAGGTGCCATGATCAGTAACAATCGTGGACTGGGCCCAGAAACAAATACTATAATCCACAAAGCAAATGAGATTCCAAATCATAAACAAAGCACTTGACAAGAATAAACGCAGGATAGAAACAAAAACGATCATTTTTTTTCTGTCATTATGTACTTGTATGTAACAAAATATTTGACTGCTCTTCAGCAGAAAGACTGAAACAGAAATGCGATTCTATTACCATCCTTAACAGGAAGAACCTCGAGGGATTGGGAATAATGCGTACGGGTAAATTGGAATTGAATATTTTTCTCAAAGGTTATGATAACAAAATCCTAACAAATTAAACTAATTAATACTGTTATGTTCCGTTAGTTACGGTATGTGTTATCGACTACTTTTTACCACCTAGCGTTCTAACATCATCATTTTTCCCCCTTGATAACTTTGTCATCTTCACAGCTACTTCATCTTCTGAATGATTTATTTTTATTGTTACTAGTCAATAAATTTTTTATTTAAACTATGAACTAAATGGTATTTTGGAAATAATTTAGGAAGAAAGTTTTCGTTGTTTTTAATTAAAAATTCTTTTAATATGTCCTATTGGGCAATAAAAAATTGTGGTTCACACCATATTTAGAGTCCAGCAATCGCTCACTCATTCCCAGAGACCCTAAACGATGATTCTCCTGTTCCTCACATGAGATCCACCACGCTCCTCTACCAGGTATATCACCTGATACGAATCCAGATGAAGAACCCAACGCAGATAGTAGAGTCACTTGCGCTTAGTACATGATTGGAGAAACTGCTCGCTGCCAAGACCTTATAGAAAGTCACGAGGCCGCTTTAATCTTCGTAGAGATTATAGTGACGCGTGAAGCTGCATACGACTACTCTCGGAGATTCGTGTGACCGAATGAGTTTGATCGAATTTTGTGAACTTAAAAGTGAGATCAACGATGTATGGTGTAATAAATATGTTATGAAGGTTTTTGTTTGCTTTAGTAATAAGAAGAATTAAGTATTCTTCTCGGGAACATTGATTTGAAGGATTGGGTGCGCATGATGTTTGGCCATTTCGCTGTGCCCCATAACTCTAGTCCGTATTTGCAGATTTTTTTAAGAATTACATTGACTAGTTACCGCATTGGATACAGGAAGAGAAATAAAAATAAAAATAACTAATGGGCTGGACTTGAAGTGTAAAGTAAATATAATGTGGGTGCTTCTACCTTCATTGACTTCATTCATCGTTGGCTAAACCAATTCTCAACCTTGTCGGGGTCTCTTTAAATGTTATAGGATGCCGTTGCAAGATCCGGATGGGGTCATATGACCGCTGTGCCGTTAGCTAATGTTGCCAGAAATGTATTCGGAGTAGAAGCCACTTCAGTCTTGTAGGGGTTATCGCATAGAAGCAATCTCGAGTGACTAAAAACTGATTAAACGATTGTAAGAAAACTTGGTATTTTTTTTTATCATAGCATCTTTAGTTCATTTTGTTTTATCACCGAAAGAAAACCAACAACGTTAATACAAAAAAAACTTTTTACAATTCACTGGAATCTATTGAATCCTTGATTGATTTTTTTGGAACTATCTTTAAAATTCTTTTTGAGTTTTGTATTTACGTATTTAGCGTGACTTTAACAAGGGGAAAACATCAGAGCTTTAAATCTTAAATAGTTTCAAATATAGAGATCTTAAAATTGGCCTTTTTTCACGTTGATTTTATTTCTCCGTACATTCCGTTGTTGCACTTTAACCAATTACAAATTACCTTATTTCAAAGAGCAGTGGAATATAGTTTTAAAATTACAGATCAATTGAATCATATTTAGGATCGCTATCGTTGAACATACAGTTGATCGTGTGAATGAAAATGAATCATCTCTTTTTGGGATCAGCAATTACTTTTTGAAAAATTAATATTTTCTTAACTGAACCATTGGTGGCCACCTGGTACTAAAAATAGCGGTACTGGGGCACTCCTTACATCTCAAGGCCTAGGCCTTGACCACCACCCAATGGCCATGACAAAGAACTTCTCTTCAGCGTCCAACGGACTATCCCTTTCTAATGCTAAAATCTAAATATGTTTGTACTCACCAATAGCTCTGTAGAGAAGGGCAAGGAAACTCTACATTTTTGTTTCACTAAACAAAAGATTATTGAATAATATATTTTACCATTTTTCACTTACCGCGATATCATTATTACAGTTGATTTAAGTTACTGCATTCATCTAGTATATATTACATATTTTAGATTTATTTGAACGAAATGAAGGATGTAAAAGGGACGAAGCAATATCGAGGGATGCTCGGCGTGAGTTACTTAAGTGCTCACTACTGTGTATTTTTAATGAGAAATGCTTTATTTTATTCCTTAAAGCATTTTAAACTCAAAAAGACCCCATCACCTGTAAAATTCCAAACTACTTGCATTATGTATGTGCACTAAATAAGTCAGTCAGTTATCAATCAATCTGTATCAAATGTAGAATGACGAACGACTGCAATTTTAGTTTATTAAGCCCCTAAATAGTTTATTTCAAAAAATGTAAACATAAATAATAACGGGTTTAAAAGAAAAAAACACTTTTCCAAAAGTTATTGAATTCAGCTTCGCAACATTTAATTTGGCCCTAGCCTATTCAGTTGTAAAAAACCTACGCTCCAAGGGCGTCCTGACACGGGCTGGCAGCTAGGTATACCCACCATCGTCAAAACATATTCAGCCCTTTTTATATTGGTATTACTATGGAAATAAATAAAAAAAAAAAGAGAAAATATGGTTAATGAAGTTCAATAATTTTTTCCACCTTTCGTTCGCTAAAGGTAAATCTTGGCTGATAGATAAACAATATTTTATTCAATATCATTAATTAATAATTAAACTCCCTGTATTCGAGACAGTACGGTACTTAGGCTTCCATCTCCACAAACGACAGACCTGGAACCCACATACGAGACTAAAAAGACAAGAACTTAACAGAGGCTTTGGGCAACTGTACAGACTGCTCCAAAGGACATCCCATCTCTCAATAGAAAATAAACTACTAATCTACAAATTTATACTTAAACCAATCTGGACATACGGAATAGAGCTATGGGGGACAGCAAAAAAGTCGAACACTAAGCGTATCCAATCCTTTCAATCAAAAGTCTTAAGAACAATAGTAAATGCCCCTTATTATGTCAGCAACGAAACCCTTCATAACGACCTTAATATACCCTACATTCTAGAACTCATCCCTTCCAAGTTTATGAAACAGTAGCCTTTCCAACCACCCTAATCCTGTAGCACAGTCATTGCACTGCGCCACTCATTCCTATAATCCTCCTCGGAGACTGAAACGGCAGTGGCCTCGTGACCTGCTATAAACGCGTGACCATGGGAGTCCTGGCAATGGCCAGTTATTCCAATCATGTCCTGAGCGTTTGTGGATCTCGCGCTCTTGGTCAGCCTCCACTGGCTAGTATCCGGTGCACGGCTGACGGAGGAGCGTGGGGGACTTCCCAAGACTCCGCTTTCTCTTCGCATGTGGATTTGGGAGGTCTCTGGGCTGTTTGTAAATATTGTATGAGTGAGCGAGTGAATGATTAATTGTAAATATGGTATAAATGAGAGCATTTATCTTAATTACTTATTGCCTTATAAAAGACAGATTGTAATTATAGCACAATAAAGAGTATATTATATTATATTTAATAATTAAAAAGTCTAATAATACCTATTATTAGTTACAGCAACTGGTGTGCTGTAAATATGGTTGAGAAATAAATAATACAATATGTGAAGTACCATGAACAACAAGATTTTATTAAAAAAGAAAAAAACGTATTATAGATTTACAAAATGAACACAACCAAACTTAGGGATATGGATGACCAATTTACTCATTATTCCCTACTAACAGCGAATATCAAAATGAAAATATTACTTCTTGATATTATATATAAACACTTAAAAACCCTAAGTCTTAACAATTGAATATCCTTCAATATTGTAATTAACAAAACCAGAAAATTGAAAATAATTGCTTGGAACATTACTAATTAACTCAGTGTGGTTTTCAGTGCCCAGCGCCGAATGTGCTCTCTTAGGCAGGGTCCGCTGTCACCATCAATACTTCAGCGCCATACTCATTAGTCCAAGAGGTGCTGTCGCACGCGCCTCTACACAGTAAGTACCGCGTTGTTTTTCACATTAGGAAGCTGTGAAAGTGGGGCAAACAGTCCCTTTTTATTTTGCTATGTACCATCCTTAGTTAACATAAATGAACTATATGAAGATAATTCAGTGTTATTATTTTCAGATTTTACGTACAGATCTCTCTTAAATTGTATAATTATAACATACGCGAAAGGAGAAAAAGCTGTCAGCTAAACCTTTTAATCCTTCGTGTAGATTAGATCTGATAGTCTTTATAAGCATTTGCAGTTTCTTTTCCTTACTGTTAACTTATGATAACTTTTGACACGTCCATGTACTTAAAATAGCTTTTAAATAACTCCGGTAATTTTAAGTACTTTTCTCTATTTCTATAGATATATTACATCATCAATCTACTGTAATAATCAACGAATCAACAAATTCACAATTAGTATAAAATAAAATCTTCTTTAATTCTTCATAAGATATGGATGGGACACACGTTTCACCATATCGCTTGAATCACGTGATTTCTATTGTTGTTTCCCAAAATGGAATTTCTTTTTTACCTGTTTTAATATTTCATATATTATATTATGGGGACGTATAACAGAACTTTCTGTTATGGCCTAAAATAGCTTTGGAACTGTGCCTGGAGAGAGCTTCCTTGCCCACATATTATCCACCAGCTTGTTGGGGCTCACGGAAAGATTTCTAAGTGTACATATTGTAAGAATATTGGTAAGAGCTTGAACTGTGCGTATTAAGTGAGTAGAATTGTCTATAACGAAATAAAAAGCTCTTAAATCACAACCATTAACGCTGGAAAAGCTAATTGTGATTTTACAAATAAGTAAGTTTCTATAATAATGTGTTTTTATTTCCAAGCTTAACGGGAGAAGCTCTGTTATAACTTTGATGGGAGGAAATGAAAACATTGAGATACAAAAAATACGATTGTGATACATTCGTACATGGCACACATTCGCGATTGATACATGACGATGATACGCGATGATACATGTCGAGCGGATACGATGATACGCGATGATACATGTCGAGCGGACACCAAACAAGCGGCACGGGTACAGGTCGCCAGAGAGTCTGCAAGGAGACTGGTTTACAGGGCCAGAAGCCCTGGGTTAAATATCGTTTCTACTCCCTGCCAGGAGGCTGCGAGGGTCTAATTCGGCGGCGATTCCCGCGCACACCTGTCACGAGGCGCGTGACCGCTAGAGAGGCCTAAAAGGGTTGCTAAGTTTATGACTGTTTATGACTGCCAGGTGGTGACCCTTTCATGTTAATGACTGTTTATGACTGCCAGCCGGCGACCCTTTCCCGTTTATGACTGTTTGGCTTCCGCGTTTTATTGCTTAACACTTTACAATGATTTAAAATACATTTAGTTCATGTTATTTTACTTTTGCTTACAATATATATGCAATAGAGTATAGGGTGATTTAACTTATGTAGTTAGCGGTCGCTACAGTGACACTATAGATAGAACCAAATTATTAAAAGGCCAACACATGTATTTATCTACCAAAATTTTTGTTTGCATGTACACCTTATTTTTAATAATTTGTATTTTTATTATCATTATTTTGCATTAGCTGTGTTTTTATACAAGTATCTATTCGATACAAAACTATTTCATTTTGTCTTTAAATTGAACTAATTCGTTTATTTTTCTTATTTGTTAAGATATTGTATGAGTCAATTCATTAATATTTACAAAGTATTGTGGACTTATTTGTAACTTTTTATCCACATATTAATCATATGTCTACAAAGTATAACTAATTTTGTCTTTAAAGTAAAACTATAAACCGTTAAGATAATGTGCAGTGTTTTTTATAGAACTTTTACCTAACTTTTGTAAAATTGTTGTGCTTTGAAGCTCTGTATTCGGAGTTAATGAATTAAATTGTAGAAAATATTGTGATTTACAATAAACTGTTTTAACAACACCTTGAAATATAGTTGATTATGTTTTAATTAATCACTAAAATGGAAAGTATGTAAAAAAAATTAAATGCAAAAATTCAGTCTTATTACGTTTTTGGTAAATATTTTAGCAATTTACAAACATTTTCATTTTTTGAAAAGGAAGTTTTCCCTATATTTCAGTAGAATAATTTTTATTTCATTATTATTGATGTATCAAAACTTCAGATGTAAATTTTTTTTTTAAAAATGAAAGTCCACTAACCTATGGATCAACTAGATATGATATTCTAAACTTGTTTGTAGACCAATCTCTTGAGGGAGAACTCGATGAGTTATAGAACATTAATTTTGGCTTTCATGGTTGAACATTATTTAGATAAACATTAAATTTGTGTAATAATATGTGTAGTCAATGGTATACACAAATCAGTCATTTTAAATATTATATGCACAGGTGGTCTGAAAAGTTTCCGACCTCAACATGAAGATGATAATAAAATAAATAAAAGCTAAAATAAATAAAAGCTTTGTTAGGTCGGAAACTTTTCAGACCACCCTCGTATCTTCAAAAATTTGATTTTCCTTTAATTAACTGATTTTTGTTCATTTTTTAAATGTACACACACATATATATGTATTTTTGTTATTTAACCAAAATTTATAAATTATTATTATTATTCTTTGGTCATTTTTCCCTTCACCCTTTGACGTTGAATATTTTATTTCAGCCTATAAAAGTAAAGCAAAATTTTAGCATCTGATCATTTATACAGAAGGAGCAGATTTTAAGAGTGTGGAGGTTTATCCAGTCATAATGTTTTATTATCTGTTAATTCAGCTGAAGATAGCAACAGCTTAATATTTATATATTAGTAAATAATTTTTGGTTTCAGAAGGGATAGGGTTCACTTTAAAATTGCTATGGGAGCAATCTTCTTTTATACGATTAGTGCTGATTGTGGAAGGGTATACTCGTAATTAAATAATAAATCTTCCATCATGATGATGGATGGACCACATAGAGTTGCCTTGCTACAGGATACAAATGAAAGTATTAAAATTAAATTAGATTCCCTAACATGAGACACTATGAAATAAATAAGAAGAAATAATAAGCAGGTGCATTTTACCACCCCCTTCATACCTCCTAAATAAAGCCAGTCATATAGTGACGTAGGAAGAGTTAGCAAACCTATTTTAAAAGTCTAAAATAATATATAAATTATTTCTAATGTAATAGGTTTTTTTACACCATCATTATGTAAGTATTTTAATTATTTGTTACTAATGGGTCAAATTATTACTTTTTTCATTTTAATACCACATAAAATGGTTGGACCATTTTGGGCTAAGTGCAGCACAGCAGTTTTAATTTTTTAAATAGCTTTCATTTAATGTTACTTTGTTACGTTATTTTATTTGTCTCTTTTGCACAGGCGAGGTTTTTGTCATATTACTTTTCATTTAATCTACTGAAGATGACAGCTTAGAGATGTTGAAAACGTTATTGGTGAATAAAAGCTACATTATGGAGAGACAGAAGATTTATTATTATTTTTGGTTTGTCTTTATTTGCGGTACAGTAGTGCTGACACAAGGTATCTAATTTATCTGGATTTTTGATTCATACTAAACAACAAAGCGGATGGTGTAGTTTTATTTTAACATTTAAGATTTTTCGGAAGCTACTGGGAAGCTAATTAAGACTTGAAATTCTGATTTTTCTATGTGGTTGAGGACAGATAAAAGAGGATAACACAGAACATAACAGAAGATATTTTAAAAAAGTAAAACTTAGAGATAAATCAATGGAAATTGCTGATTCAAACACAATTCCAATAGGGCCTAGTCACTGCTCAAATTTTTTTGAATTGATGAAAAGTAAATTTTCTTTGTTTGATATGGCTCAATAACAATCCAAATCAATACAATTCCTAGTTTAAATGATTATTATAGATTTCTTGAGGGGTCCAAATATTAGCTATTTATAATTTATATATTTTTGCTTAAAGAGATTTTTGTTGAATGGGGTAATATCACGATAAAATTAAAAGGTCGAAATACTCGATAGTTTTTACAGAATAATTACTCTTTGAGGTAATGAAAAAAAAATCAAATGGTGAAATAACAGTACTTGTTATTCATGATTTCAATAATGCTGACGTAAGCTTTTCAAGTCCAACATTGTTACTTAAATTAAAACTGTTATAACCATATCAAATAATTTATTTAACATTTTAGTGTTCATGGAGCTCACTTATTATCAAGCCAATACTACAATACTTTTTATTCCACTTTCAGAGTTATCTTTTCTATCAAATAATTGTATGGAGATTCATTTTGAACAGGAATTCACTTAAACTGACATAAGCAGACCAATTTCTTAGTAAACAATTCATTGCTTTGAAACAAATCTTTATAAACATATGAGAGGTGTTCTAGGTGAGGACTGGAGACTAGATACAATACTTAACAAAACTCTTGTATTTCTAGAAAGATACAATGTTTCTAAACCATGGATTTTGAACATAGTTTACATTCCTTTTTAATTTTTTGAGAAAGTTGAGAGAAGGCTGTTGCTACATAGAGATCATTGTGAAGGTATGTGATGTAGAAGTTTACCTTTAAAATCTCAAAAACAAATCGATTTGTTAGGATGTCATTACTAAAACTGTAGGCTTAATTTGTGTAATGATTTCAATAAGGTTATGCTGCCTGCATTAATTTCATTTTTAAGTATATAAAATGATATATTCATTATAACAATCGAGTTTTAAAGCAATTTTGTTTAAATGCTAAATTTACTGATCTACCTTTATTGTAAAAAATTCATAAATATCTCCACTATTTTCTCAAATATAACTTTTTTATCTTTTTTTTCAGGGATTAATCCCCTCAGTAGTACGCTGGCAATGGTGGAAAGTAAAATCAGCCATATTTAAGACTATCCAGCAGATTTTCAAATTTTACACTAAATCATTATAATTATAATAAAATAAAAATATTATTCAAAATTACTATGAAAAATCTTTAGAATTGAGTGATTATCTTTTTTCTTTGAGATCTAATCATTCAATTTAGAATAGATTTCAGTTGGACAAAAATGTATCATCATTCAGAAACGACAATAATGCAGAAATAATATTTTTTAATATGAACTAGAAAATTCCCCCTTTAAGAAGAAACTTTCTAGTGAACTTAGTGGTCATTGTAACTGCTTCATGAAGGTTCTGGGTTCAAATCTCTAGATAGACAGCGAATTTATTTTATTTTACAAATGGATGTGAGTGGATCCTGATGGGATCGTTTGCTTTTCCTGACCTCAATAGGTGTAAATAAATGATAACATTATTGTTTTAGATTTGTTAAGGATGAAACTTTGAAAGTTGTAAACTTCTCAGAATTAATTAAAATTAAGACATTAAATCTTGATTCCTCTAATACAATTACTCATAACTTTTCAAAACAGCTTTTTACAACTTTTTTGGGTTCATCCCAGACCCTGAAGATGACTGTAACACCGTTTAAAGTTTTAACTCTGAGATAAAAAAGACATTGTGTACAGGCAATCCTTTTCTTTTATTATATAATTATATATGGCTTATATCATGACTTATTGCTTTAAGAAGTATAAAAATTAACCATTTTCTGATTTAAATTTATTCTCTAGAACTTTTTTTATGATCTTGATTTACGTATTAATATTTATAAAAGGTGTGGTTACAAAAGAAACCTTGAGATATTACTAATTGTTTTTATTAAAGTTCTAATATAAGATGATTAAAGTATAAAAGCAAACAAAAATAATGAACTTGAATGAAACATGCGATGCCCAAAAAATTGTGAACGTTAATGATCTTTACTATGAATAGATTAAAGCCAACATTTTCACCAGTTATCTTGAACTCAACCACAAATAATGGGTTGCTACTTCTACGTGTTTTCTGGCAAAAAGTCCGACAAAGGTAAGAAACTATCCCTTGGTAGAAACAATTAAAATAATAACAATAAAATAAAATAAACAAGTGCCTTATTGCTTCATAAAAAAAATCTCCAAAGTTATACATATTAAATTACATCAATAAGGCGTATGGAATATGTAAAGAAAAAAAAAACTGACTGAACTGGTTTCAAACATAGCACCTCATGATCTATTGCCAGGAGCTCTTACCAGGTAGGCTACCCTATGTTGAATGATGAGAGATAAGGAGATCTGGCATTAGAATACTTATAATTATTTTCTTAATTTAATAATTGTTAAAACAGTGGGATTACATGCCACAGGTAATAATGGTAAATATATAACTTAACAGTTTGAAGATTCAATCCAAGCTTCAATATTTAAGATATGTCATATGGGTCACAAGTCAGAAATCACAAATTACCTAATAGCCTTCTTAATACCAAATAGTATTTCTTGTAAATCATAAGTTATAATATTGATAACACTGATTATATAATATTGTATATATGATAATACTTAGTTGCATACGCAGCATTATTTTTTTAATTGTATTTACTGATCAGCCATACTTAATATAAATAAGGTAATAATTGCCAATTAAAGGGAGGTTCTGAAATCCCATGGTCCTAATCATTTCCATTGTTTTTTTAATGTAATCATCATTATTCATTTAGATTTGATACAAGTCGAGCAACAAAACATATTTCAAGGGGACCAATGGGACACAAATCGGGGGGGGGGGGAAGGATAAAATATTGTTGACCCCTAATGTTTTTTTAGAATGAGCTGAACTATATTGGTGCCTAATGTAGTCTGAATTAACTGTAAAAAAGATTGTAATTTTTTTTCACATCACACCCTCCAACATGATGTTCTACTTTATCAATCCTATTATTAGCTTCAATCCCTTTGAATATGATTCTATTTAGTTTTTTCTTTGTGTGATCATAATAGAAGGGACTATTGGCTTGGAGATCAACAAAGTAATATTGGTGAATTCTTTGTAAATAAAAAACAATCTATGATCTAAAAATCTTTCCATCATCTGCCTCAATTCAAGCCAGGTTTTTTTTTTAAAGTTCCTATCACCCCTCCTTCTTATGAACTCCCCGATGTCTTCATAGTCTGTATTTTTACTCACCCTTAAATCTTTCTTTTTCAAGTATTGGGTCTTTAACTTGGGAAATATAGGTATGTAAGCAGCAATCATTTTTATATAAGACTTCTACTTCTATTTACTTGATTATATTTTCCAATTCATCAAAAATGGGGCCAAGATTTGAAAAGGTGGATCATTTATTAACTCTCATTTCACGATTATCAATATTGGTCAGGCCTTTACATTAATGTGAGACTTACATGAGACTTGAAATTATTGTTAAAAAAGTATACTTATTTATTTATACAACTATAAACCGCATATATACTGCCACTACTCTATGGTTTTATAATAAAGAGCTGGCAATGTTCTGGCTGTTATTCTGGGGTATGTCATGGTGCACTAGTTGGTATCAATTTTGAATGGAATCATGAAAACTCATAAAATTGGATTAGCAGGCGGTGTCTAACTTTTAAATGGACGGTGAGTCAGGGATGATTGGTAGTAGTGGCTTCTCTTCGCCGAGTTCTTCACTTCAATAAAAAAGTATGCGGAGTTCCTTCAAAAGTTTGTCTCTACTATTAATATCTGCTGGGTATGATGGCTTTCATACATGCTTGTCACTTTGAGCCAAAAGGCCCTATTTGAAGGAGATAGCTATTCGTTTAAGAATCAGCCCTCTCTTAGCCAACTAGCAGCAAGTTGGTTTATCACTCTTGAAGTGAATGTAACATAAGTTTCGCTTCTGTCCCTCGACTGAGACTATAAAATTTGTAAATACCTACCTCCAGGCCTTTCCACAGGGTCCCACTGAGTAATAAAGGCAGATTTGAAATTGCCCCAAGTTAAATATGGGCTAACAGCAGTGATGAACCACAATGCTGTCTGTCGTCTTGGATGGGTGGCTTAGAATGATTACAAAAGATCCTCCTAGGCTATCTTCTTCTCCTAAGTAGCACAGTATGGCATTGCACCAGGATTTTCGGTCTGCTCCTTGTGCTTTAGGATTGAATTCTGAGAGTTTTATATCAGGTTTGCACTTACTTGTGTTCGCCAATTGTATAATTATTGACTCCATAAACCGAGGTCCTTCCGGGACCATCCCCCCTTCTCTTTCTTTCTGTTCACATAGTACATGGTGTCTCACTAGATGACATAGCAGTGTACAGCAGCAGCATGAGTGCCAAGGTAGCTCTAAGACAGGCTGAAGCAGCCTGTAACCAGATCAGTGAGAGATTGGGGAGACTCAATATCTCTGTAAACGCGGGTAAGACTGACTGTGTAATTTTCTCTTTTCAAAAGGGAAAAAGCCCGCTCCCTACTAGTTACATAGTAGGAACAGAGAAAAATTCACCAGCCAACAACCTAGTATATCTGGGAATTAAAATGGACAGACACCTCCATTTTAGTAACCATTTTGCGAAGAAGTTGAAGCATACACGCATGAAGTCTTACCGGCTTACGCACTTATTAACTTCCCCCAATCTATCACTGCGTCTCAACTATTGATATACAAGAGCATACTAAGGCCTACTCTGCTGTATGGTGCACCACTATTTCGTTATCTGACGTATACGACAGCTAAGAAACTCCAACAATTCCAAAACGGTATACTGATGAAAGTAGTCAGAGGTACTTCATTCGAGCAGCGAAGAAACAGTGAGCTGCATGAGATATTTGAGCTGCCTACGGTGGATGAATTCATCCAGCGTAGACATATCAAATTTTTCGACTCATTACAGTATCTAACAAACCCGGTGTTTAACACTATAACCCCCGCTCCGTTCCCCCAACGATGGCAGGACGCTGTCGCGGCTGGAACACTCTAGTCCTAGGTTCTAGGTAGAGATTTAGTTTGTTTTGTTTTGTTCCTAGTGTTTAGTGTTGGTGTCGGTGACAAATAGAAGGTGAGCATCATCACCTAGTGTTTTAAAAGAACAATGAACTATTAACGACAATAAAAATTTATTATATTTAAGCACTCCGCCAAATGCATGTAAATGCAGTAAGAGGAGAAACATGTAATCCAAATATTTTGTTATTTTTCTTTTTTGTACATTGTATTGTTTTGTTGAGGTTTTGAAATTAAAAAAAAAAAAAAAAAAATTTATACATTACGTTGAAATTTTCATGTCAATTTGTTATTGTTATGTAACCCAGCCTCCTTCGAATGCATCTGCGCATCGCAGAAAGAGGAGAAATTTGTAAATTGAAATTTTCTAAATTGTCAAAAATGTTACAATTAATTAAAGGGGTTTAGAAAAAAAAACACCACCAGTAAGGTGAGCCTCATCACCTAGAATTGTATATATTATTAAAATATTTATTATCATATATTTTAATAATATATTTTTTATATAATTTATATTTTATTTTTAATCTTGATACTTTTACTTTTATCTTAAGGTTCTGTTAATAAAAATAGGAAACTTCTGGTAAAGGAATAATTGTTCATTACACATATTTTCATTAAAATTAATATACAAATAAATACGTACGTAATAATAGAATACTATTAAAACTAAAATTAAAATGGTACCTTACAACTATCGTGGCTGGCCAGCTGTTCTTGGTTGAATTCTTCGTGGTGCGTCCTTTGTTTTAAGAGAGTGGACCAGGTCACAACTGCTATGAATGTAAAAAATAAAATATCTGTTTACTCAAATGACATAACGTAGAGGTCATTTGGATCATAAATGAAATTGATAACCAGTTAATAATTTTTGTTTCATTTATCTATTTAACTCCTTATTTTTTTTTTGTAACAGAAAATAGTCCACCGGGTAATTAATAACATAACTGCATGACGTTGTATGAAGTCATAATTTCAATTTACAATCAAGATGAAATGATTAACATATTATAAATACAAACCACACATGGTTTATTTGATGGAACATAGTTATGTATGTAAACAAAGGGCATAAAAGATCACCTATTTATAGGTTACAACCTTTTTCTAGCCTGAGTGAATATGCTGAATTTATTTTGTTTGTCAGCCTGTAAATTAAATCTTTTCTCCAAGTTGAGAATTAACTGATCCAGGCCTGCTTGACCATCCCAGCTCTAAAAACCATACACCTGGCGTTTACTGTTGCACAATATATCTTACTTATGCCTATGTATAATGCATAACATAAATGTACATTTATACATTTTGGATATATTATGTATGATTTAAAAAATGCAAAAAAATCATTTCAAACCAACGAAACAACTTTACTTGTATATTATAAAATATACAAAAAGGAAGGAAGTCTATGGTTTTTCCTTTACACTGGTGAATTATAGATAATATAATAATTCTTCAAAGAGGATCAAATTTTAGGAACAAATAGAAAATCAAATCATATAATAAATTATAACATTGTGTAGAATGTTAAATATTTCATCAATCAATAAAATGATAACTTTGACTGGATGAATAAACAGGTCATAAACAAGTTTTGAAATTAACAGATCCAAGAATTTAAAAGTCAATGATCAAATGTATATTATTAACCTTGGAACAACACACTCATTTTCACAATAATTTGTTTTCAATAGTAATATGGGAAGCCATAACAAAGGTGATATTTGCCAAATGTCTTTTAGCATTTATCACAATTCATGTTTATGTTATTTATCAAAGTTATATTATTATGTATATATTATTATATTATCAAAGTTTGTCATATAAGATGAGATTTATTTAAATATTTGAGTAATATGTTGGATTTTATTAGAGAGTATTACTGTCAAACTGTTAGGATATTTATAATTAGCACTGATTGGCAGTTAGTAAGTAAATGTTTAACAGTGGATTGTCACAATATTTGCATTGTGTAGGTTCTTTTGTAAAGAGTTATGTACACATCTCTTGTGTATGTCCTATTTTTAGTCTAGTTAGTACAGTTACTTCAGGAGTGTTATTCCTAAATGATGAAGCCTATGGCTAGACTGTGTATTTAATTTCTTCGAGCTTGTCGACTGTTGAGTAGTGCCAACTCCCTTATATTTTTTTCTTTAAACTATGCTAAAAGTGTACATAGGTCTTATTTCAGTAAAGAAAGTTATTGGAAGACCTGTTGACACTTTTGCAGTCTCATCTTCCCTCAATCCCATTAGGAGTCTCAACTTCTGCTTACTTCTATATTAGCTAACCTTAATAAAATACGAAATATTTATATTAGAATAGTATATCTGGAATAAATTTTGCTTATTGTTTTCAACGAGCATAATGAGTATGAACATATGATAACAGTCTTCTGTTTTCTGTTTTCATCAAGCCCTGTACATATTCCTGCAAGTTTTGCTTAATAGGAACGATGTTAAGCCGGTAGTCCTTTTTTTATATGAAGTCATTGGTGTATTCTGCCTCACCGACACCTTTATTTGATTTGGCTCCCTCAGTACATTAATATTTCATACATAAATTAATTGACATTGCCGCTTTTTTTAGTGTTTTTTTCAGTCACTTATTTTTGTATTATTTTCATTAAATTTATTTTATATAGTAAGGAAAAAGAGGGCTAAATAAAATTGAGCTTAGAACAAAATTGTGAAATACTAAAATCAGTCTCATTGTTTAAATAGATTGGGCAATTTTCATTATTTACAGCATAGATATTGTACTAATTTTTACTTTTGCACATTTTAATTTGAGCTAAAATGAGATTTAAAGAAATAAATTATGATACACATTGCTCCAAAATAAATGTATTTAATAATTTTATGCCTAAAATCAGAGGTGGGTTCCCATTAAAAAATTCAATATGAAATTAATTTTTGAAGTTATATACATAAACAAAGCATTATAAATAATTACAGCACTGTTTTCATTAAATGTCTTCTTGCTTTGGTAAATATGGTCAAAATCTTATTATTTATGAGAAAAAGATTTTCCGCTGAATATTTAGACCTGTCCTTATCAGCGGAAGATGGAAAAGGAGGACCAACCTTTAGAGATTTATAAACTCTATGGCGAGTCCCAACATTGTCTCCATAGTAAAGCAAGTCATATAAAGGTGGGCTGGTAACATGACAACGTTGAATGAGGTGCACCAAGGGAACTGCTGATGGAAGTCATCCACGGATAAAGAAGGGCTGGCAGGCCAAGACTTCACTGGATTGACTCCTTGGTCAGTGACGCAAGGGTGGGCCTTGAAGTCCATAACTAGATGGCAGCAGCACTAGACCAAGACTCCTGGCGGTTGCTGCTGGTGCACTGGTAATTAGTTGGAACTAAATTATTATTTTCATATCAACGCTTGGTGGATTTGTGTCTGTGTCAAATTGTATTAGAATATCTTAACTATGACAGAGTTGTTTAATCAAGAGTATTCTTCAAGCCAAAAATCTATATAATAATAAAATGTATTACACAAATTCTTATTCTGCAGAAATTCACATGAATGTCTGGCTGAAAAAAAAAATGAGTAGATTATATAGTAGGTGATGAAGAGGTGATATCCATAACTAAATAAGAAAATACTTCTAT
Organism: Acanthosoma haemorrhoidale; assembly: GCA_930367205.1. Taxonomy (NCBI): domain Eukaryota; kingdom Metazoa; phylum Arthropoda; class Insecta; order Hemiptera; family Acanthosomatidae; genus Acanthosoma; species Acanthosoma haemorrhoidale. Next base: position 51,806,995 of record OV884011.1, read on the forward strand.
CAAGCAAGTACTGAAATGAGTTCTCTACAATTTTTTTTTCTAATATAATATACAAGCCATCCTTTTGTTTAACTTAATTAGAAATTAAATGATTTTTGTTTCAGAGATGTTGTTCAGAAATATTACTTGGCAATAACTTGAAAGCAATAATGGAAATATGAGACAGGTGCAGTAATAAAATAACTTTCTAAATAAGGCTTAGCCTCTTCTGAAGTATTTTCTATTCTTTCCTCATCACTTACAATAAACAATTTTTTATCTATTCAAGTATAACTTGAATTTGATTAATGGTGAAAGCCAAATCTTTCAAATCCCAGAAGATAGCTTTAGAAGCAAAATGTTTGTTGAAACTCATTTAAAAACAATATAATATAAAGTTATTTGTCTTCTACTTTTTTTTTTTTTTTTTTCCCTTAACTCCTATTTTCAATATTTTTTAACAAATTTTTAATTATAAACTAAATAATATAAAATAATTGTTGGTGGCTCCCTTAACTGCATTAGATGCATTTTAAGGGGTTATTATCCTAAAACAAATATGATCTTTTTGTGGTTAATATTTAATACAATGCAACAAGACAAGGTGATGGGGCTCATCTTTAGGATTACTTTTTTTTTTCTACTGACTCCCAACATAATTTTATTTATATAATGCTTCGACTTTTGAACGGTATTGCTCATTCTAATTGATCTACATTGACATCTTTCATGCATATATATCATTTTTAATGAGCACATGCACAAACAAGACTTCCATCAGGCCCTATTTTTGGCCTTCCTTGACTTTTTACCAAAACCTGTAGAACCGCCTTTTGGAAGTTTTCCATGGACATCCATTTGAGTATCCATACCACATTAATCTTTTATTTCAATCTCTTATAAAACATTTTCTCTACATCCATTACTTTTTTTATATGAATATTCTGCCTCTTCCATAAAATCCAGCCACTCTAAGCAAGAAGCTTGTTTTGAAGATTTTTATGAAGGGTCCAATTATTTACCCTACATATACACCCTACACCAAGCCTTTCCCCCTTCTTGATAGCTTCCTCCATTTTCAGTCCAAGGTGGACAATCTGACCCAGTTAGGACTTCCTCGGTCTTCGGATGAGGGTGGGTTCCATCCAATGGGACTACTTTAGATCAATTTCTTGGGTTCAAGGTTTATTTCTATTCCACCAAACAACTATAAAACCTACATTTATTTTACCTACAATTGAATAGCATGTCTGGTCATTCCTCTGGACGGCCTTGATAATGATGCAGCACCATTTCTCTTATATTTATCCTATTTGACTGTCTTGCTTATCAGAGTACCAGGTTAGGTGTAAGCTGTATGGTCTCTGTTTCACACCAGCTTCGAATCTACTAGTTTAGAGATTGACATGATAAAGCTAAGTACTTTACAAGAAATACGAGAGGTGCAGAAACATATTTTATCACCATCACCTTAATAATTCTATGGAGCTCAAGGTATCGATATTTTATTCTAAGTCTAAAAATTTCAATCTGCTGAGCGTAGATTTTGTTTATATCTGGGTTTCTATTACCTCTTTTCAATGCTTGTTAAAAAAGGGTTTTTAGTTGCCTAGCTAATAAATTATCCAATGATTGAGGTGAAAGTACTTAGATGTAAACACCATAGAGTGTTTAGCGTACCCAATGCAGTATGGAATGCTCGAGGCTATTCCGCAGGATGTCTAGCTTTACTATTGCTTGATACAGTTGGTTTTACCGTCATGGCAAACACCGCGGTCACTCAGTTAGGATACCATCTGATGTGGGCAACAGATACTAGAATGAAGTGAGCTCGATTGTAGCCTGGAAGAACTAAATTTTGTTTCTTCACAGGAGAGAAGGCTGTAACCAGTATATGATCTATTTTTAATTTGCTAATGCTTTAGCCGCCTCCTCCTGATCATATCTGGTTACGCAATGGCGAAAAAATCTGAAATGAAAAAAAAATGCCATTTGCAAACAATTTTAGACAGACTGTAATTCCTCTTGATAAGACCGTTTTAAAGCCGTTTAATTTAAAGGCAGGTCTTCTGCCTTCCGGTAGATAGCCCGGCATCCGGACCCGAGCATTCCGGTAAGTGAAAAAACTAATCACCACGGCTGTGGCAGAAAAGGACTACTAGTGGGGGATGCTTTTGCGGAATGTAAACCAATTGAAAAAGTTCAAATTTTTTTTTTGTGGATTTTAGCGAGCTTAGCAGTAATATTTTGTACTGTATTTGTGAAAATGACCCAGTATCGCACTCAATTACTATTTGCAAAGACTTTTTGCACTGTTTACTATTTGAAGTTTAGAAATATGATATTTTAGGTTAATTACGGAACGAAAAAGAAATTCAAGTATACCCCCAAATTCTAATGAGTGGTTTTGGTTTATAGCTCTTAAATCAACCAAAAAGCACTCATTAGACTTTTAAGCTTGCTATTTAGCAATATTTATTTTGGAAAAAGCGATTTTTAGAGGTTGGTGTAGCTAAAAAAATAAAATGTATTGTTTTCCAAAATTACTGGGGAATTTTTCAGTCATTCAATATTTAATAAACTTAGATAATTAAATAATAAAACAGGCCTGAACCCGCGTGCTACCTATTTCCAAAATCAAAATCTCTAGGTAGCTCTTCGCAATCTGCAACATTCATTTCGTTTTGCTTATTAAAAACGAATTTCTTGCTCATGATTAGAGACCGGATCTATGTGTGATTTCAGATTTTGTTTGCTTGGGTTAGCGTCTTTAAAACCATTTATCTATCCGCTTTATGACCTAAGGAAGCTCTTTTCCAAATTTTATTTTGCATGGAATGGCACATTGTGGACTTCTTGAGTTAAATTTCACGAACCCGGGTTTATTGCATCATTGTTTTACGCAGACAATTTAAAAAAAAAAAAGAAATTCAAGAACGAATTAGAAGGAAGTGAGACTTAATTGATTATAAAAGTTAAACTAAATTCTTAATTCACCATCCATTACATTCTATTTAACATTTATTAAATCACATCTATCCACCCTGTCAATTGCTCCCACAAGGTTGGAATCCAGAAATCATAACTTATATTCTCAGATTGAACTTCTTGAAACTGTTCGAGAGATTCTAAGAAAATAGAAAACGACAAGGGAAGGATTTTAAATGCAAAATTCGACTCCGCGGTTGAAAAAAACGGTAAAACAATTTAATTATTCATTACGCATTAACGGAAAATAGATTGACGATGACGGCAGTCAGCAGGACCCTTTTATAATCGCCTGCTGCTAAAATTGCCCGATAACTTCGGTTAATGAGGAACGTTCCTTTTCAGTGTTGAAAAACATTTTCAGTGACAGACAACACTTTTGGAAAAAAAAAAAATTGAAATGAACAACATCGTAATGTTTTATGAAAGTGTTAAAAATTAACCTTTTCTAACATTGTTTATTTATTTTAATTTTGGATTTTTTATACCTCGAAAATCCGGTCTCTACTCATAATTAACAAAACTAGTGTATTAAATTAATATTTAGATCTAGGTCGCGTGTTTAAATTAACCCTGAGTGTGTATACTCCTTATTCCGTGGTTTTTTGGTGTCTTGTGCCAACACGAGCAGTTAAGGAGAAGTAAATAGAGCGACCATCAATGAGAAAAAATTGGCTATGTAGAAATGGTTTTAACAATTTTCTATAAGCTCGGATGTTTGATCCTCTCACCACTTATAATCCGGATTTCGGATAAATAACCCGTTTGGTATCCAACTTTATCCACCTGAACCTAAAGCGAACACGGAGCTAATTACAGTTTAATCAGTTTGACGGCTGGGCAAATACTGAATGTTTAACAATCAGCTCCAATCAGCCAAGTGGGCCTTAGGTTCGGTTGATATTAATCAACAGTTGATTTCACTCAATACTACGCTGATTATTAATTGGAGTAGTGTTACATGCCGTATGCATGCCATTTCCCCATTTCTCGCTGAAGCTAATAAGCTACATCATTTCCAGCTACACTTCCTGGACAATATCACTAAGTTTTCATTATACCCTGTCCAAAAAGTTAGAAAAAAACTTGTTTTAAAGAAATAATAAATATAATTCAATTTAAAAAGAAAGTTATCAGTCTGGGACGAATTCCCCTGAGAAAAAACAAACATGGGCGAAAGTTTGCCTCGACCAGCTTCGTGAGAACAAGTTATATAACGTAGTTAAACCAAATACACAAATTGATGAAAAATCTCAACCTGAGAAAGCATGCTATTAACGCACTGGGGGACAAACATTATATAAAGCATCAAACAGCTCAAAGTATTTAAAATTGTTATGTTCTAATTGGGAGAATAGCAGTCATATAGTCAATAGCTTCTGTAAAATTAGTGAGTTGGTGAAATTTTAGACTGAAGTAAAAAATTAATAGTCTAAGCTCATTTTCGAATGGACTGTTAATTGTGTGGTAAAAAAATGAAACAAAAGGAAGGGGCTGAGGAATGGTTCATGACCCTCTCAACAGATCGCACTGCCCCCTACAACAGTTCAGTTTAATTCAAGTTTATCATAATCTTAACGGAATCTATTATTTGTAATTACATAATTCTATCTATTATTTATTAAGGCAAGTTGTATCGAAAAATGAATACAAAAGGTTAAGAAAGCCCTTTGAACATTCTTTTTTTTTGTTTTTTTTCTCTTTCAAAACGTTTTTATTGATAATATATAAAATGAACAAAAATAAATAAATAAATTTGAATTTACATCTTTCTCCTCTTGCTGCATACACAGATGCATTCGAAGGAGTGCATAAAATATAATACATTTTCTTTTTGATGTTGAATATTGTTTACATGCATCTACCACAGATATCACATGTAATCACATGGGTGTATACACATCCATTTTCACATTATTTACGCTTGTGCATTGTTCAAAGTGCAAAATTCTTTTTAATAAGAACTTGTACGAACAGCTAATAATGGATCAAGCCTCAAGTGAACCTAGAAAGAGCAAATGGGTTAGATTGTTTTCTGCCACTTCAGTAGTTTTAAAACACACTAATTAAATTTAACACTAATAGAAATGTTTCGGAGAATTTAAAACCAGATGGATGACAACCGTGCTAATGTAATGCTTCTATAATGTGGGAAATTCTAAACCCTTCAATAAATGTGATAGGAAATCTAATATCTGGGATAAAGAGAAAAATAATAGTATCATATTTTGTACTTTTTCTTCGGTGTGTAAATCATTCTCCGGATAAGACCAAGGGCCTCGGAACACGACACACAACATCCCAAGTGTGACACTTGTAAGGTGTATACCAAATAGATATGAGCTCATTCTTAACCTAAATCGAATCATGTATCTATGGCCTCACATGGAAAAACTATCTAAGTTTCATTTTAGTAAAAAATGAGGTAATTGTAAATGGACAAATAATCAAAGCGCGTATGATTATTTCTATAACCACTTCTCCCATCAAAATTGCACACATAACATAAATGTTGACGTGAAACACTTGGTAAGTCATGATTGAAAACTTGGCAAGTCTCATTCCGATATAAATATTAATAAATTGTACTAATTATTTGAAGTAGAATATATTTGACCTATTTATAACGAACTGTTGAGTTATTAACATTGTTTTTCTGTAAAATTTGTTTTTTATGACCCATCGGTTTATTCGTGGAGTAACTGTGGCTATAAGGTAATACCAAACCCAGCAAGCATTAAAGTATTGCGGGTTATGTGTGCATTATTGAATCTCCGAGTCAGTTTCTTAAATAATTTTTTAAAGATTCTGAACAATATTTGATTTTCATAAAAAAAAAAAACACTATGCTTTGCATAATTATAATCATCACGTCTCCTCGCAAAAGCCCGAGAGAGAGTGTGTGTGTGTGTGAGAGAGAGAGAGAGAGAGAGAGAGAGAGAGAGAGAGAGAGAGAGAGAGAGAGAGAGAGAGAGAGAGAGAAAGAGAGAATTTATTTATTTGATTTTATGTACATGGTTACATTACATATAGTTTTCAGACGCCAGTCCACCCTAAACAAAAACTAAAACACAATTGATACCTAAAAACTAAAATGTTCATTTATTTATATGTACGGAAACCGAAACAAAACCTACCACTAATACAAGTTCTACTTCTTGAGGATAAAATAATTGTCTTTATTTATCTTATAGTACTTTTTGTCTAAATGGTGGTTGTTACTATTACAGTTTTAAAAAACCTTTGAGGTATTTCATTTACTACATTATAATTGACGTCAATGTCAATAGTATCATGTAGTCGGGAGATGGTAGCTTCGATGAATTTGTTACTATCCTTATGAATTTATTCTGTATTATCTGCAGTTTCAGTTAGTTAATAGAACAGGTAATACTCCAGGAAGACGTTGCATAGATTAATGTAGATTTAAAAAGCATTTTATAAACTATTGCTTTATATTTTATCGATGTTTTGCAGAGGAATGAAATCAGCAATGAGATTACAGCATTGCTTGTAGCTCTAATAGAAATTTATGTTAGGTGTAACGTTTATGCCTTAATCAAAAATTAGCATTGTCAGCCCTGATGGGGCTTTTAAGTTAATTATTTCCTAAAATGGAATTGTTTTCGTTTTTTAATATATACATTTTTTTTATCCCATCGGTGGAAGTTTGAGTGTTGAGTTTAGAAGGGTTTCGATTCTTCTCCAAAATATTTTTTCTTTCATAATTAGTACTCGGAATGATTTAAAAAACAAAATAATGGATCGTTAGAAAAGATTATTATCATAATCGTATTTTAATTACAAGCAGTTTGATAAGTATTTAAGAGTTTCACACGTCCAGTTACTACAATCTGTAGACAACTGTAATGTCCTTCGTTGTTTACCTATATTTTTTACATCAATTTAATTATTAGTTCATTATTGGCGTAAAAAAATGGTAATTAAATAATAAAATCTATGAGGACTACCTAGTATCGGATGAGGATCACTGCTTCAAGTTTAGCCACTTCCTTTGGGATCTAGAATGGCTACTCCTCTCGCCCTCTCGTACGCGAGAACTGCAGCACTCTGTAGGGGTGGCACTCAGTTTTCCATTACGCCAGCCAACCTCTTAACCAACAGCGAGTCAAATGTGCATTAGTGAGATAGGTGTAGCCCGTTCAGCAACTTGTTATATACCCCAGAGATTATTTTTTCTGCCAAGACTTGATATTCAAAAATATCATACAGTGTCAGGATAGAAGTAAAAACAAAAAAAACAATTCAGGCACACCTTTATAATTTCAATTTAGCCACAACTTTATTATGATACAAATTACAATCTTCCTCATTGGGCAATAAGTAATTGTGATAAATGTTTTCATTCATACCATATTTACAATTTTTATTCATACCGTATTTAAAAACAGCCCAGGGACCTCCCTAATCCTCATGGTTATCACCTCCCTCGCATGCGAAAGAGAAAGCGGAGTCTTGGGAAGTTAACCACGCTCCTCCGTCAGCCACGTTACCGGATACGAGCCAGCGGAGGATAACCAACAGCCATATACGCTCAGGACATGATGGGAAAAGCTGGCCTTTGCCAGGAAATTTTTTTTTTTTTTATTTCAAAACCTCTTTTATTGATAAGTAATACAATGAACAAAAAATTTATTGGGTTACAATTTTCTCCTCGTACTGCTATGCGCTGATGCATTCGAAGGAGGGCATAAATAAAATACATTTTCAGATTTAAGTTAAAAAGTCAACACATACACAACACTAGGTGAAGGGGCTCACCTTCAGCTTACAACCGTGAAAACACTAAACAACTAAAACCTATACCTAGAACCTAAGACTAAAGCGTTCCAGCCGCGTCAGCGTCCTGCCATCGATGGGGAAACGGAGCGGGGGTTATAGTGTTAAACACCGGGTTCTTTAAGTATTGCAAGGAGTCGAAAAATTTGATATGTCTACGTTGGATGAATTCATCCACCGTAGGCAGCTCAAATATCTCATGAAGCTCACTGTTGCTCCAAGCTGGTGGTTGGATAGGTTACTATGGAATTTCATGAACTTGGAAGGGATGAGTTCTAGAATGTAAGGCATGTTAAGATCGTTATGAAGCATTTTGTTGCAGACGTAATAAGGGGGATTTACTATTGTTCTCAGGACTATTGATTGAAAGGATTGGATACGTTTGATGTTCGACTTTTTTGCTGTCCCCCATAGCTCTATTCCGTATGTCCAGATTGGCTTATGTATAACTTTGTAGATTAGTAATTTATTTTCTATTGAGAGGTGGGATGTCCTTTGAAGTAGTCTGTACAGTTGTCCAAAACGTCTGTTTAGTTCTTGTCTTTTTAGGCTCGTATGTGGGTTCCAGGTCAGTCGTTTGTTGAGATGGTAGTCGGTTACAGGGAGAGGAATGGAATTAAGAGAAACTAGTGGACAAGACTTGCGGCAGAGGGTGAAGGTAATGTGGGAACATTTTGCTTCATTAACTTTAATCCGCTATTTATTGCACCAATGCTCGATCTCATCAAGGTGTTTTTGAAGGTTATGGGATACTATATCGTGGTCTGGGTGGGATGACAAGACTGCAGTGTCATCTGCAAATGTGGCAAAGAAGGTATTGGGGGTAGAGGGGACATCGGTATAGTAAATAATAGAAAATAATAACATTATAAATAATATAAGGCACATACAAAAGAATATGTGAATGAAAGGTGAGTCTGCTCCTTTGGGCTCGCTGTTCGTTGGTTACCTTGTGTTTGGAATTTCACCAGTTGAAATCGCAACCGGCAAACGAGGCGACTGATTCGAGAAACTAATTAGCCTGGGGATAATTAGCTATACGTTTGAGTTTTAAGTGGACTGTAATTATTTGAGAGTCTCGTTAGAGAAATGACAATATCAAATGTAAACACAGTAATGTAAATTCCTACCTGCTTCGATGTGACGACAGCGTGCGAATCTCCCTTCTTGAACTCCGATAACCTAGAGACTTGGGCCCAAACTCCAGATTTATCCAAGTCCCGATTCATCCAATAGCTGTCTGCGTTTAATCTGAAATGTCGCTTCTCCAAGACTGCGTACTAGTGATTTGAATAATGACTAAACAAAGATAATGGCGTTGAAAATACGCTTGAAAAACAGTGTGAAAAATGATAACTGTTGAAGACAAAAAAAGACGCTATAATAATGAACATGAAAATTACCACCTGAGAGACAAAAGTGGGGGGAAAAACTCTGATCGAGCCGGCAGGCAGCGCCAGCGTCTGTGATTCACAGAACTACCGAATGGTTTCGGGTAATTACTTATTGAATAGCAAATTCAAATTAAAATGAAATTAAGTTTACGCAAATGGCGTAAACACCTTGTGTTGATACACCCTGACTATAGATGAAAATATGAAGTCCTCATTCATTATATATTCACAACGTAATCACTAAGTATGATGCGAAATGAATTCGTATACTAGCTGACTCTAATTACTTGTTGCTCTATTAAGCAGGGTATGTTGTTCCTGACTTACCTTAGTTAAAGATTGAAGCAATGCTTAAGTAGGATTACCACAGGACGGGGAGCCATTAGGGTAATGACCGTGACTTGTACAGCCTTTTAGGATTTCAGAGTAGCCCATCTATGAATCATCGAAATCACAATGGTTTCAAATCTATAAAAAATAACGTCGTGGTCTCTTGTTATGCGTTAGAACCGGCTAGAGCACGGCTGCTCCGCTCGATAGGAGAGTACAGCCTGGACGAGTCCGACCTGCCGTCGCTGGTGAATGATGAAGTGAGATACACCGCGTTCTGCAGATTCGTCGGGGAGTGGAGAAGGGTACAAGGCTCCGGGCACTTCAATATATCCAGGGGGGTGGCGCGGGGTGAGCAGCCGAGTCTTCGGGAAGGCTCACCCGAAGCCAACGATGTATTGGCGGTTCCAGAGGAGTCACTGTAAATATGTATATACAGATATAAGGTAGGACTGAGAAGCATATGGTTAGATTTAAGTTTAGTTATAGGGGGATAGAGGATGCACACCCCTTGTAAATATAGTACTTAAGTATAGTAGTAAGATATTAGTATAGTTAACGGATCTGTAAATATTGTAAATAGATTAAGGATACTAGCTATAAGGACAAAAAAAAAAAAAAAAAGGATTTTGAAAAATAAAGAACGAAAACAGTATTACTCAAGGTGCGCTGACCGGTGCAACAATCCCATTGCACCGGAATACGTGCACCACAGGCTACGTAACTCCCTGAGCTTGCTTCACGGGCTTGTGGGGTAAGCCCGTTTGAGGCTCAGCCTCAGTAAGGGAAAAAAAAAAATTGGTTTCAAATCTAAAAGCTAAAAGAGAGGTCTCTGCATTCGTCGATGCACCTCTTGTTGGTATTTTCTGGGATTAGTAAACCCTTTGTGTTCAATTTAGAAACATGAAATCATGTAGTTATCTCCACGAAACACGATTACGTGAACTAATTAGTATTTTGCTTTTTCAAACTTCTATTACAGAAAATAATCTTGTTCGACACGTTACATCCGTCAGGGATTTATTTTAGCGACAAAATGTAATTTTTCATGGTAGTTCCATTAGAAGCCCCGATGAAGCTGAAAATTCAAAGAAACCCAAGAAAAATAGGTAAGGTTCTTTTACGAATTACTCATTAAGCAACAATAAATGTTTTAGACAAAGAAGACATTCCTCAAAATTGTGTTCGCATTATTTTCCCCCACACAATACCAAATATTGTTCCTCAAATTCGGAATCGGGTCTATGAAAACTACTATAAAGACAAATGGATAAATTTTGCAAAGTTTTAGAAAGAGGAAAAATGGTGAGTTCTTAGCTGGTTTTATGGGATTATTTTTTGGATGACATCCACAGATCCCATCCATGCAAACAGGGTTCGCAGTAGCGTAAATGTTCATGTAGTTGAAGATTGCTGCCACAAAAATAATTTTTTTACAGAATAAGGAATATATGCACATCAAGTTGTTACCTAGGTAGCATTGTGCTTGACCACATGGTCAAAAAGAAAGTTCTAATTTCTGGAGTTACGTTACATTTGGCTGCTTACTTAGTCTCTGTATTCTCCCTCCCATCCGTAGAGAGCATATATTTTAACTTAATGATGGCATCGGGAGTGGAAAAATGACTAGTTTATTGTTGAATGCTTGTTCATCAATAGAATTATAAACATTTGTTTTAGTAATAAAAAGGACATATCCAAAAGGGATAAGTACCTGATGCAGAGTGTTTAAAAAAGGAGCGTTTGAAGATAGTTAGTTCGAGAGTTTCTGACTTTAGCCTTAACTAACGATAAAATTGTACGAGATCTTTTGACAAGATCACTAAAAGACTAATGAGCGCGAGATATAAACATATCTAGAAGTCAAGAATGCACTGTTAATCTGTCTTATATATAACTTATCAAAAGATAAACATTTAATTAATTTCGTATTGTCACACCTGCCTCCTGTATTGTATAAATTTAAACCTTAAAATATTACAATATAAAAGTTTAAAATGTTTTAAAGTGAAGGTAACTACCAAAGAAAACATATTTTAAAGTAAACATTTAACACAAGTAAACATGATTAAACTTGTATGTATCCATACATTTAACGCACATACCTTACAAATGATCAAAACAGATCCACTCAATAAACTGAGATTTTCATCAGCTCTATTTTGCCGTAGCCCAACGCTTAACTGGCCGTTGACGTCTACTTAAAATAAAAATTGCAAAATGATTTGAGCACGAATCTTACCATCACACCAGGATAAATCTTACCAATGCGGAACTCATTCATGACCTACTAAATAATTCTTCTGTTTTCTCGTCATCGATATAGCTTAAAGTACCGAATGGGCAGGTTGGCAGTGCTGGGGTACCCAACCACTCTAATGGAACTGTTAATGTTTAAACATGCTCAGTCCCAGCATTGCAAATAAGCAGATCTTATTAAGTCTCTGTGTAGTTCTGCGATTGATTGAAATACCCGGTGACAAAGTGATCGGATACTCGTGTGGATCACTAAATACTAATAGAAATGAACCCCTTCCTTTTTTCCCAATTTCTCATGGTGAAGGAGAAGCCTCTACTTTCAAACAGGTACAAGCCATTTTCTCTCGTATAGATACCGGCGTGGTTCCGGTAGGTTCTATGAGAGTATTCCAAATAATTATCAGATGTAAAATTATTAATTTATTATTAAATATAAAATATATTATTTTTTTTTTACAAAGCCATTTCAATTTCCTTGTTTCTTATCTATATGTGGGCGTGGCAGACTGTGCCAATCAGCACATCCTGAAATGCAAGAATATGGTTCAAGCGCGTCATCTAGCGGCCAGCACTTGGTCTGTTGGCAGGCCCAGTGCATTTATTTTGGTGTGAACACTGGTACAGACTACCCGCCTTCTTGCTACCCTACTCTACTGTATATAGTTCATTAAATAGTTATCTCAATAAATAAAAGCAGTGTTTTTCTTATTAATCCCGTCCCAGGTATTTCTGATGCTCCATCTTTCAGGTATATATAGTTTAACAATCTTTTATTTTATCTTTTTTTTATTACTCTTATAGAGGTTTTCAGTTTATTTTACTTTGTCGTTTTTCTTTATAATGTAATTTGTAGTTCTTTTTGTGTGCCGAAAATGAATATTTTATTCTTACTTCTCTGTTATTCATGTGGTGTAGTGTATTTACATTGTACTGGAATACAATTTTTTATCCATCTATTCTATAACAGCTCAACTTATACAACAAAAGAGTTGATCAAAACGCAACAATGAAAAGTATAGAAATAACAATCAATACAGGAGCTTTTTAAGATTTGATATTCTGCGTTTTCCTCATAATAAAAGACACTTCATCGACAATTATTTTAATTAATTTTCGAATAGCTTTAATTAATTATTTTGAAAAAAAAAATCTTGGTATACCGAAACGTATTGTTAACTCTAGGCACGTTTATGATGCAACAAATTTCCAATATTATGCATGACCTTCATGCCATATGGTGTAAGCACCACGCCCCACTCTAACATTATTAAACCTTTCAACATTAAATTCTCATAGGCGTGATATATTGCTATATTTGTATCATCATCATTATTACTATAAATATTTAGTGAATATTATTAATGGATTCTGATTAGCTTATCAGGTATTAATTAAATATATTTATAAAGGAAGTGTCACATAACGTATAGGAAAAGGTAATAATCAAAAATTATTTACTATTCCATAACAGATTGAAAAAATATGTTAAAAAAATCTGCGATCGGTTACCGCGGCAAATATACTTATAATACAACAAAAATATATTATCCATTATTATTTATATACACCTACCTTATATTTGGTGACCCCACCTCAACGCTATCTATACACGAACAAAAAAAAATAACGTGTTGGATTGAATTGCTTTGGAATGACATTTATTTATTAGCTTAATTTATCTAGCTCTCAGCGTAATGCATTGGCGTTAAAGTTAAACATGAAATAAATTTGTTTAACATTGATCCAACTTGATTTATGTCCCCTATGGGATTATTTACCAAAGATCAATAGTTAAATAATCTTCGTAGAGGAGAGTCTTTTAAAAGAAATGAAAGAAAAGCTTTATTATGAAGTACAAGCATAACACTGGTATATACAAATATTAATCCCCAATATTTATTATTAATATTAAATATTCCCCAATATTAATATTAAATATTAATATTATTCCCCAACATCCCGCCTACATAGTAGGCGAGATGTTGGGGAACGAGTGGGAACAAGTGGGGTCTGGGGCTAAAGCTGAGGGCAGTTCTGGGAATTGGGATGGAGGTCTTGAAGGGGATTGCTTCTAATTTTAGCATTATATATAATATTAGCATTACAATATTCTTAGCATTATATAACTAATGAAATGTTTAGTTGGATATTAAATATGGAGAAAGATAAAACATAACTGACTTTACGATAAAACTAATGATTTATTAAAATAAACTGTAATTAAATGAAATAGAATTACAAATACCTGTAAATACAACGAAGTCTTGCAACAACGTCTATCAACGTCCTCCAGGGTAACCTAGCGTCTCCTCTTCAGGTATCTTTCCTCTCGAACAAATGAACTCAGACCGTCTCTCATCCTGAATATTGAATTTTACCTGACTGCCTCACTATCCATATCTCTTCTCTGTAAAAATCTGCCCCCCCCCCCCCCCCGGCCCCTTCGGTTAGGACATGGCAATATTTATTCCCCTATATTTAACACTATAATCTCGGATAAGCGTCGATTCACTTTTCTTTCCACCTTTCAAGTTAAGACGTCATAACCCGCCTACGATGAGGGATTTCCGGTCTTTTCTCCTGTCCGGTACTAAAAAGGCTTTATGGTGACATGTCTTGCCAAACTTCACACCTTGGCTAAATGGTGTTTTCTTTACCATCTGGCAGGTACGCTAGGGGTTTGGATACCTGTTACCATTATAAGGGATATTGTCCTAACAAGTAAAAAATTCTTCAATATAAGTTTATTCTTAACAAATTTCTTAGACTAATTAATATATTTATAGAGAACCTACAACCTTCTATAAAGTTACATACATCGTAATTCTATTAAAGTATAAGTAATCTATATGTGCTATGCTCTCCTTATAACATATGTTTGAAGTCAGTACTGAGGGTATAAGGACTCACTCTTTTCTTTGCATTATAAAGCACAGATAGCCGTGCCACTTAAGAAGCTGACGTTCAAGAGGTTATAATATATCATAGTCATATAATCTGACTATATTTTGAGGCTGTGTTCAGAACCTAAATTCATCGTAAATTTTCCGCACCTTGTGTGCCATGGATTCATCCGTAGCTTAAATGTAACATTAATGAGCATACGTACACCAACAATCCAAAACAACTCAAAACGAATCCGGCTGGTCAATCTGTGGATCAGTACCTCGTTTTTTTTTGTTTTTTTTACAGTGTTGCACTTACAATAGAATGACTTTTTAAAAAAATGTATAAACGACACTGAAAAAGCTAATACATACTGAAAAGTAACCAAGATAGTTAGTTTTATTTATTTTCGTTATAACAATCGGACCAAATACATCAGGATATTTAGAGGTGTTTCCCAAATATTTATTTTCTTAACAAATTGTTGATTTTTTTTTTTACTATGTTTAATGTTTTTTTAACTTTGGGCTAAATTAGAACATTAAATAACAAATAGCTTATGAAAAATTATACACCACACACATACATAAAACGATCAGTAAACCACTATAACCTAACGAATACCATTAGAGAAAATTTTTGAAGGGAAACGAATTTTTAGTTTTGTTTAAACTTTAAAATATATTTTGAGTAGTTCTAAATTATACGTTTGCTATTTAAGAACGGTTGGTCCATTTTCAAAATCACTATAGAAGAAAGTATGTACATACACACACGCGTGAAAGACGATCCGACTGATAGTTGAGTTGTCTTATTGTAATTCTCTCCACTATAGACGAGATTTCAAAACCTCATAATATATTCTCAAAGTAATTGCATAGTTTACAGTAAAGGCTTTATTTGGGAGGAGTGACAGGGTGAGACGGCTAGGTACTGTATGCGGGAGTATTTTTTTAACTCCTTTGTTAATATTTTTTACAATTTAAATTAATCTGTGCAATAAAATAATTAATATGCATAACATATATTGTAACATTCATGATATTTGAGCATATCATGGCCAGGAACCTTCACAGATGTGACCAGATGGTAAGCATCTTCCCTTATGCTCTTAGGAGTGGGGATGAGATAAACGGGCAGTCTTAGCACGACCGCCGAGAAGAGTGGATTCTTAGCAAGCTCCCGAACTGGCGGTACCATACAGGAAGAGAGGAAAAGAACCAACAGCAGACAGTAATGTTGATTGGATTATACGGAGATCATCGATTGGGTGATATTAATATTGTTTTTATTATGGATCCATTAAAAGAAATTGAGCTCAAATTTCATGTTTTATGTAATTAGTAGTAACTATCCTAGTTCAAAAGGAATTGAATATTTTTTTATATACTTTTTGTCAGCACTATATATAATTATAATTATTTGTTATAACCATTTTATTTGGAATATATTTCACAATTCCTAGTTTCTCAATTTATTATTAACTACAACATTAGCCTTGAGATCGGGCGATTCATTCGGGATAAATTCCTATGTTAAAGACATAAAACAATTTTAATTAAAGATCTCATGACGGACTTGCCAAATTAGTTAAGGTAAATTGATCAAATAAATTAGATATATATAGAACTTTATTGTGCAATAATTACAATCTGCCTTTTATAAGGCAATAATAATACAGATAAATGATCTCATTCATACCATATTTACAGTCATCATTCACTCGCTCATTCATACAATAGGACATGATTGGAGAAACTGGCCATTGCCAGGACTCCCACTGTCACGCGATTATAGCAGGTCACGAGGCCACTGCCGTTTCAGTCTCCGAGGAGGATTATAGGGATGAGTAGCGCAGTGCAAAGACTGTGCTACAGGATTAGGGTGGTTGGAAAGGCTACTGTGGAATTTCATAAACTTGGAAGGGATGAGTTCTAGAATGTAGGGTATATTAAGGTCGTTATGAAGGGTTTTGTTGCTGACATAATAAGGGGCATTTACTATTGTTCTCAGGACTTTGGATTGAAAGGATTGGATACGCTTGATGTTCGACTTTTTTGCTGTCCCCCATAGCTCTATTCCGTATGTCCAGATTGGTTTAAGTATAACTTTGTAGATTAGTAGTTTATTTTCTATTGAGAGATGGGATGTCCTTTGAAGTAGTCTGTACAGTTGTCCAAAGCGTCTGTTTAGTTCTTGTCTTTTTAGTCTCGTATGTGGGTTCCAGGTCAGTCGTTTGTCGAGATGGAAGCCTAAGTACCGTACTGTCTCGGTTACTGGGAGAGGAATAGAATTAAAATAAACTAATGGACAAGTCTTGCGACAAAGGGTGAAGGTAATGTGGGAGCATTTTGCTTCATTAACTTTGATCCGCCGAAATTAGAAAACGAAAAGGTAAAAAATGAGGTAGGTTTCAATATATGTAACATATTATGTAATAACATAATATATGCATTTTAAGGAGCTCTTATCCTAAATAAGTTATTGCGCATGCGCTACTTTGTACTACATCTCTCTGTTTCGCTCGTCATTCAAACGCTATATACTACGTTCTATAGACCATAGTTCAGTTACAAAATTGTTCCAGCAGGCAACTTGAGGGAGCTGGCCACGAGGGTTTGCTTATTATATTTAGAGTGAAGTGTAATAAGTGATATCGGATTGAGTAGTCGGCCATATTGGAACGCCTACTCGACGTTCACTAACGATAGTTCTCTGAGCCATTCGGTCTAGTGGCTCAGAGCCAAGACCCGTGACTCGCCACTGGGAGTTGTGAGCTTGAATCCCACCGGCGCTACGTACTTCTTTTCTACTAATAAAAAAACCGTTGTTATGATAAAATGAGATTTTATCAACAACTAATGTCTCAAAATAAGAAAAAAAGATCTAGGTCACTAGGTCCAACTCCAACACCGGCGCCTATAAAGCGAAAACCAAGAAGGTCGAATAGGAACGTACAAATGACCTCCTCTGCAGCTAGTTCCATGGAGGAGATACCTCCACAGTCCAGCACATCCAAAAAAGAAACAGCCTTAGAGTCGCCTTTTTTCACGCCAAACACCTTTGAGGCTTTGAAAAATATCCCAAAAGAAGAAATGGAAGTCAACAAAACTCCAACACAGCCCAAACCGCCTGCTCTTTTTGTACGCAACATTAGCAACTTCAAATTACTATGCTCACAAATGAGCAAAATTGTAGGTACCGGAAAATATACGTGCCTCAATCGCTCTCGGGATACAAAAATTTCCCCAGACACTCCCGATACTTATCGAGCGATTGTTAAATATTTAGATGAAACCAATGCAGACTACCACACCTACCAATTAAAGCAGGAACGATCACTCCGAGTGGTGATCAGAAATTTGCACCCGACCACACCAGCTGACGAAATAGAAGAAGAACTCTCAGCTCTCGGGTACAAAGTTCGCCAAATAACAAACGTGTTGCGCGAGGATAGGCAACAGGATGAAACAATAAAAACGGCATTACCACTGTGCTTTGTTGATCTCGAGAGGACACCTGGAGTCGAGAAGATATACGACCTAACAAACCTGTACTACACTAGGGTACAGGTTGAAAAACCGTATCCCAATCGCGATATCGTCCAGTGCCATAACTGTCAGGCGTATGGGCATACAAAATCGTACTGCCACTACCCTCCCAGGTGTGTTAAGTGTAGTGGGCAGCACAAAACCGAATTGTGCAAAAAGCCCCTTAAATCGCCTGCGGTATGCGTGCTTTGCCAGCAAGGACATCCAGCCAACTACAAGGGCCGCGAGGCATACAGAACGCTGAAGTCCAGGACAGAACAACGTCGTCAGCCAGAAGAGAAAAAACTTGCAGCAAGAAGTGGCCCAGCCAGAAATTTGAGGCCTTTTGTCTCTTTTGCCGATGCCGTTTGTAACAGAGAGCAGTCACAGGCACCGCCCACTCCCTGTCCGCAAGATCACCTTTCCCAGCATTCCATTCATCACGTTAACCCTCAAGCTCAATCTCATCCTCAACCACACATCTTGCATATTCCTCCACCTTCAAGTTCTTCGGATCTTACTAGCCTATTAACCTCATTCCTTACAGAATTCAGAACCCTAATTACCCCTCTCATTTCCCTTCTTACAAATCTTGTCTCCTACCTTATCCCCGTTAAACAAAATCCATAAGTGGATCCTTCCGACTCCTTATCCATTCTCCTTTGGAATGCGAATGGTGTTCGCCCCCACACTAACGAACTGACAGTCCTACTCCACTACAAAAACATCGACGTAGCTCTCATTACTGAAACAAGACTAACGAGTAAACGACCATTTACTGTTCGACAGTACAAGACTTATCGAACTGATCACCCAGATGGAACAGCTCATGCAGGTACCGCTGTCATTGTCCATAACTCCATATCCCACCACATAGTTCCTCTGGTGGCACATGATTTCCTTCAATCCACTGCAGTGTCAATCACCACCTTCACTTTTCCCCTTACACTAGCATCAGTGTACTGCCCTCCCAATAAATCCATTTCCGACTCCCAATTCATCTCCTTTCTAGACTCCATAGGACATCGTTTCCTTGTGGGTGGGGACTTTAATGCGAAGCACCTACACTGGGGGTCAAGATCCACTAATACACGAGGACGTGCTTTGCTGTCTGCACTCACACGGAAACATTGCTCCACTATCACTCCTGACACAGCCACCTATTGGCCATCTGATCTCAACCGAAATCCTGATCTCCTTGACTTCTTTTTTTACAATAGTTTAGGAACACTTAACTATTCACTCACGCGCCTCGATGACCTCTCCTCTGATCATAGTCCTTTATTATTAACCATTTCCCTAAGACCAATTCACAAACTGCCTCCTCCTTCATTTATTAGGGGCCCATTTGACTGGGACCACTTCAGCCAGCTTCTTACAGAGTCCGTAAACCTCAAATTGTCCCTGAAAACATCCCAAGACCTAGACGATGCAGTGCATTCTTTCACTACTCTGGTCCAGAGGTCGGCTTGGGAGGCATCGTCACCCCATCGTCACCCAAAAATCATAATCATAATCGTTTACCTCAGCATCTCAATGATGATCGCCGCTCGTACAATCAGTACTGCCGATTGGTAAAGCGGCGATTGGCATCCTTCTGTTCCGATTCTTTCAATTCCTACCTCTCCTCTCTGTCTACCAGGGATAACTCGTTGTGGAATGTAACCAAAAAAATCCTAAAGTATCAACCTGTTTCACATCCACTCCGTCGTGATGATGGGTCCTGGGCGGCTTTGGATGGGGATAGGTTGGAGGAATTTGCTCTGCATCTTACCCATACTTTCACACCTCACCTTTCTCATCAAAGCCATACTCACATCACAACTGTGGAAGATTTCCCCACTTCACCTATTCCTCTCTCTCTTCCACCAAAAGCCGTTAATCCCTCTGAGGTCAAATACCTTCTGAAAAACTTACCTTACCGAAAATCCCCTGGATATGATCTCTTTACTACTCAAATTCTCAAACAGCTTCCTCCTAAAGCCATAATCTTTTTAACCTATATATACAATTGCATTATCCGAACGACGCACTTTCCTCTCCTCTGGAAACATTCCATTATTGTCCTATTCGTTAAACCCGGTAAACCACCCAATGAAGCCTCATCTTACCGTCCAATTAGCCTACTCCCTATCCTCTCAAAAATATTTGAGAAACTCCTACTAAAACGTCTACTTCCAATTGTTGAATCCAAAAACCTTTTTCCAACACAGCAATTTAGTTTCCGCGAACGACATTCCACTGCTCAACAAGGCCTTCGCGTTGTTGATCACATCTCCTCAGCCCTTGAAACCAAACAGTATTGCACTGCTGCCTTTCTCGATATAGCTCAAGCTTTTGACAGGGTTTGGCACGCAGGTTTGCTCTACAAGCTCAAAAGATATTTACCACAGACCCTTTTCCTAATCCTACAGTCCTACCTTTCAAACCGCTTCTTCCAGGTCCGCTGTGGTTTAGAATACTCTAACTACTATCCCACAAGTGCAGGAGTTCCACAGGGCAGTGTCCTGGGCCCCATCCTCTATAACCTATACACCGCTGATGTCCCCTCTACTCCCAATACCTTCTTGGCCACATTTGCAGATGACACTGCAGTCTTGTCATCCCACCCAGACCCTGACATAGCATCCCATAACCTTCAAAAACACCTTGACGAGATCGAGTATTGGTGCAATCAATGGCGGATCAAAGTTAATGAAGCAAAATGCTCCCACATTACCTTCACCCTTTGTCGCAAGTCTTGTCCACTAGTTTATTTTAATTCTATTCCTCTCCCTGTATCCGAGACAGTACGGTACTTAGGCTTCCATCTCGACAAACGACTGACCTCGAACCCACATACGAGACTAAAAAGACAAGACCTAAACAGACGCTTTGGACAACTGTACAGACTACTTCAAAGGACATCCCATCTCTCTATAGAAAATAAACTACTAATCTACAAAGTTATACTTAAACCAATCTGGACATACGGAATAGAGCTATGGGGGACAGCAAAAAAGTTGAACAGCAAGTGTGTCCAATCCTTTTAATCAAAAGCCCTGAGAACAATAGTAAATGCCCCTTATTATGTCAGCAACAAAACCCTTCATAACGACCTTAACATACCCTACATTCTAGAACTCATCCCTTCCAAGTTTATAAAATTCCACAGTAGCCTTTCCAACCACCCTAATCCTGTAGCACAGTCATTGAACTGCGCCACTCATCCCTATAATCCTCCTCGGAGACTGAAACGGCAGTGGCCTCGTGACCTGCTATAAACGCGTGACAGTGGGAGTCCTGGCAATGGCCAGTTTCTCTAATCATGTCCTGAGCGTCTGTGGTTCTCGTGCTCTTGGTCAGCCTCCACTGGCTAGTATCCGGTGACGCGGCTGACGGAGGAGCGTGGGGGACTTCCCAAGACTCCGCTTTCTCTTCGCGGTGGATTTGGGGGGTCTCTGGGCTGTCTGTAAATATTGTATGAATGAGCGAGTGAATGATGAACTGTAAATATGGTATGAATGAGAGCATTTATCTTAATTACTTGTTACCTTATAAAAGGCAGATTGTAATTATAGCACAATAAAGGAATTTAACTAACTATCCTAAATAAACTAACATCTTTTTAGAGCTAAAAATTTATATAATGAAAAGGTGATGGGCTCACCTTCGGTCAATGCGGAACTTATAAACTATCTTAGAAACTAATCTTAACCCCCGGCTTGCAGCTTGTAACATCTTTATTGTTTACACATTTACAATGATTTATTTATGTTATTTACATTTATTTAAATTAATTTACAATATAAATTCAATAGAGTATAGGGTGATTTATCTTATGTAGTTAGCGGTCGCTACACGTACATACTAATTTAAGACAAGAAAATTCCTCCCTCGGCTGTCTTCTGCCATCGATGGGGAAACCGAACGGGGATAATGGTGTTAAACACGGGGTTTGTTATATATCGCAAAGAATCGGAGAATTTGATATGTCTTCGGCAACTAGTAGTATAATTCCTTTATTGTGCTATAATTACAATCTGCCTTTTATAAGGCAATAAGTAATTAAGATATATGCTCTCATTCATACAATATTTACAGTTCATCATTCACTCGCTCATTCATACAATATTTACAGTTCATCATTCACTCGCTCATTCATACAATATTTACAGACAGCCCAGAGACCCCCCAAATCCACCGCAAAGAGAAAGCGGAGTCTTGGGAAGTCCCCCACGCTCCTCCGGCAGCCGCGTCACCGGATACTAGCCAGTGGAGGCTGACCAAGAGCGCGAGAGCCACAGACGCTCAGGACATGATTGGAGAGACTGGCCATTGCCAGGACTCCTACTGTCACGCGTTTATAGCAGGTCACGAACTTCGGCAACTAAAATCATCCACCGAAGGGAGCTTTAAATCTTCGGGTAGCTCACTGTTTCCACCGGTGCTGGAATGTAATATGTCGGACTACTTTCATGAGTACCCCGTTCTGAGACTGTTGGAGTCACTTCGCTGTCGTTTCAGTCAGATGACTAAAAAGCGGTGCACCTTAGAGCAGAACAGGCCTGAGTATGCTCTTATAGATTATAAGCTTGAGGCGCAGTGATAAATTTGAGGAAGTTAGTAACTGTGTAAGCCGATAAGACTTGTGCTCGTTCCAACTTCCTCACAAAATAGCCACTAAAACGGAGGTGACGGTCCATTTTAACGCCCAATCATACGAGGCTGGTCGCTGGAGAGTATTGCTGCCTGCTTACAGTGTGTGTAATAGGCAGTGGATTTTTTCCCTTTTAGAGTGAGAAAAATACGCTGTCAGTCTTACCCGCATTTACCCCCATATTACCCCGATGTTGAGTTTCCTCAATTTACCACTGATCTGGTTACAGGTTGCTTCTGCTTGTCTAAGAGCTCTCTTGGCGCTCATTCTGCTACTGTACACCGGGATGAGCTCAAGATCAGTGTTCTGGCGAGTTTAAATAGGCCTACTTGACTCTACCTGAAGTACGGAGGGTAGCATCTAATGAATCTAGTTCAGTACCTTTCTTCAGTATAAAAACTTAACTCGGGTTGTAAGACCAGATATTTGAACAAGGTGGACTATGCCTTCTAGGTCCCACCAAGTCTAAGACAGATACCTTACCAAATCCTCGGTTCGGCATTGCAGCCTATGGTTGAGTCAAGTAGTTCAGGAGCTGCCGGCTGTTAGCTTATCTTCCAATATTGACTTTTTTGAGTAGAGCCACTCATTTTTGGGATAAAGTGGTCGTACCGATAATTGTAGAGCATAAGACTGACAGACAACAATTCTTGAATGAATGTAGAGCCTCCTCCTTAGGGCTTGGCTAAAAACGTCTTTAAAATTTTCAACTTCCATTATCATGAATACACTTCTAAATGATAAATCTGAAAAATAGAATGATAGCATGAAATACATACATGCTAAGGCTCACTACTTAGCAATTGACGACATATTGCACTTCACATTGCTACATTCGCTGTTTGACGGAAATATATACACAGTAATGACATTTCCGGGCATGTATAAAACGTCCTGGTTTGCCCTGCTAAAGTAATATGCATAATTTTTTTTTCTTCGTGTTATGTTATTCGTTAACTGACAGTATTTTTTTTCATGATTCCCATTGTTAAATTGACTCCACTATAAACATCCAACCAGCCGTTTTCTTAGCCGACATAATGTCGGACCGGATGGCGTTTGATGGATGGCACTATGACGCCAACCTCTACTCCTCGCCTGTAGCAGATCGATTGATATCCACGAAGGCTTGGTATGTGTTGTGGAGTAAATTGCTTTTCCGTTGAAACTCCAAAGGAAAATATACACCCTGGTATTTTCCGGATCTGAAGGGAGAGGATCTACTTTACAAAGGGGGGGGTATATTTTTAACCAAAAAAAAAAATATGATGATAGTGCCACCAGAGCTTGATACATTGCTCGGTGAGTTACTCTTTTAACTGAGCATTACATTTTTTAGACAAGTCTAGGCAATATTAATTCTCTTCAACTACGCTCTCGCAAACATCAGAAAACTACTATCCGCGAGAAACCTTTGAAAGGAAACCGCAATGCAGTCAGTTAGTGCTTTGCAAGTACAGCTACTGAGCTTACAGTCCTACTGAGGAGGAGCACTTGACTGTAATTCGGGAAATCCCAGGTTTGAACCCCGGTTTATAAAACTAAATTTAAGGAAGAGTGGCCTTGACACGCTAGCACTTATATGACACCTACCAATTATAGCAACAACCTTCAGTCCTTCGGGAAATTTCACCAATTTCAATCAGATGGATACCTCTCTCGCTCATGATTAGATAAGCTCATTTGTTGCGAGACGATTGCCTTTTCTGAAAATTGGAAAACAATCTTCAAGTAATCAATGCCCATTAACCAATTCCAAGAATAAGAGTTTGTTCTAATCAACAAGAAAGTCTAGTAATTAATCACAAGTGTCTGATAAGATTAAATATTTGGTTGATCTTCACCAGGAAAGTTGATCTTCAAAATATTTATTTTCTTTTATTTATTAGCTCAAGATATGCAATTTTTTTTTAATTAGTCTCTCTGCTAATTATGAGGGTAGCAACCTAATGAAAATTTCTTTTTAGTATATCAACTAGTGTTAGTTTTGAAAAACAATTAATTTGTAATGGTACCTAGGTATAAGTATTAACTTGAAGGGGGAAAAATAATAATTTTTCGAGTTTCTGAAATTACATAAATAAGAAACATACGTTTATGTTAAAGGGCTGTGGGCTACTCGTAATAATAAATTAAGTTCTTTCGCTTGTCTACACACAAACATATTTTATTGTGATAAAGTACTTCCAGTGGCTAGACCACTATTTTAAAGTGTCTTTTTTTTTTTTTTTTTCATAGCCCCTTTAAATTTACAGATCCTCAGATAGATCCTACAGATAGATCCTCAGGCGAATCTATTTACAAATTATTTTTGTATTTCCTGTAGCATCGCTACATTATATACAGGTTTTGTTATTTTATAAAAATTATATAATGAATAAACAAGTATGATGATACACATTATATTTGACTGAACTAAACTGACTAATAAAGGTGATGGGGCTCACCTTTTTGATCAAAATTCTTAAGGTGGTGGGGCCATAGTGTTAAACACTGGGTTGGTTAGGCGCTGGAATGAGTCAAAAAACTTTATGAGTCTCCGGCGGAGTCTTAGTCAACTACTAACGGTGGAGACTAAGTGTCTTAGTCGACAAAACAATTATAACTGACACATTGTGCACAAAATACGAGTAGTAAATAATATAATAAACTTTAACAGTACACTATTTAAAATATTTTTACAATAGGTTGTGTATTAATAATTAGTTATAATACTAAAAAATTCTAAATTCGCGAAAATCATGCCTGTGAGCAAATCAATTAAGCAAAAAATGAGTATTATGAACTGTAAATGTTTGTGATTATAATGTGATTTTGTTACTAGGAGATATACAGTTTTTTCACCCTTTTTTCAAATATGTATTCCGAATTACTCCATCACCCACAGTTTTTTTGTTATTTTAATTTTCCTCTCCTAAATGCTCCTAGAGCATCGATTGAACCAAATGAGCTAACTCAAAAGAGTAGCATTGCTATTGTGGAGCAAGTTCAGAGGTATATAGACATAAACAAATGTGATCTAGTGTAGCACACATACATCAGAACAATGGCAGCTGTGTGATAATAGTTAACCAGTAAACACGTCATTGTGAGTGCTTTGTGTGTCTCTTAATTATTCATTAGTTACAAAATGCATAGAGTTTGTTTAATTTACCCTAACAATTTCCGTTATATGTGCGGTGAAGTGACACTCAAGTCTCAAAAGCGAACACTTCCTCCATTAGTAGAAAAGTGTTATCAACTTTATTTTTTGGGTGTAAAGGCGGGGACTAAACAAAGGCCTAGGCCCCACATATATGTTGTTTATTGTGTTCTAGGGTTCTCACTGCATCGACATTTGGCACTAAACGCTATCCCTATAATTTGGAGAGAACTCATCAGTATATGGAAGATTGTTATTCTTTTTAACAAACATTAAAGGGATTACATCAAATCAAAACATACAGTAGTGTACCCTAATTTTCACTCGGCAATGAAACTGCTTGCACATTGAGAAGAATTATCCAGTGACATTAGATGAGGAGAAATCAAAGTCTAATGGAAGTAAGGAAGAAAAGATAACAGACTATAGTGTTACAACTTTTCAACAAAGCAGTTACTGACTGCTAAAAATCTTAACGATGTTATATGAGATATTAATGTATCAAAAAGCAGTCTGACTTGCTCTACTACTAAAAGGGTGCAATCTTGCAATTTATGCAAAAGAATAGAAATCGTCGTACTTATCGTAATCGTCATTTTGAATTGAAAGACTATTTTTTGAAAAAAATGGCTTAGTGTTTTGTAATGACATTTTTTCTCTTATGAAGACACTTTATAATGAAAATAACCCAACGGAATGGCGCTTGTACATTGATTCCTCTAAACTTAGTTTAAAAGCTGTGCTTCTGCAAAATAGAAATAAATTCCCATCAATACCTGTGGCTCGCTCTGCGAATATGAAGGAAACATATGGAAACTTTAAATTTATATTGGAAAAGCTTCAATATGCAGTGCATAAATGGGATGTTTGTGGTGGTTTGGTAAAAACACTTATTCTTGTTCTGAAGCTTGGGTGCACAAAGTACTGTTTTTTTTTTTTTTTATGTGAATGGGCAAGTAGGGACAGAAAAAAACCAGAAAAGAATAGCCTAAATAAAAAATCGTGAAACATGACCGGTTGCATAGTCCTAAAAATGTGTATCTACCGTTACCAACTAAACTAGGAATAATGAAGAACTTCGTAAAGGTCATGGACAATACGCATGGTTTCATGAACTTAAAACATAAGTTTCCTAAAATTAGTGATGCAAATATTGAAGATGGAATGTTTGTGGGTCTACAAATACGACCACTAATGCATGATAAAATGTTTGGACTATTGAATCCATAGCAGAAAACATTTTGGCAAGCATTAAAAAATGTTTCTCAGAGTTTTTTGTGGAATGTAAAGGCGGAAAATAGCATTAATATTTTCATCGATCTTATAGCATCCTATACAAATTTGGGTTGTGATATGTCCTAAGAAGTACACTTCCTGCACTCGTACCTAGATTTCCTTCTGGCGCAGTGAGTGATGAGCACGGAAATATTTTCATCAGGAGATCTCAGATATGGAAAAGAGGTATCAAGGGAAATGAAATCCTAATATGCTGGGCGATTATTGTCGGATCATCCAGAGGGATGTTCCACACGCGAAATCTAGTAGAAAATCGTCATTTCTCACTTTCTAGACAAGTCAAGTGTTTGACTATTGTGTAGTTAAGAATGCAGAAAGTATTTAAATGTTTGAAATAACAAATGACTTTCCCTCGGAATCCTTGCGTGTTAGGAAAGACTCCAAATCCTATTTCAATTCAGGTAAAAAATACTCAGACATATGTGACAGAATCACATATTTTTCTTCCTGAGAAAAAAAAAATTCTTAACCATCCCCAATGTAATTAGTCAATAAAATCTACTATGCAGAATTAATTAGAATGATACAAAGATAAGTTAAGTTCTTTTTCGAAGGATTAATATGATGTTTGTTTCTTGCACTTTCCAGTAGTTGAACCGTATGAGCCCCATCTTTTTCATCAGCATTAGTAATCAACTTTGGTAATATGTTTGAAGAAGGGACTGTCTTTTTTTTATAAATAGTCAAGATATTTTGTTTTTAGTCTTTGGTCGGGTGCACTACAAATCAATACATGTCACAAGTCATCAGTGAGATTAAAAATTCAGTTTTATCGATTCCTTACCAAATATGAAGCATCGTAATTGCTACAAGTCGACCTATGGCCTCCATAGCAATCTAGACGTGGTATCGGGTCTTAAGGGTTTGATACCCGGCGCTCTACTGTCTTATTTCTTAAAGGCAATCTAATCCCTACCTTTCTTAGAATTCGACCTCTCTTGGCATACATCGGTCTAAAGCGTATGTGGGCAACAGCCGGCCCGCGGGCCGGATCCGGCCCGCTGTAAGATTTGATCCGGCCCGCGAGACATTTTGAAAAACCCAATTTAAAAAAAAAAAATACACTACTTACTCATACTCATGGAATCAAGTGAGCGAGCAAGCCGAGTGGCGGTGATCATCAAAGAGTGAGGCGGCAAACATCAAAGTTCAAAGCCATTGATGTTTGCCGCCACACTGGCGGCGCAACAAAGGATTATTGCTTCGCAATTGTATTGTTCTACACTAGACGATTCTAGATCATTCCTTCATTTTGCCTATATAAGCGGGTGGATGGCCGGAACTTAGTTCAGTCCTATTCGAGCTACCGTGGTGATAAGTTTGCTTTGTGACTTTGTGTGCATCTTGAGTGCTTACTAATTATACCTATTTTCTTATTAAGTTTATCGAACGATAAGTAAATGAAAATGATGTCTGGTGGAAGGAAACGAAAAGTAGATGCAGAGGGTCGCCAGTTTCAAGAAAAATGGACTGAAGAATTCTTCTTTATCTTGCACAATGGTAAGCCTATTTGTTTGATGTGTAATGAATCCATTTCGGTGATGAAAGAATTCAATATAAAGAGGCATTACTCAACTAAGCATCCTACGCTGCTCTCACTGACAGGACAAATAAGAAAAGACAAAATCCAGAAACTTACCGCAAATTTGGAAAAACAGCAGCAAATATTTCATAGACAAAGAACACAACTTGATAATGTTGTGAAAGCTAGTTTTATAGTTAGTTCAAAATTGGCAAAGTCATTGAAACCATTTGCCGAAGGAGAATTTATCAAGGAGTGTATGTCAGAAGTTTGCAGTGTTTTGTGTCCTGAAAAGAAAAATGAATTTGAAAAAATTAGTTTGTCAAGACGAACCGTTGTACGACGTATAGAAATGATGGCTAATGATATAAAAACAACATTGACTGGCCGTATGACTGGTATTGAATCATTTTCCATAGCATTAGACGAGAGCACCGATTTGTCTGACATAGCTCAACTGGCTATATTTATTCGAGGTGTTGATAAAGAATTCACTATTACTGAGGAATTGCTTGCTTTACAGCCGCTAAAAGGAACCACTACAGGAGAGGACATTTTTAATGAAGTTCAAAAGGTATTCACAAGTTTTGGCTTGCCATGGTCGAAATTAGTTGGAGTATGCACAGATGGTGCACCTTCTATGGTCGGCTTACGTAAAGGTTTCATCGGAATTTTGAATGAAAAAGCAACTGAATTAAATGTGCAAAAAGATGGTTTGATAGTCCTTCATTGCATTATCCACCAACAGAACTTGTGTTCTAAGTCCATTCGACTCCAGAATGTTATGAATGTGGTAGTAAAAACCATCAATTTTATTCGATCCCGAGGGCTTAACCATCGTCAGTTCAAGGCGTTTTTGGATGAAATATCAGCCGAGTATGACGACGTAACATATTATTGTGAAGTCAGATGGCTAAGCAAAGGGAAAATGCTGAAACGGTTTTACGAGCTTAGAAATGAGATAGCAGAATTTATGCAAATAAAAGATAAACCACTATCTGAATTGAGTGACGCAAAATGGATATGTGACTTAGCATTTCTTGTCGACCTTACAGGCCATTTGAATGATTTAAATTTGAAACTTCAAAAACAAGGACAGTTAGTAAATGATTTGTACAGCCATTTGAAAGCGTTTCAGAACAAAATCCGCTTGTGGGAGGCACATATGCTGTCTGGTAACAGTTACCATTTCACCACGCTCTCTGCGTATGAAAATATTGCTTATGCTCAATATGCTGAAGAACTCAAGTTACTGTCGGAGCAATTTTCGATCAGATTTAGCGATTTCAAACACATGGAAGACTGTTTCAATTTATTTGCTACTCCAACAAAAAGTAATGTACAAAATGCTCCAATACACTTGCAAATGGAGTTGATCGAGATTCAAGAAAACTCACTCCTAAAATCTAAATTTGAAGACGTGGAGTTGTGCGATTTCTACAAAAAATACCTCGAAGAAGACCATTTTCCGCAGCTTAGAAAATTTGCAAGAAGATTGATTTGTGCGTTTGGCAGTACTTATAAATGCGAACAGTTCTTTTCATTGATGAAAGTTAATAAATCAAAACATCGTACAAGGCTGACTGACGATAATTTGGAAAATTCTTTACGTCTTTGTACCAGTGGAATTAATCCAAACATCGATGAATTAGTTTCCCAAATTCAAGCTCAAGTGTCTCATTGATTTCGGTGTCGCTATTTAACTTTCGTAGTTTGTAACAATTCTAAATTTAACGATTTAATTTAATGCTGTAGGTACCTATTTTTTCATTTCATTTTGTTATTTTAATAAATTGTGTTGTAATAACATTGTCGTATTATTTCATGGCTGACTGATATCTATCGCTAAAAATTATGAACACTACTTTAAAATGCACTACTTTTAAACGCGGCCCGCGAACGTATTTGCACACTAAAGTTTGGCCCATAACATGTCAAAGGTTGCCCATACCTGGTCTAAAGCAATGGTAACTTCCAAAAGGAATTGAATGTGATATGATGGAAGATAATCGTACCTTGAAACAGTGGTATGACTTTGGTTCCAGTGACCTTAGTTAAATATCTCAAGATGTTTATACTCAGGGAAGATATCATGGACTTTATGTGTATTTCGTCGGTGTTTGATAAATGAAGCATTACTGCCTTATTTGATAACTTGTACTCAATACGGTAGTAAAGGGCAAGCACGACTGCTTGAAAGTGGCCATAACAGTTAGCCCTGCTGTTTACGACGACTAAAGGGATCGAGGTTTACGGAATAGCAAACTCCGTCAGAAATAACCACTTTGTGTCCACGAACCAGCCCGTAAAAGTACCCCAAAGTAACTACCGCCGCAGATTGGGCGATAATGGCTTAGGGTAGGGATTTGCAATCTTTAGGAGTTGTGATAGGATCAATCATGCGTTGTGACACGACAGGAGGAGGGGCTCTGTTTCGAAACAGGAAGAGAGGTCTTCCGTTTGCCTGACAACGGTGTATTCCACTATAGCTGAAATAAAAATAATGACATTCTGCTACTTCATTAAATGGTTTTCATTGGGTTTTAGTGGCAAATGTTTTAGATTAAATCAACTTTACGCAATATTAAGTAAGGGTTAGATGTTTAGATGTTGGTTAAGGTACAATCAACAATTAACTGTAGATCAAAAATATTATGGAATGGGCTGGGCTTAAACCCAAGACCCCACTCCTAATGGAATCCAAGAAAAAAACATTAGTTCTTGTTGCTATCGTGATTTAAATCTACCTGCAAACTCTAAAGCAGTTCCTTAGGAAACAGCGTTCCTATTCAAAATTTGTTTCGAACGTTAAATAATCTTTTTAAAGGAAAGTCTTTTTAAAGAAAAGAAATAAAAGCTTTATTATGAAGTACAAGCAAAACACTGGTACATACAGATATTAAGAGTTATGATACTACATAGAACTAGGTCGGGTGTTTATGGACTAGTGTCTGGGAAACAACTGTGAACAAGTGGGGACTGAAACTAAGCTGAGACATTTGTGAATATGAGAAGGGCTGTTTCAGGAATTGGGAAGGATGCGGTCGCTCACTAAAACAATAACAAGAAACACCAGTGACTTCCATGAAGTCCCGAAGCAGGTATACACTAGAAGGGGCTTTTACCCTAATATATAATATTAGGATTACAATATTCTTAGCATTATATGACTGAAGACAAAAATACATAACCATTAGGTTTTATCTAAATTCAAGTAAAACCTCCCATACCCAATTGCACACTCTCATTTGCTAGTGAGAAATGTTCCTATTTAAAATATATTTGCTATTGTAGGCGCTACTGTTGGATGGCCTGTAAGCCACAGTGAATCATTCTCCATGATGATGGTTATGGTATTATACAGTGGTATTGTATAATAGCATTGTATAGCCAGCGTCTCATTGTATTGGGCGATTGTATTGCGCCAGCTAGATATGGAGATAAGACCGACGCCACCACCGGCTTAGCCAATTATAAGTTGGTTCTAAGTTTTCTCGCTGTCTCGCCTGACTTCAGTAAGACAGTTTAGCTGTGTATTCGAGACTTCATTCAATATTTCATCTTTAGATTGTTGTGGGCAAGCAGGTGTATAGAATTTTGGCTGTGAATCCGTTTTTCTTAACCGGTAAACAATTAATTAATACCCAATACGATTAATTAATACGAAGTTATGAAAAGTCATCGGTTGGGTTGGAATGCAGTTCAATAGGTTATAAAGGATCTAATATATAGAATATAGCAAATGTGACATTTTTTGAGTGACATGAAGTTTTCATTATTGCTAGCAAAGTTGTTTACACAAAGTTTGTCGTATACATAACACTTCAATCTTTGCAATATGTAAGATTTGTCCAGTCAATGTTTCCATCAAACTGTTATGAAGTCTGAAAGTGTATTACAAACTTTGCGTTGGATAGGTTCTTGTTTCGCTTATGGATGTGTCAGCCTATTCTTAATATAGGTAGTATAATTTGTCCATATTTGTTATTTATTAATGATAAAGTCCATAGTAATACTGTTTATTTGATTTTTCGGAATTTTCTGTTATGTGTAAAGCACCAGTAAATTTTCCTTTTTTCCTAAATTGATGTTTTAATTACAGAGTATGTGTACTTTTCTGCGTTATATCAATTGAGCCTCGATAATTGTATACTACTAATAGAACTACAAGGATTCCCACGTAATGTCCTTGTGTATTTGGGGGGGGGGGCAGAGATACCACTTATTTCCAAAAATAGATCTTATCAATTTTCCTTGATATTCCGGCACTTCTAGGTTATATAAATTCGACTGATTCAACAACCGTACTAGTTACCACACGAACTTCCAAGCAGTCCGACATGCGTTTCTTCGATTTCAATTTAACATTCATATCTTTATTTTTTGGTGCTCACGCTCTAATCAGGTATCATACAAATAATAGTGTTGGTTGAGTATTATTTATTTCATTCTTTTTCATAACTGGGAAAAGAAAAACCCAGTAACATAGTGGTTATATTTCCTTTCCTCTAGGGATTTGTTATTTGAAATCGAATGAGGTTTCAAAATAATAAGCAACGTTTTTTGGGGGCACATTAAAATTACAAAGAAAAGTAGTGTCAAAGGTATAACTTTGTTATGCGCGGGGAGTTTATTTTTTTCAGATAATCCTGGAAACCTAAAAATTTCCATTGAAATTCTACACCTAATGATTTAAAAATAAATAATGACTATCTCATCATAAACGTTTTTTTGGTAAATCTTGAGGCAGTTATACTATACCATAAACATATATGTATATGTATATATACTTTTTTTATGTTACTGTTTCTTAGTTAATTATTAACAAGACATTAAAATGTGCAGCATTGGATTAAATGAAAGTGTGTTTCATTTCTTTTACGGACGCCCTATCAGCCTAGAACTGAGAACTTCTTCCTTCTTGCAACTTTAAACACTAGACAATTCAAGCCATTTCTTAAACCCTTAAAACATCACAGCCACGAAACGGGTTAATGTTTTCGTTGGGGATATGATGGCTCTAAGAGATTCGTACTAGCTCGATTCTTAATGAGTCTGATTGGTAGTCATTAAAATGGATGTATTTCGTTAAACATTCTCAGTATTTTTTAATTTCATTATTTGCTATTTGTCACCTTTTTTTTTTTAGTTTCACATAAAAAAAGTTGAGTTATATTAAGAGGTTATTATTATATGTCCTGTAGGTTGGCCTCATTTTATATACTTTTACATTGCGATTTTTGATTGTTACAAACATATAATGAACATTATAAATTCATTGTCCAAACATGTTTAAAAGTGATGGGGCTCACTTACATCTAACAATAAAATCTTAACCTAATTTTCCCCGACAGTCTGTTGCTATCGATGCGGGAATGGTGGTGAAATAATAGTGTTAAACACTGGGTTTGTTAGGTGCTGCAGCGACAGCGATGCATCACAAAACATGATGTGTCTCCGGTGGATGAACTCACCCACCGACGCCACACCAATATATATCATCATTTTGAGACGAAGGGACAAGTTAGGGAATGTTAGCAAGTGCGAAAGCCGGTGAGACCTGTGTCAAACTTAGTTACTAAAATGGGTAGAGAAATGGAGACGCCTATCAACTTTTAAACTCAAATAGTACACTAAGATTTTTTTTTTTTTGTTTCATATCCTCTTGTTACGAAATCAATATATGTTGCACTATATAGATTCTACAAACGAATCTATTTACATATGCTTCATTATATTTCCTGTTGCTTGGCTACATTTTATTTCTGCAGTATTCAAAAGTATAATTATGTACATTATACATTAATGGACTGAATTTATTAAAAGTGATGGGGCTATCTTATTTATCATAGACTTAAAACTAACTTACAATAAAAACTTAAACTAAATCTTAACCTAATTTTCCCCGACAGTCTATTGCTATCGATAGCAACGGGTAAAAAAACTTCATGTGTCTTCGGTGGATGGACTCACCTACCGATAGCACACCAAACAACGGGTGCACCTCTTGAGAGAGCTATGTCCGACCACTTTTCTCATGATCCCATTATGGAATTATTGGTGACTTTTAACTGTATTATCAGTCAAGAAGAAGAATATAAAGATTGCATATTCTACGCAATATTGAAATGGTATGGGCATATGATAAAAATGGTGAGAGGGAACACTGGCACAAGAAAATTCACAACTTCAGTTCAAAAGAAAACGTTACAGAATTGTGGGACTAGAAGTTTTTGTTTTTTTTTATTTCAAAACCTCAAAAAAAAATAATACAATGAACAAACAATTTTTATAGAGTTACAAGTTGCTCCTCGTACTGCGATGCACTGATGCATTCGAAGGAGGGCATAATATAAATACATTCAATCTGTAGTATAAAAAGTCATAACCATATCCACAACACTAGGTGATGAGGCTCACCTTCAGTTTGTTACCGGCACTAAACACTAAAACACTAAAAACAAACAAAACAAAACAAACTAAAACCTATACCTAGAACCTAAGACTAAAGTGTTCCAGCCGCGACAGCGTCCTGCCATCGATGGGGGAACGGAGCAGGGGGTTATCGAGTTAAACACCGGGTTTGTCAAGTATTGCAGGGAGCCGAAAAATTTGATATGTCTACGTTGGATGAACTTGGGACTAGAAAAGGGTGGGTAGAGTATTTATAACTTGGATAGCAGGCAAGGGGTTCACGGTTGACGGTTGGACCCCTATGTTCCTTCCTAAAATGACCCCACCACCCTTCCCACATCGAAAGCCGAGGAGGTATTTTGGGAATTATTTAATTTGTAAGAATCTGCAGAAAAAAAAAATCACGTTAGATTTTTTTGATTATCGTTTATATGATTGATGATGGAAATTCTACGAAAAACTTAAATTTAAAATCTTTCTATGTAATATTCAACATACAGATAATTTGATGGTATTACCAGAATGTAATTATACAATGTTAATTGTCAAGCTCTTGCTTCAGGCTCTCTTCACAAACATATTATCCCTTTATAATAAAATTTACTTTGTAAATAATTTAAAAACCAGTTTTTCTGAAAAAATCTTTTTAAACCTGTATGTTGTTTTTTTTTTAACAGGCTACCATTGTACAGAATATCTCCATGGTCAGAAAGTATGTTCCGGGAGTACGTTGGCAGCTTGATAGCTAACAACAATGGCTCGACATACCTAAAAGACTACTCTTATGTAAGTAATCAACTAATAAAAAAATAATAATTATTAATTAATTATAATGGTTTTTATTGTTATAATTATATTGCCATTGGAAATTAACAAGGTGGCGTACGTTGGTGAAATTGCTTTTGGCGGGAGTAAACAACCCCTTAAGGTTGTGGTGGACACAGGCCTTCCTGCCCTGTGGGTATCGTCGAAGAGCTACACTGGACAAGTCGTCGACGAGAAGGACTGCAAGGTTTCAAGGCCGTATGCTGGTGGACACTTCAATGCTGCCAACAAAGTGGATTTTCTAGAGGTATGTAAAAAACCTTGAAAAAGCATCTTCATACAGTTGAATTTCGTCACAGAATTCCTCCTACTATTAAATTAAAAATTATTGATAATGTTATCTTTATAAAATCTATGAATTCTGAATTTTAATAGTAGATTATCTACCACCAACCGAATTATCGCAGTTTTTTTTTTTTTCCAAACCAGAAACCATTTAAGTTTTCACTTATGTCTACCTCTACTGTTCTTTGTAAGTCCCCTATTTGAGAAAGAGAAGTGACTATTTTTTTTTTTTTTTTTTTTTTTTTTTTTTTTTTCTTCATAGCCCCTTTAAATTTACAGATAATTATATATAATTATAGATCCTCAGGCGAATCTATTTACAAATTATTTTGTATTTCCTGTAGCATCACTACATTATATACAGGTTTTGTTATTTTATAGAAATTATATAATGTATAAACAAGTATAATGACATAAATTATACGTGACTTGACGAAACTGACTAATAAGGTGATGGGGTTCACCTTTTTGATCAACCTTAAAACTAACTTACATACTAATTCTTATCATAATTTTTCCCCGACAGTCTGTTGCCATCGATGCGGGAGGGGTGGCGGGGTCATAGTGTTAAACACTGGATTTGTCAGGTGCTGCAACGAGTCAAAAAACTTAATGTGTCTCCGGCGGATGAACTCACCCACCGACGGCACACCAAGCAACGGGTGCAGGTCAGCGTTCTTCAACCTCTCGAAAGTGGTGTGTCGGACCACTTTTCGCATGATTCCATTCTGGAAGTGTTGGAGACATTTGGCTGTATTGTCAGTCAAGTGGGTAAATAGTGGGGCACCGTACAGCAGAGCTGGCCGGAGGACACATTTATATATCATCAATTTAAGACGAAGCGACAGGTTTGGTGAAGTTAGCAAGTGCGATAGCCGGTAAGACCTTTGTCGTACTTTTTCTATTTTATTACTAAAATGAGTAGAGAAATGGAGATGCCTATCCATTTTTATACCCAAATAGTGCATTGAGAAAGCTGGTGAGCTCTCTTGCCCTCCCACGCTATACGATTTTGGCAAGGATTTTTTCCCCTTTTGGAGGGAGAAGATTACGCAGTCGGTCTTCCCGGCGTTTACGCTGATGTTTAACATGCCCAGTCTGTCACTGATAACGTTACAAACTGACTCGGCGTGTGTAAGAGCTCTTTGTGCACTCATGCTGCTGCTGTAAACCGCAATGTCGTCGGCGAAAGCGATTACAGTAGCTTTCTGATAGTTTGTCCCAACAATTTCAGATGTGTACATACTGAAAAGAACCGGAGATAGAACCGCTCCTTGAGGAACTCCACAAGTCAGAGGGAATGGGTTAGAGAGGCAATCACCCACCCGTACCCTCACCGATCTGTTCTTCAAGAACGAAACCAACATGGTATATAGCTGCTCTGGGCATTCCCAGTCACAAAGCTGTCGGCACAGCATCCCGTGGGACACTGAGTCGAAAGCCTGTGTGCAGTCCAACGAGATCATAGCAGTTGCTGTATTCTTGTTGATACCAAGGGTGGCTTCCGTTTGTACCTTCACGAGTGGATGTTCTGTACTCAGATGAGCCTGAAAACCTGTCTGCTCATACGGAATGATAGCATTTTCCGAACAGAACCCCTTCAGGTAGTTTAGTATTATCTTTTCGAGAATCTTCCCCATGTGAGGGAGAAGACTGATCGGGCGATAGTGGGCTGGGTGGTCGCCTCTCTTTGTGGGCTTGCGCAGCGGGAACAAGATAGCTTGTTTCCACGCTGTCGGGAAGTATCGCAACCTGATACATGAATTGTACAGGTTAACAAGTTGGGCAATCCCTCTCCTCGGCAGCTGTTTCAGCAATACCGTTTGTATCCCGTCGCCCCCTGGTGCTCGGTTTCCCTGACACCGGCGAAGAATCGCCTTAAGCTGCTTCGGGGAGACAAACATATAGTTCTGACCTGTCCTCAGCTGCTGAGGTTCGTGGTAGTTACCTGTCCTAGCGGTGTTGTCTGCGATATAGTGGTCGGCCAATATTTTAGCCTGTTCTTCCGATGTGTACAGGGTGTCTCCGTCATGAAGACGGACACCTGAGTCCTTCTTGGTAGTAGTCTTTAGGAGCTTCCAAAACTTACGGAAATCGCCATGTAAGCCATGTAGCCGTTCGTGCCACGTTGCCGTCTTCCAATTCCTCATCAAGCCACGAATTTGTGTTGTAAGAGAGTTTACAACTTTCTTGGCCTGACGATTCCTTGTTCTATACCAGTTATTTTTCCAATTATTGCGTAATGCAATAAGTCGAAGAATATGGTCTGGTGGTTTTTGTAGCATGGGTGGCTTCGGGCTAAACTTTGGGACAGCTGTGTTAGCTGCATCGACGATAACCTCGGTCAGGAAAACTACCTGTCGATCCACTTCCTCTGTACTGCGGAGAACAGGAACCGTATGCAATTGGTGGTAAAGTTGTGATCGATATAGGTCCCAGTCAGCCCGACGATAGTCGTACTTCGTGGGACGCGGGATCACAACTCTACCGTCAATGGAATACAATACTGGTAGGTGGTCGGTCGTTACTAGGTCCAGGGTCTCACAATTGTTTATCCTGTGTGGCTGTTTTGTGAGTAAAAGGTCTAGGGTGGAGGTTTGTGCGCTGTTACCTCTATGGCGAAAGGTGTGGTTCTGAGGGTGAACGACAGTAAAGGGCGCCTTTACCAAGGCTCTCCCCGCTGGGTTGGCGGTGGCATTATTCCACAAGGTATGCCGCGCATTTAAGTCTCCGACAACCCAGTGGTTATTTCTCTTGGCACACTCTTTAATAAGAGCTGAGAACTCTTGGAGAGACGCCCTCGGTCTCTTATACATGGCGGTGAGATAAATGGGTGTCCCTAAATTTATTTTCACCGTCAAGTGGTGGAGCCTGACATCAAATGTATTCAGTGGCGGGTCCACTTTCATCCATGTGATGCCGTGCCGTATAGCCACCAGAACTCCACCGTAGCCATCGGTCCGTTCGATGACAACAGAGTAGCCCTGTAGCCTTACGTTCTGGTTCACAATTCTCGTATCCGTTAGCACGACGATATCCGGTGTGGAGATCGCTATTAGCGCCTCCACTTCTTCAAGTATAGTCATCAGACCGTCAACGTTGAAGTTAAGTATCTTGTACTTACCCATGGCGTGCCAATTGAGCAAATACGGTCTGTAGTCCGGACATAAATTCCCTGATCATGGTCTCAAGAATCGAGAACCAGGGCGGAAGGCCAGGGGTGTCACGTCTTGATGACGTTGCAGAGGCGACTTCTGCGTACGTCGCTCCTGCTGTAAAGTTCGGTGTGGTGGTGGGCGGCTGTTGGTTACTGCTCCTAGGCTGCTGGCGTTGGTGGACTGGCGGCGCTTTCCCCGTCTGCTTCTGCTTCTTCTTCTGGTCCGCGGCGTCTTGTAGCTTTACACGGTAGGGGCACGCTCTGTACGAGGCTACGTGAGGTCCCCCACAGTTGGAGCACTTTGCTTCTTGTGCCTTGTCACATTGAGCTGATGCGTGTTCTTGCGAGCAACGTACACAGACGACTTTTTGGCCACAGTGGTTTTTAGTGTGACCAAACTCCTGGCACCTGTGGCATTGTGGCATGCCCTTTTGTTGTATATAGGGTACTACCCTAAAAAGGACATAATTTATACTTCGAATTTTCCGAAGGTCCTCTATTTTTGTAGTCGGCGCCACCGAGAAGTGACTACGTGGATATCCCAGTTGATATCGGGCAGAAATATAACCATGGTTATGAAACATTAATAAGTGTCAATAGTTAATTAATCGAAGTCAATCCCCCAGTTTTGCTTTTAACCATCCTAATCCATCTAGAACACAACCATCTGTCTAGCACTTAAACTAGACAATTGACTCACTTGGGTCACGCCCGAACGACAA
Source organism: Acanthosoma haemorrhoidale (assembly GCA_930367205.1). Lineage (NCBI taxonomy): Eukaryota > Metazoa > Arthropoda > Insecta > Hemiptera > Acanthosomatidae > Acanthosoma > Acanthosoma haemorrhoidale. The sequence goes on from OV884011.1 coordinate 51,847,163, forward strand.
GAAACTAACTGATGATTCAAAATACTTCTTTGGCTCATGAAAAATTGTTCAAAATGACAGTAAAAAAAAAAAAAACTGATTTATAAAACAATATGGAAACCTACCTTGGTCCTACAGAATAAAAACATAGGAGAGTGCCAAGCACCCCTATATTTTCGAATCTACATCCCTCCAGTCCATAAGACTCCCCTAGATAGCCTGTGCCCCATTCTATATCAACAACCATACCCTTTACATCAATCTCAACATCACATTCATTAAAAATTTAGCCACCTCTCACTACCAAAACGCCCATTTTCTGGACAACCTAATCCGTATGCAATGAATTATTTTTTACTCTAATCTTTTAACTTCTCCCTTAGATCGGAGGATTCTCCCTACCAGACCAAATGTACGAGTTGGTATTTGAAGGATTCAATTACCGAGAATTCGACGGGATATTGGGCCTCTCTTACCCCAGTGCCTCACCCAGGTGTGGGCTTGAAGTGACCCCTGTAATGAACATGGCCAAACTGGGAGTCGCTCGGGCCGTCTTCGCTTTCCACTTTAACTGGTTAGTATACGATTTTTCCAAATATATTCAATTCCATATATGTACACGCTTCATGGCTTTTTTTAATATTATAATGGTATAATGAGAATGTGCATTAATGGAATGAAGTAGTCTTTAAATCAATCATAATATCTAAGTCAGGTGAGATAACGAAGTGTGGTAGCATGCTTATGACCTCGTCAAATTCTTTGACTAATTACGTTATAGGGCCTCCTGAGTATGCATTAGTTTATTGACACCACATGTCAACAGCGTAATTTTTTCGGCGTTATAAGTAAATGTTGCAGTGGTGTTCCAAACTCTACATTTTTGGACAAAGTATGTTTTTAACTCTACACGTTATAATACATTTAAAAAAAACAAAAACAAAGATTAGTCATCAGTCTACAACCAGCTTTCTATTTCAGGGCCTTAAATATTTCATCAGACACCGGCGAGGTAGTCTTTGGTGGTGTAGATACAGACATGGTAGATGAGGCATCGTTGGAATACATACCACTTTCCAAGAAGCCCAGCTGGCAAATTACCATGGACAGGTACTAGCTCATTTATTACTTTAGATCATACAGCTTGATACATTTTCGAAGCTGCATAATCTATTAAAAAATAAAAAACGGTTACGTCTACTACCGGAAAATGGCAAGAAATCATAAATGTGCATTTATTAATTAACTTTCTGTAGCGTGAAAACTGATGACGGGCCTCAGTTGTGCGCTGAAGGATGCCAAGCTGTAGTGGACTCAGCGGCGAAAGTCATCGCTGGCCCCACTGACCAGATAAAGAAATTCTACGAGCAGATCTCAGCGTTTACAGAAGACAACGGTGTCCACAAGGTATGTAATGGATGAGTAGATCTTAATAGAATTTCCTATTCTATTTAAGATAACATAATCTCATAATTATAAGCCAAAGAGGTAAAGATGCTGACAAGTCCGAACCCACACGACCACTCGTGTTAATATCATATCTTTTTAGGTTTGCTTACGTAACCATGCAAGACGTCGCACCAAGCAGAGGGGGAGTCCAATATTACCTAGTCCTAGGTCCCTCCACAAACCCTCAAATTCTGACCAAATTAAAAAAATCACTGAAACATTTTCACTTACTGCTGACGCTGAAGACGCTGTTCCCTGATGATGAAAACGGAGATAAGTTGATGGACCGTTTATTCACATATATACCTAACATCTTACAATATTTTTTAGGACAATGAACAATGTTTACTTTTAGTGGCTTATACAAATTCTGGGATTAATTTCCCATTGAACGATACTTATCACCGAAAGTAAGATATTTTTTATTTTTATGTGCTTAGTACCATGGTATAAACAAATTGATCGCAAAAATTACATGGAGCAATCATTTAGAATCCTCAAATGTATATTTAGAATGTAAATGGGTATAGAGTTCTTTGAATGGTTTACTTGATGTAGCATGTCATTTTGAGTATCCCTGGAAGGGCAATCGTCCCTCTTACAAAATACTGTATTTTCTCAACTAGATTTCATTCTTCATATCACGGAACGGTTATACATAGCACATAAATGTTCTTACAGCAGTATTTTGAACTTCTGAAGATTATTGTGTACGTCATAATACTATTCAATTCTAGGCCCTCAGCTGTGTGTGACAGTATTTCTAAAAAATTAGCTGATATTACTTATGATTATAAATTTGGAGGATTTGCCGGTTTTTATATGTTCTAGCCAGCTGTGATTCAAGATTACAAAAATAGTTGCCCCCACAGTCAAACTTGTCGTTATCGCCCTTAACTTGTAAAATTTTAAATAATCTTATCATTTTTTTTAGGGGAGGGGAGGGGAAGATTCTGTCTTACCAATGAACCAGAATTCACATTACTCATCATATACAGCTTTTCTGGTGCCGAGTGATAGCAATGGAAAATTAACTTAACTTCATTCATCCTTGGGACTATTACGTAGATTTGTCTGGGTATTTTCGTTTTAAAATCCAAACGAGAACAAAGGATTGTAAGCTAGTTCTTAAAGGGTAACTCAGTACTATTGGTTGCTTTAAGTACCTGCGTTAGTAAACGTAGATGTAACACGAACGAAATATTTACTACATAATACAATCTGATTTCGAGAAATAAAAACTTTATATTGTACTGAAATATTGCCATACCAAACTGATTGTATATATATTTGTTTAGATTGATTGTGAGAAAATTAGCAGCCTTCCACCTCTACTTTTCACCATTAACGGCAAAGAATACACAATAGGTGGTAGAGGATACGTCATTAGGGTAAATACAAAACAATTTATTGCACTAGTTTAATTTATTTGTATACTGCTTACTTAAACATTATTTTCCTTCCAGTTCAATGACCAATGCTATGGTGTCTTAGTAGGCGTCGATCTACCCGATAATATTTGGGTCCTGGGGGATACCTTCATGAGGAACTTCTACACAGTATTTGACCAGGAACAAGGCAGGGTAGCTTTTGGGCAGTATAAGTGACATCATTAGCGCTTTAATGCGTGACTCAGGTTATCCGACAAGATATAATTGCAAAAGATACTTGTAATATAATAAATACTTATTGAATATAATCGTCTAATGATTGAGAATCACCATTTTTACCCGCAAAAAGAGGATGACACTATCCAACTGTATGGTTTACAAATCAGTTGACTCCGAACTAAAAATCGACAGACAACAATGGCAAGATTTATTATTATTCCTCATTGTTACTTACATCTTGAAATGGTCTGAGAAATGATTTGGAGTGAAACCTCTAAAGGGAGTCTGCCACAAGTCGAAATAGAAGGAAAGTATATGTTGAAAGTTCTTAGATGAGGAAATTAATAAACTGTAAGTCATAGAGTGTAGGAGTGAAAAATGTGGAGGCTACAGACAGTAACTCTGAGCTAAGATTTTTTTTAGACGTTTGAATGAGTTGTTAACTTTGGGCAAGTGACGAAGAAATTCGTATAAAGTTACGTGTTCATATAAAAATGCGTGGAAATTAATGTATATATTTGTATACAAGTTATTCGCCACCGGGTAGAATGTGATAAAGAGAAGGAAAACGGGAACGTAAGACTAACTTAAGTTCTCGAAATAGACTGTCTTTATTTCTCTTTGTAATCCGACATATACGGGATTATGGGATGTTTACGTCCCATGATCGCATTAGTCAATACAGAGCTACCTCTGACTTTAACTCCCCCTTGCCAGTTCCAGACCATCCTTCGGGAACTTAACAGCGGACTATGTACAATATAAAATAAAAATAAAAAAACAGAAACTTTATACACAGGCTAAAAATAGTAAAAACTAAAACAAACAAACAAAAAGAAAAATACATTCGCTGATACAGATTTATGATCTGGAGTGAGGAGTGTATGGGGGTTAGGGCGTTACCCGAGACTCTCGCTGGGAGGATGTCCCCGCTGGTATCTTCAGCTGCTCTACATGCATGTTCCTGCGCTTCCGCGGTTCGCGAACACTCTGTATGGTTACGATATTGTGTTCGCGAATCGCAACCCCCCTAAAGGGGCCTTCGTAACGAATCAGCTCTTTACCCCGGTTCGATGCAATCTTGCTGTATACGGTGGTCCCTATTGTGACGCGACCTTCGATGGGTTTGACGCCTACGTTCTCCCTCACCACTCTCCTACGTTTTTCTGCCGTAATCCTCGCGTAGGCCTTCCCCCAGAGTTTCCCCAACTCCGCGCGGTTGTTGACGAGGAGTGTGGCCGTCTCGTCTCCCTCCCCCGTTCCTCTGGTGTCTCGGCGACGTCCCCGCTGGCCAAAAAGAATCTCGAACGGTGAGAACCCCGTAGCCGTGTGTATCGAGTGATTGTAAGCTATCACCGCTAGTGGCATAGCCTCAGCCGGCTCCAACCCCTTTTCGGTATGATAGACACGGAGATGATCCCCAAGGGTACTGTGGAGTCGCTCAATTCCCCCCCTGCTCTTTGGGTGTCCCGGGGTGTTGACATGCCATCTGACATCCAGCAACTTCATTTGCTCTCTTATGTCGGCGTTGTCAAATTCCCTGCCACCATCTGATGCTATTCGATCGGGGACACCATAAAATTGGAACCACCTGCGCAGTGCTCCTAATACGGCCTCTGACGACTTTTTGCGGACGGGGTATGCCATGGCCACCTTACTAAATAGATCAACAACGGTTACCCACTTGTGGCCCTTCCAAGTAAAAGTGTCCGTTTGTAGGTCGGTCAGGGGTGTCTGTGCCGTGGGGGTCTCTTCTTGCGGTCCTATCGGTGGGTGTCGATCGTACTTCGTGCGATGACAGATCTCGCACGCTCCTATCGTCTCCTGGATGGTTTTGCGCATTCCCCACCAGAAATACCTGCACTTCAATGCCTGCGCTGTTTCCTGTCCCCCCCCCCCGATGATTCGTTTTACCTTGGTGGTATGCAAGCGTAATTTATTTTTTCATGGTATCATCCGTGACCGTTTCCACCATCATCGTGCATCGCACGAACGTCCGGTCAATCCCGATCCGCTCCGTTCGCCATAACCTCTTAATTTTCTCCCAAATGGTCCCGTTCCCTACATAGATATAGTGCGTTTTCCCCGGCTTGGAAGCTTCGTTGAGTAGGCGGCAGATCTGGTCCAGTTTTACTCCCGGCTGCGACCAGATGGTCGTTGTTGTGGATCTGTTGTAATCACTGCAAGCAATCTTCGTCAGTCCCGCTTTTCGCGTCTTCCAGATTATCTGACGACGTTTATCGTTGACTATTTCGTGTAGCTCTTCCATCTCCGCTCTCCATCCGTCACCTCCCGAGCTCCCTCCTCCTGTCGAATGCCCATCCTCCGCGGAACCAGATTCTCTTTGGTCACCCTCCTCTTCTGGCGTCCATTCCCGGAGAAACTGCCGGTCATCTCTGGATGATTTCCCTTGTTCTGGTTCTATGGCGTTGACTGTTATCGCCCGTGACAGCCAGTCCGCAACGACGTTTTCCTTGCCGGGCTTATATACAATTTCCATGTTGTACTGGCTAAGGAATTCCTTCCACCTCGTGACCCTTGCCGATGACTCCTTCAGTTTCCCTACCCATTGTAACGGACGGTGATCCGTGTGGACTCGGAATCTTCTCCCGAATACATAGGGCCGAAAATGGTCAATTGCCCAGACGATCCCTAGCAATTCCCGTTCTAGTGCGCTGTATCGGCTTTCTGCCTCCCTTAGGCGTCTACTGGCATACGCTACTGTTTGGTCTCCTTTGTCTCCCGCCTGCGATAGGACCGCTCCCAACGCGTATTCGCTAGCATCCGTAGTAATTGCGAACTTCTTATTAAAATCGGGAAATACCAACACCGGGTGTTCCTGCAAACGGCTCATGCACTATCGGATGCTCGCCTCATTATCGAGAGTGATGATCACCTTCCGTCCCTTTTTCAGGAGGTCATTGAGAGGGACTAGATATGCCACCATTTCGGGGACAAATCTTCTATAGAAATTTAGCGTTCCTAGAAGGCGTCGGATTCCCTTGACATCGGACGGGACCACCATCTTTTGGATGGCTGCTATCTTCCCAGCATCTGGTCGCACTCCCTCTTTGGAGATTGTGTGTCCCAAGATGGTAATAACTTCCTGGCCTAACCGGGACTTTTCCTCTGACAATTTCAATCCGAATTGCCTCACTCTATTAAACACAGTTTTCAGGTGCACTTCGTGTTGGGCCTCATCCGCGCTAAATACTAGGAGGTCATCCATATAAATTTGGCACATGGACTCATCGATACCCCTGAGTAACTCGTCCATAAGTCTCTGGAACGTGATTGGTGCGTTTTTGAGACCGAATGGCATTCGGGTGAATTCATAATGCCCTCGTTCGAAGGTGAAGGCTGTTTTGTGGCGATCCTTTGGGTCCATCTGTATTTAGTGGTACCCCGCTTTGAGGTCTAACATGCTAAAGACACGTGCCCTACTCAGTCGGTCTAAGATGTCATCGAATCTCGGGATCGGGTATTTCTCGTCCACTGTGTTGTCGTTGAGTCGCCTATAGTCTACGACAACTCTATATTTTTCGGGTCCCCCGTCTTCAGCACTCTTCTTCTTGACTGCCCACAAAGGGCTATTGTACGGTGACGTGCTGTCCTCAATGATCCCCTGCCTTCTTAAGTCGTCCAACTCTACTTTGATATGGTGCCTCAAAGCTTGCGGGTATCGGCGCTCCTTCACGTAACTTACTACCTCCCGTTTAAGCGGGATTTCATGCACTGTTCTACCAGTGACCCCCAATCTCTCGCCTTCTCTAAAGAATATATCCGCATATTCCCTTCGGAGCTCACCTCTCCAGTCCTGCGCTCGCCTAATTGCTCCTATCCGCGCTCCGCCGTCGTTCCCGACGTCACTCCCTCGTTTCGAGCACCTATATCTCTTCCCTCCTATACGAATGTCCCATCTTCCCTTTTCGTTCCTCACCCTTGCTCCTACCTTCGCTAGCAGGTCACATCCGATGATCCCCCCGTATTCCTTGGGCATTTTTCCCACTATATGAACTTTGAGTTCCTCCCCGCCTCGACCCCATCTTTCTAGACCTATTACCGTTTCCCCTTCTACTTTACAGGGTCCCCCCAGGGTAACCAAGCTACAAGAACATACCGGTATTTGGGGTATCCTCACTCCCACACACATCCTCTCCAGGGTGTCCCGACACATTATCGTGTTGGTACTCCCAGTATCCACCAGGCACTGCACTCCGCACGCTACTCGAATAATTGACAGACCGCTGTATGTACCGCTCACGCTATTACTTATTAGTGCGCGGTCGCCTCACCTCTGCCACTCTTCTCAGATCTCTCGTTCGTTCCTCTCTTCAGCCGCCTGTCGTCGACCGCTTATTTTAACACTGCTGCTCCCCCAGCCCACTCCGCTTCCTAGTTCCTCCCTCTCATTGTCGGTATCGGATATTTCAGAGGTTTCTGACGCCTCTGACTATCGGCCTCTCCCTCCTCCGCACCCTCTGAGCGTTTACCTCCATTGGCTCTGGTCGAGTTCCATTTTGTCGACGGCTCATGTACGGGCATTGCTTGGCTACGTGTCCCTCCGTGCCACACTCGAAACACCTGGTGCGTGGGCACTGTGCTGCCAAGTGTCCTATTTTCCCGCACTCGTAGCATTTTCTTTCCTCGCGTCTCCTGGGACGGCCTGCAATTGCTCGGTTCCTGCCTCCCACCACCGTTGCCTCTCTTCCGCCGTACACCGTCTCCTTTTTCCTCCAGGCGACTGGTGTGGTTTTGAGCCTTCTGTAAGATACCCTCTTCCAGCCCTCTTCTTCATAGCCTGTAACTTCCTCTTCTCTGGCACTAGTGTCCACCATCTCCTGGGCGCATTCTAGGAACATGCGCTCTCTAGGAAGTCCCTCTTTTCTTCCTGTTTCCTTTGCCAACTGCACTTTTAAAATTGTCAACAGGAACGCCATCCTTGCTTCAACCTCGGCCGCGCTCACAGACTCCCTCATCTTCTCGGTGATACTATTGTATTTCGCTAAGAGTGTTCCCGCATACTGGCCGTTCGTCTGGTGGGGCTTCTTTATCTCCCGGAACATCTTGAAGATATCCTCTTCAGGTGTCCATCTTCCCCCTCCGAATGCTTTTTTTTAACCGTTCTTTTACGGTACTCCATGGGGTCTCTTCGTCCGCCTGAATCATATTGAGGATGCTTCGCTTCACCCTTCACACGAGCGCTGCTCTCAGCGACTCAGCGTCTCCTTCGGTGATAAGGTCTTCCGCTCGTTTTCCTTCTATTCGCGTAATTAGCCTGTCACCTCCCTTCAGGAAGTGGTTCAGTTCCCCGGTCTTTCCTGCAAATCTCTCCAGATTGGAGATCGATTTCCTCATATCTTGAGCCGTAATTTTCATCCAGGCCATAGTATTGGCATGAGCGGCTGCCATAGTTGTTTGGGGGAGCTGTGGTATATCCGCTGCTGCGTTGAGCACCCCTGGTCTAAGTACTCCCTCCGGCATTCCCGTAAAATAAGAAAACAAGAAAAAAAAAGGAGGGAAAAAACGAGATAAAAAAAACGAGAGACGAAATAAGATAGAAAAAAAAACGATAGCTTCCCGGGTTCCGGCACCAGTTATTCGCCACCGGGTAGAATGTGATAACCCACATATATAATTGCATAATCCGAACGACGCACTTTCCTCTCCTCTGGAAACATTCCATTATTGTCCTATTCTCCAAACCCGGTAAACCACCCAATGACGCCTCATCTTATCGTCCAATTAGCCTACTCCCTATCCTCACAAAAATATTTGAGAAACTCCTACTAAAACGTCTACTTCCCATTGTTGAATCCAAAAACCTTTTTCTCACACACCAGTTTGGTTTCCGCCAACGACATTCCACTGCTCAACAAGGCCTTCGCGATGTTGATCACATCTCCTCAGCCCTTGAAACCAAACAGTATTGCACTGTTGCCTTTCTTGACTTAGCTAAAGCTTTTGACAGGGTTTGGCACGCAGGTTTGCTACAAGTTCAAAAGATATTTACCACAGACCCTTTTCCTAGTCTTACAGTCCTTCCTTTCAAACCGCTTCTTCCAAGTCCGCTGTGGTTTAGAATACTCTAACTACTATCCCATAAATGCAGGAGTTCCACAGGGCAGTGTCCTGGGCCCCATCCTCTATAACCTATACACCGCTGATGTCCCCTCTACTCCCAATACCTTCCTGGCCACATTTGCAGATGACACTGCAGTCTTGTCATCCCACCCAGACCCCGACATAGCATCCCATAACCTTCAAAAACACCTTGACGAGATCGAGTATTGGTGCAATCAATGGCGGATCAAAGTTAATGAAGCAAAATGTTCCCACATTACCTTCACCCTTTGTCGCAAGACTTGTCCACTAGTTTATTTTAATTCTATTCCTCTCCCTGTATTCGCGACAGTACGATACTTAGGCTTCCATCTCGACAAACGACTGACCTGGAACCCACATACGAGACTAAAAAGACAAGAACTAAACAGACGCTTTGGACAACTGTACAGACTACTTCGAAGGACATCCCACCTCTCAATAGAAAACAAACTACTTATTTACAAGGTTATGCTTCAGCCAATCTGGACATACGGAATAGAGCTATGGGGGACAGCAAAAAAGTCGAACATCAAGCGCATCCAATCCTTTCAATCAAAAGTCCTAAGAACAATAGTAAATGCCCCTTATTACGTCAGCAACAAAACCCTTCACAATGATCTGAATATACCCTATATTCTTGAACTCATCCCTTCCAAGTTCATTAAATTCCATGGACCTCCTATAAATAAGTGACAGTGGGAGTCCTGGCAATGGCCAGTTTCTCCAATCATGTCCTGAGCGACTGTGGCTCTCGCGCTCTTGGTCACCCTCCGCTGGCTCTTATCCAGTGACGCGGCTGAAGTAGGGGCGTGGGGGACTCCCCAAGACTCCGCTTCCTCCTTCGCATGCGAGGGAGGTGACAACCATGTGGACTTGGGGGGCCTCTGGGCTGTTTGAAATATTGTATGAATGAGCGAGTGAATGATGAACTGTAAATATGGTATGAATGATGACACTTATCTCAATTACTCATTGCCTAATAAAAGGCAGATTGTAATTTTATCTTAATAAATTGTTGTTCTCTCAAAAAAAAAAAAAAAGAAAAGAGTATTGGTTATTTTTGGAGGAAATTTTGATTGAAGAGATTTTTTTAAGCATATGTTTGTCCTAAACCACAACGCTCAGTGAATATAGCATGTCATAGTGCTTAATCCACATTTCGTGGTATCTTTTAATTAACACTTCAATTTCATATATTGAAAGTTTTGAGTATATGGACTTACATTCTAATTTAACGTGACTTGAACTGTTTGAGTCTTAATTAAAACTTACACGTGCGACTTTCACGTTTTTAATTTCTATAACAAAATTAAGTGTGACGCATCAATGATCTTTCGCAGAGGATAATCGAGACATAATCGTCATAATTTTAGGCGAAAAAATACACTTAAAGAATCATATCTGGTGCCGTTTTAGCAGAAAGGATATCTGTTGTTTTGTCGATAAAGGGAAAAGTGGTTAAAAAAATAAACACTATATACCTATTAAATGATTCTATATTAAATTCTTCCTAAGTATAAACTGTAATGGACGAAGGACTAATTCAGAGCTAGGACAAATGAATTGGCTTGGACGGAGACCTCGTGCGTGGCACATGTAAAACAAGAAGAAAATAATAACAATTTTTGTTTTTAAATATTATACAAATTTATTGTATAATGTGCATAAAAAAATTTCTTTGACAAAATGAGCTGAGAAAAGACATTTCCTTCTACAATGAAATCAAGCAGAGGTTGAATAGCCTTAGGAATAAATATTAACCCTTTGGCCCTAAACAGTGAATTATATTGCTTAATGAACAACAACATACAACAAACAGTACTTCATCTTAAAAACCAATTGGTCCAAAAAAAACATAGATCACCATAAAGTAATTTTTTTTTCAATGATTTTCCACTTTTATTTCATAATTTACTTATTAATTAAAATAATAAAACAAATTTTTCATAGAACCATACTCACATTTAAAAAATAGCTTATATTTTCATCCAGCTACTAACCAAAAGCTATAGATAATGTTTTATTTTACTCTATGAATTCATTTATTAATCAGTGTTTTTTTTTATGGGTACTTTGTTGACAATCTCGTTCATTTACTAATTTTACGACAGCCCATATGACAATAAATTACAACATACCTTGTATTAAAAAACCCAACTCCATGGAAGTTTCGATTTGATTTAAAAAAGAAAAAAATAGTAATTGCCAGGTTGTCAGCTTGAATGTGAGAACTCTACTCCCAAATTAAAAAATTCTTCCTAATCCTTTTGATGCTTTAAACTGGATGAGCTGCTACAAAAGGAGGAGAGATAAATTATTTAGAAGTCCTTCTCTGATAAATCCAAAAGGGTCCTCTTTCTACGATGGCTCCTTAATTGTCCTTCAGTTATTTCTTCTTTAACCACTTTCACAGGTCGAATGTTTATCCCGATCCTTGACTAATTAATCATCTTTATATTTTGTCCTTTGAATAATGAATCTACTTAAATTAATGAAATATTTTAAAAAAACTCACGCTTTGGATCGCGACCACCATTGTCGGTTTTTTCTAAGTTGTTATAGTTAAGTAATCCCATTATATGAGTACACCAAGAACCATCTTGAAGTAGCAGAAGAACTATGCAATGAGAAAACCTTCAATTAATTTACATTGTATTTCGTGAATATTTTTAATGTTGAAAAAATTGAAGAGGGGTACAGTCCCACAATTAAGAGTTTCTTCATACATTTTATGAAAGGCCCTTTTCAGTAAGGATCGTTATCGGACATCAAAAGCTGCCACCAGCCGCATAGTCCGTTATCTCCCATTTATATGGGATGAACTATTTTTCTTCGCATATTTTCTTTTACGGACTTTTTAAGTCTTCGAGAGTTTATAATTCAGAACCGCTAGAGGTCTTTCAAGGCCAATCTAGACACCCTAAATGCACATATTGTCTATGTGATGATGCCGACAGTAATACAAGCGTCAAGCAGCACATAGTATACTACGCACCATTATGTATAGGTATATCTTACAAGAATATAGCCAATAATAACATATATCCCTTGTGTTGCATCTTATATACTTCGTTTAATAGCTCACTATATGTGGTGGATTGTTCCAATATACATACGTATCTGTCTTGTCTTCATTCTAAAATAATGGTTGTCCCAGCTTTGAAATGCGGTCTAACCGGGAAAAAAAAATTAAAAAAATAGGCCATTTTTTATGGCCAAAGAAAAGCCGCTGTACGCAGTTCTTCAGTGGTAGCCATGTTGGCGTTGCCCTCAAGAACAAAAACCCGTTCATCAGTGCTCACAAGATCCTCCCTTCCTAATGCCCGTTTAATACTGCAGTTGGCTAAATGGTTGGCCCTTTAAGGCTTCGTCTTATCTTGTACTTATTACCGGCTTCAACTCTTACTTCATGTTATTAGTTGATCTCAGAAGCCTTGCTATTTATTTTCAGAAATAAAAAGACCATTCAAGTATGAACGATTTTGTATTTTTAAATATAATTGTGCGTGTGTGTCAAATGGAAAGTGTGGTTTCCAGATGTCCTTGTGTCTTTATACTGTATGCCTGCTCTAGAATAGTGCTTGCGAAAATTATTTTAAATGAAGTTATATTACATAACTGATTAGGTTTAAGATACAGTGGCGTGAAGTATGATACCATTAAAATAAATAATATATGTTAATTAAAAGCCCAGAAGCTATTTATGATTTGAAGCTTGGAGGTTAAATGTTTGGTTGACGACAGATCAAAGACTCTTAAATCGAACTATATACGCGAAAATAAAGTTTCTACCAAAATTATAAAAAATTGAATTATTAATGTTGTGTCGGCCGATTTGAATCGTGTTTTACGTAGTTAATATTTTAAGTATTCATTGTAGAAGATCATTATTAGAAAATTACAATTTACTTATTCAGCATATTTAATTCATTCATAAAATGAACCATTCCATTCTATACCGACATTCATACAATTTATACATACAAATTCTGCATAGGAGCCCTACTGGCAAGGGAAATTTCCTTGCAAGCTGACGGAAGCGCCTTAAGCTGCGGAGCTCTCCCCACTTCCCTCTCCAACCGTTTCGGCATCTAGACGAAGCCCAGAAAGGGAGAAACGATCCACAGAGGCTCAGGACTTGAGTGGGGGCTATGATCAGAGCCAGGACCCCATGACATACATATTCATTCGTTGGACCACTCAATCGTTGCACCATTCAATCGTGGGACTACAGCCGCTATAGGCAACGAGGAAGATTGCAAGGATGAGTGTTACTGGGTAAGGAGATGACGAAAGGGTTTGGGTGAGCGGATTGGTTATTGTGGAATTCGGAAAATCTTGAGCGCATAAAAGGTTGAGGACAGTTCACACATAAGATATCCCTCTGCAAAGAAATGAGCTTTTAATATAAAAGGCTGCGTTGACTGTAGTCAACTGTAGTTCTGAGGACTTAAGATTGGAATGTTTGGATTCATTTGATGTTGGATGGTTAGGCTTCCGTTAATCCAATTTTGTTGTTTGTATATTTAAAGTTTCTATTCTAGTGAGAGATTAGGTTTTCGGTTAAACAGTCTGTATAACTGTCCAAACCTTCTATTCAATTCTTGTATTTTAAGTCTTCTGTGAAGCATCCATCTCGGCCATTAGTTTACATGCAAACCTTGTTATCTTATAGTATTAAACACGGGAAGCAGTGCTTAATTGAAGGTTACGGATGAACAGGATCCTGCACGAGGAGTAAAAGTGTTGTGAACGAATTTACCTTCATTGATCTTGATGCCTCTTTGTTAGTGCTGATCTTTGTGAGAGGATTTTAGAGGTTACTGGAGGCCATTGACAGATTGGGATGAGACGGAAGAATTACTTTTTGTCAGCGAAAGCTGCAAGAAAGGTTCTAGAACTTATAGGAATGCCAGCCGTGCGAATGGTGTATAGTATAGGACTGAGAACGCTACATTGAATTGAGGAACTCCTACTTGTATGGGATAATCTGATAAGTTGGAATATTCTGAAATACGGCAGACCCAAAAGAACTGGTTTGACCGATAGGACTGAAGGATTAGATAAAGGGTCTGCAGTAAAGAGATTTTTAGCTTGAAAAGCAAACTTGCGTGTCATACCCGGTCAAAAGCCCGTGCTACGTCTAAGAAGGCACCAGTGTGTGGGGTTGGATTTCAAGTGTCAAGGATATATGATCAGCACCGCGGAAGCCATATTGAACAATGGAGTGTCCGAAGTGAGTGCCAAATTGATAACTGGGAAGAAGGCATTTAGATTAAAATATGGGCAAGAGGCGTTTGAATAGGATTCTTTCAAAAACTTTTATTAGGATTGGAAGTGGACTGACGGTAGGTAAAACTAGGGATCATCAGGTAACTTTCCAGGTTTCTGAAAGAGTACAATATTCCAGAATTTCCAGAGAAGAGGGTAGTTAGTGGTTATAAATATTTAAATTATTTTACTTTTGCAATTTTCATTGACCATGGTGGTTTTGGTCAAAAATACTGAAATAAAAGCTGAACTAGTACATCCTGTGATCTATCTCCTTTATTAAATCATCAAGTCAAGTAGTATTAATCACCTCAAAAAAAATATTTAATGTTATGAAAAGCAAAGCGTGATAAAGGTGACATAGAGGGTGACATACCTTCTGATACTCAGTTTGGGAAGGATAAAAAGTCGAAGCGTATTAGTGACCCTTCAGAACGATCCGTAACGAACTCTGAAAGGTTAAACTAAGTGGAAATTTCCAGACGAAGCGTTTTCTTTATGTGGTTGTTTTTTCACTGGGCTGTGAACCTTTATGAACCTATATATATATATATATATATATATCAATTGATACATTATGACGTAGCATCTGTTGTGATTGATATTATAGAAAAGAAGCAAGGTGCTGGTAATCAAATTTTTAAATTTACAACGTATCAGAATACTATGTGTATATGGAACTTGTGAAGTTGTAACATCTCACAACTGTACTAGGGCCTGGTACTGACATACGTAGTTAACCCAAGCGTTCTGCATCCCAACAAGTATCTCTACTTATATTTTAAAATTTTAGTTTTCCAGCTACATCCCCGTACAAATGGATTTCATGTAAATTAAATTAAATACGTTTATATGAAATTAGCCATATTACACCGGCGTGGTAGTGATAACTGTCAATGAATTACAGGGAAAAAGGTTGTAACAGATCTGATAAATTCTTTGTTCTACAGAAAACATCTGGAAAATAAGTACACGATGAGCATTGATGTTAGGTATATAAATACAATTATATTTGCTAAGTAATTGTCGAGTCGTCACTAGGGGGGTGCCTGGCCACCCTAGCCCTGTGACAAGTAAGGATTGTTCGAGTTTATAACCTGGACAATCATTTCATGACGGCGTTACTGTCTGACTTCATTTTATGATAGGTATGTGCCCCGACAATGCACTATGTTCAAGAGAAGAGGTACAGAGGTTTTTCATAATGAATTAGACAAGTTTTCAGAGTTCGGGCGGAAACCAAGCGTCACGAGTAAAGGTCGTGAGAGACTAATTAACAGGGCCAGGAGCCCTGGCTTAAGTACCATCTCTGGGAGGCTGCAAGGGCCTAGGCCGGCGGTTGGGTTTTCACACATGTGGCGATTAGCCGCGACCGCCGCTTGATTACCCGACCCCTGGAGGGTAGAGGCTGCAAAAGGGTCGTTTATGTTTATGACTTGTGGGTACCCTCCTCATCTGGCTCTTAGGCCGGCGGGTACCTGACTGTTTATGACTGGCAGCTGTTGACCCTTCTCGTGTTACTTCCTTGGTCCCCGTCTTTTATTGCTTAACACATTTACAATGATTTATATTTGTTTATTTACATTTGTTTATAATACATTTAGTTCATGTTATTTACTTTTGCTTACAATATATATGCAATAGAGTATAGGGTGATTTATCTTATGTAGTTAGCGGTCACTACAGTAATGTTACAATGACATGGAATAATTGACAAAACGAAAACAAAATATTTACGACCTATTGTACGTCATATGTTTACAGAGCAGTGCTACCACGAAAAGGATCAGTCCGAATATTACTAACACAAATAAAAGTGGCTAATCCATTGTAAGTTCTATAATGCTAAGAATATTTAATGCTAATATGATACATAATGCTAAAAGTAGAAGGGGGTTGAGCAGAACGTATACCTGCCTACGTGACTTCATGGAAGTCCCTGATGGTTCCTGTTATTTTAAAGTAAACAACCGCACCCCTCCTTACTTCCCTTACTCCCTATTTCCAGAGCTATCCTTTTCTTATACATATATGTCTCAGCTTTAGCCCCAGATCCCACTTAATTCGTTCTTACGCATTCCACCCAGTATATAGTAACTTAACTCTTAATATTTGTATATACCAATGTTTTGCTTGTACTTCATAATAAAGCTTTTCTTCCTTTTTTTTTTAAATACTCCCCTCTACAAAGATTAAGTAACTATAGAAAACTAATTAGATTGTGTTCCTATCCCCAATTGAGAATTAAACCCATTTGTGTTGTTCTTGCTTCTTTAAATCACACATCATCTTCTTTCTAATGGCATAGTAGTATGTCCGTTCTTCGCTACATACATAATTGATGAATGTTCTATCAAATTTTAAAAGAATGGTTTTTCTTTCTTGACTTTAATGGCAAAACCGAGGCACGGATAAAAACTACCCTTGTCTCAGTGTGGATGGACTCCGCTGCGTAAGTAGTTTTAAAAAATAAGATTTCTAGACGGAGAAACTCCTCTACTGTTCATAAGACTTAGTTAGTTAGCGTGAGCTCTGAAACAGGAGACAGGAGATCCTCAGCTACTTGTAAGGCCGTATGAATTATTCATGAAAAAGAGACTTGATATAACTCTCCAAGTACAAATGCACTCCTTCGAAGAGGGTGAAGAATTATCTCGAGACAGCGCTGCGTGGCGGAATGCCAACTTTGAGGTAACCGCCTCGTCTGGTTTCTACATGTACTGGAATGTGCTCGTTGCAGGCTGGGTCGTCTGTTATATTCGCTATTTGATAGCTAGCTTATTTTTCAAACGTCTAATATTTGACGAAACTAGATACAAATATGTTCTGTTGCCTAATGCAGCGTGATTTTTAATAATTAACAAGTAAATCTATGAAATTCAACATGCAATTTAAGAAATAGTGAATACAAAATGCTAAGAAACCCATCTCCTCTCTATCTGATAGTTGAGTCGTAGAGTGAAGTGAGTACAATTAACCAACCTCTTTTAACTGCTCTGCTTCATAAGAAAAATTTTGCATGTTTTGAATTTTTCATACCATAAATGGTATGACTAACCATAGGTTTAATGTATTTATCGTGTTTTTATTAACGTATCGATTTTTTTATAGTAAAATACATAAAATGGATAGATTTTTTCCGGCTGTTTATATAGATTTATTTTTTTTTACGTTTAATAATGGAATTTGTTTGTTTATTTATGCACGTTCGATGTTTTTATTAAAAGGCTTTATATTTTATAAACTAAGAATTCTCTCAAAACGTTTTTGTTGAATAAACACTATGTTATTGAGAGAAGAGAATTGTTATTTAAATACAACTTTCCGCAACCGGCACCAATCATATTGTATTTTTTCCCTTATTTAAAAGTCGGTTATATGCTCTTTTTTTTTTTATTAATGAAGAAGTATATTACATTAATTAAATAAATATAGACGAAATAAAGAACGTCAAAAATAAAGACATAATATCGAGAAATACTACGGAATATTGGTATAAATTTTCTTGGCACAGCTTATTAATTAGCCAGTTAAATTTTTCCTCACTCCTAGCAGATGGGCTTAGTTAATGTATCTATTTTACGCTAAAACGGACATTTTTAACGTATATATGAGGATTTCGTTTGTTGTTGCCTTCGTTTTAGTAATATTTTCATTTAATCTCTGGCATAAAACTCATTATACGTTTAATTCAATTCAAGTAGGAAGCGAAAAAATTAAAAACGTGACTTCCATTGTTTTTTAAGAATATAATTTTTGCGTTGTGGTCTTTTTTGTTAACTATAATAAAAATCAGAGCTGGGTGAATTTCATTCTACTCATCGCGGTATTGAATTAAAAAACTGGTAAAAATATTTCGTGGTGTTTTGCAATATATCTTTATGACTTCATATCGTTGGAATCGTTTTTATGACCCCTAACGTAGAACCATAGAACGTACATAGAGACAGTACCAGAACCAAAATGGATGCTATCCCTTTTCTTTCTGCAATGAAGAGAGAAACATAATGAATGCTATCCCATAATACATAAAAATTGTTTTGACAACAGACAGTTCATGAAACAATATTTTACATTCTGAATTTGAACAATTTCATGAGCTTAGAAATACTTATTGATCGCATAAGAGAGTAAAATGAGGGAGTTATAATCAAAACCTTAAGTGATAAAATTGGATTTTACTGAACCCTTGACCCTAAACCATTAAATGACAGTCAAGGGTCCTTGACTGATTTTTTTTTTGAAATTCTATTATTCCCAGGTGTGTTGTGCATAAGGCGTGTACTTTCATTTATTTTATTTTTAATTAGGCAGTAGCTATTCAGTTCCACGTGACTTCTCCCTTTTTATGGTCTCACCTGCAATAAATAAATGGGAAGACATAAAAAGTATAAGCATTTCCATAAATCATGATTCGGTACCATAAATTATTTTTCTATAATTTTGAGTAGTGTATAAAGATTTTTACATCATGATTAATAATTTCAACTCATGCTTGGTTTTTTTAAAGCCATGATATTTTGCTCGGTTCTCTGCTCCGAAGGTGCTATAAATAAAAGCAGTCCCATAAAACATAATGAAAATTCATAAATTATTGATTTGCTGCTAAAAAAAATCTATTTGTTGAAACAATCCTGATTAATATTGCGCATAAATTATGTTTGTAACAGACTAAAATTTAAAGAAATCTTATTTATGACGACTGGCTTTTATTCTTTTAATTTTTTCACTTTTGACATTTGGCTTTTACTCTAACATTTCCTACCTACTAATGTTCACCTTGCTTTTTCAACTTGATGCGAAGACTAGGCTTCGAACACATAACGTTACCTACTCTACCCATCTGCATTCTCAAAGTATTTGTGATGAAAGTATGAGGTTACATTGACTACCTAATAATTATGACATATCTTATAGGTCCTGCAGATAACATCAGATTAACTTACAATGGTTATGAAAGAAAGGATACTGTAGAATGAAATAACTACTAAAGACCAGAAACCTTATTAATTGAAATGGGCGAAGCCAGACATCTGAATAATTCCTCTTCTTTCTATTCTGTTAAATATAGCTCTATTTTTTAGATCCAATAATCTCTTTTTGCACATAGGTTACAAAGATAAGGACCATTAAAAACAATTACCCTTGTGTCATCTTCTATATTCATTTCTCTCAAACCGATAAAAGCGCTTTGTGGGTAGACATTTCCAGAAGAACTTTGCAAAGTTATGGAATTGGTGGTTAAGATTATCAACTCCATTATAGCTTAAGCTCTTAATCATCGCCAATTTAAATAATTTTTAGTTGCAATGGAGAATAAGTACGCAGATCTTCTGCTGCATAAGTACCTTCTTATATGCAGAAGAGGAAACGTTTTGAAATGTTTCTCTTTCTTATTAACAAAAATTAAGGCATTATTCCTTGAGAAGGTTGTTAACTATGCAGAATTAACGAACGACCTGTGGATACAAAAGATTTATTTCATGGTAGATGTTACGTCTAATATAAATTAGCGTAAGCGTAAACTACATGGAAAAGAAAAAAACACATATAATAAAAAAATGTTATATTTCAATCCAAAAACTCTTTTTGGTCAAGATTATGAACGAGAAACATTTATTCACTTTGCTGAAAATAATTCTTATAATGACAGTCGCTATTTCAAAACAACACTTGAAAATAAAAAGTAAGCTTTTATCAATAGGTTTCAGGAATTTAGAAACAGTAAAACGACGTTATCCTTTATTTGAAAAAACCTCTTAATGTTACTGTAACCGAATTAAATTTTTTTCCCTTTATTATTGACATTAAGAACTTTAAAATGTGATTTCCGGATTTAAAATACAAATAATCTTGGAGCTTGAAATTTAGACGTCTTTGTGCTGAAAAAGTAATATTGAAGATAACAAATGTTCACGATTACACAAATTGTCTGTTTTGAGTGACCTGGATAAGGAAGATATGTTGATTCTTAACATCTGAAATATAATGAGAACACTATAATCAGCGAAAAAAATAGCGTTTAATGTTCTTTCCTTATTCGGATCGGCATATTCTTACGAACAATGATTTTCAAGCATCAACCGAGCAAATCGAGAAGTCGTCATATTGATGAGAACCTCGATTTGTGCTTAAAACAGCATACAAACCCGGCTTACCCAAACTATCCAAGGAGATGCGAGGCCATTGTCGGTCTTTGTCATAATTTTATGGATACCTATTTTATAAATAAATAATATCGTTAGTAAATATAATGTATGATGAGCATTGGTTGTCCTGGCAATGACCAATTTCTCTAATCATGTCCTGAGCAGCTCAAGGCGATTCTATGCCAGTGTCAGGGAAACCGAGCACACCAGGGCACGACGGGATATATAAAGTGCTGCTCAAAAAAATGCCGAGGAGAGGGATAGTACAACTAGCAAAGTTATACAACTCTTGTATAAGGTTGCAGTCCTTTCCTGAGACATGGAAACAAGCCATCTTGTTTCCATTACTAAAGCCAGCCAACAGTGGAGATCAGTCAGGCCACTACCGCCCGATCATCTTGCTACCACAGATGGGAAAAATCTTTGAGAAAATTCTTTTGAATTATCTAAAACATTACTGCTCGGAAAATGACATTATTCCGCCAGAACAGACTGGATTTCAATCCAGTATGAGCGCAGAGCATCCCCTTCTGAAGGTACAGTCAGAAGTTAGCTATAACTTGAATAGAAACATAGCCACGGCTATGATCAGTGAGAGATTGGGGAGACTCAATATATCTGCAAACGCGGGTAAGACTGACTGTGTAATTTTCTCTTTTCAAAAGTAGACTAGTTACATAGTATGAACGGAGGGAAATTCACTAGCCAACAATCTAGTATACCTGGGAATTGAAATGGACAGACATCTCCATTTTAGTAACCATTTTACGAAGAAGTTGAAGCATACTCCCACGAAGTCTTACCGGCTTACGTATTTATTGATGACTTCCCCCAATCTATCACTGCGTCTCAAGCTATAAGATCTACAAGAGCGTACTCAGGCCTACTCTGCTGTATGGTGCACCGCTATTTCGTTATCTGACGTATACGACAGCTCGGCAACTCCAACAATTCCAAAACGGTATACTGATGAAAGTAGTCAGAGGTTCTTCATTCGAGCAGCAGAGCAACAGTGAGATTCACGAGATCTTTGATCTGCCTACGGCGGATGAATTCATCCAACGTAGACATATCAAATTTTTCGACTCCTTGCAATACCTGACAAACCCGGTATTTAACACTATAACCCCCGCTACGTTCCCCCATCGATGGCAGGACGCTGTCGCGGCTGGAACGCTTTAGTTTTAGGTTCTAGGTTTAGGTTTTAGTTTGTAAGTTTTTCTCCCACATTATCAAAATAAAGGTGAGTCCCATCACCTATAATTGTATTTATGTTTTAACCTCAAATATAATTTATGTAACCCAACCTCCTTCAAATGCATCTGCGCATAGCAGAATGAGGAGAGAGCTGTCAATTCTTGTTCATTGATTTTGTTCATTTTTCACAACTTGTGTTAAATTCAAGGGGTTTTGGAAAAAATAAACGAAGGAGCGTGGGTTACTTCCCAAGAAAGGTTATTTAAAAGTAAGTGATTGATAAAAGAGGAAAGACAATCGTTTCTGATACCGGGATCCACTTTCACATAGGCACTAATATCTAACTTGATCTTGACAGTCGTCGGCAAACACATTATTCAACAAATATCAACTGTTGAACGGGTTACTTCTTCTTTCGCATGCGAGGGAGGTGACAACCATATGGATTCGGGAGGTCTCTGGGCTGTTTGTAAATACTGTATTAATGAGCGAGCGAATGACAATTGTAAATATGGTATCAATGAGAACATTTATCACCATTACTTATTGCCTAATAAGGCAGATTGTAATTTTAGCCAAAAAAAAAAATTAAGTATGATATAAACTTTTAATCAACGCACCTATAGTTTGACTAAGACTTAAAACTTATAACTTAGTAAAGTTTATTTAGTTATTTTTAGGGATCGTTGTGAAATGAAAGAAGATGCAGGGTCGAGGATTGAGAAAGCAATGTTGTGAAGACGTGGGCATATAGAGAGGACGAACGAAAAATGAGATAGACGAAACAAAAATATACAACACGTGTGTGGATGGGAGAGTAGAAAGGAGTCGACCTCAGCGAGCGTACCTCAATTAGATTGAGGACATTTAAAACAAAGGCTAGCTCAGGAGTACCCTAATCAAGCTAATAACAATGTACTAACCTATATACTTTAATTTTTTTTAAAATGACGCTTAAGATAAATTTCAATCGTTTAACAGTTGATATTGATTGAATTATGAGTTTGCCGACGACTGTCAAGATCAAGTTAGATTTTAGTGCCTATGTGAAAGTGGATTCCGGTATCAGAAACGATTGTCTTTCCTCTTTTATTAATCACTTTCTTCTCCTAAATATGTTGTTAGGGTGATCAGGCACCTCCCTAGTGACGACCCGACAGGCATCTATTAATTTTAGTTTTCAAAATAAATCTTAAAACTCTCCAAAATATTTTATTTCTTTGATAAAACGGACCACCTAACGACAGAACTTAAATTAATATTGTTGGTTAAAAATATTTTATGGATAATTAAATTATATAATGATTTTGTGACTATTTTTTATTAGTTGATTTAAAATTATGCATAGTGAAGGTTATAGTTTATAGAAAAGGAAGGATTGTTGTGATTGAGACTTTGAGTGCCACTGAAATGTGGGAAACCACGACTCATACCACCAACATACTACACGAATTTTTTATGACGTGCTGCAGTATCCCTAAATTGCAACATTATTAGCACGGTGAAGGAAGCAGAAACCCTACTTCATAAAACTGAAACGAAGAAAGTCAGTTAGAACGAGAATTTGAGGATCACTTACTATAAGATATCTTCCGCGAATTCAATCAACTCTAGGTTATCCCAAGAGGACTACGAGCAAAGAGATGCTTTGGACGACCAGCTACGACGGTTTGGAGGAAGCAATCACAGCTAGAGGAGTGCAGGTAGACAATTAGAAATAGGGGAAAGATGGCAGGCTCTAGTATTGAGTTATAGCAGATAAGAATAGTAATTTAATAACATATAACTATGTTTAATGAAGAACAATAAATCTGAGGAGACATTAATTCTATTTTTGAAAAATTCAATTGCTTCGTTAAAATATCTTTATGGCCTGCCACTGTGAACGTAAGAAACCGGGAGCTGTAATTTTACATCACGTTTTGCACGAGGTTTTTACTAAAAACAACTTTTTCAAAGAGTAATGAAATTGTCTTTTTCTTTCTTTCATAACACCTTTAAATTTACAGATAATTACTTACAATTATAGATCCTCAGGCGAATCCATTTACAAATTATTTTTGTATTTCCTGTAGCATCACTACATTATATATAGGTTTTGTTATTTTATAAAAATTATATAATGAATAAACAAGTATAATGATACACAATATACGTGACTGGACTAAACTGACGAATAAAGGTGAATAAAGGGGCTCACATTTTTGATTGAAATTGTCTTGAAAGACTAATTTAATTTATTAAATTTATCTCTCAAAAACTAACACGTTCTAATATAGACTAAAGATAATTTATTAAATACTAAAGAATATTTATTTAAACTCTTTTTAATAAAACAAATTTCGTCACTGACTCTAATTTGCAGTTGACTATGAGAAGGCTCAAGTTTAAGAGAAACGGTATTTTTTTCATTTAAATATGTTTTCATTGTTTTTACCATAAATATATATCTTCAAGTCTTTGTGAATCTCCTGTAAGAGGAGACATCAAATCACAAGGATCAAATCTCAAGGAAGTCACTTTGAAAACTTTGAGAATATATGTGTGATATATCGGTCGCCGTTAAACAGAAGTATGTACAGTTAGTTAATTATTTAAAATTAAAATAATTTTGGGTAGGATATAAAATTAAAAATACCTTCATGTCCTGATTAATGATGTTTTTTTTTAATATAATTAAAAGGCCTTTATACTGATGTCATCATCAATTTTTCAAATTAAACTAAAAAGTGGTATGATTCGCGGCATGATATAAATAAATAAAATCATCATCACAAGAATCATTGAAGGGTTATCAATACATTAATTATAAATAAAAGAATTAAATTAATCTGTATTATGTAGCAGGAAGTCGAATTAAATATATCCACATCCTGATCAATATGTGTCGTGGCTTATGTTAGTTATGGTCCACAACTGCGTAGTTAAAATATTAGTTCTCCTTTTTATTCAATTACGGTTTCGTGGAGAATTATATTATTTTTTCATGCAAGTTTCACATGACACTGAAAAGTAATGAATGGACAATTATTAATTTGTTGGTTGTATTTTTTCACTTTTAGTTACCCTGCTTGCTTTAAGATCTCAATGTCTTGATTAATAATAATATATATATTATGGAATGGGGCTGTATTTGAACGAGTCTTTTTTCTAAACCCTTTTTATTTGTTTATTAGGAGAAAAATATATACAAACATATGCATTTATCGGCATTGGCTCCTTGTACTACATTGGAGTTGCATTTTTTGTGAGTTGCAAAACTAATATCAGAACACAATTGAAAAATATACAATGTAAATAAGACCAGATGATAGGAGCTTTAGTAAGCTTTGGTTTTAAAAGTTGGGCAAGGAGGAGTATTATTACACAATGTCAATAAAATTGTTTTATGACCGTAACAAACCTGGGTGATGCACCAAACTTGACTTAAATGAATTTTTTCATAAATTTACTATCAAGTTTATTATATATTGACATCGATATACATAGTCCAGAATGCTCTAATGTTAACATGTAGCGCTCAATTGAGTTCGGTTGTTTTTAATAAGGTCATTGAAGACCACACAGATTGAAGATGTTGCTTCAGTCAGTGTTTCAGAGTATTATTTCACAATAATACAAACCTGTTAATTATAATTAACAAATATGATAAAAGAAGCTTGTAGATTAAAAGGTAATGACCGTTTATAATCTAGAGAGCGCGCAAGCTTTAGCCGCTAACTACCTGACCAGATTGTGCCGACCGTGTGGCAATAACTCGTGCCCAAAGCTGCTTTATAATCCTGATAATTGGAGCGTGCTATTGCCAGCTAGCTTGTAAGACATTTTATTATTGTTTCCACATTATTTATACAGTGTTTGGCTTGAGTGATCTCTTTGTTAATTGCAAGCCAAATTACTGTTCAAAATTCGTCTGCATAAATTAGATTTATTAGGAATGTCTTATTTGTGTCATTCATGTTTGGACAGCACAATTATTTTAGTAATTCCAGATAGATAGATGTAGTGGAGGGGAGGGGAGCCATACAAATGTATTGGTTCGACAGCTAGGCCAATGGCCCTTTTTATCAGCCCCTGTGTTCTACCAACGCTACTGTTCCTCCTCGAATCTACCTGTCTTCCTTACAAAGTCAAGAGTGGACCTCCATTTAATGGAGGTCTTCTTGTGGGATTCTATCGCAGACTTAGGAGAAAAATCTTAGTCCGCTGAATGCCTTGCATTCTCCCAAAAAGTGGAAGGAGGTTTCCTTCTACAATTTACATTTGGGGTCAATCTCTTGCCTTCTCTAGCTAGGGGGAGATTTCGGACTTAAGTCTAGTGTCATGATCGCTGATTTAGTGTCAAAGCATATATTTATGCAGCGGGAAGCCTCTAACTGTTTTTGAGGGTTTGAGGCAGCAGTTCTAAATCTAATTAAATTTATAAACTATTATATTTTCTGTGGTGAGCTTGAATATATCAACAGGAAATGCCCTCAAAATAACATTCAATAATATCGAACGAAAAAAATTAAACAACAATACAAAAGATACCTAAATATTTACATATAAATAAAAATACATATACTTCTATTTATAGAATCGACAGATGCCCGATTCCATGAACCTTATAAACAAAGGCATTAAAGGTGATTGTATTGTACTCAAAACTATTTCTCACTCCAAAAAACGTTATTTTTAAAATTAAATTTAAATTGTAGATTTAAAATTTAATTGTCTCACAAATCTTAAAGAAATTTATACAGTGTAGTTAAGGCTATTCAGGAATGATCACTTAAAATGTCAGGTGGATTGGAACCACTGTACGACAGCAATTATAGTGAACGCATACCAATGGAAGGACATTTGTCTTTGCCTGTTACAAAGTAGAGCATCTCCCTTTTGACTTTGAGCCCATGAATTATCGAGTGTATGCTTACGTAAGGAAAGTACGCCAGAGATAGGGCACTAAAAGAGAGAGAAGGGTCGGTGATTAAACAGGTGCTTCAACCACTAGCTGGATTAACGGGGCCCTTTTGAAATTTATCGACCTTCAGCTAAATAAATTATATATTCTCCCATTAAAGGAGCCTCGAGAGATGGTAAGTGAGAGGGCCTGAACGAGTTTGCAAAGAAATATGATTTATTTATAGACTTACTCTCAGTTGCTCTGTGCATTAAGATTATTAATCTAATATTTTTTTCGTATTTTACGTTAATATATCTAAATTATCATATAGCCAGTGTTTTTATGGTATTACGGAATTTCCGCTAAATACTTCCGATATAGTCGGTAAATTTCCAGACCACTATTGCATTCTAATGTCTGTAGATAAAATAATCCCAATAGATTAACATCGTTAATCCTATTTAAATGGTGCTTTTTTTTTTTTTTATAATTTTTGAAAACTAGGCCATTCACATATTCATGCTGGGGAGTGTAATGATATAGAGTGGGGCCATTAATAGGCAAAACGAAACGAATAATACTATTATGTAACCGATTTTGAACCAAATAAACTTTGTCAAGTATTGTAGAAACAAGTTTTTTTTTCTGGTATTTTTCGATTATAGCAAAATAGTAAAAATGTTATGTGGTCCCGGTTTTTTAATGATTATTGAACAAATAATAAAACACTGATACACCCATGGACTGAAGCACCTATAGCTTCCACTATCCGGTAGGGCGATCTATCCACTGAGCTATCCTCAATTGAATCTGAGCTTAGGCCATAATACCAAATATTTTTAGCTTCGCTTTCGTCCACTTGTGTCCAACGCCGACCCGAAATATTTCCAATTAGATCAAAACAAACATGTATGCACCTCATTTTTTTTTTTTTTTTTTTTTTTTACTACCTAAGGTAATAAATTCAATATATTGTAAACGGAGTAATTAAAAACCAAAATTCAGTAAATCAAATGTACACATCAAGATTAAAAATATAAACAAAATAAATGAAAGAAATCAAATAGAGATACATGTTAAATAATGACTCTGAATATGGATAAAAGATAAAATTAACTAATAATTAACACCATATCACAATATATATTTAGTAGCTAAGTTAATGTTCATCGAACTTGTCATTGGCTAATTTTAAGAAAGGGACTCTTGTTTGTGATCGTTTCTTATAATTTTCAAATTATGTAAAAACAATAAATAATTCTGAATAGTTTCAGTTGATCACTTAGTCTTGTCACGAATGGAACTACCTCATGAATGTATTTAGTTGTCATGGGCAAGGCTGTGAACATTGGATCGAGGCAACATAGGCCTTGGGAAATTTCAAAGTACAGCAGCAGAACAACTCAGAATAGCCCTACAGATTCGCATACGGAGATTTTTGTCACGGCTTAAACTTCTGATTCGATGCTCCCCAAAATGAAGACGACTCTTCGTTAGCGCATGATCTGCAGCTAAACTGGTTCAGGTCAACGGAAGAAAAGGCAAATATATTCAATTGATAAGACATATGTTCATAAATTTCTTGCAGTCTTATCATAAATTCATACCACTTTTTGTTTGAGGTTAGGAAGGTTAGGATTGTGTTAAGCTTTTATGTATTTGCGTAATCATGGTTCTGCTCTTTATTGTAAGGAAGGATATTCCTCTTTTCTTTAGTAAAACTGTCATTATAATGGTTCTCTACCGTTTTTATTAGCTATTTGGCAAGCATACGTATTCAAGCTAATAAAGGTAAGATTAAAGTTTTGATTCCTAGTTGTCGACATTTTTTTTTTTTTATTATTTCACACGAATTATCTTTGTTGAACGAAGGTAGACTAAACTATCAACCCCAGACATATTTCCTTTTAATTTAACTTCTAATCTATTTTCCCTAATCTATTCAGCCCTTATTAAGGGCTGAATGGATCGTAATGCTGGTGGCTAAGAAAGGTTTAGCCGGCAACATGATGCCCTTGGGAGCATAAGTACCTTTACAACAGTAGAGGCTATGCCCCGAAGTTACATATTGCAGTCTCGATTACACACTGCAACAAAGACCAACGTATATTTTTGTGGTTTATTTGAATCGCACCGTTAAAAACACCTACCTGGATTTTCCTCAAAATGATTCAGTTACCGGACACAATCTAATGCAAGTTCGTAATAAAGAACGTAATAATTATTAACTTGTGATTGCCTAAAAACTGTTTTCATTCCTGTTATATTCTCAAAATTAACTGTGTCTTGAGTAAGCAATTCGAAAAACCGTTTGGATCAAATGTATGCATTCGTTGAATTTGGTGATTCATATCTGTAGGCAATATTTGAGTTTCTTTAACTATCCAGACTAGTAAATAATGATATTTCATTTTAGATTTCGCCGAAATCATCGTTGTTAGGTCGAACTAAATGAAGTGAAAGTTACCTCAGACCACAGAGGCTTATAACAAAAAAGTTCGGGTGTTATGAGTGAAACATGAAGGTATTAAGACGTCCAGAAGTGACGTATAAAAGTGAATGTGCCGCTCTGGCAATATGATATAAAGTAATGAAGCTGTGCTGTCACTTGAACCTGGGTCTTTTTAATTGCATCTCAGCGTTCTCCGGTTTCTGAGTTCATTGGCCGACTTCAGATTTCCTTCATATGAGCATGTTGTTTTTATACTTTTATATAATAAACACAAAACAATCTTACTCGTTGAAAGTCTGTACACAATAAATTATGTTTCATTTTACTTGAAGCTAAACCAAGCATCGTGTCAGGGACGAATATCCTGAAATTCTCTTTGGTATACGACAAAATGGACAACATAGACTAAAATAAACATATTTCGGAAGTTACAATTTTCTGAATGGCCATATATGACACATAAACTAGTTCTTTTGAAGGAAACACCTGCGTTTGAAGAGTATTACCCGCAACGTTATCTTCAATATTGAATAATTTCGCTAGGAATCCTTAGTATATTACCGATCGTAAAACGTTTTTGGCTTTTTTCTACGGCCTTCCACTGTAGTTATAGTCTACTGTATTTGAACCCCTTTTTATTTTACATTTTTACAACATATGAACAATATAATTAACAATATAACTCCTCGTGCTGCATACGTAGTTGCATTTGGAGGAGGGTAGATTTAGAAATACAACATTTCTTTTTACAGTGAAAAGACAAACATGGAAATATATAGGACTAGCTGATGGGGCTCACCTTCCGATTTCAAAGAGAGAAACTTATAAACTAAAACTTAAAAAACTAGAACCTAAAGTCTAAAGCGTTCCTGCCTCGACAGCGTACTGCCACCGATAGGGGAACGCAGCGGGGGTTATCGTGCTAAACACCGGGTTTGTCAAGTACTGTAATGAGTTCGAAAATTTGATATGTCTACGTTAAATGAATTCATCCACCATAGGCAGATCAAAGACCTCGTGAAGCTCACTGCTGCTCCGTTTCTCGAATGATGTATGTACTTTTATCATTATATCGTTTTGGAATTGTTGGAGTCACCGAGCTGTCATGTACATCAGATAACGAAAAAGCAGTGCACCATACAGCAGAGTATACCTGAGTACACTCATATATATCATGAGCTTTAGGCGCAGTGATAGATTGGGGGAAGTAAATAAATGCGTAAGCCGGTAAGAATTCGTGCGAGTTTGCGTCAACTTTCTCACAAAATGGTTACTAAAACGGAGGTGTCTGTCCATTTTAATGACCAGATATACTAGTTTGTTGGATGTGGAGTTTTGCTGCATCCCTACTATGTAAGTAGTAGGCAGCGGACTTTTTCCCTTTTGGAAAGAGAAAATTACGCAGTCAGTCTTACCCGCGTTTACAGAGATATTGAGTCTCCCCAATCTCTCGCTGATCTGGTTACAGGCTACCTCAGCCTGTCTACGAGCTACTTTGGCGCTCATGCTGCTATTGTACACCACTATGTCATCAGCGAAAGCAGTAATTGATGTGTTTTTGTGCGGGCTTCTACAATTTCAGACATATACACGTTGAAAAGTACTGGGGATAAAACGGCTCCTTGGGGTACTCCACAGGTCAGTGCACAGCTTCGGAGAAGCTATCACCCTACCGCACCCACATCGATCTATTGTTCAGGAAGCTAGCCAGAATTGAGTAGAGTTGTTCCGGGCATTCCCAGTCACAGATCATTTGACACAGTGTCCCGTGGGACACCGAGTCGAATGCTTAAGTGTAGTCAATCGAAATCATAGCCGTGGCTGTAGCTTCTGACTGTAGCTTTAGACGGGGATGTTCTGTGCTCATGCTGGATTGAAATCCAGTCTGTACTGGTGGAACGATATCATTTTTCACGCAGTAATTTTTGAAATAATTCAAAAGGATTTTCTCTAAAACTTTCCCCACTTGCGGTAGCAAGCTAATCAGCTGGTAGTTTGCTGGGTGATCTCCGCTCTTTGCTGGCTTGAGTAATGGAAACAGGATGGCTTGTTTTCATTGGTCAGGAAAATCTTATATAACAGTTGTATAAGTTTGTGAGTTGTATTATCCTTCTCCTCGGCATTTTTTTTGAGCAGAACTGTTTGTATCCCGCCGTGCCCTGGTGATTGGTTTCTGACATCGGCGAAGAATCGCCTTGGGCTGCTTTGGTGATACAAACACGTGGTTCTGTTCAGTATCTAGCGGAGGAGGCATATGATATTAGCCCGTCCTAGCCGTAATATACCTAGCGTGGTGGTCGCCCAGTTTAGTTGCCTGTTGCTCAGCAGTAAGAAGATTGTCACCTTCGTGAAGACGGACAGTAGCTGTCTTCAACAGCTTCTTTCTGTAGTCTTCAACAGCTTCCAGAACTTTCTGTGATCGCTGCGAGTGCTACGAAGTCGCTCATGCCACTTTGCTGTTTCCAGAGTTTCATCAAGCCTTGGATTTGCGTTGTGAGAGAATTCACAACTACCTTAGCTTGATGGTCTCTTGTCCTGTACCATCTATTCTTCCAATTGTTGTGCAAGGCAATAATTTTAAGAATATGGTCTGGAGGTGGTCGCAGGGTCAGTGGTATGGGGTTAAACTTCGGGATTGTAGTGTATGTGGCTTCTACGATCACTTCAGTATGAATACGAAAGTTTTTTAAAGATCTACTTCTTCTTTGGTGCGGAGAGTTGGCACCGTATGCAGATTATGGCAAATCTGCGACAGTTACAGCTTCCAGTCGTCACGACCGTAGTCGTATCTTGTGGGGTGAGGGGTCACAACCTTACCATCCACAGCATACAGTACTGGCCTGAAGAAGGAGTGCTGAGTACTCCTGGGAAGACGCGTACGGTCTCCTATATAGAGCGGTAAGGTAAATGGGTTTCCCCAAATTTACCATTACTGTCAGATGGTGAAGTCTGGGATCACTTGTAGTCAATGGTGAAGCCACTTTTTTCTAATTGATACCATGGCGTACAGCAACGAGAACACCACTGTAACCGGTGACTCTTTCAATGGCCGTAGGATAACCTTTTAAGTTCATCGATTGTGTAGACACCCTCGTCTCTGTCAATACTACTATCTAGTTGGTAGAGTGCTATTAAAAGTTATACCTCATCTATTTTGGCCATGAGACCATCACAGTTAAAATTAAGTATATAGTGACTTACCATTTATCTTGATTAACAGATATAATAGCTATAAACATTTGGCTGCATAAATCTATGGTATATTCTGCATATACTACGAGGGCAGTTACCCATTTCGGTCCGTATTCAAGATCTTGCCGCTATTTTTTTTTTAAGTTTTTTTTTTTTTTTTAAACCCCTTTTTATTTAACATTTTTACAACATATCCTCAATATACAACGAAACAATATTTACAGTTTTATTGTCTAGCTGCATACGCAGATGCATTTAAAGGAGGTAAGATTTACAAATAGGGGGACGGAGTGGGGGTCATGTTAAACACCGGGTTTGTCAACAGAGAATCCATTTTTTCCAAAATTTTATAATATAAACAGTCGTTTGGGTGCTCTGGTATTTTTAGCTTATAGTATGAGGAAATGTACTCATGTAAAAAAAAGATATAGGATGCTGAACTCATCACGAGAAGTGTTGGTTTTAATTCCTTTAGAAGATAAGAAAAAACGGGTGAGGCAGTTCCACTAATATATTTGAGAGGGCAGCACAATCCTGAAGGAGGAAATTTACGTATTTATCTCTCAGTGTGCTAACCAGTCTCAGCTGCTGCCTAAGAGTCGTTGAAAATTAACTAATATTGTTGTTTCTATATTTCAGATATACTTTGTCGGCAATACTTATATTTCTCTTCTTTTTATATATATTGTGATTTTATCTATCGTTTTGGCCAGGACCGGAAACAGTCTTACTATTAGTGTTAGTGGGTCTTTACAGAACGATTGTGGACGAGATCCAAGGACCACCACAACCACAAACATCCTTTCCGGTAGTTAGTGGCTCAGAGAACATTTGTATACGGGAACCGACCATTTGTGGGGCTGGGTCTTGCTAATTTCCAGGCGTGGCTCGGACTTGACCCGTGTATGTAAAATTTAATCTTCGGTACATACTGAATGAAGAAAGACCATTCATCCGTGAATCTGCTACAAGTCCACTTATAAATAGAGATAAAATAAAGGATTTGCTACACTGTCCTGAGAAATGGCCAGTACGATTGGTCCGGGATGGGGTAACGGAGTGAAGGAAAACAGGTCAGGATTTATTCTGCTTCCTTCCACGTCCATTTATACAAATACGGACCCAATTTATGTTTTCTTTGCTACAATATCTTCTCTTTAACTTACTTCCACTTAAATAAAATATATATTCACTTCCTATACATTCTTTTTATTTTTTTCCTATTTTTATTCTAAAGCATTATGTGAACAGAAAATTCCCTGGGCACTCCTCACAGAAAGAGATCACTTCTTAATTTATAGGGCGTAAGTCCTGCCTCCAAGCTAATAATTAAATGTCAACAATCTTCATAGAATGTGAGAAGACAATATTTTTTATCGGGAATAAAATATTCAATCAAGAAATACAAATAAGAAACTGGCAATGTAATAAAATGAGATATTGTGTATAGGTATGTCCAGATGTCAAAATAAAGGTAACATATATTGAAACCTACCTCATTTTCTACCATTTCTGTTTTTACTTTATTTGATCAATTTAACTTAACTAATTTGGCAGGTCCGTCATGAAATCTTTAATTCAAATTGTTTTTTATGTCTTTGACCTAGGAATTTATCCCGATTGAATCGCCCGATCTCAAGGCTAATGTTGTGGTTATTAATAAATTGAGAAACTAGGAATTGTGAAATATATTCAAATAAAATGGTTATAACAAATAATTATAATTATATAGAGTGCTGACAAAAAGTATAAAAAAATATTCAATTCCCTTTAAAATATGATAGTTACTACTAATTACAAAAAACATGAAATTGGAGCTCAATTTCTTGTAATGGATCCATAATAAAAACAATATTAATAACACCCAATCGATGGTCTTCCTTTTATCCAATCAACGTCACTTCTGCTGTTGGTTCTTCTCCTCTCTTCCTGTTGGTGACCGCCAATTCGGGAGCTTGCTCTCATTCGCTCTTTTAGACGGTTGGGCTAAGACTGCCCCTTTATCTCATCCCCACTCCGAAGAGCATAAGGGAAGATGCTTACCAGATGGGAGGGTTGCTGGTTATGATATTTGAGAATATCATGAATGTTACAATATATGTATGCATAACATTACACTGTCGTGATAAGGGCTTTTGTTCCTATGACATGACTACAAAGAACTAATATCAAAACTGACACATACATGAGTATAGTTGAATAGCAATTGCAACTAACAAAATAAAGCAAATATTAATTAATACAAGGGAGAATTAGCGTAAAAGTTGCTGTTAGGATATATTAAAATAGGAAATAAAAAGAATAATAATCGTTAATTACGAATTTTAAGATTAGAGGGAGTAAGAAACTGGTCAAGACTAAATTGAAAGATTGACAGAGTTGATGAACAACGACTATTGATGGGAATAGAGTTCATTAGGTGAGTGGCACGGATGAGAAAATAACAGTCAAAGGAACCAGATTTGTGAAAAAAGAAATACAGGTCCTAAGGGTGGGACCTAATATTGCGGGAGATTTGATTGCTGTTTGAATTGGAGGAGGTCGTGAAGGTAAGAAGGCTTTTTAGTCATGATAGCAATGAAGGGGAGGGATCCAAGGAGGCATTGACGACGGACAGGAGAGAAACTATCAAATAAGTTTTGATACTCTATTCCAATGATAGATTCCTTCGTACGTCTATAGTGTGAATAAAAGGGAGTACAAATCATATCTATAAACCATTTTTTTTTTTATAATTTATAGTGTTGTTTAAAAAAAACACCAGTTCACGGGGAAACACCCTCAAGTCCGTGTGGGCCCATCAACTAAACGCATAGGGCTATAACAAATCTATTGGTTTTACGTGACCTCCGGCCAGGTTAGAGAGAACTTCTCTTTTCTGGTATTTATTGCATGGTTGAATCCACGCACGTTATCCCGTCCGTTTGTCTTCTCAATGGTGAGAAATTTTCTAGTACAGTTCTCCATTTTATGTAACAAGCAATTCATTGCATCTTAGTCGTATCTCTTTGTAGCATTTATCCATCGTTTTTAACAATTATTATAAATATAAGCACGTTGTATGTTGTAATAGTAAAATAATGAATGTAAAAATTGTAATACAAAAAAGTTTAACGATACAAATTATTTAAACAAACAAAATATAAATAAATGGAAAAGATATACACATAAGCTAAATAATGCCCTATTGGAAAGCAACTTACTTCTTATTTGGAGAGATCTTGAGAGGGGATATTTCATCTTACTTTAATCAATATATCACGAAATGCCAATAGAGTCGGAAGCTATTCGTTATCAGTCAGTGAACAATACTGCGTTCTAGTCTAGTTCGCACATAAAGAATTTCATCTGGTTTAAAAAAGTGGTGGTCTTTTGGTTTTTAGCTGGCAATTTATCAAAACATTGTCAAAGAAGCCACATTTATGAGTGGAATACGATCAGATAAAGAAGCGCATCCCATTATTCATGAAAATTGGGAATTTAAGTACTTTTGTATCTAAGGAAAAAATAAAATTTTATGTTTGATATATAGAAACTCCATAGGGGTTTTTAAGTAATATTAAAAGTGACTGACAGAATTCATTAAGAAAATCATTAAATATGTATGTGTAGGGAAGCTTCAAGAGGTAAATTGTCAGAATTAAGGTCCATAGTATAAAAAGAACAAAGCATATTTTCCAAACCTATTGAAGATATAACAGCTGCTCTAAAAGCGAGCTATTTCATATCGCATTTAATTGCAACCAAGTCAACACCATTCACTGAAGGGAAATTTATTAGGGAATGTATGATTATGGCAGTGGAAGTATTGTGCCTAGAACAATTAAAAAAAATCAAAATGAAAGTTTAACATTTTGTTAGCATGAAAAAAAAATAATACCATTCCCAGCAGAATTGATTGATTTTCGTTATTAGACAGTCAATGAACAAGGTAATAACTCTCTTCAATACTTTAATTGTATTATGCATCAACAAAAATTAAGCTTCACAGTTAAAAAATGTAACTAAAATTGTAAATTATACTCACGCACGTGGACAGTTGTCAATTTAGTAAATTTCTATGAGATATAAGAAGCGAATACACCGAACTCTCATAGGTGGTCAGAGGTACTTCATTTGAGCAGCGAAGAAACAGTTACCTGCATGAGATATTTGAGCTGCCTACGGTGGATGAATTCATCCAGCGTAGACATATCAAATTTTTCGACTCATTACAATATCTAACAAACCCGGTGTTTACAACTATAACCCCCACTCCGTTCGAGCGATGGCAGGACGCTGTCGCGGCTGGAACACTCTAGTCCTAGGTTCTAGGTAGAGATTTAGTTTGTTTTGTTAGTTTGATATGTTTAGTTTGTTCCTAGTGTTTAGTGTTTAGTGTTTAGTGTCGGTGACAAATAGCAGGTGAGCCTCATCACCTAGTAAGAATATGAGACTTGTACTTTTAACCGCAACACAAATCTATTATATTATGCACTCCTCTAAATGCATGTAAATGCAGGAAGAGGAGAAAAATGTATCTCGATTATTGTGTTATTTATTTTTCGTTGTACATTACATATTTTTTGTTTGTTTGAGGTTTTGAAATAGAAAAAAAAAACAAAAAACAAACTCTCATATTACACAGAAAGTTGATAGATTGCCAGTCATAAAGTTTTAAAGAAATTCTTTTAATTGTTGAACGAAATAATCGTCCTTTTAGTATCCAAAAATTAAGCTTGTGGATTATCAAAAGACGATCATTGGATAAAAGATCGGGCTTAGGCCGTTGACATTACAAGTAACCTTAGTCAACTTAGTCTCGAACTACAAGGCGAACAGCACGTGATATCTACTTTATATTTTTCAATATCAACAATTTCAAAGAAAATACCACAATGGCAAAAACAAATTTAAAAATAATATTTATCTCAGTTTCAATCATGCCAGTTATTAATAAAAAAACAACCACAATTAACGTTTTCAGAATAGGCCAACAAAATCGAATTTTTAGAAAATGAATACAAAAGAAGATTTTCGGACTTAAAAAAATGTGAAAATAAATTTCCATTCTTTGTCCGTCCATTGATGTTGAAACTGTTAATGGCGATAAAATTCCTTATTTATTAATACGTTCT
The DNA here is from genome assembly GCA_930367205.1 of Acanthosoma haemorrhoidale. Lineage (NCBI taxonomy): Eukaryota > Metazoa > Arthropoda > Insecta > Hemiptera > Acanthosomatidae > Acanthosoma > Acanthosoma haemorrhoidale. Next base: position 51,884,572 of record OV884011.1, read on the forward strand.
AAGCTGGTGTTAGTGGGTATCTTTTATATTAATTTATTGTTATTTAGATTATGTTTCGTTGGTATTCCTTGAGCATGACAGTTCAAAAAATAAATTTAAGAATTTTTTTGTATGAATGTTTGAGCAGTTCTTTCAACCAGCCATCATTTATTCAACAGATAAGATTTTAATACCACTTAAAGCTCTAAATTCTTCAAATTTTGCTGTGTTTTAAGGTGAATTTTTCTCAACTAGTTAGAGGTGGTTTATGTGGGTACACGAAAAAAGCATTGTGAACCTGGTGAATAAAATAAACAAGCAGTTAAACTGTCTTCTACCTTTTGTTTTGAACAGTGAACTTGTTTCACTAGTAAAACAAAACTGATTTTGATAGGTTTTCAAAACCAATTATACAAACTTTCCTCATGGATCCATCAAACATTGAAATGAAGTTGACTTACACTCCACCACAAACATGAACATGGAGCATAAGCAAATCTAAATTAACTCGGTTTTATTTAAAAACAAGGAAATCTTGTCAAATGTTGTAATGAAGTCTTACACTGGATTGGCTCCTAATTAGGTACTGGTGGTCCAGGCTAGATTTGCTAATTAAGTCACTCTCGGGTAATACTAACAAAAGACAAACGCTTGCAGACATTCATACAAAATAGGTTACGTTGCCTCGACAATGGTACAAATAATGGATTTTGTTTGAAGTCGCCACTCTACAGCCAAATAACGCAGGACTACTTCGGTATTACAATATAGTCAGATCCGGACTAATTCAGCTGCGATTGACAGGATTATTTCTGGCCTCATTTAGGCTCATTGGACCTGGGGCTTAGCGAAAGTCAAAAAGGATCCTTTGAAAAGTAACGAGTCTAAAGGGGATCTCGAATCACAGGCACCCAATTACCAAATTAAATCCTTTGGGGCTACAAGGAGCTGTCAATTAACTAATCATGTCGAATTATCTTGCAATCAGCGCTGGTGAGGTGAGTTCCAAAATAACGAAGTGTTTCGCTATCATATCCGTTGTATAAAATCATGTACAACACAACTTTATTCTTATTTCAAACCGATATATTCTAATATACCTGTATTTAAGTGGTGATGTATATACTACAAAATCTAAGTGAAGTTCTCCAGTGAAATTTCGTTTCGAAAGTACTATAGCATTTAGGAAAAGAGTCTTTGCAATTCAAATTCCAGTAAGAAGGCTCAAGCCGTTTAGCTGCAGGCATAACTCATAGACAAAGGGAACGCAACCAATCTGTTCAAACTTCACTGGACGGTAAACACTGTTAATGATGCTTTGGATTTACCATTTATAGATAACTCAAAATACCTTAAACTAATATTTATTTAATGAGGTGTATTTACAGATAACTATTGGTTAACCTGATGTTGTATCTAGCTTGTTGGGCAATGTTAGACATTCGCCGGTCTGCAGGACTTGGTCCATTTGTAGTTGGTGAATAACAACCGCAAACCAACTATTATTTTGACACTGAATAACAATAAACATTCCGCTAACTGTTGTTTACTCTAATTTATTGCTATTATACAATGCATTGAAATAATATGGTCGGAAATGTACCAATGTTTGTGTAAACCCAATAATAGATTGACTGACTAGGAGAGGGAAGTCTGGTACATTAGAAAATTGTAATGTGGTCATTTATACTAATTCATTATCTGCTCTCCAGGAAATTAAACAAATGAATTTATATGACCCAGTAGTTAAAATCACACACCATCTTACATAATAGGGATTCAATGTAACATTCTGCTGGCTACTAGGCCATTGTGGTATAGCAAAGAATGAAGAAGGGCCGTTTCTGAAGGTGAACCATTTAAGATGGTCCTTAGACGTGATTCTATTAAGAATTTCAAATTGGCATTATGGAATTTTTGATAAAACGAGTGGTGCTTACTTACCCACAATAAGTTAAGAGATATTAAATATCGGGTTGGAGCCTGGGATACATCCTACAAGTCCAACAGAAGACAGGAAGTTGTATTGGTTTGTCTAAGGGTTTGCCATACCAGAATGTGGCTACGTACTGACTCACTCGCCACACATTTTTCTTTGTTATTTCCAAAGTCCAAAGTATAAAGTAATGTTTCTTTTTATTGATTATATTTCTACCACTTTTTATTTTAAATAAATTTTATTTTAAGATTTTGGATTTTCCATGAGCATTCACAGTTGTGTAAAAATCAGTGGACTCTGCTGACATATGAAATATTGGTAGAGAATATAATATTACCAACATCCTCCGATCAGTCCTCTTTTCCGTAAAATGAGAATACATGTTCTTCCCAGCAGATAGGTGAGACTAAGATGCCGTCTGCGCATTAAAACCCCAAAATGATTAAAAAAAATTTATTTTGTAATGTGAAAATAAAATAAAAATAATTAACAAATCATAAAATCGAAATCAATAAAATTATCATATATATATTGTAACATTCATGATATTTGAGGATGAAAATCATAACCCTCACATATGGTAACGGTCATTTTTTTTTTTCCTAATACTCCTAGGAGTAGGGATGAGCGGGAATTCAGTCTTAGCATAACCGTCGAGAAGAACGGACTTAGCAAGCTCCCGGAATGGTGGTTACCATACAGGAAGAGAGGAGAAGAACCAACATCAGAAAGTAACGTTGATTGGATTACAGGAAGATCATCGATTGGGTGATATTAATATTGTTTCTTATTATGGATCCATTAAAAGAAATTGAGCTCAAATTCATGTTTGTAATTAGTAGTAACTATACTAATTTAAAAGGAATTGAATATTTTTTTTTATACTTTTGTCAGTACTCTATGTTAATTATAATTATATGTTATAACCATTTGATTTGAATATATTTCACAATTCCTAGTTTCTCAATTTATTAATAACTACAACATTAGCCTTGAAATCGGGCGATTCAATCGGGATAAATTCCTATGTCAAAGACATAAAACAATTTGAATTAAAGATCTCATGACGGACCTGCCAAATTAGTTAAGTTAAATTGATCAAATAAAATAGAAAGAGAAATGGTAAAAAATGAGGCAGGTTTCAATATATATATATAAGTTAAGATCCGGACATACAGCCTTAATCCCCTATAGTTGGGATGTAAACAATCCGAATGTGTATATAAAGGATTAGTGCTTGGAATAAAGCAGTCTTGTGACAACTTTCAATCGTGTTTTATTCAACAACCTTTTTCCTTTTTTTTTTTAAGTTTTCTGTTCGATAATCTTTAGCTTATATATATTTATTTATATATGTATGTATTCATAAAATAAATAAATATATTTAATAAATTAAATAAATATGTGGACGTGGCAGACTGAAACAATAAGCAGAGCCATATATAGGATATACAAGAATTGACGCTGGTCGCGTATTGTCGTATATGTTGCTGGCCGCAACCTAAAATTTGATGGTCCTTTGGAGTCCTAGTGTAGGTATACGTACCACTGGTGGTGTGCAGACTGTTGTGAAGGAAGCCCGCCTTCTTTCTATCCTAGGCTATTGTTTATAGTTCATTAAATAGTTCTTAGTTATTCAACATTTTGTTATTATGAATCCCGAGCCGGTATTTCTGACACCCCATTCTTCCAGATGTATACACATATAGGACATACGTGTTTCACATGCCAGCTATAACTAATGGGTAGGTTTCCATAAATAGTTGTTTTAAGTCCAGGACGTTGAATGAGGCACATCTAGTAAATTGACGCACTATAAATTTAAATGAACACTCGACATAAAGTGGTGTAACCTTTCACGTATTCTTTAATTCCCTTATTTCAAGCGAGAATACGCTAGCGACGTGAAGCCGTTTAATCTCACTTCTAATATTGCTGGACGCTATCCGAGGTACGGTGTTTTGTTTAGCGTGTAAATAACAGGTCTCATTATTTCCTTACATACTGATTTAATTTCAGAAAGAGATTAATATGACCCTCATTCAGTTCTCGGTCGTAATCCTAATCGTTGTTTACAACACCATAAGAGAGCACTTGAAATTAGTTTTTTTGTTGTCCATTTGGAAAAGAACGAGGGTCATTTGATGAGACGACCGTGATAGTTCATGCCACCAATCGGAACATGCTATATCTTCACTCTCCTGTCTTGAGTACCTACTCCATCTGAAAGGGTTTCTAATCAATGCACATGTTCTAATTGTTTTTGTTAGTCCTGTTCTTTTTGACATAATATTTAATTGTTTCTTAGTGATCCTTAACGATTTAAGATATAGGATAAATCGGTTGCTGTAAACACAAAACAGAGAACAATGATCAGACAATAACCACACCAATGACCATCTTTGCCGTTATTAATATTCAGCTCTTTTCATTGTCATTTTTACATTTAAAAATCCAATTTCATATACATAAATAGTTTACTTTAAATGTTGTACCATTAAATGTATTAGATTAAGTATTTATTACGTCACTTCAAGGATTAATTATTTATTTCACAACGGAAAAAAGAAGCTTAGAGCGGATACTGTTAAATCCACGTAAAAATCTACCAATCTGTTATTTATCGCATCGGCCAGTAGAATCCTTCTAAATAAAAAACACCATTCAGTACCAATCTCTACTCAACAAACAAAAATAATTGTTGGTCTTAACAATTTTGTAAAGATATTAAAGAGATTTCGTCGGTGGATGAGTTTTTCCATCGGAGACCAGGAGAGGTTTTGTTGGGTCCCAATATTTATTTTATTTTCATTTTTTCGCGAGTTTCAAATGATCATGAGATCAATTAAAACCTTTGAACAATTTATAATAATCGCACACTGATTTAAAAGGAAAAAGGGTACTTTTTATTTCATTCATGTAATTTAAAAACCAACAATTTTATTTTATTAATTAATAGCCAGATGTGTTTGTTCTTATTAGTGAATTTATTAAACGAGAAAAAAAATTAAAGATTGTAATATTTGTTTTATCTGGAGATGTAGTTTGTAATATTAGGAGTTGTGATGTTGTTGACGTCTTATCAAGTAAGATGGTACAATCAGCATTGGGTTTGTTTGTAAACTGCGGATTAACTCCGATCGTATCACGAGTTTTGTCAACAAATTACCACGTGAGTCCCATGATATTTGTTGGAAGAGAAGGTCACACACAAACTTCGTCGTCGGATGGTCCATCATTACCTCTACATTATCGATGCCTTCACACCTGTACTATTGGAAATCAACAACCACAACCACTTTACCAATTGTTTGGTAGGTAGAAGACCAAGAAAAATTTTTTCTTCTCATTTTGGATTTCCGGTAAGCTGTTATTTTCGTTACACCACACAACAACATATCGATGAACTCAAGCCCCCCTTCTACTTTCAAGAATAGAAGGCCATTGATTATCCGCTTTATTTATAACAATAGTGTCAATTTAGTTATATTAGTTTATTAATGGTATTCTCGAATAAGTTTATAATTTAATTTCTCATTTGTCTAAACAAACGGCAACATTTTTTTTATTTTTTTTCCTCTTATCTATTTTTTGTCTCTGGTACTATCTTTGTAACCAACATTAGATTTAGTTTACACATTAAATTTCAGATAATTGTAATTTTTTTTTTCACATATACATTTTGCCATTTTTTAATTTCAGTGTTTTCTTTTAATTTCACTTTGTGTGATATTTCCTCAATTCTATATTTCTCATTGTACACAATCTTGTTGGTTTTTTTTCTCTAGTTCAACCCATAGTCTTTTTTGGGAAAATTAAGGCGTAATATCGTCTGGCTTTTTATTGATTTTGCACGGGATAGAAGATTGGCAAATTATCATTACGAGCCCCTTATTCCACAGGTTTTGAAATTAAAGCATATCCTTTAGTTTTATATTAAGATATTAAAGAGGCATTTGATGAAGCCTGTGATCCAAAGGCGGGAAGCTAGAATTGTTCTAGTGCTATAGATCTGCGTTTCACATACCTTAATCCACTGCAGGGCCGTAGCATTCCAATGCACACTTTTCCGTCAAACAAGCGGTGAATTTGCGGTAGCGATGGATGTCTGACAGAAATAACGTGTCATCTTTGCTTACGTTTGGTATAAAACGTACATTTGCAAACGAAATAGATGTTATCCATAAACAGATTTAAGAATTTCAAGAGGAAGGCTTTATACTTGAGCAGATTTGCGAGAAAACCAATATTTTTTAATTACTTCCGGACGATTCATTTGAGAAACTTGTAAAAATTACAAGTAATAATTGCAGACCGAATTAAGTCTTGGATGAGGCCCTCCATACAGCCTCCATTGGCTACTCAATAGCAAACAATGGACTGAACGATGCATCGTTGTGGCATAGAGGGGAATGCTTGATAAAAAGGAGCCAAGAAGGACTTACGATGCCGGAGCTATGGTGCACTGCTCCATAGAATTCTATGTACTTCAAGCCGTAAGTGTGGTGCCTCAGGGGGAAACGTCGTATGTTTGTACAGACCGGAGCTTAGCATCAAAACCGAAATTCCGTAGCTAAAAGTAAGTTAGTAATGTACCTTAAAAAATGAAATTTATATCTATGTAACATTTAATGATTTTATTTTTTTAATACGTTTCTGAAAAAGATCAACAGCCGCCTTTGTGTACAGACAATAAATTCTTACCTACGGTACTCAATGTTTGAAGATATAAAATAAATACGAATGTTATGTAAACAATATATGTAAAGTATATTAAAAATCTAAATTAAATGATGTTATAACCTCAATAACATTTGATATCAGTCAAATAATTTTTTTTGTAATTTATAAAACCATTTATGAAATGAATCAGCAGATAAATAGAAGGGAATAAGGAAATAAAAGATAAAATACTTTTTTTCCTTTAAAATTTTTTAATTAAAAATACTTTAAGTAATTAAATCAAATAAATAAAGAACACTAATTTTCCTCATTAATGTTTTCGATTACTTCAAATATTCTGACGTAGTCTTTTTCTGTATTAAAAAAAATTTATTCATCTGTTTTTTTTGTTGATGATTACTATGGTGATTAAACGATCAAAAAAAATATACAGTTTTTAATTAGTTTTATATATTTAAATAGCTATATAAACAAAATATTAATAAATCTATAACACATAAAATTGTAAAACCATGCACTCTTACAAGGTTAGAAAATGGCAATATATTGTAAAGGTGCATTAAAAAAACATGGAAAGGAAATAGTTGGTAATTATTGTGCACTCTTACTCAAACTATCTCATTAGATACGGGAACAGTTTAAATTTTAAGTACCTAGCTTCTGGCCTCAAGAAAACAAAGTTGGGAGAAAAAAATAATCCGTTGTCTCAAACATCATTTATTCGACTAACCGAGACTAACCGAAGTAACAGCAACAATTCTAAAATAATGCACTTTAATGTTAATTTCAATCATTATATGACTGGCTGATCTTTGAGTTTTGCGAGATTTAACAAAACATTTTTTTTTTGGTTTACATATTTTTATCAATAGAATCGATTTATGAACTTTCTGGCATAAGATTTAAGAAGACTGTATATTTGACGGACTGTAAAATATTAAACTAATTTACTTAATGGTGGCCAATGATGTGCCAATGGGGTAGTACTGTATCAATCTTTACCTTCTAGGACATAATGGATGGCTACGATGTTCTATTTTCACAAAAAAATCGACATTCTCCGGAGGGCATTCCCGGAATCTATCGTTCAAGTAATTTCCTATGTTATACTGTTTGTCACCATTCACAGTTTTGACATATATATTGAGCTTGATTGTATAAATAATAAACCACGTATGGGGAATATTATTAAGTCTCATTCACTTCTGACAAATATTTCATAGTAATGCTGTGCTCATCTTGGAACTAAGTTCAACTTTTTATTATTGTGTTCTTGAGACGGATCTTAGCAGTAGGAGGTCGTAACGATTGCTTATTAAGTACAATATATATATTGAGAGAGAGGATTTGCCTTCCTATATATATATATACAAATAAATATATTCATAAATACATATACATCAACGAATGTCATTAGGCACTTTGGAGATTACTGTTCTTGAAACGAACATGGACTGTGGCTAGAAGCAATAATAGGTGCGGGAATGATCCTCACACCTAGGGGACTGTCAGCCGTAGTAGTACTGCGAGTTTCCAGTAGAGTATCTCACAACCTGTTCAAACAATGATACATATAAATTACAAATACATATAAATATGTAATGCTACATATAAACATAAATCACTTGGAATAATAAAAATATTAGTATCGCATTAATGTTCATTTGAAGAGTGAATCACGAACAATGATGGTGGAGGGAGAGAGGGTTAGGTCTTGGACACTGTACGGGTTGGGAGGGAGGTGTCTGATGAACTGAAGGAGGTCTTTAGCGTAGTAGCATTGTTGTGGTTCTTTACTAGTGGTTCAAACTAAGGAAACAAATTGGTTCAGGTAGCTATTTCTTTGGTTCTAACTTTACCCCATGATCTGGCAGAGGATGGTCTATTGAAAATTTTTGGGGTTTGCTGCTTATAAATTCTTTTAAACTTTGAGTTTTTCAAAAGAAAGAAGGAGGCGTGGCCCAATACAACGATGTGTGGAAAATGAAGATCTAGAAAAAGCACCTGGGGGACTAAGATGTCAAGACTGGCATGTCAGGAAGAAGTGGTTGCTAACAATCGAGGATATGACCTAAATATTAAAAAGGCTGAAATATAAAATAAACTGCTTCAAAGTAGAATTTCAAAATTAAATGAATTCTCTCTAAATGAAGTCTTGCATTTTGCAGGATTACTTAAAAAAAAATATATTAGTAAAAAAAATGTATGATGATATTTTTAAGTTTAATGAACCAAAAAAATGATATTAAGACATGAATCCTTGTTAGTGAGGAAATACAAAATAAAGAATAGAAAAATACAGCCAGATTTGCAATTAATGTGAAATGACGGTTGTCGGGTAGGGGGAGCCCGCCAGAGGGCTAGGGTCTCTTCGACCTAGTCACTGCCCGGCAGGCGTCAAGAAAAAGATAAAATGTGTAAATCTGTGGTCTTTGACCTTTGCTGGTGGTCTAGTCGGTGGGCAGCTTTACTCGTATTGATCTGACTCCATAAGATCCATAATGTGTGTCCCGACAGTGCACTACAATCAGAAGAAGAGGTACAGGTAGTTTACGTGGTCTTGGAATGACCACGAATTCACTCAGTATCTGAGGGTAGGTGAATACCGTCCGGATTCCAAAGACGAGTGTGAACCGGAGAGAGGCAGACTGGTTCGCTGGAGGAGACTCTACTAGGTACAGTTTGTAAGGCTCCAGAGACCGTCGTCTGCATGGAAGAGATTCCTTCCAAGGATATGCTAGCGAGACGATGGCAGAGATCCCGCTAGGAAGGTGTGGGGTCTGACAACGCCGGACTAAAACATAGCAAGGTTATGAAAGAGGTGCAGGGGTAGTTAAATAAGAAAGCCATGGTTCGAGTAGAGCAGCAAGCGCCAGTGCAGAGGGAGATCAGCGTTCACTTCACTTTGATAATAAATTATAAGCAATTTAATAGCTGTGGGTGGCTCCTTCTAATGCATAACATATGCATTTTAAGGAGTTCATATCTTAATAACTAAAATTTATTTTTAATTTTAAAATTTATATAAAATGAAACAGGAATAGGTGACGGGGCTCACCTTCGGGTTACAAAAGGGACTTAAAAACTAAACTTACATAAACTAGAGCGTTCCTGGCACGACTGCCTTCTGCAATCGAAGGGGAAACGGAGCGGGAGTAATCATGTTAAACACGGGGTTTGTCACGTATATCAAAGAATTTAACTTGTCTAAGGAACATGAATTCATCCACCACAGGAAGCTCAAAATCCTCGTGGATCTCACTGTTTCTTTGCTGCTATAATGTAGTATGTCTGACCACTTTCATGAGTATGTTCATTTTGAAATTTTTGAAATCGCCTTCCTATCGCTTAAGCCAAATGACTAAAAAGTGGTGCACCGTACAGCAGACCAAGCCGAGTCACTCTTATAGATCATGAGCATGAGGTACAGTGATAGATTAGGTCATTAAGTGTGTAAGCCGGTAAGACTTCAAGCGTGTTCGTTTCAACATCCTCGCAAAATGGCCACTAAATCGGATATGATGGTCCATTTTAATGGCCAAATATGCAAGGCTTTCTGCTGGAGAGTTTTGCTTCGTTCCTACAGTGTATGTAGCAGGGAATAGACTTTTTCCCTAAGCATAATGAGAAAATTATGCTATCAGTCTTACCCGAATTCATACCCCAATTTCTCTCTGATCTGGTTACAGGCTACGTCAGGCTGTCTAAGAGCTAAATTGGCGCTCATGTTGCTACTGTACACCACAAAAGCAGGCGAAAGCAGCAACTGTTGTGTTTTTATATGGGGCTCCTACAATTTCAGACTTATACACGTTAAAAAGTACTGGTGATAACACGGCTCCTTGGAGAACTCCACAGGTCAGTGACACAGCTTCGGAGAAGCTATCACCTATCCGCACCCACAGCGATCGGTTTTTCAGGAAGCTAGCCAGAATTGAATAGAGCTGCTCCGGGCGTTTCTGGTCGCAGAGCATTAGGCATAGTCCCACGGGACACCGAGTCGAAGGCCTGCGGGCACTCTACCGAAATCATAGCCGTTACTATGTTTCTGTTCAAATTTTGGCCAGCTTCTGACTGTAGTTTCATAAGGGCATGTTCTGAGCTCAGACTGGATTGATATCCAGTTTATTATATACAAGGCCAGTTTATTTCCATGTTTCTCGGCAGTAAGAAGAATGTTGCCTTCGTGAAGACACTTTGGAGTCTTCCAGATTCACATCAAGCTTTGGATTTGCGTTGTGAGAGAATTCACAACTACCTTGACGTGACGGTCTCTGGTACTGTACCATTTGTTCTTCCAATTATTGCGCAAGGCAATAAGTTTCAGAGTATGGTCTGAAGGTGGTTGCAGGGTCACTGGCTGTACTTTAGAATAGCAGTGTCAGCGGCGTTGACGATCACTTCAGTTATGAAAGACAGTTGACGAACCACTTCTTCTTTTGTGCGAAGAATTGGCCCTGTATGGAGATAAACGTCTGACCACTACAGTCGGTGACCGTTGTCGTACCTCGTGGAGCGATGGGTCTGTACTTTACCATCCCCGAGTACTGACCAGTGGTCAGACGTAATAAGGTCCAGGGCGGTGCAAGTCGTGATGCAATGTGGCTGTCTGGTCACAAGTAGGTCTACTGTCGGGGTCTGTTGGTTATCCCTCAGAAGAAACGTAAAATTCTAGGGGTGTACGACTGTGAATGGCGTTTTCACCAGGAGTCTCCCAGCCTTGTTACTGGTGGTGTTATACCTCAGCGTATGTCATGCATTTAGGCCTCATACCAGCCAGTGGTTGGACCTTTGCGCACATGCGTGTAGCAGGGCTTAGCATTCTTGGGGAGACAATTCCTATACAAGGCGGTAAGGTAAATGGGTTTCCCCAAATTCATCTTAACCATCAAGAAGTTGAGTTCGGGATCACTAGTTGTCAGTGGCGGAGCCACTTCCTGTGCTCGATATTTTGGCGTCATATAGGCAGGTCATATGTCGGGCAATGCCAGCACCCCCTAGTGAGCCACGGCCGTGTCATGAAGTAGTATCCTCTCTCTAGATAGACGCCAAAGGGTTTATTATTAAAATATGGAAATGTAGGTAGGTGTTTTCTGATCCGTGAAGAAGGTAACTTCTATTTGTTCGTGGTGAAGAAGTTTGTAAACAATGATGATGTGGGAAATTTGACGAATGGTATCTAAAAATCTTGTCGAAGAGATGTATTTGTTGGGTTATCGGTTTAGGTAGATGTAAGAAAGATAATAGGTTTTCGTCCAATTTATTCATGGATGTAGTTTTGACCCGCAAGTCATGTCAGGCACAGATAACAAGGAATAATATGTGTATGGTAAAATAGTGCCCAGCTTATTGTTAACAAGAATACAAGTAAATGGTGGATTTAAATATAGCATACTTTTATTCTTAGCGCACCACTTCCCAGAATAAATGCCTTTTTTTATTCGTAATTCTTTTATAAAATTTATGCCCAGTTTGAATTAAAAAAAACAATCTGCAAAAATATTAATATAACATTAATAAATATCCAATGAAGTTGGTTCGCTAATTTATGAAACAACTCATCTGCCAAATCAACATATCCATACATAGAAAATTCAGAAAAAGAGAAGGGCAGATCTAGATAGATGCCCCCCCCCTCCCGATTTCCACGACTTTGATGGTAGAATTAATGCGTCGTTATATTCCCTGGCATAGCTTGGGATCCACAAATGGAAGGCTGTGGTACCATTAATAGGTAGATCCTGGAAAAAACGTAAATATATAATAGAGTGAGATTATTCTTTGAAATTCATTGTCTCGCAATGTCTCAGTAGTATATAATCGCTTGCCACATGCATACACGTTAAACAACGACTGAAAATGACGTCGGGGTAATTTGGTTCTTTTTTATTGGTAGAAGCCAATTCGAGCAAACAAGTTTTCAAGGCGTCTCTCGTTTTATTTCTTCCAGCCTTTATCTTGTAGTTCGACGCTGTTAGCACTTTTGAAAATTTTGGGCACTTAGAGATGATTTAATAAATAGGTAACAGGGCAATATTCCACTCTTTGAAGAGATTAAAAAAAAAGGTATATACGGTTGCACCTAGTACATCTTATTCTCAAACAAATAATTGGGATAACAAAGCTTTTTTTTTTTCTCATCTATTATGGTAGTTAAATGAAATATTTAGTATTCCACCTGTAAAGAGAGTCAGAAAAAAAAAACAATAATTTTATTCCTTCAAATTTTTGAATGATGTTTTCCACATACCCTTTTTCTAATCCTACAGTCAAACCTTTCAAACCGCTTCTTCCAAGTCCTTTGAGACCATTTCAACTACAATCCCATAAAAACAGTTCCACAGGGCAGTGTCCTAAGCCCCGCCCTCTATCATGCTCTATATACGCCGCTGATGTCCCCTCTACTACCTTTTTGCCAACATTTTCAGATAACTCTGCAGTCCTGTCATCCCGATATAGCCTCCCATAACCTTTGATAGGGTTTTAACCTAAAAAAATTCTATTTAACCTGGACGACTTTTCACTCTAAATCTTGACGAGTGACTTCTATCCTGCGATAACAGTGAAACAAATATAATAATACATGCAATACTATTAAACTGACAAATAATTTATGAGTTTTGACAGCTTTACGTATGAGAGGGGAGAGGGATAATTTTTCAACATATTTTACACTGAGATAAGGGTTTAAAATATACATTTTTCTAAAATTATTAAAACCTAAAGTACATCGATCATGAGAAAAAATATATTCAGCGGCCTCCTTCCCCCAATTAAATTGAAAATCAGCATCAATCTGACGAAATGGTGCGGAAAAATTGATACCTACGTAATTTAAAACTCCATAACGTTTTTTTTTTCAATATTAACTTTCTCTATTCCTGAATGCGTTAAATGTGTACAAAAATAAATTTAAAACAAAGGATTGATGATTTTCTTAAAGGTCTTGGTTGATTTTCCAGAGCAAGGGTTGTATATTTTTCCCGATAAAGTAATGAGGTGGAAAAAAAAAAAAATATGCAAGAGTTTAGTTCACAGTAAATTGTCTTGGGGCTATTGAACTTACTAGGTTGTTAGGAACGATGCTGTCTGTGCATGAAACTTGTTTAATTCAAACATTAATATACTTTTTCCAACGTAGTTATTAATTAGTAATTATATGTTCCATAATTAACTTTATGCACATTTAAGAAAGTAAATACGCTATTAATATATATATATCTCATACTGCAGAAAAAAAAGAAAAAAAGGATGCGTGTGCTTGTTGTGGGTTAAGCTATCATTTGTATGGCAACATATTGCTACTCTTTTTTTTATCATATCAATCAATAATTTAGTATACCCATTATCGCATTTAACGGCTGTAGCTGATGATGTTGCCAATCAGGGTTGTGGTTCATCTCCTATTCTCCAGTCCGTAGTTATCAGCAAACATGAATTTATTTTACTTTTTTATTAATAACTTGTTTTCTAATTACTTAAAATATAATATTATTTTTTATGTTTCTTTTGATTAATTTTAATTCGTGTAATTATCATTATCCTCGTGTAATTATTTTATTATATAGTACATACGTATAGTACACATTATTTTATTACTATACACTGCACCATAAAAAAAGGGGCGCACATAGAAAAATTCAAATATTTGATTCCTAATAGAATTATATTCTATTCATTCAATTCTTTTGTAAAAAATATTAACTGATTCATTGATAAGTAAAGTCCAGGCGCCGCTAGTGCCCAGCCTTAATCCCCAAACATATGTTATCTGTATATATGTTTACATGTAATACCTAGATAGATAGAGGGGACTTTGAAATTTTGTGATGAAATTTTATATTTTTCTTGACTAGGTCGAAGAGACCCTAGCCCTATGGTTAGAGGTGAATAAATAAAGGAGTCTTGTAACAACGTTCTAGCTGTTCTGATTACCTTTCTGAGATTTTAATTCGATAAACATTAACTGATATACACTCTGATATAAATAAGAAGGAAACCCCAATTAAATACAATTCGAAAAATTTATTTAAACAAATTATATAGAAATTACTATTTTGATTTCTTGTGTAACTGTTCTCTAAAAGGTTTGATTTTAAAATTGGTCTTAATGGTCGAGCAGGTAGCTCGTGTTGTTGCTTTAGTGGGAAACGGTCGTAGCTGACGATATGCAGCCCGTCCATTGGATTAACCAGAAACTACTGCTCGGAGAGCGATACCACGTTACCGTGCGACTGGTTTATGCAATCCCAGACCCGGATCAGGTCCGCCGTAAGTGACAGAGCCAAGATATGACCGGTTGGTTGTACCACATACGCTACGAAAGTGGTGTTCAGCTGCTACTACTGAGACTACTCAACTTCTTTGTACTACTCGAAGAGTAGCAATATTTGCAGAAACTGTTTGAAGACGAATTTAAATCCTCAGAAGCCATCATGAGGGCCATTTTGACCTGAGATCATGTAGTCCCGGCACACAAGGTATTTGAAGGGCTAATCTTTTTATGGTTGAATGCAGTTCAAAAATATATTTAAGGAATCGAAAAATATATTATTATTCTCATAATGGTAGTTTTTTTAACATATTTTAGATGTATATTCGGTAAGTTATTTAAAACACCAGGTTACTCCAGATTCAAATTAGACATCTCTTCAAATTCTTCCTTCCTAAATCCTTAATTGTTTATAGATGTTTCCATAAATACAGTGTAGTTTATAATTGCTGTAACAAACATTATAGGGCGACTTCTGAACAACAAGTCTTTTTTTTGATATTTTGAGTTCTTGCTAACTTCTGTTATATTATAATTTATTATTTCAGAATCATCAACAGAAACCTAAGACCAAAATAATTATTTATAGACACATGTTTAGTAACAGAAATATAACAGGACAAATACTGTTGAGAAACAATTTCCTTTCCAGGAAAAGTCTAATGGCAGGAGTAATCCTAACTCGATAAATCCAGGAACTGGGCAGAAAAGAGCCAATTAGTTTATCCCAAGGTAGTCTAGAGTACTTCTGCCTGTATTAAACTGTAGCAAGTAATACCGGGTTTCCTTACTAATTAGCATCTAGTGCATTGTAGGCAAAAAGCCGTTATTACCAATTTTAACTAGAATTAAATTCCCTATAAGTTCTGTAAGTAACATGTTGAAAATTTGGAACATATTAAGATTTGGGCCCGAGAAAATTAGCAAAAATTAAAAAAAAAAGCTACTTATAGTTTTAGTTTAGTGATAGGTAAGTTGGATATGTGAGTGGTTTTGCCTTAATTTATAGGCAAAGCAATTTAACAAAATGCATAATAGCAAAAACCAAACTTGTAGAGAATTAAATTTCGTACAAGATTCATAAAAAAATAGTTACAATTACTCTCATGAGACGTCAAGAAACATTGATATAACACTTTTAGTAAAAGTGGACTGGAAACTGAAAATATCACCCACCCTCTGATCAAATTAGAACTCCTGAATGCATCATCCGTAATCCTTTATATGTAATGTACGTATATGTAATATATACGTGTAGGTCATGAGAATCATGTAAATTTTAAGGGAAATAAGAATTGTTTGAAAATTCATCAGTTTTTGTAGCTTTGTGTATATAGTTCATGTGGTTGGTGTATATAATTCATCACTTCACCAATAGGTAGTAGATCGTCTAACTCGTCTTCTTCCGTGTTGAATTCAACCTCTGGTGCATTACCGCAGGATTCGAATCCACAATGCAGGGACACAATGTAGCATTGAAGTCCTGTTTTTTTTGCATTTGTTCCCATAAGCCTTTTTGCATTGACACGAAATCATGTTTACCAATGCCAGTGGAGGTGGTTCTTTATTGGTTCTGATACTGGAGTAAGGCCACCAATATCCTTCTTCCAGTCCAAATTGAGGGCGTATTTTTCATACCCTATCTACGTTTGAACTGGCCTATAAGTTCTATATGCATGATATTGACTTAAATTCCTTATTGGAGGCAGGCGTGCCAAATCGATGTTCGTTTCTGTAGCAGCTTTAGCAAAGCGAAGATACCCCCACTCATCGGTAGAGGTGTTAAAGTCGCCTCTATAAAGGGCCACCAGAAAAGTTGCAGTGGCTTCCGCGATCTTCCCTTTTTCTGCAGTTGGATCTTAAACGGTAACACTTTTATTGTGGCAAGGTTCACTCTAAAGTGTGGTATTAACTTAATTTCCCCCCAAACTAACTATAGGTGGTATCGCAACCATTTAACACATGGAAAAATAGAATATTTTCCCAATATCTTGTATCTACAACTTCTGTTCCCTGCTTAGTGACCATTTGTGCTTGCTGAAAATCTTTCTGAAGCAATGAAATGTAGTAGGGTGGTTTGTTTTTTTCATTTGGTAACAATTTATCCTTTTCTGGGATCTTCAGAAACATTGTACCATCAACGATGAGAACGTCTGCACAAGATTGTTGAATAAAATGATGAGCTCTTTCAGTGCTTTTTGTGTTTCTATAATTTTCTTCAGTGGGGTTACCATCGATGACTACCACAGGAGTTTGGTCATGATATCGCTGTGTGTAGGTCTCATATCTATTTAAAATAGCAGACGAAAATTCACTCCGATTCAAGTGAACTTCCTGTAAGAGGTAGACTACATCTATAACATAAAAAATGTTTTCTTTCCCATTTCTGTGTAACAAGGCAAAGGTGTGAAAGCAGAGTAAAATGTGGAGTTTTTTTCTTTGCGAATGCTTCTGTGAAAATTGACATTGGAAAGGTAGCATGTTTGTACTCAAAGCATCTTTTCAGATCATCATCAGTCTGCTTAGAGATGATGTGGAAAATAATGCAATGATCCAGAGTCATTGTTAAAAACTGTTGCCAGAGAAACTGCATCTTCACGCCAGAATTGTACGTTCTTAAAATCACTGTTCACAATTTCATTCATTCCTCTAGAACCAACCTCCCAGAACAAGGGGAAGTTGACGTCTTAATCTCTAATCACTCCATTACTTATTGACATTAAGTATTTAAACAGTTGGAAAAGGATTGTGACTGGAAAACCACTCAGCTAGTTTACCAACGTGACGGTATCGCTCCCGTTACGGGGACGTCACATGTCAGTATGTTGTTCTGTAACGTAGTAAGTACACAATCAACAATAGTAGTTCTCAATGTCATCACATACATTTTATAATGCAGCTAACACAATGAGCTCTTTATTGTGGTCATGAAGTTCTGCTCAATTGTCATATTCAACTTCATCCCAGACCAAAACTTATCAGAGCGTCTGATAGTGAAGTAGCGATCAGTGGTGAATTTTTTAAATTCTAAAGGATTCACTTTATATTTAAGAGCTTACATATATAGGTGACCACATTTGGCATAGTGGGAGTGTCCACTCACCACATAAAAATATGGAATAATTTTCTAAACCACAACAAGCTGAAGCTGACAATTACCCATCCTTTCTCCTTCAACAAAGTGTTTTATAAATGTTCTCATCCGGAATTACAGCACGACAAATTGTATGCAGCATCAGCTGCTACTAAGTCAGTTCCCTCGCGTAGAGTGGAAATCCGTTGATGTATTTCCTGTGGCCACTTTCCCCTGTTGCATTGACAATACTCAGAACTGATTCCTTAATGGACCGTGTAGATATGTAAGTTCCCTTCATCACTCTACCACTTCCTTCTGCCTCCCTCCATCTAGAAGTGTTGTTGGCCCATTGTTGATATATCTTCCCCTTCCTCCCTTTTCATGCATTTCCCTTACCACTAGAGAGCTGTTGGAGTTTTGGAAATACCCCCTCAGTAACTATTTAACTGCTATATGTGTTCGTTCGTGCTTTCGATATGCTTCGTATTTCGTGCGACTCCACACTAAAACATTTGATAACGTCTAGCTAAAGGGAGTTTTTTATTCTTCTCTACAACATTTTGTTGCCAATGAGTAAGCAGTGATTTTTGAAAGTGAAAACATCTGCATTCAATGATCTAAGGGACGGTCCAGTTGCTGCTGCAGACTGGGGAGGCTCTCTACAATGATAAACTGCGATCAGCTTGTCATTATTATACGTCTTTTGGCATGAAAATGAACCCGGGCTACGTTCACGTTATTCGGAAAACCGGAATGTGCTGTAAATTTACGCTTTGCACTTGTCGCATCTATTTACTGCTCACTCTTTCACTGCAAACGTTTCAGCTTCACTCAAACCTTCAGTACAGATAAAGTACACATCCCATGTGAACCCTATTTCGAGATTCGAATTTCGAACGGACTACAGCACGAACGAGCACATATAGCAGTTAATTAGTTACTGAGGGGATCTTCCCAAAACCACAAGGGCTCTCAAGTGGAAGTGGCACTGCATGAGAAGGGAGTAGGCGAGGGAGGAAGGTGAAGTTATGTCAACAATGTGCCAACAACACTTCTAGGTATGAGGGAGACTGAAGGATGTGGGCGAGTGATGAAAGGAACGTACCTTGTACGTGTCTACAAGGTAGAAGAGAATTGTCTTGAGGCACCTGCATATATATATTTTCAACTCACACTAACATATTATATCCCTTACCACTGCTTAACTGCAATTAATAGCTACTACACACCTCATAATAAACAACAAATTTAAATAAAAGTTTTATAAAATCAAGTGCAGTTTTAAATAACAGGATTATAATGATGTTGGTTTAAATTATAGTAAGTGTTAACAGTATTATAAAAAGAAGTACATCATTTACATATAATATATCTAAATAATGCAGTTCGTTTTATAACTTAATTCAGAGTAGTAGTTCTGTGATCAGTAGACTTTTTGTTAAGAAAAAAAAAAAAAACGAAAAATTCCAACCATAGAACAATGGTTTAAGGAACATTCATGCCGAAAATGGGAAAAAATCTAACAAAGCGTTTGATCATGACCGCGTAACAAAGAGATTTTAGATAAAACGGAATTGTTAAACAGACGCATTCTTGAATAGGAATCACAAAATATCCCTACACATACGTCGTCATGTACTTCAAGGAACATTCCTCACAAAGTTAAAGAAAAGCGAATAACGCGTTTGGCCGTGGCTGCGAACAAATAGATTTGAGATCAATCGGAACCGTTAAAACGGCCACCTTCTCGAAACGGAATCACAAAATAAAATACATACACATATGTCAGTATTCTTGACTTCAAGGAACACTCAACACAAAGTTGAAGAAAATCGAATAACGCGATCGATCATTATCGCACCAGGAAACCACCATTTTATTTACGATTTTGACTTAAGATGATATTTAGAGTTTCCAGTTCATATTCACTAAAATTGTTTTGCAATATTTCTTGGCGTTTGTTGTAATTAATTGAAAATATTTTGTGTTGATCTTGTAGATGGAGAATTTTACGTTTATCCAACAAGAAAACGAGCCAAAAAAAAAAAGTGCCAGATATTTAATACTCTATAAAATTGATAATGACATCTTTTTCCAGTGTATACACTGGAATTGAGTTACTTAGCAAAAAAAAAAAACTTTTTCTTGGTGGTTTTTGCTAGATGGCGGAAAACGCACATGAGGCAATACAACATGGCTGAAAATCAAAATTACTCGACCTTTTCCAACCCAGCCCCTTTTTTTAATTATCTCAACTAGGCTTTGATGTAAGAACATTCCATCGGTAACAGCGTCCATATCGATGATATTTTTAATATATAATTCAAAAAAGGTAAAGTAGAATGGTTGCATCCCGAAGACACTGTAACGATTCAATCAAGAGTGTCAATCCATAAAAAAAAATTAAATAATACAGCAGGAATAGTTAAACATACTTCACTAGGATCTGGAGGCAGAGAATTAGCTGCAGTGAGGTCGGTTTCTCCGTCGTATATTTCACCCGAGAACCGAGGGATAGTGTGCCGCGTGCCGTTGTTGCGGCGTGTACAGGCCATCCTGGTGACTAGCAGCACTAGCAGGCAGATCAGACCTCCACCGATCGACACTGCCAGGTAGAGCGTCAGTCTCTCCTTGTTGTCTGAAATAGAATATCCATATGAAAAAAACTAACGCTTCTTTTGGAGAAGGTACAACTTAGAAGTTGAGAGTTATGCCTATTAGTAATTCATGCAACTGATTCGTTTGATGCTAGAAATATGCCTTTCCTTCTCTTTAAACTAAAGCATTGAATACTCCATACTTTTGGTATTATTAAACATTATTTTCATTGAAGTATTTCTTATGAAAATAGGTAAAGGTCATACCAAAACAAGCCACCAGAGAAAAACACACAAAAAACATACCATTGTTAAAAAAAAAAAGAATATGGGAAACACAGTTCTTTTATTCTGAATTAAGTGAGGACACAGCTTTTGAAGAAACATAACCAAATCCACCAAAAAAGGTGAGCCACGAATTCGTTTCAAGCATTAGCACGTGAATGTGAATACTAAATCAACATGACTATCCATTTTAAATTTGTTTAAAACTGATCACTTCTTGTCCTCTGCCTTTATGCCAACCACGGCATCTTTTTTCGTATTTACAGGGCGTTTTCTGGTTGTCTCAATAGTCACAGTTGTAAATAAAAAAATAAATTATACACTTATTAATACCAAATATAATCATAAACTCTTATTATTATTTGTCTGCTAAAGACTTACTGGTGAGGAAGTTGTAAGCAGTGATCCACTCCGATACAAAGCCGATGACGGACTTCTTCTCTTCCATGATGATGTTGACGGTGCAGTTGATGGCATCCGAGTCCGGAAGAATCCTCAATCTCAGGTCTCGCTGCACTTTACCTGTGAATTCATCCACTTTCTCACAGTTCTCTTTCTGCGTTTCACAGATAAAGCTTTAACCAAAGCATTACATCACTGGGTTGTTATTCCTTGTGAGATTGTTAGTAATGGCGAAGAAGTTGTTAGTAGAGGAAATAAGCAGTAATTATGTGTCATTTCTGCAGTGGTTCATAAAAATAGGACAGCAACGATTCCCTTTAGCATAATAAAAAAAGAAAACATTCTGGTTTCCACGGCCGGTCCCAATAATCAAAGGCACTGGATAAGCGAATTTAAATTCATTCATTCATTTGTGCAAAACCAAATCATTTACCTAATGGACTTGTAAAATACCACCCTGGGTTGTGTCAATATTCATTTCGATCAGAATTGTTTGTAAGCAGAGAGAAAATATAAGCATTAAAGGAATGGGTTGATTTAAAGCTCATACTTAAAATCAGTATTCATCATATTTATAAACATGACTTTTGATTAAAAGTAAAGGTTTTGATAAATATTTTAGAAATTACCTGTTGATTTTTCCTCTTCATTTGAAGTAAGAGTAGGTGTGACACCTGGTGAATGAAGCAACAAATTATTAACATTACATTCATAGTAAATTGAGGATTGGGATAGAATAAGTTATCAAAGTAAATAACTGCTTTTGGTATTGAACGATATTTTAATTTAAATCATTGACAGAACTTTAAAGGATCCAGCATCAAAATTAACAGTCTCTATTTTTTCTCCAAAAATGAGTTTGCAGTTGTTTGTTTTATGAGTAAGATCCATAAGAATTGTTCAAAATAGTCAAAACATGTCGCTAACGGGTTACGTAAATGTAGACTTTGGAGGAATTAAGATAAATACTTCGTAATTCTCTAAAATACTTTATCTATCTAATGGAAAAAAGTCTTAGTGATAGCAAGGGTAGTTTTGTCGTAGCTGAAAAGGAAAGAAATTTTGTACAAGGAGGAGCCTATTGTTTTTCTGTAAAATTTCAGTACGTGCATTTACGTAGTCAGCGATATAAAGATGAAATCTTTATTTTTATTTCAGTTTATTCTTTAAAAACTAAGAGTGAAAATTTAAACATGCGATAGTCATATACCGACCCTGGTCACCGTGATGCACGGTGACTGATTGGTTGGAGCTGGTGTTGGGTGCAGCTTTGCCCTCTTCATCGTAGTCCAGCCACTCTGGAGGTTCCATGGGCTCGTCACTGGATCTGCCCTCTTCATGCCTGGACTCCAGTACTCCTCTGGCCACTGTGACAGTGGATGAAGTCTTAAACAAGTAGTAATTAACAGTACATTACTTACTAGGAGTACCCTAGGGATGGACTTTATAAATATTGTAATGACAAATCAGTTCCAAAAGCCGAAGGTGTCTTAGTAAGAACGGCACAGATTAACTGAACAAAAAGTACTGATATCTAGAAAAATATTATTATGATATTATATATGTAAAGAACACGTCTCGAGTCAAGTTTAGTTCTTAATTTTAAATACCACACGGATAACCTGCGTGGATGATGGTGGCAGTACAGTAGACCAGACGACTGAATGGGTGACTAGGAGTACGTAGTGAAGTGTAGAGATGTAAGTGAAATATCAGTAAAGTTAAATTAAGGAAGAGTTATGCGGAGAAAGAACAATATTTGAAATAAAAACTTTAAATATTGTTTCAACATAACAAATATGTTCAGCATAACCTAAATAGAGATAACGTAACACGAGATATTCCAGAAGAATACCAACACGTGCGGCTCCATGGAAAATTACAAGAAATAGAAGCTTCTAAAAAAAAATAAAACTACACTCGGAAAGTGGTGAAAAAAGAAAAGTATGGATCACTCTAGATGAAGATTTATTAAAGCAATATAGAGATGAATAAGGGAACATGAAATTTGAGGATTATTTCCTAGACATTTAGAGGAAACCCAAACTGAGCATACTAGACCACCAGGAACTGGAATTTTGACAGAAGCACTACAACATATTCTAGATAAATTCACTTAAATACAAAGATCTGCAGTGATTAATCTGACAAATATTTCAGAAGAATTTGTAATAGGAAAATTCACAGGAAGAAATGAAATTTTCGAAAACGATGCACACGACTAGGTGTAGACAATGTATGCAAACAAAATTGAAATACTAAGAATATTTTTAGATAAGTCGTACATGGACTGGTACAGTTCAACGCTCATTGTAGTGAAGAGCTAAATTACCCTACACTCGGGTTCATAATGTATTATAATAGAAATGCAAATCTCTGTAACTTCTGGTAATAAATCATAGGGGGATCGGCAGAGATAACAACAAGTAACAGAGGATCGAGGGTACGGCAATAAACCTAAGAGAATTAGCCACCTGACTGCCATAAAACCTAGGGCAAGGACACTTACCCCTATTAGAATAGACCTTCAGTCACGTTCCCGTAGTCATAAAATCATGCTAGGAACAGCTTAGTCACGTAACTCGGTAGGTTTACATCATAAAACACACCCTTTTGGGCCAACGGGATAATAAAACTGACCACCTGCACACAGGCTTCGCCTCCCGGCAGGGAGGGGCACTCTGTTTTTTTCTTAGTCTCCATAGCCGCACGACTTGTCACTTACACCAGGGCCACTTGGCCCTGGTAGGCTTACTTTTCACTCTTTTCTAGTCTCTGCATCTCGAAAGTCGCGATATGCCCAGGGTCCCGGGCCCCTGGGAGTAAGCCCACTCAGCCTTCTGCTAATCTACTCTCGCTATGCCACATCTCTACGACGGCCCCTTGCCTCACAGCCTCTAGCAGATCTCTGACGACTTGTACCTATTACGCCGCCGATCTCTCGCCCGAACTCTGAAAACTGGTCTTATTCTTTATGAACCTCTGAACCTCATCCTGAACACAGTGTCTTGTCGGGACACATCCCTATCAATAAATGGAGTCAGATATTAACGCCTACATGGAACATGGTCCATGTTATTAACTACAACAATCCGCACTTGTCACCAGGGCTAGAGTGATCAGGCACTCCCCTAGTGACGCCCCCCGACAATTGTTGACCTCCGACAATTGTTCACACCTTTTCCGACATTCATCATACGGACTCCGAGTTATAACTATGGAAAAAGAACGTCTACTTCACTTACACGAATAAGGGGTGGACGCCAGTGAGACATGCGATCGAGTACAAATAATTAAATGAAAGCGGTGAAGTGTAGAGATATAGACTCGGAACTTCTATATCAGTGTAGAGATATAAGAACGGGACTAGACGGGAATAGACGGGACTCAATGCAAACTTGCCAACAGCATCTGCTACCTAGGCATCAACCTAGGTAGACACATAAGGATCGGCACACATTTGCAGAAAAAATTGAAACGAGTACGCAGAACTTACTACTCTCTCCAGCATCTCATCACAAGCCAGGCTATATCCCTTCGGCTGAAACTGTTAATATATAAGAGCGTCCTGAGGCCAGCTCTACCGTTTGGGACACCTCTCTTTAGATTCCTACATGCCAGAACCATAACTCGACTTCAGAGCTTCCAGAACAAGATCCTGCGAACGGCACTCTGGCATACCCCCTTAGTGAAATGAAGGCTGCCGACATGTACGAAAAGTTCAAACTCCCCACCATCACCAACGTCATCAAAAGAAGACACATCAAGTTCTTCGACTCGATGAAACACAGTCTAAACCCTCTATTCAAAGACATGACACCACCACCGCTACCGGCACGATGGCAACTCACAAGATCGAGTAAAGCAGAGGAAATTGTGGACATCACGGCACTAGGCCCGCCAGCAACAAGCCTCTAAGATGCACCCATCACTGAAATCAGACTAAATAAGAATACACTACATGCCTAGAGAGACTCTAGGCCCAGCCACCAGTGGACTCTCACCACTGTAACGAAACAACCAACCTCCAACGAGGCTTCCCACACCCCTTAATCCACTCACACCACCTTTAAGCAGGTACTCCTAGTATAAGGATCCGATTAACCTAAATATTCTATATTTTCCCTCATCCTGAATTTCTAACTAGAGAGCTTAGAAAAAAAAAAAAAATGTAGAGATATAAGTGAAACTTTGAAAGAAGAATATTCGAAATAAAAGCCTTAAATGTTGTTACTTTTGTTCACATTCCCTACATCAACTGATTATCAAGATGTATATATATGTATGATTAGTCAATTCAAGGGTTAGGTTCTCTTCCTTAATTTTTCTTAAATGATTATCAAACATTATTTTTTAGCGACCAGAATTCCTCTATATCAATTATTAATATTTTTATCATCATAAATATTTGAATGTCGAGATAAAGCGAGGAAACTTTACAGAACTGTTCAAGTATCTCGTCCGGAATATCCTTAATTAATTTTAGTTGTTCTCTATTCTTGAGTAAATACCATATTCTATTCTACCATTTTCGTATTTCTTTTCTTCCCCCCCTCCAAAACACCAGCCTAACACTTTAGTCTTGAATAAGATTTATTATCACTGAAGTTAGTTTTTGATGCGTTCACTAATTAGTAGGCTTGTTTATTTGTCCCTCTTTATGCCTGAGTATAAGCCTGACTCCAATTAAAAAGGAAATATCTGACAAAATGACATCAAAGACTTGTTAAAACCGGATTAAAACCTATTAAACGCGCGATTTATCTAAATAACTCGCTAAAGTAAGTTTTGGAATATCTTTCATATTCTCTTTGACTCGTTGGTCCAACCACGAAGAACTAATTAGGACTATAAATATTATGTAGCTTAAAGGCTCGGCAAACACTAAGCTTTCACCAAATTTATCTTTTTCAAAATGTTTTTCGGTATCGAACTTATTTTAAAACTTTTAATTTTAACACTCACCACATGTGTATACTACTTTGAGGTACATTCTAGACTCCTCCTTACAGGGTGTGCCAAAGGCCCTCGAATTCACGGACAGGGTGCATCTACGTTTGCCGTGGCACAAGCTTATTACAGTCTCCGTGGTGTAGCTTGCCAGACATGCTGTAAAATTTCAATAGAAAAACATTACCTATTATATTTTTCTATAACTAATTTTTCTCACTCTAGTATTACACTCACTTTCCTCGGGGACTCCTTGGGGTTGAGGGCATTGCATACTCTCGTATTCAGTCCTTCCGTAAGATGCAGAGTACACTGCAATCCTAGAGTTCGGATTGCACTGCAGCTGAACCACCTCGTTATCGCAGCCCAACTTACTCCTGAACTCAACTGGGGTAAAAAAACATAGACAAATAATAATAAATAAATCAAAATGTTTGATTAAAGATTACTAATTTTGAGTGCACTCAACTGTAGAAAAGGTAGACAGTATAAAATATACCATTAAGCAACATCGAGATTTTTAATTAAGTGGACCCTTGGGGGATTGACTACAGAGCCCATCAATTTTAATTACTAAATAATTGAATCTAGATGACTTCATTTCATCATTTTTGAGACTGAATTTATTAAAATTTTATAAATATTCATTGGTTTATTAAAAGGGAAAAAACGTACATCTCCTATTAAAAGTAAAGTCATGAAACACAATTATTTATTCGTTTTGTTTTATTTTATAATATTCTTTTCATTAAAGTTATTTTTTTTGAAAAAGTGGTTACAACTAAACTAAAACTAATCAGATAATTATTATATCCCATTGGTTTCTTTATTATTAAAAATTAAAACAGTAAGATTTTTTTTTATCGATTATAGACTAAATGTGAAGAAACAATGTCTAAAATCTTTTAGTACCGGTACAGGGCAATATACCGGTTTTTTCTAAATTCCAACAACTTTATTATGATAAAATTAAAATCTACATGATTGGGCTATAAGTAATTGTGATAAATGATCTCATTCATGCCAATTTACAATTTTCATTCGCTCGCTCATTCATACTAAATATACAATATTGGGTAAAAAAAAGTACAACCAGGAGGTTATTTATATACGTGTAATTACACAGGTCTGCAACTAAAAAACTACATAGAATGTTTCTTATAAATTTTAAGTTATTAAAACAGGAGAAAATACTTTCTTTCAACAACAACTTTATTGTGATAAAATTACAATCTGCCTTATTGGGCAATAAGTATTTGTGATAAATGTTCTCATTCATACTGTATTTAAAGTTTTCGTTCACACAATATTTAAAAAAAAAACAGCCCAGAGACCTCCCAAATCCACATGGTTGTCACCTCCCTCACGTGCGAAGGAGGACGCGTAGTATTGGGAAGTCCCCCACGCTCCTACGTCGGCCACGTCACTGGATAAGAGCCAGCGGAGGCTGACCAAGAGCGCGAGAGCCACAGACGCTCAGGACATGATCAGAGAAACTGGCCACTCCAAGGACTCCCACTGTCACTTGATTACAGCATGCCACGAGGCTACTGCCGTTTTAGTCTCCGAGGAGGATTATAGGGATGACTGTGCTAGGGAATCAGGGTGGTTGGATAGGTTACTATGGAATTTTATGAATTTGGAAGGGATGAGTTCAAGAATGTAGGGTATATTCAGATCATTATGAAGGGTTTTGTTGCTGACGTAATAAGGGGCATTTACTATTGTTCTCAAGACTTTTGATTGAAAGGATTGGATGCGCTTGATGTTCGACTTTTTTGCTGTCCCCCATACCTCTATTCCGTAAGTCCAGATTGGCTTAAATAAATTTGCTATTTGTTTTCTATTGAGATATGGGATGTCCTTTGAAGTAGTCTGTACGCTTTGGTTCTTGCCTTTTTAGCCTCGTATGTGGGTTCTAGGTCAGCCGTTTGTCAAGATGAAATCCTAAGCACCGTACTAACTCGTATACAGGGAGAGGAATGGAATTTAAAAAAACTAGTGGACAATACTTGCGGCAAAGGGTGAAGGTAATGTGGGAACATTTTGCATCATTAACTTTAATCCGCCATTAGTTGCACCAATGCTTGATCTCACCATTGATTGAAGTTGTTTTTGAAGGTTATGGGATGCTATATCGGGGTCTGGGTGGGATGAAAAGACTGCAGTGTAATCTGCAAATGTTGTAAAGAAGGTATTGGGTGTAGAGAGGACATCGGCGATGTGTAGGTTATAGAGGATGGGACCCAGGACACTGCCCTGTACAACTCCTGCTTTTACGACATAGTAATTAGAATAGTCTAACCCACAGCGGACTGGAGAAGCGGTTTGAAGGGTAGGACTGTAGGACTAGAAAAAGGGTATGTGGTAAATATCTTTTGAACTTGTAAAGCAAACATGCGTGCCAGGCCCTGTAAAAAGCTTGATATGTGTCCAGAAAGGCAGCAGTGCAGTAATGTTTGGTTTCAAGGGCACAGGATATGTGATCAAACTGGTGAGTAGGATAAAGGTTTTTGGATTCAAAAATTGGAAGTAGACGTTTTAATAGGAGTTGCTAAAATATTTTTGAGAGGATAGAGAGTAGGCTAATTGGTCGGTAGAATGATGCGTCATTGGGTGGTTTACCAGGTTTGGCGAATAGGACAATAATGGAATGTTTCCAGAGGAGAGGAAAGTTTGTCGTTCGTATAATGTAATTATAAATGTAGGTTAGGAAGAATAAGGCTTCAGAAGGGGGTTGCTTGAGAATCTGAGGAGTAAGGAGATCATATCCAGGGGATTGTCAGAAGTTGTCAGAAGGATTGCCCAGGTAAGTTTTTCAGAAGATATTTAACCGAGGGGTTAAATTTCAACTTAAGGAATCTCACAAAGCTCGGGCTCCTCTTATGCTGTGCATATGATGCGAGGATGATCTTCGTTTGTGGTTTAAGGACAAGAAAAACTCTTTTTCTGAGTATAGTGGTGGCATTTCTGTGATATGGCGTAAACAGAAAAAACACACTACGACTGATATTTCTTTTTGGTAGCTTTAAATGGATTTAATACAAAAAAAAAATATCCAACCCTAACCTTAACTCAGCTATGAAATATATTGATCTGAAATACCAGACCACAAACAACATCCAGTTTGGAGGATATCCTCCCGGAGTCGGTTTACGGAGACAGATTAACTCCCCAGGAAGAATATAGCTCAGATTTTTCTGTTGAACAGGGACTACTTTTGGGCCTTTCGAAAGACTAAAAACATGGAGACGAAAAACCAAAAACCTGCTAACACATGAGACCTCATTCTTGAGGTACGTGCATCGAGAGAAAGAATTTACTCAGTTTTATTTTTAAAGAGGGAAATATACATTTTTGTAGCGATGTTCAAGAGCTCACGAAGTGCTTTGATTTAGAATATGATTCATCTGAGTGGTGGCTATTCCTAGATTCATCCAAATACTTGTTTCAAAGCACTCTTGCTGCATAATGGACATGCATTTGCATCTTTTCCTATAGGAAACTCGATGCATACGAAAGAAAAATATAACGTTTTGACTATGATTCTTGAGAAAACCAAATATAAAGAGCGCCAATGGATGGTTTGTAGAGAATTCAAAATATTAACCATGTTGTTGGGCCACCAGGCAGGTAATACAAAATATATCTGCTTTCTATGCTTGTGGGGCAGTAGAGATATAGATTTGCTTTGGACAAAACGTGAGGGGTCACACCAAGACGCCTTAGCCCCCGGTGAAATGTTCCATCAAGGTCCACCAGAAAACGGTTTTACGTTTTTAGTTACCTCTTCATATTAAATTTGGGCTTATGAAGTAGTTTCTTAAATCACTATAGGAATCGAAAACGTTTCCCTGATACCCTCTCTTCGAAACAATTGGTGAAAAGAAAATGTAAGCGTGGGAGTCACTCAATAACGTTGTGCACATGTTTTAAGCGAATAATAAAGACCCTGAATAATAAAACATTGCAACGCATGCCTGCTGTAAAAGCTCAAGGATATATTGACTATTTTCCTGAAAACTTGGGAGCCTACAGTGAAGATCGATATTCTAGTTGTTTACTGATCGATAAGAAATCGAAAAAGCCTTGGTTGGAATGTGAAAGCGAGTATTAAAGAGAAGAACTAAAGGTTTCAGCGGAAAAAAGAGTGAACACAATATTATACGTACATATAAAAAAACATTGTTTGAATAATAAAGAAATAATATGTTTAGTTTATAGCAATAAACTAGTGATTTTTTTAATGACTGTTTATTTTTATTTTCAAACCTCACTTATTTAGCAAAAAATTATACGTTTATCAGTAGACTTTAAAACATATAATTTAGCAAAAATATCCCATGCAGCTGAATTTGTGTTTTGCAGAACTGCTAACGTCGGTCTCTTATCTTAGCTAGTAAATGTCCCCATCTAGTCTCATTGTTACCTCTTATCAATCATCTGAGACCGGGTTCTCAGACGGGTACGTTTCCGAAACAGTAGTGTAGCAGTGAGCAGCCAGGTATGTACTACTTTTTTACCCAAAATTTATTTTACGTCTTTATCACTGCCCCACCCTCTAGTATTCGTAGTCGGACTATTGAATACTCACAAGGCCTGCAGCTGTAGGTGATGAGGAGATGCTTAGCGAGACCCGGGCAGGGATCGCTGCCATAGCTGGCCGATGGAGTCAGTTTGCAATGTCTCTTTTTCTGGCACCTCTCCACTGCAGTCTGCAACAGTGAATACTGACAGGGGATTAGAGAAATATGTATTTCAGCACAGAGTGCTCAGATAACAGGTTTATGTCTAGCATATAAAAATAAATATTACACTATAAAAATAAAATATTAAAGAAACCACCATGTAAAATAAAGCCTCTGTAAGAAAAAACAACAATAATAATAATAACATAAGATTATTACATTACATTTAGTAAATAAAATCATTGATGGATTAACATTACAACCAAAAACAACCCACAATATTGGGTGAAAAAAAGTACAACCAGGAGGTTATTTATATATGTGTAATTACACAGGTCTGCAACTAAAAAAATACATAGTATGTTTCTTATAAATTTTAAGTTATTAAAACAGGAGGAAATACTTTCTTTCAACAACAACTTTATTGTGATAAAATTACAATGTGCCTTATTGGGCAATAAGTATTTGTGATAAATATTCTCATTCATACTGTATTTAAAGTTTTCGTTCACACAATATTTAAAAACAGAAACAGCCCAGAGACCTCCCAAATCCACATGGTTGTCACCTCCCTCACATGCGAAAGAGGATGCGAAGTCTTGGGAAGTCCCCCACGCTCCTACGTCAGCCATGCCACTAGATACGAGCAAGTGGAGGCTGACGAAGAGAGCGAGAGCCACAGAAGCTCAGGACAACTAAAGAAATAAAAAGCAAAGAACAAAAGAAAATAATCATTAGCTGAGGTTTGTGAACCCACTGGTACGAATCGTCTTAATTATTTTTTTATAAGAGAGAAACGAGCACAGCCTGAATATTCTGTGTGTTCTCTAACTAAAGGTTAATAGCGGGAAAATAATACTAATAATCCTTGGGCAATTAATAATGCCTAAAATATTTTTCCTACTAAGCCCTTATTAAGGGAATAGAAAAACTCAAATATATCAGGAGTTGAAGATGTTATCAGATATTGATGGATATGCTTTTGCGGAGGCTTCTGGCATAAGTGAGGAATGCGCAATCAAAAGAGGATTTTCTATGGATCATAGGAGAAGAAGGGCTATCATTACATTCGGCTCGGAGAGTTGCATTAAAATCCATAACTGATTGGGCCTTATTGGAACAATGGATCATCTTAGGATGATGAAGATGATGCAGAATACAAGAAAATCAGAATGAAGTTGAAGGGGTTGATCTAAACGAGATGGTTGGATAGTATCCTGAACGACCTATCCATACTCTAAGATTAGGAAGAATGCCAGACAAAGCGTTAAGAAAAGAGGCTTTGAGGCAAATTGTAAATATGACCAAAGGCTAGTTAATGATAGCTATAAATTATAACATAGCTACATCACAGCCAGCTCTGAAAAAATATGTAACTTTTAGTAGCCTATTTGGAAGGGGGATTTGAATTTAAATTATAAGGGTTGAATCCCAGTTGTTTTGCCTTTTTTTTTTTCTCGTTGACGAATAGTTACAAACATTATAAATGATCCATAAAATTTACCAAGCTGCATTTTAAATAATAATGTGATTTAAAATTTAATTTAGACAAATATATAAACAGCCAAAATTTAAAAACATTCGGAAACATGCAAAATAATGCATAGTAAACAAAACGTGAGTTCGCAAAAGCACTTAGGGTACTCAAGCCTATGTCAAAAAGGATAAAGCCCTAGAGGCAGTTCAAAGGTCAAGCTAATTATTAAAGTGAAGTTCCCTTCTAGACTTTACCCAGTATAACTTGAATAATAATCTGGTGATTCTCTTAATTATGAATTTGTATTAGCTCAATGGCGGATGGGTCTGTTTTAATTAAAAAGAAACACCGTGTGTATTCTTGGCCGAAGGAGAGAGTGGACGGAGAGTATGGTGAGGGATTTCTAATTTCCATTTTATGTTTCAGCGATGAAGCCTAAACTTCGTCTGGAAAATTCTGCTATCGTTAGAATAGCAGCAGTGGGCGGCCTAATACAGTTTTGAACTTTCCCGTTCGCAAACTTCTATCCTCGTCATGTGGAAACCGGGGATTTTTCTGTCCCTGAATATTTAACCAGTTTGAGTATGCCATGTAATGCTGAACCGTGCTTCCATTTTCGCTGTTCGAAAACCAGAAATGTAGCATTAATATTTATCCTGCTGAAAAAAAAATATCACCAACTCAATAAAAATGTAAAGCCGAGTACTGACTGCCAATGATTCCCTCACAGCAGGAATATTCACACATGTGGGTATCGACCACCCCTGCTCCACTAAACCGCTTGCATGATCATCGTTTAATATTGGCTGTTAATAAACAGTGGAGTACACTAAAATTTTATTGTTAATTACAAATTAATTTTAAAAAAGTTACTTTTAGTTTAGAGGAAAGCTATAAATAAATAAACAAAAAAATGACAGCATGTTAGTATTTTGAACTTTATCAACCTACAAATAATACTAGGTTTTCAGGATTAAAAGTTTTTAATTTTTAACAAGAATTTATAAACATACTGAATGCTGTTAATAAAGTTTTGAGATAGCGAGGCTACTCATCTTGGTCATTGAAGTCTCTTTAAAGACCTCACCGAGTTGAGGCCAATGGTCAACACTCTCCCTTGAAACTTCACTAAGATCAAGAAATTGTTTAATACATAACTAAAGGATAGATTTCCTCTACGGTGAACAAAACAACTTTATTTTTTCTAAAACGTATGCACAACTAACCTGCAGTAGTTTGGGCAGCTGGCAATCCACATTGTTCTGCACCCCTGGACAGAAAACATTTTCACTGTATTTGGCCGACACGAGAGCTATCGAGGTCCCCTGAGGACAAGAAAGGCTGAGCTCATGGCAGCCGGACTTCTGGAGCCGTCGTAGGCTGGTGCTCAACAGTTCTGCAACAAGTAAATAAACCTATAAAAATACATTATAAAATAAAATATCTCTATTAAATAATAATTGGTTCCGTCTTACTTTTTATTATACTTCTCATCTCCTTATATTGATAACTCTCTAAATAATAGCCAACTCCATTTCTCTAGTCATTTTAGTAACAAAATAGAAAAAATAAAAACAGGTCTTACCGGCTTTCGCGCTAGCTTTACCAAACTTGTCTCAAGTTCAACTTAACAAAACTCTCTCAAACTGATGACATATAAAGGTGTCCCCCGGCCCTCTCTGATGTACGCCCCCCCCCCCACTATATACTCACTTAACTGGCAGTGCAGCTAAAAGTCAGTGGTAATCAGTAATAGTGGCCAGACACAATATTCTCAAGAGGTTAAAGAAAGCCGACCTACACCCGTTTCTTGGTGTGGCGTCGGTGGTTGAGTTCATCCACACATCAAGTTTTTTTACTTGTTGTAACACCTAACAAACACAGTGTTTAACATTATGACCCCGCCAACTTTCCCACATCGATTGCAACAGCTGTCGGGGAAAATTTAAGTTTATTATTAATTGTTTGTTAAATACAAGGTAGTTTTAAGTTTTCTTATTCATAAGGTGAGCACCATCACTTTTTAAACATGTATAGAGGATGTATAATTTACATTATAACTTTGTAACAATCTCCAATCATAGAGTAAAATTATTAAAAATTGTACAAAATGTAGCCAACCTAAAGGACATATAATATTGCCTATTGTATTTAAATTTATTTATTCGTATAGAATCTATATACAACAATCTGAAAGTATTATATTTTATCCACTCCTTCGAATGCAGCACGAGGAGACAGCTCTAATTCCAAATTTATTTATTTATTTTTGTCATTGTATATATATTATCAATAAAGAGGTTTTGAAAGAAAAAAAAAAATAATCTATATTGAATTCCATCATTTTGAATAACAAAGGGTTAAGGAAAAAACAAAAACACGGACCATTTGTAATGACAAAAGACGACCTTTTCGGGCCAGAACCTAGGTTAGAAACCCCAATTGCCGTACCTTTTATTTGCTGTCAAGAGCAAGGTTTGTTTTTCTTATTATATTTATACATAATAAATTTATATTTAATATATTATACGTCGGTATTCATAAAACAATCGACTGGAAATGGGAGGGGGGTTGGTGGGTGAATCGACCAGGAGGTTGAGCCCCCTATTTATTAAAAAACAACTTCCTTGATTAGTTAATCGAAAAATTCATCCTTTTACGTTTTGGTGCAAAGCCATATAAATTATGGCTTCGCGTGAAAAAGATGATTTATCTGAAAACGCAGATTAAAAGGAATTAAAATTTGACAATCATGTCCCCTAATAAATGACCCATGATTAAACCCATTTTTTTCAATAATCAGCAATTCAATAAATCTTAAATGACTACATTGAATAATTTCAGAATTGTTTTAGACGGGAGTTTGAACCTAGGTGGGGCACGATATTAGATACTTTACTTAATAAACTTTCAATACCTTGAATTAAATTAAAATTAAATTTAGTTGAATAAACAATATGGGGAGTTTAAATTGATTAATAAACGCACATCTAAAGTAGTCAGAAAAAATCTTAATTAGCTTCAGAGATTTGACTCAATAGGTCAAATAAGTTGGGATAGGGTATTTTTTCACGTTTAATGTTTTCAAAACATACCTCCGGTTAGTTCGTAGCCAAAATTTCTAAAGATTAGGATAGAATATCACTAAAATTTTTGATTGGCTGGATCATTTTACGGCTGCTATCGTAGAACATACAGACAGAAAGGCACGCGAGAAAGAGTCACAAGCGCCCATTTGAGAATTAATCGTAGGACTCAATGTTAACGTAAACAATAGATTTCAGGTAATACCGCATAGGTTTCAAAATATCTGAGTGGTAATTTGATGGGTGTACAGGAAAGAATTTTATTATCATCACCAACAACCCTCCCAGTAATGGTGAAGAAAATGTATGTTTGCTTCGTCAATTACAACCGAATCAAGCGACGGTAGCGTTGTTTGCAGATGTCTGTGGCTCATCGGAGAACTGCAAATATTTGATATTTTCATCATGGAAGCCTTTGAAGTATATTACATTATTGCTTTCAGAGATTAAAGGTATTTAGGAACGATATTTAGTGAAGGAGCAAGCATTCATTTAAAATTTGACAGCATCGGTACTACGCGAAATGTTTTTAATAAATATTGAAGGGACTGGCTAAGTTCAGAACTTATATCTTAATATAATTAGTTAATATAGTAAACAATTAGGAGAACAACGAAGGCGTTTATTTATAGAAGGGGCCAAAAAACAAACAACTCTGAGCTACCTACGAGGACGAACTTTTGATGTTATTTAACGGGATGGAACTGGTTTTCTTCAGAAAAGCTCAAAGAGGTTATAGGTTAGGTCTAATACTTAAAAAAAAAATAAATTAAGCTGGTTTTTATAAAGAAGTCTTCAATTGTAATAATACAATTAAAATTATAAAAAAACTGTATTTTTTAGTAGTAATGTATGTCCACAGCAAACAATTACTTTATAAGTAGTGAGATTTGTCATCATTTATACAATATGTGGGTTTCGATCGAACTGTTAGTAAATTTGAGAATTAGCATTGATTGGCAGTGTGTAATGAAATGTTTAACAGTTAGTAGTATGTTACAGTGCTAATGTTGGTAAGGTATTCGGTTTGTAAAGGGATGCGCATGCTCCAGCCGTCAACATCCTATTCCTAGACCTCGGTACGATTTTTCCACCTGGTTAATCCTAAATAAATTCATGGTTCTCGGGGTTTATTATCCTGTGTTGAGGAGTACTAATCACTTTCAATTTCCAATTATTTCTTTTTAATTATTTAGTAACTGCCTGTCAATAGCATGTCATCAAAATCAGATATTGGGGGACCTGCAGAATGTTTTTAATGCTTCAAATGTATTTGGCTCCCTTAAAATCCTCCTCTGTGGCACAAATAAATGTAACTTGGACTCATATATTAAACAGGCGCAACAAAATGTTACATGCTTACAATACTTTAGCAGTGACGCTTAAAGTCAGTGAAAAGCAAAGCAAAGTTAGTATTTTATT
The DNA here is from genome assembly GCA_930367205.1 of Acanthosoma haemorrhoidale. Taxonomy (NCBI): domain Eukaryota; kingdom Metazoa; phylum Arthropoda; class Insecta; order Hemiptera; family Acanthosomatidae; genus Acanthosoma; species Acanthosoma haemorrhoidale. The sequence continues at coordinate 51,921,428 of OV884011.1, forward strand.
TTATAGTGTTTTTTAGACTATCATAATAGTCTAATACTCATTTAATGCTCACCTCCTTGCTTTGTAAACACCCTTCCAATGATTACCACAGGTGGAAGATTAAGCTAGAACGGCACACAATGTGAAGGCAATAATTTTGCTCTGTCTGACTTTTTTACTGTTTCATATTTTGATTCCTCATAGCACAATTACCCCTTAAACTATCGCTTGAATAATTTTTGATCAAACACATTTCCTGGACTGTAGTTGAATATATATGTACAGTTTGGGTAGTTCACTTTTGTAGGACATAACGGCGAGAATATTTATAAGGTTATAACAATTTAAAGGTACTTTAATATAAAAATAAACAATTTCAATCTATATTCTGTTTTCAATGACCTCTGTAGTTTAAAAAATATATATGTGCATTCAAGAAGGCTACTACTGCCCCTACTGTCTATCATCAATTATTATACATTATACTAGTCTCTGGCTTTACACTGAAGAGGAAATAAGTTTATAAAAACAAATAAGGGACTGGAGGCTCCATTTAATCTCCTAGGCCAATTCAGGCCTTTTTTTTTTTTTCTCGACGATTCTCATTTTCTGCAGTTCTCAGTCGCCTCTTTGCTCTGATTCCAGCTGGAGCTTCGCTGCAATTGAGTATAAAACCCCTGGACCTTTTTTTATCGCTCTCATAAACAATTCTAAATACACTCTAGGCAAGTATAAAACTTACATTACAGTCGACTGGGTTTAACTATCTGATTTATGTGTTTAACTGACCCCTTTGTATTTAATTACAGCTCGTGGATGTCAGATCATTTTTCACTCGGTAGGTACTAAAGGGTCAGGCAGCCTGTTTCATAAAGGTCACTTTTGTGTAGCTCTTTATTGGTATCAGAAATGATTGTTTTTCAGAAGGGAGGATTTCTACTAGTTTTCTATACTCTATATATTTCGTTTGCAATACCAAGCAATTGGTTGTTACAGAAGCTCTTGTGTAAATTGTTAATTTAAAAAAAACATATTAATTTTTTTTGATGTTCTTTTATTGCTGGATTTGCAGCATTAATAATTCTGATTCACGAACTCTTTGATACCTTATACACAATTCCGCTCACATAATATGTACAGTTCACACTGATACCAACATTCATACAAAATGCACGCACAACACTCTACCCACGGGACCCCCTCCATACCCTCGAGGATTCCCCCAATGAAGCTTGAATAGTTAATTTAATCTTTTGTCTCTATAATTACCACGTTGCATGGAAAATGTTCGAAGAAAATATTGCGATTCTCCGGCATTTAAGATTCTTCTGAAAATATGAGTGGATGCAAATGCAGTACCCGAAGAAATTGGTTCGCGCGTAGGAGAGGGACATCTAAATACGGCACCGCATTGATTGAAACCCTTCATTACAGAGAATATCAGGCTTCAATTTGTGCCACACCTGAGCGACATTCAGCTGTCGATGATGATAGAACACTCAATTGTGAAAGCCAAGAGTGTACGATCACACAAGGATTAGCGGGTTAAGCAGGTTCTACAAATGCCACCATTTGTCTAATTTACACGTAGATCACATTTAGCAGATAATACGTGCAGGAAGATTAGTCCAACTCAAGAACAGATAAATATGCCAGATACAATAAAGTTTAGATTCCTACATCAAAGGTAGAGCAGTCTTTTTTAAGTCCAGCTATTGCTTATTAACAAAATTGTGATCTAATTTATGGCCTAAAATCAGTCATCTAGTACGATTGGCGTGATAACATTTAACTTAATCGTGCCTCTCAGATTTCTGATTTTGGCTCATACTTCACATGCTGATGATTAAATTGACTTAACATATTACTTCCATGACTCTTCAGTGCAGATTCTTTATCATTGATTTGCTTCCTGGCATTCCTTTTTCCATCATGATACTCTTGGCGCTTTCAATTTCCTACTAGTTTGGAAGTTGTCATACCACCTCTAGTGTATATATGTATTCTAATGTAACTCAAACGTATTTTCACACCTGGGAATTAATAATTAACTTGCTTTCAAATCTCACTAAATTGAACAGCAATACCAAAATAATCATGGAGCTAATTATTTTGAAAATATCATCAACACACCTCAACGAGGGTTTGCTAAACATAAGCGCATAACACTCAACTTTCAGTGACAGCTGAAAAGTAACATGGCGGGACATTTCTCTGACTAATCTAACTTTATAATGACCCAGTTTGATAAAGTTCTTTCATGTGCCTATTTAATGTATTGCTGAAAGGTTTCTGAACATATATTAATACATATCAAAATATATACAGCATAGGCATTTACTGAGCTGGATTGTGCGAATTAATAAATAATTAATTTCAGGTATTAACTCCCGTAACTTTTCCAAAGTAGGAGACCTGCGTACGTTTATTATAGCTTTTTCACCTTGCCAATCACTGTGAGGTCACCAACTGTAGATTTCATAACAGGAAATTTCCTTGCAAGTTATCGAACAGTTGTTCTTGGATTTTCTTTAACCAATTTTATTTTCTGAAAATTTTGCAATTACGAAATTGTTAAACCACCTTTGAATGGTGAACTTACTTATAACGACATATTCTCACATATATCGTTAATATTTTGGGCTGTTTGGGTCTGTATAAACTCGTAAGAAGGAACTCAATGCAATCAGCCTTGGGAATCATAATAAATACTGACTTATTGGAAAGTATCTAATAAGTAGAGTATACATTATAAATTTATTTACACCGATTACGTTTTCCATCAAAATCACGATTAATAATGTTATTTGCTTGGTCACTCATAAATCTGGGATACAGACAGTGAATATATCATCCAAATTTAGGATGAATAGTCTTTAATTGTCACGACTGGTATTAAAGCAGATTCGTTCTGCAAGATTCGTATATTTTGAAAATATTGCTTCATCCTTTTGGATCCCTAGTGACAATACTAATAATTATAAATTTCTTTTTCAAGTTTTTTTTTTATTAATCGACATTTTTTTTTCAATAAAAATGCTTGATTAGGTTGAATTTATTTTCCCCTATTCTCGCCCCTTCTGTTAGACAGATATGCGAAATACCCCAAAAGCATTATATCATTAACTGAATTCTGATGCTAAGTCGAAAACAAGTTAGCTAACTTCCAAGCGTGAAAGTTACTCTTCTCAGTTGCTACCTGCCTTCAGCTATCTAGGGATATTACTGGAATAGACTCCAGCTTCTCTTCTCTATCCCAAGAATATGCTCCTGTCACTGGGATGATGTGGCGAAAAATTTACTCTTGTAAATTTACTTCAATAATGAGAGAACTTATGCCTCAAGCTCCTTATACGACCTGAATTAATGTTATATTTTCGTTTACTCTATCGTCTCGTGTTAATTTTTGTAGTTACTATGGTGCGTTCTTCTGAATTCATTTGGGGAACGTACTGGGATTGCGAAATGCTACACCAATTACAGTCAAAAAACAAGTGGTCTAACCGTTGTTACAAGTTTAGACCAACATATACCATAGACCATCTGAAGTGGTCAGCGGTTTTGTTGCTCTTTTGCTCACTCACCCTTAAGTTAGGGAAACAAAGAAAACAACAGTCGGAGGGGCAGTTGCCAGGGATAGTTCAGGATAATGGCACATACCGATGAAAGTAATCGAAACCAAAAGGACCAACTACCACAGCTAGGAATGGAAATCTTTTTTTTTTAATTTTTAAACATGTTTCATATTCTTAATCTACATTAAGCACGGTAACGCAAAATAAATCAATTTTCGGGAACGAAAAATAGAAATTACGGACTTAATGATGCCTTAGATATTTTTTTTATGGGGGGGAGGTAAATATCTTATGGTTTACATTTTTATGGATCGTCTTTCTGTCTACATCACTGTTTGTGTATCTGTCCTTTACTTGGGTATGTAGGTCCTTTATTAAAGCTGCAGACATGAAACTTTACATATTAGTCCCAATGGACATTGCGAATATATAGATATAGATAAGTTTCAGTAGAATATAAAATTATAGATCTAATCCTCCTGATTAACTAAACGTAAATTTGGGTTTTGTTTTTTCAAACTATAATTAAAAAGATCAATTAAAACCCTCAATAACATCACGTTTAACTTTAATCGGTCAATATTTTTTTTAGAAAAATGCTGTTTAGCATTGTAGTTTTACAATATTATGTACATAATATCTCCACGATTCAAAACTTAAACCAATCCTACGGAAAATAATAATAATGATAATAATAAATGATCGTTTATAAAGTAATTAGTAGGAAAATATAAATATTTTTTAAATATCTCCTTGAGTGAGGAACCAAATTATAAAGTAGATCTCGACGTCCTGTTTAATAATGTGTATAATATGTTAGTGATTAACTTGACTGTAATTTGTGAAAGTCATTAAAATTTTTTTTGAAAAAGTTTTAGTAGCCGTAACGAAGCCATCAACTGTGTAATGCATAACATTTGACTTGATAGATAAACTAATTTTCATTAACTAAAATGGTTCAAGCACTTAAATTTAGGTATTTTATATCAAAATACCGTGTAATTTTTTACAGCAATTTAATAACAATTACTTGTTTCACTAAAATATTCTCGTATTTCTCAAAATTCTTTCTTCAATTTCAACAACTTTTATTCCGTTTATATTTTATTTAAAAAAATTGTCTAAATAAAAAAATCCTTGCATGAACTAGGTTATGTACAACCTTGATTATCCGAGATATATACATGGAGAATTTTCCTGGATATTCAAATACACTGATAATAAAAAACACGATTTTATAACCTAACATTGATGTAAATAAACAAAAAATACTTATTTTCAACACACAGATGTATTTTTATATTTAAAAAGTACATATGTACACGCATACAATAACAAAGAAATACATACAAAACTTAATATGTTTTAGTCTGTTAACAGTGGTATAATAAATATCTGATTTCAATAAAATAGACAAAGACGATATTTGGGCCTCAATGTCCAAAATATTGCTTTGGGGAGTGTAGGATTGCTTCGCAAATAAATGCCAACTATTTCGTCATCAGTGATCTGCTTGTAGCCTTATCATTCATTCTTGTCAATTTCCACGTTCATTGAACAATATCGTCTTTGCCTACATGCACATGAACATGGGTCCATGTGGATTTGGGAAACCTCTGGGCTGTTTGTAAATATTGTATGAATGAGCGAGTGAATGATGAATTGTAAATATGGTATGAATGAGAACATTTATTTCAATTACTTATTGCCTAATAAGGCAGATTGTAATTTTAGCACAATAAAGAAGTTATATATATTATTTGTTGTTGTGACGCATTGTCCAGCGAAAGAACAGTACTACTGTAACTAGGGAGTACATTTTCGCAATGAAGTTAACGGGCACACGGACAGTTCTCTTTAAAAACTATTTAATTCAGTCTAGGATGATTGAGTGGATGGTCAGGGTTGTACTGTAGTAGTTTTTATGTTAAAAAACGGTGCTCCTACTACTTGCTTTTCTTCATAGGACGATAGAAACAAAAATAAAATAAGAGATAGATACACTATTTACAACAACAAGCGGGCAACAAAAATAAAAAAGGAAAATATATAAGCTCTGACCGCAGGTGTATGGGATGTTATCTCTCACGGCAAATGTCCCTTCACGGTGTTGTCACTTCTTCCTTTTATCGCATTTTTGTCCTCAGGAGATACCTGTATAAAAGCTATTTGAAGGAAAGTGGGCTACCAGCACTAGTGGGAACGGCGTGAGTTCGATTCCCACTCCAGGAGGGGAAAAACGCTTTAACACGATGCCCTGGGTTACTGCGTCCAATCAAAATGTTCGGAAATAGTATATTGTACAGGACGGTGGAAGTCAAATGTTTAAGAAAAATTTAGACTAAATATTTTAATCATGCAAAATAGACTACTGTAGAATATGAATGAGGATAAGATCAGAAATGAGGCGAATAGGTTTTTACGAGACGGCTATACAACAGATGGGAGAAAACCTAAAACGGTATGCAGACTGCAGGTTGATGGTCTAAAGAAACAGAAAAAGAGGTTGACCCTTGACAATCCGTATACAAGGGGTTGAAGAAAAGATGTAAGGAAGAGGATTGGTCAAAGCTGATTGGTTCGCCAGGGATATCTGGGGGTTAAATAGGGCTTAAAAAAAAAAAAACCTTTTCCTTGAAAGTTGTCATCGATCAAAAAATTAAATAATAATGTTTAAAAAAAACAGACCTGAAAATAACAATGTGTCAAAAACCAATTAAAAATGAAGAACAATAGTCACAAATGAGACAAATAATTAATCAAGAAAATAATTAATTACCAGTTTTAATTGAAATCTCACTGTTTTAATACGAGACAAAGAGAAAATATAGTGATATGGCCTAGATTCTTACTCGGACTTCCTGATCTCAGCTCAGGCGCTCTACCAGAGCTATCTTATGTCGACCATGAGCATAGCCATTATCAAATTTCTTTAGCGGTGCTCTTATTCAACCCCAGAAAACCTATGCTAGAACAAAATATTTAGAGAAGACTGATATACAGCATTCATTTCTATATTTTAGTTTGACCTTTAAAGGCCACAGGTGTGCGTGGGACCCACGGCCGGCGTAGTCCCTTGCAGCCTCCCAGCAGGCAAGGGGAGAGGGTACTTAAGGCAGGGCTCCTGGCCCTTCATTTACTGGTCATTTACTCGGTGACGCTTGCTTAGTTTCCGCTCGAACTCTGAAAACTTGACTAATTCTTTATGAAACCTCTGAACCTCTTCTCTTGAACATAGTGCATTGTCGGGGCACATACCTATCATAAATGGAGTCATATAAAGGGTGATCAGGCACCCCCTTGTGACGACCCGACATATGTTATTAAGTCTTCATACATACATAATTGTTGCGCATCATCAGTGAGTCTAAAAAGAGCTATTTGTATGAGTTTTTGTTCGTTACATATTCTGTTAGTGATTGTTTCGTTACATACTGTTGAATATATTTTTTCTAGTGGTTTAATGAACGTTATTAAATTAGTCGGATCACCATTATAGTGTGGAAGGTGTCCATGGTCGTCTTTAGTCATATAATAGTCATTAAGAGCCATTTCTCATTCGTTAATTTGTCTGTTTCTATCTAAAATATCTCTTATACCTGTTCTTGTCATAAAAATAAAAATATAAAATTACACTGTATGCAAAAATAATACCTTAATGTCGTTTTTATTGCTGTTGACGAAGTCTTCCGTGTGTTCTATATTAAATTTATTGTTTCTGTATAGCCTGCATAAAGCGTTGAAACGCACCTTCAAGTGAACAGTCCCAGGCTCTGTTAATATTGCCTCGAGCCTTCTTTGCTTGCCCGCCAGAATGGTAACCAAACAATCCCAGATCCTGTTATCTAAGCAGTCTTATAATTCAGGAATTACTCACAGATGCAGAGAATATTTCTTCGGATCTTCTTGGCTTGATGACAAACCTTCTTCTCTTCTGGCTTGAAGTACTTCCTTCATCTTCCTCAGATATATAACGAATTTCTTTAGGGTATTACCTGGTGAAAATCTATTGAAACAGATCAGTACCCAGTATCGGCGAAGTCCTGTCTTGTGGGGTATCTTTCCAGAGGTATTTGCATCGACCTTCTCCAGCTATTAGAGTGTTCTCACTGTCCGTTGCCAAACGAGGGATCACTAGATGTTGGACTACCGTGAATTTACTGAGTATACTGCCAGGTGCCTGTTCGGGGCCCCAGTTAAATAATCTTTGAAGAGGAGAGTATTTTAAAAGAAAAGCTTTATTATGAAGTACAAGCTAAACACTGGTATATACAAATATTAAGAGTTACGTTACTACACACTGGGTGGAATGTGTTTGAACAAGTGGCTTTGGGGCTAAAGCTGAGACGTATATGTAGAAAAAAAATATGGTTCTGGGAATAGGGAGTAAGGGAAGTAAGGAGGGGTGCGGTTGCTTACTTAAAAATAACGGGAACCATCAGTGACTTCCATGAGTCATGAGGCAGGTATACGTTCTGCTCAACCTCCTTCTACTTTTAGCATTATATATAGTATTACCATTATAATATTCTTAGAATTATAAAACTGAGGACTGCAGTTATAGTTTAGTTTGAAAGTTTATTCAAGTCGATTCCATTTTATTATTAAATATAAATACTTCGCTGTATTTAAAGTGGACTTATTGTCATATTTGTTTAGTTATAATACTAGAAAGTAAATAATCTCGGAAGAAGCGATAAAAGTTAATGGTAATCTAAGAAAAATATATAAAAAGAAATTTCCTCTCCAGAAAATAGGAAATGCTTTCAGGTATCTTCACCCTCATTTGCATGGATCTTTTCTAACTTATTTAAATATTCAAACGGCACTTCCAAAGCAATCATAATTTTTTTTTTTTGATTATTTTCACAAACCAATTTTATCTGGTGATGATATCGTGGGGGAAGTGTGGAAAAACAAGTTATTTCAGACTTGTTTCATTTAAAATAGGAAACGAATATAGTTTCAAAAACATATCAACATAAACAAATATCTCGTTTAGCAACAAGTTTTTTTTAAGCAAGTGTGTTTTTTAGTGGTTTAAGCTTTAAGTTTAGATTTCGTATATTTAGTAAATCAACTAAAAATTATAAGATGGCAAGGGGTCTCATATATCATATAAAACAATACATCAACCCCACTTTAACATAAAGGATGAAATTTTTTACCGATTCAAGCAGATTCAAGTTAGACATAGAACATCACAGAAGTAAGGGTTTCGTAGCGGTTTCAAAAATTATAGAACATGACTTCTTGTTACTATAGTTGCTTATCCACTTATGACTCAAAACACATTTTTCGTGGGATCACTTTTATTCTAAGCAAGGTTGAATATTCGGTAAAAAATTTCATCCTTTAAGTGGGGATGCAAAAAGTTTGAACAAAATTTTTGTGACAGCCCTACTAGTCGTTTTTAGTTTAAGTCCATTAAAGTCTTAAAACATTATATAGAACAGAATAGAAAAAAAATCATTCCGGGACAAAGTCAAATAAAAATGACTATTACTTCATAATAAAAAAAAGTAAAAAAACAAATAACAATGTAAAATAAAGTTTAAATCTCTATAGTAAGATAATAATAATTATGGAATAAAATAAAATATTGTTTTACTGCATTCAGTAAATAAATTCATAGGCGCATATATATTATTATAAGTATTATTCTTATTATATTCTTAACATTAATCTGTGACTCACGACGCCAAAACCAATAAGAATACATAATCATTTCTCGCTTGAAAATTAAAACAAAGATTGCCGGGTCTATTACTTTTTCTAGAAAATAAAGCCTCTTGTTTTGGGGCTCTTATATGCTTTAATATTCTTAGCAGCAGCCAAGATAAGATAGTTCAGGAATGCAATTTTCGGAAGCACCATTTTTTTCTAGGTACACTTGCAGCTACGTAAATAAATTTCTAGAGCGTGAACACTGATTACTAATCCTGCTCAACTTTATCTAAGTTAGAGCAACTGTTTAACAAGAGAGTCGGGAAAGATTTATTAAAAGTGAATGATAAAGTAACAACAATAAATCTGTCGCAAGAGAGCTTAGATAAAGTCAGACTGTTTAAGCAGAAATTGATGCTTCTAATGCCTCTCGAATAGAGCTGCCATTGTAAGGAGGCTTATCAGCCAGGGAACTAGACTCCTCCAGGGGAAAGAGGACTTACCTCCTGGGTAATGGGCAGATATTTAAGAAAGGCACCTGGGTATCGTGATGGCTGCATTTATCACTGCTACTTCACATTGTACGGGAGCAATACAATATATTTTCATTCAAGGAAGGCTATAGTTAATGCAGGTGTAAAATAATTACTGAATGAGGTGTGAATACGCTAGTGTCCGACACAAATAAATGTGTGGCAAAGAACCTTATGAAAAGGTATGACTGATCGAAGAGTGTAATAACCTTTGTAGAGGAGAGTCTGTATCTCTCTCTCTCTCTCTCTCTCTCTCTCTCTCTCTCTCTCTCTCTCTCTCTCTCTCTCTCTCTCTCTCTCACTCTCTCTCTCTCTCTCTCTCTCTCTCTCTCTCTCTCTCTCTCTCTCTCTCTCTCTCTCTCTCTCTCTCTCTCTCTCTCTCTCTCTCTCTCTCTCTCTCTCTCTCTCTCTCTCTCTCTCTCTCTCTCTCTCTCTCTCTCTCTCTCTCTCTCTCTCTCTCTCTCTCTCTCTCTCTCTCTCTCTCTCTCTCTCTCTCTCTCTCTCTATCTCTCTCTCTCTCTCTCTCTCTCTCTCTCTCTCTCTCTTTCTCTCTCTCCTCCTCAGTCAGTGGTCATCGATTCGTCTCTACTACGCATAACTAACGTAACTCATTCCCCGAGAAAGTTATTTAGCAAATAGTGCTCAGTTAATAAGGCCTGGAATATAAAGCCTTTTATTAATGTAGTCCTTCTTCAGCATTCAGCAACAAATACATGAATCAATTAGTCAAGTCTCGTTTTAGGAACCATTTTATCAGCTTCTATAATGGAGATTTCCAATTTGCCTTTTCTATTTAAATTTACCAGACTAGTGGGATGGCTCAGACTACTAGGTGAATATTTTTAAAAATTATCAATAAATTATGTAAAACAAATTACCGTAAAAATAAATGTCAAATGTGGTATCCAAGGAACTCTGAGATTCAATGTCATAGCTATTTTTAATTAATATCCTATAATTTTTATTAATGTTTAATTAATATCCTATAATTTTTATTAATTAATTCATAACATTTATATGAAATAACTTGAAGAGTGATCTCACCATATGCTTCTGTGAAGGTTTAATGATTTAATCCATCAGTCAATTCCTCAGATACAGAACCCTTTATAGCGATATACTAGTCCTTTCCAAGTTCACGGAATTCCATCAAAACTTATCCAATCGCTATAATCGCCTAGCAGTATAATTATTCATCTTCACACATCCCCATAACCCTCCTCAAAGATTAAATAGGTAGGACCCCGTAACCTGCAGTAAATACACTATCAGAGGGTTGGTTATCGTTCCCAATTAATGTCATTTCCAAGTGGAAAATGGCTTGTCTTTCCTGAGCGTCTGTGGCTCCCACGCTCTGGGCTATCCTCCGCTGGCCTGTATCCATAATGAAAAAAATAAAGGAGCCTGTGATTCATCTCTAGGTTCTTCGATTAATCTTTCGCATACGAGGGATGTAACAATCATGTGTAGTTGGATGGTCTCTGGGATGTGTCTATTTATATGCTTGTAAGATCATTGATCACAGTTTGTCACTTCACAATGAGCAGAACCGTTATTTATGGTAGGGACACAGTCAGGACACAAAGTGATTTGGGTCATTAAAAAAATTGTCTACCTAATAGAAAAAATCAAGCGATCGTAAAATCGTAAAACCTTTACCGATGAGTACTTTGTGGAATATGTATTTGTAAGATTATCTGCTTAGGGTGACATGAAACAGATGTTAGATTTCCATCATTTTTATTTATAGACGTTGTTTAGATATTTTCTGTATGAATGCATCAGGTGCTAGTGTGAACTGGACAGGGAATGTATGCAAGAAGTGCCCTGTTTAACCCATTTGGAATATTTTCTGTATGTATGCATCAGGTGCTAGTGTGAACTGGACAGGGAATGTATGCAAGAAGTGCCCTGTTTAACCCATTTGGAATATTTTCTGTATGTATGCATCAGGTGCTAGTGTGAACTGGACAGGGAATGTATGCAAGAAGTGCCCTGTTTAACCCATTTGGAATATTTTCTGTATGTATGCATCAGGTGCTAGTGTGAACTGGACAGGGAATGTATGCAAGAAGTGCCCTGTTTAACCCATTTGGAATATTTTCTGTATGTACGCAACAGGTGCTAGTGTGAACTGGACAGGGAATGTATGCAAGAAGTGCCCTGTTTAACCCATTTGGAATATTTTCTGTATGTACGCAACAGGTGCTAGTGTGAACTGGACAGGGAATGTATGCAAGAAGTGCCCTGTTTAACCCATTTGGAATATTTTCTGTATGTATGCATCAGGTGCTAGTGTGAACTGGACAGGGAATGTATGCAAGAAGTGCCCTGTTTAACCCATTTGGAATATTTTCTGTATGTATGCATCAGGTGCTAGTGTGAACTGGACAGGGAATGTATGCAAGAAGTGCCCCGTTTAACCCATTTGGAATATTTTCTGTATGTACGCAACAGGTGCTAGTGTGAACTGGACAGGGAATGTATGCAAGAAGTGCCCTGTTTAACCCATTTGGAATATTTTCTGTATGTATGCATCAGGTGCTAGTGTGAACTGGACAGGGAATGTATGCAAGAAGTGCCCTGTTTAACCCATTTGGAATATTTTCTGTATGTATGCATCAGGTTCTAGTGTGAACTGGACAGGGAATGTATGCAAGAAGTGCCCTGTTTAACCCATTTGGAATATTTTCTGTATGTATGCATCAGGTGCTAGTGTGAACTGGACAGGGAATGTATGCAAGAAGTGCCCTGTTTAACCCATTTGGAATATTTTCTGTATGTACGCAACAGGTGCTAGTGTGAACTGGACAGGGAATGTATGCAAGAAGTGCCCTGTTTAACCCATTTGGAATATTTTCTGTATGTATGCATCAGGTGCTAGTGTGAACTGGACAGGGAATGTATGCAAGAAGTGCCCTGTTTAACCCATTTGGAATATTTTCTGTATGTATGCATCAGGTGCTAGTGTGAACTGGACAGGGAATGTATGCAAGAAGTGCCCCGTTTAACCCATTTGGAATATTTTCTGTATGTACGCAACAGGTGCTAGTGTGAACTGGACAGGGAATGTATGCAAGAAGTGCCCTGTTTAACCCATTTGGAATATTTTCTGTATGTATGCATCAGGTGCTAGTGTGAACTGGACAGGGAATGTATGCAAGAAGTGCCCTGTTTAACCCATTTGGAATATTTTCTGTATGTATGCATCAGGTTCTAGTGTGAACTGGACAGGGAATGTATGCAAGAAGTGCCCTGTTTAACCCATTTGGAATATTTTCTGTATGTATGCATCAGGTTCTAGTGTGAACTGGACAGGGAATGTATGCAAGAAGTGCCCTGTTTAACCCATTTGGAATATTTTCTGTATGTATGCATCAGGTGCTAGTGTGAACTGGACAGGGAATGTATGCAAGAAGTGCCCCGTTTAACCCATTTGGAATATTTTCTGTATGTACGCAACAGGTGCTAGTGTGAACTGGACAGGGAATGTATGCAAGAAGTGCCCTGTTTAACCCATTTGGAATATTTTCTGTATGTATGCATCAGGTGCTAGTGTGAACTGGACAGGGAATGTATGCAAGAAGTGCCCTGTTTAACCCATTTGGAATATTTTCTGTATGTATGCATCAGGTTCTAGTGTGAACTGGACAGGGAATGTATGCAAGAAGTGCCCTGTTTAACCCATTTGGAATATTTTCTGTATGTACGCAACAGGTGCTAGTGTGAACTGGACAGGGAATGTATGCAAGAAGTGCCCTGTTTAACCCATTTGGAATATTTTCTGTATGTATGCATCAGGTGCTAGTGTGAACTGGACAGGGAATGTATGCAAGAAGTGCCCCGTTTAACCCATTTGGAATATTTTCTGTATGTATGCATCAGGTGCTAGTGTGAACTGGACAGGGAATGTATGCAAGAAGTGCCCTGTTTAACCCATTTGGAATATTTTCTGTATGTATGCATCAGGTGCTAGTGTGAACTGGACAGGGAATGTATGCAAGAAGTGCCCTGTTTAACCCATTTGGAATATTTTCTGTATGTATGCATCAGGTGCTAGTGTGAACTGGACAGGGAATGTATGCAAGAAGTGCCCTGTTTAACCCATTTGGAATATTTTCTGTATGTACGCAACAGGTGCTAGTGTGAACTGGACAGGGAATGTATGCAAGAAGTGCCCTGTTTAACCCATTTGGAATATTTTCTGTATGTATGCATCAGGTGCTAGTTAGTGTGAACTGGACAGGGAATGTATGCAAGAAGTGCCCTGTTTAACCCATTTGGAATATTTTCTGTATGTATGCATCAGGTGCTAGTGTGAACTGGACAGGGAATGTATGCAAGAAGTGCCCTGTTTAACCCATTTGGAATATTTTCTGTATGTATGCATCAGGTGCTAGTGTGAACTGGACAGGGAATGTATGCAAGAAGTGCCCTGTTTAACCCATTTGGAATATTTTCTGTATGTATGCATCAGGTGCTAGTGTGAACTGGACAGGGAATGTATGCAAGAAGTGCCCTGTTTAACCCATTTGGAATATTTTCTGTATGTACGCAACAGGTGCTAGTGTGAACTGGACAGGGAATGTATGCAAGAAGTGCCCTGTTTAACCCATTTGGAATATTTTCTGTATGTATGCATCAGGTGCTAGTTAGTGTGAACTGGACAGGGAATGTATGCAAGAAGTGCCCTGTTTAACCCATTTGGAATATTTTCTGTATGTATGCATCAGGTGCTAGTGTGAACTGGACAGGGAATGTATGCAAGAAGTGCCCTGTTTAACCCATTTGGAATATTTTCTGTATGTACGCAACAGGTGCTAGTGTGAACTGGACAGGGAATGTATGCAAGAAGTGCCCTGTTTAACCCATTTGGAATATTTTCTGTATGTACGCAACAGGTGCTAGTGTGAACTGGACAGGGAATGTATGCAAGAAGTGCCCTGTTTAACCCATTTGGAATATTTTCTGTATGTATGCATCAGGTTCTAGTGTGAACTGGACAGGGAATGTATGCAAGAAGTGCCCTGTTCAACCCATTTGGAATATTTTCTGTATGTATGCATCAGGTGCTAGTGTGAACTGGACAGGGAATGTATGCAAGAAGTGCCCTGTTTAACCCATTTGGAATATTTTCTGTATGTATGCATCAGGTGCTAGTGTGAACTGGACAGGGAATGTATGCAAGAAGTGCCCTGTTTAACCCATTTGGAATATTTTCTGTATGTATGCATCAGGTTCTAGTGTGAACTGGACAGGGAATGTATGCAAGAAGTGCCCTGTTTAACCCATTTGGAATATTTTCTGTATGTATGCATCAGGTTCTAGTGTGAACTGGACAGGGAATGTATGCAAGAAGTGCCCTGTTTAACCCATTTGGAATATTTTCTGTATGTACGCAACAGGTGCTAGTGTGAACTGGACAGGGAATGTATGCAAGAAGTGCCCTGTTTAACCCATTTGGAATATTTTCTGTATGTATGCATCAGGTGCTAGTTAGTGTGAACTGGACAGGGAATGTATGCAAGAAGTGCCCTGTTTAACCCATTTGGAATATTTTCTGTATGTATGCATCAGGTGCTAGTGTGAACTGGACAGGGAATGTATGCAAGAAGTGCCCTGTTTAACCCATTTGGAATATTTTCTGTATGTACGCAACAGGTGCTAGTGTGAACTGGACAGGGAATGTATGCAAGAAGTGCCCTGTTTAACCCATTTGGAATATTTTCTGTATGTACGCAACAGGTGCTAGTGTGAACTGGACAGGGAATGTATGCAAGAAGTGCCCTGTTTAACCCATTTGGAATATTTTCTGTATGTATGCATCAGGTGCTAGTTAGTGTGAACTGGACAGGGAATGTATGCAAGAAGTGCCCTGTTTAACCCATTTGGAATATTTTCTGTATGTATGCATCAGGTGCTAGTGTGAACTGGACAGGGAATGTATGCAAGAAGTGCCCTGTTTAACCCATTTGGAATATTTTCTGTATGTACGCAACAGGTGCTAGTGTGAACTGGACAGGGAATGTATGCAAGAAGTGCCCTGTTTAACCCATTTGGAATATTTTCTGTATGTACGCAACAGGTGCTAGTGTGAACTGGACAGGGAATGTATGCAAGAAGTGCCCTGTTTAACCCATTTGGAATATTTTCTGTATGTATGCATCAGGTGCTAGTGTGAACTGGACAGGGAATGTATGCAAGAAGTGCCCTGTTTAACCCATTTGGAATATTTTCTGTATGTATGCATCAGGTGCTAGTGTGAACTGGACAGGGAATGTATGCAAGAAGTGCCCCGTTTAACCCATTTGGAATATTTTCTGTATGTACGCAACAGGTGCTAGTGTGAACTGGACAGGGAATGTATGCAAGAAGTGCCCTGTTTAACCCATTTGGAATATTTTCTGTATGTATGCATCAGGTGCTAGTGTGAACTGGACAGGGAATGTATGCAAGAAGTGCCCTGTTTAACCCATTTGGAATATTTTCTGTATGTATGCATCAGGTTCTAGTGTGAACTGGACAGGGAATGTATGCAAGAAGTGCCCTGTTCAACCCATTTGGAATATTTTCTGTATGTATGCATCAGGTGCTAGTGTGAACTGGACAGGGAATGTATGCAAGAAGTGCCCTGTTCAACCCATTTGGAATATTTTCTGTATGTATGCATCAGGTGCTAGTGTGAACTGGACAGGGAATGTATGCAAGAAGTGCCCTGTTTAACCCATTTGGAATTTTTGTATGATTAGCTGACTATGAACTCCCAGAATTTTATTTACTTACAATATTATCGTGTAAGCTAACGTAAAATAACATGAATTAAATGTATTACAATTAAATGTAAATCATTATAAAAGTGGTAAGCAATAAAAGGCGGAAGCTAAAAGTCATAAACGGAAAGGGTCGCCAGCTGGCAGTCACAAACAGTCATAAACCTGAAAGGGTCACTAGCTGGCAATCATAAACAGTCCTTTAGGGGGCGAGGGGTCGAGTAATTAAGCGGGGTACAGCACCTCAGGTGTCCACACCCCTCAACCCGGATTAGACCCTCGCAGCCTCCTGGCAGGAAGTAGGGATGATATTTAAGCCAGGGCTTCTGGCCCGGTAAACCAGTCTCCTCATCAGCCTCTGAGTCTCTCACGACCTTTACTCGGTGACGCCTTAAGCCAGGGCTCCTGGCCCTGGAATTCAGTCTCTTAGTCTCCTCGTGAGCCTCCTCGCGAAGCTCTCTTGACCTTTACTCGGTGAAGCTTGCTTGGTTTCGCTCGAACTCTAAAAACTTGACTAATTCTTTGTGAAACATCTGTACCTCTTCTCTTGAACATAGTGCATTGTCGGGGCACATACCTATCATAAATGGAGTCAGATAGTAATGCCGACGGACCGGAACGATGGTCCATGTTATAAACTCGAACAATCCGCACTTGTCACCAGGGCTAGAGTGATCAGGCACCTTCCTAGTGACGACCCAACCCATGTATAATAAGCCATGGATTTTGTACGTTACAGTTGATAGAGGGAATCTTATTCCAGCTTAACTAGAATGCATGAGTATTTGTAGCAGGAGAAAATCATCGGAGTATGTAGGCGTTCTTTGAGATCCGTCACATTCCGGTAATCCTAGAAATAGGCTTGTTTGGTTGTAACATCCAATAGGACAAACCACTAGAAAAGCTTACCAGTCTTTTAACATACTCGTCACATGGCCAGTCGATACACGAATTGCATTAACAGGCATGAGAAACCTGCAACGAAAAAAGATCCAAGTGCTAACAAAATAATTGTCTTCAAATTCACTAGGATCGGTACTTCAAGAGATAGTAGAAAAAGTGCAAACATTTTAGAAATGTATTCATAGATAATTAATTTTTGACCGGATGTACGATTTTCAAAGTGCCGAATTGAAGAAACATTGTACAAATGTACTGAACCATTTTGAAAATGTAATATATATATTACCGCTGGCTCTTATCCAGTGTCGCGGCTGACGTAGGAGCGTGGGGGACTCCCCAAGACTCAGCTTCCTCCTTCGCATGCGAGGGAGGTGACAACCTTGTGGACTTGGGGGGCCTCTGGGCTGTTTGTAAATATTGTAAATGAGCCAGTGAATGATGAATTGTAAATATGGTATGAATGATGACATTTATCTCAATTACTCATTGCCTAATAAAAGGCAGATTGTAATTTTATCTTAATAAAATTGATTGAAACCGGAGTATATACATTTATTAAGGCGTAGTAAAGTTATATTGATTTTGTTACTTTTTGTGCTTTTGTAGGTGAAAGATGAAAATTGAAATTAGTCGAAAGCACTAACTGCCAATAAAATATATTTTGTGATTAAGATTCATTGCTGCACAGATCTTAGACTAGCTTGTTCCATAAATAAATTACTCTACAAATTGGGTTAGTTCATATAGCAGAGGTTATTATATTATTATGAATAATTACTCGAATAAAGATCCAGGTGAATCCTAAGCGACTACTTGTGATACATTTTTCAATGTAACGAGGAAATCCAGACTGACATTAATACGTTCATAACTGAAAGGTGGGGATTTAACAAAGTTCCGATGGAGAAACAAAACATAATTACAAACCAAACAAAACAACTCATAAAGGGTTGTCCGCGCTCATTTTAGCCAACAGTTTGTAAAGTGCTTTCCACTCCCTTCACTGGAAGTTTCCGGGGAACCTCCCTGACGGTGTAGTTGTGCCTCCAGGTTAACGAGACCGTGTGAAATTGCCGCAATGAACTTAAACCAGTTAAGTTGAGCTAATGAATATTTAAGCGGAAACAAAACAAAGACTCTGCCGAGTTTGTGAGTGCCTTACATTTCACACATACTTTGTCGGATAGTTAACTGCCTTTAAAAGTTCTAAGCGAAATCACAATAAACCTAGCCATGGGAGTATCAGAGGTTCTCATGACCTTCTCTAATTATAACACCACATTATAAAGCCGCATATCATCACACGCATTATTATTGTTGAGATATATATTTTTAATACCCTACTTAATTTGTTAGGAAAATTTTTATTTTATAATTTATTAATGACTCTATTTATTTTTCAGAAGGATTGCTGTTTATCGATATTAGGCCATCAGGCTGAGCTCCCATGCAAAATATCATACCCCTAAAATAACACGTATGTATAAGTTATCCTCTGTCGGCTTTAGACGATTAAAAAAAGTAGAACGAGAGTAAAGGGAGCTGATATTTTTACAATGGCTAGGTTTAAACTGTCTTCATTCCGCTTCTAATCCTCTATCTCTGTTTACAGCATTTGTTTACATGGTATTGCCTAACATTGCCATACCACGAGCCTTAACTCCCCCCTACCAGTTTACAAACATTCCTCGTAAACATATTCCAAGCGACATAATGTACATATTAAAATAAAAATAAGTACAAAAATAAGCATACAAAAAGAGAAAAGAAAAAAAAAATATACCACTTGGGGTGATACGCAAACTGCGCGTAACTAGCAATTTAACAAAGTAACAGCACATTATTTTGTCCCGGCTCCACCACGGGAAAATTGAACTGTTTGACGTGAACTGTCCTCCGTTCGATAGGTGGTGTTATGCTTTCTATCGTCACTGTATTGTGTTCACGAATGGCGATCACCCTGAAAGGGCCCTCATACTACACCACCTTTTTTTCCCCTGTTTGACCCTTTTTTCTGGTACACGATCTTTCCTATTTTAATCCTACCCAGCACATCTTTGACCTTTAGATTGTCTCGCGCCACCTGTTTAAGCATCCCATCCACGAGTTTCCCCAAAATGTTCACCCACTGTTTCCCCAGAGCAATCCGGTTATTGACCACGCGTGCCACAAATTCCTCGTCGACCGCTGTACTCCTGCTATCCCAACGCCGTCCTCGAAGTCCGAAAAGGATCTCAACTGGTAAGAATCCCGTGGTAGAGTGTATGGAGTGATTATATGCTATAACTGCCTTTTCCATAGCTACGTTCGGTTCTAGCCCTTTTTCCCTTTGATAGATTCGCAGGTGGTCGCGCAGCGTGCTGTGTACTCCCTCGACGTCTCCTCGACTCTTCGGGTGTCCTGGGGTGTTGAGGTGCCAGCGGATCTCCAAGGCCGCCGCCTCGGCCCTTATTTTGGCATTGTTAAACTCTCTTCCACCATCTGATGCAACTGTGTTTAGCGCCCCATAAAATTGGCACCATGGGCGTATCGCCCCTAAAGCCACCCTTACCGATCGTTCACCAATCAGATGTGCCATCACGGTCTTGATAACTCGATCAATGATGGTGACTTATATCCCTTCCAGGTGAACGTATCCATTTGCAGGTCCGCCAGTGGCATGTCCACTATAGCGGGTTTCCTCCTGTATCGCGTCGGGGGGGGGGGGGGGGGGGTGTCGATCGTACTTAGGGGCGAGACATGTGTCTCAGGTACCAACAACGCTCGTGATTGTGTCTTTCGTGCCCCACCAAAAATATCAACGCACGCTTCAATGATTGTAGGGTTGCCTCTATCCACATTGACGACTTTGCAGCGACCGTCGCGGGGAATCGAGGTAGTAGGGAGAGCGTGCGCCTGGGCCACTTTGGTCAAGGAGTGGTGCGCCGGAATGAAGATGACCATGGTTGCGGAGAAAAGAACGGCGACGTTGATACGAGGAGAGATGGACCGTGCCCACCCTATGTGGTTGGAAATAGAAGGAAGAAGAGTTAGGGTGGGCACGGAAGTAACGTACCTGGGGGTGAGACTGGGGAAAAGATTAAGCCTTTCTCCCCACATCGAATACCTCGGAGACAGGGTTGTCGCAGTAAGTAACTCCTTCGCGAGGATAGGGGGAGCGATGTGGGGGTCAGGTTCCCAGTCTCAAGAACCCTCTACCAAGCAGTCATCATGGGAATCATTAGGTACGCTTCGCAGTCATGGTTGGCGCACCTGAACAAGGGCCAGACGCACGCCCTGAAAAAGATACAGAGAGCGGCTTTGATAAGGGTCACGAGGTCCTATAGGACGGTGTCCCAGGACGCGGTGGAGGTATTGGCAGCGGCGGCACCAGTAGAACTGGACCTCCTGGAGCAGCGCCTCAGGTCGAATATGAAGAGAGGAAATATTGAAGATCTTCCACCTCCCCTACGGAGAAGAATTGAGGAGGAGCCCGGGAGGTGTAAGGCCCTTATAGGGGAATGGACAATAGAGGCCTGGGGCGCCAGGTGGACTGGCACGACCAAGGGGAGCACCCTGAGGAAGTACTACCCCTCAGTCCAGGACAAACTGAGGGTAAGTTGGGTCTCCCCGGATTACTGGGTGCCACAAGTGCAAGTTCGTCCCCCTCCTTGAAGAAGATATTATCATAGTCTCTCCTAATCGACTCCCGATTAATTGCCGCAATTCTCGCATTACCATCCCTCACAGCTTCAGTACACCGCTATGATTCCTTCTCCAGCCTAATAGACCACGTTCCCTCTCTGTAAATTAATCGTGCTCCTCCTCTTCCTATGAGGTCACACCCGATTATTACCTCATATTTTGCGGCATCCTCCCTACTAAGAGTAATTTCAAACTCTCCTCCTTGGCCACACACCTATCCTATCCCATTACCGTTTCTTCTTCGATTTTGCAATCGAATTGCCGTTTCGGCCCTATCAAGGTTATCATTCTACACACGCACGCCCGGATCCAAGGTGCCCCCTCGCTGATACACAATCTATCCACCGCCTTCCTGCTGAGGATTGTGCACCCCGACTCATTTGTTGTGGAGAGTTCAGTGGTGGGTATGTTTCTTCTCTTTAGCTCCTGCGGTATCACCTGCACGGTCCTCTGTATTCGAGCAGCTAGAGTTTAGCAACTGACTTGATGACAGATAAGTGACGAATCTAGAAGTGGTCTAGGAGTTGTTACGGACTAATGGACAACCAAACTAGATCCACACGTCCCTGGTCCCTAGCCCGCGGAAAAATGTATGACACTTGTTGACTGTAGATACTTATTGATACTTATATTAACTACGCAGATCAACGGAAGACCTTAGAGCTTGACAAAAAAAATATTTTTTTGTAAATAGGATTAGTTACTTAATTCCTCCAAAACGGGGACCGGAAAGTAATGACTGTTTTTTACATTAAATTCAAACGGATACATTTTTAACAAGTTTTTTTGTTTTTATTCAATGATGTAATCACCCTCGTTATCAACAACCTTTTCTTATCTTGTGTACAAATTTTCAATGCCGGATCGATCAAAATCAATTGGTTTTTGATAAAAATATATGGAGAGAGACGTCATCAAAATTTTCAAATTTGTTGCAACTTATAAAATTTAGCGATCCGAATAAATGGAAAGCCGATGGCGCAATATCGGGCGAACATGGTGGGTGAGGCAACACCTCCCACCCCGATTCATTAACTTTTTTCAGGGCTCGTCCTGCGCAGTGCGGTATGTCATTATCGTATTGTAGAATAA
Source organism: Acanthosoma haemorrhoidale (assembly GCA_930367205.1). NCBI lineage: Eukaryota > Metazoa > Arthropoda > Insecta > Hemiptera > Acanthosomatidae > Acanthosoma > Acanthosoma haemorrhoidale. Next base: position 51,943,631 of record OV884011.1, read on the forward strand.
CACCTTTTCTGTTGACAATCGCTGAGCACTTTTCAATTTAAAATTGATTTAATCGGTCTAATTGTTCGCAGTAAAGGTCTGCATTCACAGTTTGTCTAGGTTTCAGCATTTCAAATATGAACGTCACCGCGAATACTCCACCAAACAAACAAAAGCGCCTTTTTGGAGTGTAAACCTGGCATATCTGTACTTCGTGGCGATTCATTCGGAGAGAGCAACTGCCTTTTGCGTTTTGGATTATCATAGAGGACCCATTTTTCATCTCCAGCATCCTCTACAATTAGGAATAAAATTTTAGTTTATATGGGTGAAGTCGTATTTTTTTTTTCTCGCAAAAATAACGGTTAGAACTATAGAATAAAGAAATCAGATGTTACACCTGAAAAAGTATGATGCTTGTTCCGTGATAAGTGTAGGATTAACCAGTTAAATGTATTCATTTACTTGGGAACTCCAGTATAATTTCCTCACTTGTGGCCGCGCAGTATCGGGGTAAAAAAAACTAGAGATTAAAAGGCAAGGCTACTAATTAAAACCATTATTCTTTCTTGAGCGGGGTTTAAACGGCACTAGATATCAACCAGTGATTCATTCTATTCTCTTTCTATCTCAGTTATACACTTATAATTATAAATTTATTTTAATATAACCGAATAATATAAAATCTGCAGAGATAAATCTTATCATTTTCATAAGAATTAGTATACTAAAGTAAAATATTAAATTAGATCGCACGAGTTTAGAGTGACAATTTCCGGAACCAGTTCAATGTTTAATAATTCAAAAGTTTTTGTCAGAATTTTTAGGGAAAGTGAATTCCAATAGCCACTCGAGGTCTTGAGTGTTGTTAAAGTTTTATTTATGAGGTGAAAACTTTTTTAATTCCTACAGCAATGTAATTTGAAACAAAAAAAATACAGCAGAAATGTTTTGTTGACATTTTCCTCCGAGAAGTACCTTCAGCTTTTAGACCATTAAATATATGTTAAATATTTCTGTCATTTTCAACTACGTAATAAAATTTGTCTTTTGTTTATATCATCTTAATTATAATGTGAAGTTATAAAAACTGGAAATGCACCTCGTATATTCTCTATGTACAGTGTCAGCAAAATTCTACGGTTGTAATGATTAATTTGGTATAGTAAATACAGCAGCAAAAATAAATTCCCAAGACATAAGATTAATGCATTACGGCTCTTACAACTCTTAATCCAAAAATTACAGATTAACATACACTTTCCAGTTCTATCCTTCCTAAATTACCAGTGCTCGAGGAAGGTGGAGAGAGGTATGACGGAGTTGACATTGGGTTGGTCATAAGTTTGCAACATATGGAGGTGTACCTTAATGAATTTTGTATTTACCTTTGTGTGTGTATACCTCCGTAAAATAGGTAACTGTTGAAGTACGACTGTAGTGACTCGATTTTGACTACGACAAAACTGCGAAGTATGACCTTTATTTTTACAAGATAATAATCATTTTTCAAGTCACGCTAAGTGCATACTATGAAAGACTTCATGCCTTGTAACAGGCTGATCAGGCGGTAGTGGGCTGGGTGATCTCCGCTCTTTGCTGGCTTAAGTAATGGGAACAAGATGGCTTGTTTCCATGTGTTAGGAAAGTACTGCAATCTTATACAAGAGTTGTATAAGTTTGCTAGTTGTACTATCCCCCTCTCCTCGGCATTTGTTTAAGCAGCACTGTTTGTATCCCGTCGTGCCCTGGTGGTCGGTTTCCCTGACACTGGCGAAGAATCGCTTTGAGCTGCTTCGGTGATACAAACATGTGGTTCTGTTCAGCATCTACCGGAGGAGGCATGTGGTAGTATCCCGTCCTAGCCGTAATGTCCCTAGCGTAATGGTCGGCCAGTTTTGTTGCCTGTTGCTCAGCAGTCAGAACATTGTCGCCTTCGTGAAGACGGACAGTCACTGTCTTGCCTTTTGTAGTCTTCAACAGCTTCCAAAACTTTCTGTGATCTCCGTGAGTGCTACGAAGTCTCTCATGCCACTGCGCTGTTTTCCAGAGTTTCATCAAGCCCCGGATCTGCGTTGTGAGAGAATTCACAACGACCTTGGTTTGCTGATCTCTCGTCCTGTACCATTTATTCTTCCAATTATTGCGCAAGGCAATAATTTTAAGAATGTTGTCTGGAGGATCATCGCAGTGTCTGATGATCACATCAGTTATGAAAGTTAATTGAAAATCAACTTCTTCTTTCGTGCGGAGAATTAGCACCGTATTTAGGTTATGGTAAATTTTCGACCGATACAGATCCTAGTCGGCACGACGGTAGTCGTATCTCGTGGGGCGAGGGGTCGTCACTTTACCATCCTCTGCATACATTACTGGCCTGTGGTCAGAGGTAATAAAGTCAAGGGCGGTGCAACTAGTGATAGTAGTAATTCAATCGTCGAGGTAGCCTGCGGGTTACCTCTATGTCTAAAAGTAAGCGTCTGGGGGTAAAGTAAGCGTTTTAAATTCTTCGCCTTACTGCAATTCTTAACGAACCACGTGTGACACATGATATGCCTACCTGTAATTTAATATAAGATAGTTCTAGGTCCTTCTCTCTCTATAATCCAAAGGTGAAGGTTAAGAAGGTCTAAACACCACTTAACCCAACCCATATTCAAAAAGATCTTGGCTACAGATCTTGTTTTCCATTCTTATTAACATTTAGCATTCGCCATATTCTCCTTCCTATCCATTTCTCACACTCCCTATTTGGAACTTATAACGTTCTATCTATAGTCTTTTCGTTATTCTTTCCTTCAAATGTACAACACTGTGTGAGAATACATCTAGTACCATAACGCCATATTAGCTCTTAAACCATTGTTAAACAGTAAAAAGTAATGTGATAGTAATTTAATAAATTGTTTTATCACTAACTGTCAGTGTTATATTTGGCTTCTTCTTATAATAATATTTGTATTCATCATTTGATCTTTTTACGATTCATAATATTAGTTAGCTATTTAGTCTCATGCTGCCACGTACCTATCAAGAGCACTGAAATAATTGTTATATGGCAGACTAACAGACACCATGAAGCCTACAAAGCAACAATTCTCTGTTCAAACAGAGAGTGTAGTCAGTAATTGAGGCCTGGGGCTGATGACTGTGAAGCTACAGGAACCGCGGACGGTGCCTCTTGTGTCCTCTAATGCGCCTATTACACGGGCGGTTACCTCTAAGGTTAGGCCCTCTTCTCTCATCCCCGTCGATTTGTTCAACGTTCCACTGTTAGCAATACCTTCCACAGTGCCGACTCTACATCAGTGCTTAGGGACGGAGTCCAGTGTGGAGAGCACTCATGTATTTCCATCTAGCCATCGTTCAATACTTCGTTCCCTCGTAAGATTATGTTCCCTGGCTCGCTCTCTCGTCGGTGCTCACTAATATAAAAATAGATATAAAGTTGATTAGAACTTGTCCTAGCAATCTTCGGTAAAGACTGCTCAGTAAAAGATAACTCAGGAGAAGATAATTACTATGTTGTCATAAATGCCCTTCCGCGTGAAAATATTGCTGATATTTCTATAAATATTTTTAATAAAATATTAAACCCTTATTTGGTCTTTTAGTACATAAAATTTATGTTATTCTTTACATTTAATAATCTTTGATTTGATTATTGAAACATAACCGCATTTGGTTCAAAACCGTCTATGTTATAATTACCAGTGTTCAAGACGCAGTACGATCAGGCCGCCCCTCAGTTGACGCTGATGATAAATCATTCATGAGTCTTAGCCACGATTCGTATGGGCCCACTCATGGATTGGTGGGTACAAAAGATTCTTCCAATGTCATCGTAAATATTAGCATTTTTTGTTAATAAACTACAATTCGTGCTTTATTTATTGAGCTCATTGTCCAAGAAAGGCTTTGGTTGATAAAACAAAAATGTTAGATCTTCATAAAATTAGACGACGTTTTATCATTCTAGGTACGTCAGCATCAGGTCTTAGTGTAAGGTGGTCACAGGATGGCAGTAAGATGCTAACCAAATATTTGAAAACTTCCTGACTTACGAGGGTGGTCTGAAAAGTTTCCGACCTAACAAAGCTTTTATTTCACTAGCTTTTATTTATTTTATTATCATCTTCATGTTGAGGTCGGAAACTTTTCCTTACAATAAACGCAGAAGCTTGTGTGTTCTGGTATAAAACGATATTTAACAAGTTAAAATTTAAGAACAACCTCTGAAATAAACTGACTTAAAATAAATTGCACTCAAAAATATTACGAAAAATGTAATTCGTAATATCCAAGAAGATTTTATGTTACCGACTCCCTTTGGTGTACTGTCTTAGTGAGTTTGAAAAGAAAGGAAGTTAATAACGTTTAACTCCTCTGTGTCGGATGACAATAGGTGGGTTACTAAGAGTGGGTGTGTCTGAATCGGGGCGTGTGCTTCAATCGGAAGCTGTCACTCCCTTTCAGCTGTAGTTGACTGAAAAGGATGAATAAAATGCCATCGTCATTTCAAGTGATATGAAAATGGTGAAAAACAATTTCGAATGACAATAAACAAGCCGTAGTTAATATTGACAATGAGATCAGTTTTAAGCACTTTGGTAAAAGTCCAGGTTCGGCGTAAAAACAACAAATATAAATTATTTCTTGATGTCTAATGAAGAAAAAATAATATTAATAACAAAAATAATAATTAAGGCTTATTTTTTTAATCCATCATATAATTCTCATCGTCATTTTGGTTGCATTGGAATTTAGTGCCTTGAAACTAGAAAAAAATCTGAAATACAAGAAGAAAATATAACTCTACAAATCTCACAACTATGTTTACGTTAATAAATATGTATCATGCTTTACAATGTTAAATTTAAACTAATATTATGTATTATCGTCTTGACTATTGATGGATTGAATAGAATAATAGAACATAATATATATATATATATATTTAGAATTGCCGAACCTAAAGGATGACGATCTAAATTCTCTGTGTGTTCTAAGATAGCAGTAATAAAAATAGTCCAATGCATTGGGCATATTAAGACTAAATGAAACATCTTGCGCTGTTTACATTACATTAGTATCTTAGGATAGTAAAATACACATTATAACAAGAAATAGATGACATTTTTTTGTATCTAATAAGATACTATCTACAATCATCCGTTGACTAAATTCTATTAAACATTTAGTTTTCTCGAAATGCACCGAATACATTATCAAATTGAAGTTTTGATGTTGTTTTTCCATAATACAGTGCCCGCAAGAGCCGGAACTCTTTTCAAAGTGATCCCTCTAAAAAACATTAAGGAGCCAATAGTAGAAAGTATGTGAAAATTCTCAAACACATCAGCATTAAACCATTCACATCTTATTTACAACTCCAGTTCATCTCATGGACTGAAGCAGACATCCATAGTATGTTGAAACGGCATGCATAAATAATTTCATAAAAATCTAACTTTACACATTCATGAAACAAAGTCAATATTACAATTCATTCAAATCAACATTCATTTAGAAAAAAAAAAGTTCATGCACCTTAATGACATATAAGTCAACAAACATAAAATACTGTTTGATTTAATAACACCGAAAATATCTAGAACAACTATTTGAGTGGATTAACGATTTTTCAGGATTCAGGATTCGGGACTTTTTGGGTATCCGCCACTCATGCATGCTTGCTTAGGTGACAGCGATATGAACAGGGAACGAAGCTGGTGTGGGTTTGACACTTTGATAAAGTGGCGAGAGATAGGACAATTATTCACACACAGATAGCGGGCGCTGAAACTGTATCGCTGCTAAATTGCAGATTAGTGATATTTGTCGAGTGAGACCAGATCGAGACGAACTGCCTCGGTTAATGCTGGCAGTGATCTACCCTCAGGTAGGTAATTAAAATAACCTAAACTACGAGTCTCACCTAAGCCCAGGTAAGGCTCGTCCCACACTTTACGGCTGGGGGTACATTTATTTTAGATCGGTAGCACTAATATTTTCCCGGTGATGTTACTCTTGGATCAATAAATAGATGTAACTGGAAAATGCGCACGTACATGGCGTCAATTCACGCTCTTGTCTGTACAGAAGCACTAATAACCCACAGAGGCACCGTATTGTTTTTAGTAGTTGTTTTGCAGACCTAGTGTACAAATCATATATTTTAAAACAAACTAGAGAATATTGGGTAGATCTACTTTCTGATTCAGGCCTGAAAATGATTACATAAATGGGCACCAGGTGTACGAAATTCATTACATATTTAACGGGTGTGTGTATGTGTGCTCTACTAATCTGTTTTTTATCCTAACCATATGGTCAAAAACTTACAGTTTAAAATCAGTATAAGTAGTAGATGATTTATCGTCTCTTAAATAATCTAGTTGTCAAATAGACATTGCGTTTCCAATACCTTTAAAATAATATCATAGGGAACATATCATTCACCAGATCTTTTTCAAACAGTTGCGGGAGCAATCAATCTTAAACCGTATTATTACATTCTTTGAAAGTTTTAGTTATGTGTTCGTTACAGTACCGGAAATATAAAAACACACAAATTTATAGTTGAAATATTCATATAACAAACATTGAAAAACCATCAGATTTTTTTTTATTGACTTATTGTGATGAGCCTACAAACATGATGAAAAGGCACCAAATGCCAAATTCTAAATGGCTACTGCTCAGTGACGTAATAACACATAAAAGTAAGTTACAAGGTAGTCAGTTAAATAATCCCAGCAATACTTTTTTCCTGTTAAATTTTTTCCAATTACTCTCTGATATTATACCTAGGCAACGATTATTTACAGCCTAGACTGTAGTGGTTGTTTTGTAGTTTACAATAGAAATCATATTTTTAATATGATACAAGTTAATTTCAATAGTTATCAAGTGTCTTACTACCATGTGGGGAGGCCTCTTACGGTTGGACCATTTAATTATTAATTCCGTTCTCTTAAGTATATAAATCCATTTTTTAAATATTATTTTCACAAACTTTGAGCGTGAACAGACTTTTCCGGGGAGAAAGTGGCCGATTTTTTATAGAAGGTACCTGCTTCGTCGAGACGTTCCATTGGACAAGATTAAATGAAATGAGGTTATCTGGGAAAGAGTTGTTGCTTTTGCTACGGAGATAAGTACAAGACACTTATAGTCCAGGCAACGATGGCCAAAATACTCTGACCTAAACCTGTTTGTGGCATAGAAGATGAAGAATATCTTTGAAGATGATAGGACACTAGTGCGTAAACCAAATACCTAATTCATGTTCATGTGTAACTAGTAGTTACTGATGATGTTACGTTATTCTATGTTATAAGTATACTACGGTTTTCACATTACTAGTATTGATCTATTTATTAAAAACCTTTGGTTTGCACAGCAATAATTTTGCCTTTTTTTTCTCTTCTGAATAAACTGCTTTAACAAAGACTGTGAAAATTCTATTTTTTTAACGCTCGGTATCTCCGAAAACATTAACACAACCGTAAAAAAAATGAATAAAGGCATTACTATATCCATATTAATATACTATAACTTTTTATTGAAATACTTTTATGCTAAAATCGCTAGTGATATATCTTTTAAACCACACCCCTCCCCTCGCTCACCTCAAACCTTTGGGGACTTTTAGTATGTTGCAAAGGACACCCCCCATCAACAACTATACAAATTTCAGAACTACAACATTTTTTTCTATTTTTCCTTCGTTTCCTGGATGCTGGAGATGGTGAAAGTTGGTTATCAGATGCAAAATTGAATGAGGGCAAGCGAGGGTTAACGAGAAGAAAGCTGCTAGAAATGGTAAAAGATAAGAAAGCCTATATCTTAAATAGATAAAATATTTATAAAAATCATATGAAATGTAATTTCTTTCTAATTATGAATTGTTTTCGTTTTTCACCAGTATCCTAACTACTTAACAGATTTTAAAATAATTTATTTTATTATTTAAGCTATTATAAAAAACTGAAAACAGCCTTATTTTCTAAAATCACCGCCAGACACGTGAAGCTGCCTGCTCCGACAATCCTTGATTTTGCTCTTATCTCGTCCTTGTTCTCTCTCTCTCTCTCTCTCTCTCTCTCTCCTCTCCTCTCTCTCTCTCTCCTCTCTCCTCCTCTCCTCTCTCTCTCTCTCTCCCTCTCTCTCGGGCTTTTGCGAGGAGACGTGATGATTATAATTATGCACAGCATAGTGTTTTTTTTTTTTTTTATGAAAATCAAATATTGTTCAGAATCTTTAAAAAATTATTTAAGAAACTGACTTGGAGATTCAATAATGCACACATAGCCCGCAATACTTTAATGCTTGCTGGGTTTGGTATTACCTTATAGCCACGGTTACTGCACGAATAAACCGATGGGTCATAAAAAACAAATTTTACAGAAAAACAATGTTAACAACTCAACAGTTCGTTATAAATAGGTCAAATATATTCTACTTCAAATAATTAGTACAATTTATTAATTTTTATATCGGAATGAGACTTGCCAAGTTTTCAATCATGACTTACCAAGTGTTTCACGTCAACATTTATCTTATGTGTGCAATTTTGATGGGAGAAGTGGTTATAGAAATAATCATACGCGCTTTGCGTAAATCACATGCGCTCTCTCTCTCTCTCTCTCTCTCTCTCTCTCTCTCTCTCTCTCTCTCTCTCCTCTCTTCTCTCTCTCTCTCTCTCCTCTCTCTCTCTCTCTCTCTCTCCTCTCTCTCTCTCTCCTCTCTCTCTCTCTCTCTCTCCTCTCTCTCTCTCTCTGTATCTCTCTCTCTCTCTCTCTCTCTCTCTCTCTCTCTCTCTCTCTCTCTCTCTCTCTCTCTCTCTCTCTCTCTCTCTCTCTCTCTCTCTCTCTCTCTCTCTCTCTCTCTCTCTCTCTCTCTCTCTCTCTCTCTCTCTCTCTCTCTCTCTCTCTCTCTCTCTCTCTCTCTCTCTCTCTCTCTCCCTCTCTCTCGGGCTTTTGCGAGGAGACGTGATGATTATAATTATGCACAGCATAGTGTTTTTTTTTTTTTTATGAAAATCAAATATTGTTCAGAATCTTTAAAAAATTATTTAAGAAACTGACTTGGAGATTCAATAATGCACACATAACCCGCAATACTTTAATGCTTGCTGGGTTTGGTATTACCTTATAGCCACGGTTACTGCACGAATAAACCGATGGGTCATAAAAAACAAATTTTACAGAAAAACAATGTTAACAACTCAACAGTTCGTTATAAATAGGTCAAATATATTCTACTTCAAATAATTAGTACAATTTATTAATTTTTATATCGGAATGAGACTTGCCAAGTTTTCAATCATGACTTACCAAGTGTTTCACGTCAACATTTATCTTATGTGTGCAATTTTGATGGGAGAAGTGGTTATAGAAATAATCATACGCGCTTTGCGTAAATCACATGCGCTCTCTCTCTCTCTCTCTCTCTCTCTCTCTCTCTCTCTCTCTCTCTCTCTCTCTCTCTCTCTCTCTCTCTCTCTCTCTCAGTTATAAATCGGAGGGATCCGTAAATTAGTTTTAATACCGGTGGTCTGTGGATTGCATACCTAAATAAACCCTCAAAAAAAATAATAGAGCTTCTCCCTTTGGGCTGGACAGTCGAAATGTTATGGGATTTCTATTAATTTATTGTGTGTTTCGTTACATTAACTTGTAAAATACAACAATCTCGAGTAACAAAATACAAAATCGATTTAAGGTGAGTTTGTTAAATGCTGCAGTACGTCGCCTAGTCTTAGACAACATGTGATATCTAAAAGGTTGCAACCTTTCCTACAACCTGTTCACGCTTGTCCGAAACGGAAACCTGCCTGCTAAGCCACCCCTACTTAAGGGTTGTGTTAGTTATTGACGAAGCACAAAAGTTGATGCTGTAAGTTAGCTCAACGAAGGTTATTCACAAGGCTGACAATGGGAAAGTTATGTAGGTCCGCTAAGTGGCCCATAGTTCAACAGATTCTATTGTCAAGTTTGATATCTGAAATTTCAAAAGCAATGGGCTTAATTAGGCAAATCGGACGCGATATCGTTGAATTTTTTTCTATATCCGTTTTTCCATAACAACAGTCGCTAATATTTTCTTCTAGATCAAGATTTTGAAACGAAATTGTATTTTTTTATATAACTGTAATTGTCTTGCATATGTATGAATTAATTCATACCTTTATATAAGCGTTCACTTACTTAGCATGTACTATTCATACTTATGAAATATATTCAGAATAATTCTGTCCTGGAACCCCATGCGAGCTAGTGGAGAGTTTGGGAGCAATGTTCCCACCCCTCCCCCCGGATTAGGTAACGGGAAGAATTGTACGGACGGGGGAACTTGGATATGGGGTAAAAGTATACGGGAGAGGGGATAGATTTTTGAAGACTTTCAGGCAGACAGAAATCGTTATGAAGTGTTTGTAATGCAGAAGGGAGTTTGAGTAGGAATGTTGATTACATCTCTGAGGAATTTGAATTGCAATATTTAGTTTTGTCTAATAATTAGGTTTTACGTCCCACTGGTTCTTAGTAACTCGTTATTAATTATTAATTAAGAAACTATGGAATTATCACGGCCCTAGCAAGTTGTTTCGAATGCTCGCCTCAATGGACGCCAATGGAGGCGTCTTCTACCGCTTTACCTCCTCAGCTCATACGTTGGGGCTTGAACCTCCCCATAGCTACCTGCCTAATTTAGCGACATTTTACGGATTAATATACTAGTCACATTGGAAATTATTCATTTACTTAAAAGGTGATTTTTAGTTTACCATCATGGTTTAACAAATAAAATGACTTTTATGAAAAAAAAAAATAAAATAGAATAAGTATTTTTCCCTTTTAGTAGTAAGGATAATTGTGCAGAAAAAAACTAAAATTCATATAATGAGAACGAAGTTACGTTCCAAAAGACTTTCATAAATATTTTTGTTTACTTATAAGCTATTTTATTCTATGATAAAGGTTTTCTTATCTTTGGGCTTTTATGCCTTATTGTTGTCATAATTCACCCCTAGCAGCATTATTCTTGTTAACTCTTCCTGTGCCCTCTTTTAATTATTGCTAGAATTCTAGATTCAGGACGAAGTTTCGATGTCTGTTTCTTCGTAAATTAATTAACTATCGCGAAAAAAATACTCAGTATTTCTAGCTAAAAGTATGGGCTATACATATAGTCATATTCATTCATATGTGAAGCCATTTTCATCTCTACAGACTGTCCGTTAATGAAGTAATAAAAATGAATTTTACTATCGGCTTTCTATATTCTGTAGGAATATTTTTGTTTGCTGTCATTCTTAACCACAGAGAAAAACTTTTTTTTACGTCTAAATTTGTTTTATAATTAGAATTAGTACATTTTCCCCTATCACTAATATAACATAATATATAAAATAATAATATTATGAGGTTTTTTGAAATATTTTTTTTTAAATTTCAGATCGATTGGATTCTTTTTAGTGCTTTGTTGTTTTGTTTTTTTTTCCAAAAAAAAAGAAATCTTGGAGTTTATTCTGATGTGGCAACCTGCTTGTTCATTTTCGTCTTCGTGGGTCCACTTTAAGGCTAGTGAAATTGAATTTTATACCGAGGACTTATATTGAATAGAATGTGTCATTCATCAATTGATTAGCTAGTATTAAAACGATATCATTCTATAATTGAAGGGTTTGCTGCAAAAAGGAGGTAGCTCCAATTTTTCCATTTGTTGGGAAACCAAACAAAACGTTAAAAAAATTCAAATTTTAAGTTATGTAAAAATATTGTTGTTGCTTACTTTCAATTATGGTGTTTACATATTACGATTGGAGCTGCATCCTTTTTGTGCCAAATAAAAGAGGTTTTTTATTGACACAAGAAAGTGTTTCTAGCTCCCAACAGCTATGGGATGGAGCTACCTCCTTTTTGCAGCGAACCCTTCAATTATTAATAGGTTATCAAATGGTTATTATTAAAAAACGAACATTCCCTATCATACTAAGTAAAGTAGCTAATTAAATATCTCGACGTCCACATTAATAATATGTATTATATGTTTTGGTTTTAGTGGACTATTATTAGAAAAAATTCATTTTAGTTTCGTAAAGAAATCTTAGGTAATGCATTCGTGGGAAGGCCTCTCCCTGGTTTGGCAACAAGAATTCGATGCAATGATACTGGCATGTCTTCCCAGAAAAGGTATTTATTTCTATTAAAGAGAGTTTTCGGTTGCACAAGTTACTATTATTATTTTGTAGAAAGACAAATGAGCTTCGTAATATTATCTGTAAAAAAATTAATGTATTTCCGATGTGGCGAGTGCATTGATCCGTAAAGGGTCGCTAAATTAGACAGGCAGCACTGGGAAGGTTCAAGCCCCACTGTCTGAACAGAGAACGAAAAGCGGTAGAAAACGCCCCAGTTAGTGTCCATTCAGGCGAGCCGTCGAGTTATAACTACATCCTTTTCTCCCTTCATCGTTGCCGAGCTGTCTGAAACAACTTGTTGGGAATCGTGACACTCTGAAAAGGAGATCTCTTTTCTAAGGAACAAAACCTTTGACATCATCCAGCAACAGTGAATTCAAGCCTCCTCTATACTTGAGCTAGAGGATTTCCATATAAAAGGAAACCCACCACTCGTTTATTAAATTTATACTCTATAAACGTTGGATGGTTCTAAAGAATGCCATCTCTCATATTTGTTTTGTTCGAAACTCTTTATTTGATATATACAGAGTCAGTTACAGTTACAGATTCCACAATATAAAATATTTACATAAATGAACATGGCGCTAATTATATTCACTGGAGTGTAGCTAAATTGTATGTAATGAGTGAGGTTTAAAGAATTTCTCTGTGGTAGGCTGATTTTTAGAACACTAGGCGTGTTCAACAAGGTATGTGAACATAGAAAGTCATAGGGCTCACCTTAAGAATGAGTTGTGCTAAAATACTAAACTAAATCTAACTTAACATTGTTTTCCAGGGCAGCTTGTTGCCATCGATACAGGAATGGGGGTAGGGTCATAGTGTTAAACACTGGGTTTGTCTGGTGTCATCAACCGACGGCACACCAAACAACGGGTGCGGGTCAGCGTTCTTTAACCTCAGGAGAGAGGTATGTCTGACCACGTTTCTCATGACACCGTTCTTAAATGTTGGAGAGTTTCAGCTGTACTGCCAGTTAAGTGAGTATATAGCGGGGCACATTATAGCAGAGCTGGCTGGTGGACACATTTACACATCATCAGTTTGAGACGACGCCATGACAAGTTTAGGGAAGTTAACAAATCCAAAGCCGGTAAGACTGGAAATGGCAATCCATTTTTATACCCATATTAAGAAAGCCAGTGAGTTCTCCTAATCTCCTATATTATAGGATTTTAGCAAGGCTTTTTCCCCTTTTGGAAGAAGAAGATTGCGCGGTCTGCCTTTCCGGCTTTTACGTTACAACTGACTTGGGCTTCGCAAGAGCTTTTTGTTCACGAATGCTGCTGATCTAAACCACAATATTTTCAGCTAAAGAGATTACAGTAACTTTCTTGTAATTTTTTCCAACCATGTGAGCAGTGTACAGGTTGGAGGGACCCGCTGTAGGTTTGGTTTTCGGAAGCAGGTCTTATCCATTCCTCACGACTACTTCCGGGGTAGGTTTTTGCAGCAGCACCATAGCCTAGCAGCTTTTTTCTTTGGACAAGCACGAATCCGGTGGGACACGACTGGCGTCGGGAAAGCCTGGAGCGTGCTCTACGATGGAACTCCTAAGTAATGTTCTGACGATACAAAGACAGACAATATGTATGTATGATTAAAAAAAACATTTTTTACATTATTACTAATAAATATAAATACGTATCAAAATACATGTAATATATGCTAGTATTTTATCAGTATATTGTTTTAATAATGATATATTATATAAAAAAACTGATTTTGGTAAATTCCGCATCGTTTCATGAACCATTGATTTTGATATTACTTTAGTGGTGTAAAACCATAAATCAACTGTTGGTAATGGAGGGTGTGACGTACCCTAATATTTTGGTGACCAGTGACCGTGCAGTAAATAAATGTCGGTTTACGTTAGAGATTGCTACAATAAATGTCCCGCCATACTTTACTAATAAGCTATTAATAAAATTCTATGCTCTTCAAGGAGCCTGCTTGTGTATCTTGGCCCTTGCTAATTTCTTGCAAGATAGCTACATTCCTCAGACCGGAGAGAACGTAGGAATCCTGATGTGTCAGGAAGCCACAAGGAACATTCTTGCGGTTAGATTTCCTAAGCCACCCCACCTCTTTTGACATTCTACCCTAGCCCTAGGTTCTTATATACCTTAGAGAAAATTACGTAATACATAATCAACCGTACGAAAAGGTAGGGAACTAGATTTATTGCGAGAATTGCGTGAAACAGAACCAGTTGATTTAATTAATTATTGGAGAATGGTTAATGAAACACCTAATATTTATCAACCCGATCAAAATAAACATTCAAAACACTGACATGCACATCATTTTGCGTGAAGAAAGTTTTGCCCAATCGTGGGGTTTTTCATTTTAAACCTCAACATTTTTAAAAGTAAGATCCATACTGCGAAAAGATTCGATTACGTTTTAATGCGCGTTGTAAAGCAAAGATTGCAATGATACAACTGACATTCTAACTGTGATCCGTTTTAATGCGCGTTGTAAAGCAAAGATTGCAATGATACAACTGACATTCTAACTGTGATCCGTTTTAATGCGCGTTGTAAAGCAAAGATTGCAATGATACAACTGACATTCTAACTGTGATCCGTTTTAATGCGCGTTGTAAAGCAAAGATTGCAATGATACAACTGACATTCTAACTGTGATCCGTTTTATTATATCTTATTACCTAATTAACAGACAAAGAGAAAATATACTGGTAGGACCGCGAAATCTTGGGTTCACGTCCCAATTCTTCCAGTATATTTTAACTTTGGCTATGAATTGATAATAATTATAAGTAATAGTAGGACTCATATCACAAAAACATCATATAATGTATTTCATATATTGCCGCAGGATTAAAAGTACATTTAGAGTTTTTAGGAAAAGAGGGGAATAGAGGTCTAAAGCAGTGGTGCATTACATATTAGAAGGAACTGGTTATAGTCGACATCCTCTCAGCCAAATTCTTTAATATCCTTATTGACCATGCCCTCAACCCTAAAAATCTTTACTTTTCGCCACGGGTAAGCTCTCCGTAGTTATACAAAGAGATCAAAAACATGCTTAGAAAGCGTGAAGGCTGCCCGAAGACACTTGAGGCGCACAAGTCTTGTCCAGGCACTTTCAGGAAGTACCTGATTACCGGAAAGAGGGTAGTACCTGGTTCCTCTGCTCCGTATTACAAATCTAAATAGCAACTCTTCTGAAAACATTGCCTATCTGGCACCTATAATTCATCCGTCCTCAAATATAATATATTCCCAGTTTCACCTTATGAACTTTGTCACGTCCCTCATTCTTTAGTTCATGCAAATTTAACGGTAATGATTTATATTTTAACTATATTTCTCCAGAAGACCCTGTAAACATAATGAAAGCATGCGCCAACGCGGAAGCTTTAGTAGTAGCTATTTACAAATATCCTTAGGAAAAATTGTACCTGCTACTCTCACTCTTTCCTCTGGCGCAGCCCTAGGGATCAAGTATTTCTCCCCTTCTTTTTACGAGCTGAAAAGTTTCCGACCTAACGAAGCTTTTATTTATTTTATTATCATCTTCATGTTGAGGTCGGAAACTTTTCAGACCACCTGTGTAGTTGTTACATAAATGATCTCCCTAACTCAATTCACCATTTTTCCCTCTCCAAATATTTGTTGGACCAATCGTACATATTTTATAGTTAGAACGTTCTAAGCTAGTTGTGTTAGGTCATTATAAAATTATTGCTTTAATTATTATATATTTCGTTCGCAATAATTACTTAATAAACTAACCTGCCTAAATACTAATAAACTAAACCAGGAGGGGTTATTTGTTTTAAATAATAAACACCAAGAAATTTGTATATAGTTGAATCATTTATCAATATGGAATCGTATTTAAATTAAATTAACGTTTGATAAGTAATGCATTGATTTTACCTTTCAGTTTAATAATTATCTTTAAAAAACTTAAATATTAGCTACCCTAATATTATTATCTTAAGTGTACTGTTTAGATATTATAGCCCTCTTAGATAAAAAGTAGCTGACCGGACCTTGTGACCAAATGTCCAACAACGGAATGACAAAAACGGAATTTTATGCTTAAGTCCCCATCCTTATCTCGCAGCATCTTGTTTCTTCTTTATATGCGTTCCAATTTTTTACTGTTTACCTTCAAGAAGAAACATTCGCGCTGTGGAGTGAGTAAAACCTCGGTTGCCGGTTGTTGAACCCTAATTGGTTTCTAACCATGTACTGTTTCTATATACAGTGTCCGTAAGTAAGCACCATGGTATATTGAATCCCATGCTGTGTAATTGTTGTACCTGCAGAATGGTTGAGGGGAGATCGGTCGCTCCCTCACCCACAAAGCACAGTCAAATAAGATGTAAACAAGGTTAAACACCGTAATGATTGATGTAAAGCTGAAAAGTTGCAAGAACCTTTATTTCAACTTTCTAACTGTCAGATAAAAAGTCCCATAAAATATCGTGGGTGGGTCTCAAGTTATTAAAAGTCAAAGGTCCAAAAAAGTGACAAAAATCGGGTTTTTTTACTATGCATTCTACTTCTTTAAACGTTATTGTAAAACTGGTAGATAGTTAAATCTACTACAGGTTGGTCTTATTCAGTTTTGTGTATGATCTACCGTTCTCTAGATATAACGTGGAGAGTGGGCAGGGGGCATCTAAGCGTAGGATAACCCTATGTAAAATTTGGGCACAGATGCATAGCGCTCATTAGAGTGGTAATTATTAATATTTATTATTATTTATTTTGAAACAAAACCTTAACTGGTGGATGGAGGTAAAAACAATAATTGACTTAAATTGAGATATACAGAATAATTATTCCACACTGATGCCTTGTTATGCTTCATTTAACTACCTCTTTTGTTTACCCTTTTCATAAAACAAGCACATGGGAACAATTTTGTTTTTACCTCTTATTAAATAGAGGTCAAAGGTGAAAAAAAGTTACATTGGTCGGTTTTAGTAAACATATTTGAAATATTATGCGTCCTACGTTGTCAGAGGTTAAAACATGTGGAACATCAAATTCTCAGCGAGTTTGATGTTGTAATCTCTTTTGGGTGATTAATTGTTTTCTAGGTATAGCGCGGAGTTTTGGTAGCCACCACAAAACAATCAGAACAAATATAATGCTAATTTCCTCATTATCGAAATAGCCATTGGAGAATCTGGACATCAAAAAACTGCCGTTACAGTTGGAGAAGATACTAATCAGCTGGTTCTTTTAATAGGATGAATCGAAGCACATCAGGAAGAAATTTTCTTAAAGACGATTGGCAAGGGGAATGTGGAGGCAAACATATATTCGTATATGCGCTATTCAAAAAAAGTAAATTGCAAATTATAAAACTTTTTTTTACCTTTGACGTTTAGTAATATGAGACAACGACATGATATTTTATGAAACTTCTAAGCTAACATTTAGTATGTCAAAATAAAGGCTCATGCAAATTTTCAGGATTCACATCATCCTCAGGTAGGGCGAGTTTTATGAACCATTACGTCAGTCTGGTATGGGCAATCCTTAGACGAGCCAGCCTTCTGTTAGACCTGCAGGATGTACCCCATGTTCCAACACGAGATTTTATATCGCTGAGCTCATCGTTGGTAACTAAGCTCCACTCGTTTAGCGAAAATTTCTATTTTACCAATTTAAAATTATAGATATAATTAGGCCTAAAGACCATCTCAAACGGTTTAATTTCGGAAACGGCAATAGCGTCAACTTCTTCATTGCTCTATCATAAATTTCATGGTAACCAGCAGAATGTCATTGAGCATTGAATCCCAATTCTGTAAAATGTTTTGTGCTTTTAAGGATTGAAGATATTGGGTCACATATATTCGTTTTTATTTTTAATTTGTTAGAATGCAGTACAAATGACTATATTAAAATTTTCTAATGACCTGACAAAACTTTGTTTACAACAAACCACTTCAACATGTAGGTAGCTAGTAGTCTCTGGTAGAGAACATGTGGTACCGGTCTACATGTCATACTGCTTCGCCACCGATTTCGATCTATCGCTCCATTCAAATTGTGTAGGTTTGACACTATCTGAAGAAACTATTTCTGAAAAACTATTGGTATGGTTTTTGAATATTTTATTAGTTCAAATTTATTTTAGACATTGCATAAGATTACATGGGTTCATTTATCTTGGCTATTCTATCAAGAAAAAGTTTACGTTTTGTCAGTAAAACGAAACATTTATTTCTTTCTTAAATCACACGACTTGAATTTTTCGTTAAATAAATAAAATAAAAAATGTGAAATAATAATGTAATAAGTTTTCTATTTAATGGGTGGGGAAAGTGGCCTAGGTTGGAGTAAAAAGAAGTAAAATTTCTATCAAGCTTATTTATAGACATGGTGTGTGTGTGTGTCTATAATTGAGAATACCTGGGGTTGAAAATAATGGAGCTATTGGTTTAACAAATCTTGTTGTACAGTTTAAATCATCTTCAGTCCAATAAAATATGTTAAAATGTTCACATATCATATAAGAAAATAATGAAGAAATACGAAGTAATTTGCAGAAAATTTCATATCATTGTTTCTTGTTCCCTACAAATACAATCAAAAATTGGACCGTATTTTTCCGCTAAATAAGATCTCACTTTTAATGCAATAAAAAAAAAGAGCTAAATAATAGGATCAGAAAAAAAACTATAGACAATAACTGGAGTGATAAGTTTAAAATGCCCAATAGCGGGTAAGCCAAGAGAGCTGTTAGACTGGGATCCGACTTCGATACGATGATCCCCTCTTATGGGTTATGCAACGGCTTAGGCTCGCGCGTACGGAATCTCAAATACTCTGCCGACTTCTTATCGTATTCTAGAATCGTTGTGAATTCATTTTTATCCGCTCGTATTCTCCTTAGCTTGCATCAGGTATGCACCCTAACAGCACACTGGTCCAACACATTGATAAATCGTGAGATTTATGTAAGATTGTTTCTGGAAACGTGATTTTTTTCTTTACTAAAGATAAACGTAATTAAAATACAATATTGTACCTCACAATAATAACCTGTTCAAAATAATTAAATTACACGTCCTATAAATCTTAAAATTAAATTTAGTAGAGGACAGTGAAAGAATTAACCAACCCAAACAACACATATGAGTTGAGAAATGTAGTCAACCTTACATATATTTATTTTTCTCCCAGTGGACAGTGAAACAGAGGTAAGCGATCTCGTTTAAACCGTATTTGCAACATCATATTTAATCTCTCATTCACACTGAATGGACCTATATACAAAGACCAGGCAGCCCCCAATCTTTCAACACTGTCGGATATCGGGGAGCCTACTCTATAGAGAGGTGGCCTAGTTTGAGAGAGGGAGTGCTAGAGCCACAAACGCTCAACTATAATTGAGCAATGCCAGCATTTCGAATGATATCGTAAGGCCAATTACGGTTTAATATCTGAGAAGTAATGAAGATTCTCAAGGGTTTGCTTTTCTCCCAAAGTTGTCCATATTGGTATAAGTAGTATTTAATATTGCTTAATGTATAATAAATTTGTTATCTAATCTCTGGTGGGTTGTATTTTCTTTTTCTATGAATAATCATATAACAATTTTTTGTTTAGGTTTATTTATTTATCAACGTAAAACCCTCATCTCATCGTATGGTGTATCTAAATCCATTTAGATAGTCCACCGCTGTGAGTAAGATTATATACTAGTCGGAGAGTATAACCCAGGCCCCAGGAGTCGGCCAGAGCCCAGGAGGCACCCCAGTCCTATATGTCAGGCGGTGATTACAGATAGTGTTTCATAGGGCACGAGGTCCAATCGAAGAGTGTGGATGAACTCAGATACATTAGTACATTTCACAAATGAGTAAATTTTATACGCATGGAAAAGTTCAAATCCTCCCAGTACCTCAGAGCTGACACGCCTAGTGCGAACCGGCAATGCTAAAAAGTTCTCAACGAACTTAAAAAAAAAAACACAGGTACAATAATGATATAAAACTATAAGCTATAAGGTGGTTACAGTCTAGTACAGGTTGAAGTGAAATCTAGGTCTGTACCATACCCAATCGTTCACGCCAAGGGAACCGTTTCTCGTTCCGTTCTTGCACCTCTCTAATATAGAGTCACCTCAACGTGCCATTTAGCATTATAGATCATAGATTTTGAGTCCAAATATTCATCAAAGCGAGCAGTACTTGATTTTTGTCACAGACTTTTTGCCTTTTAATATCTCAACTTGGCTTCGTCGCGTCAATGTGAAATTTTATAGCTTATAGCATCTATATACGATCTACAGATATTTTATTTCTAAATTTAATTTAATTGCAAAAAAAAAAAAAAAGCAGTATTTGATGTTTGGCGCTGACTTTTTGCCTTTTCATACCTCTAATATGGCGTAGAAGCGAGGGAAATCGCTTATATTATGTTATGGTACAATTTTAAGATTTTAAGAAATTTTCATGTCTTACTGTAGAGTGGAGCGGAGCTATTAGGTCCAGAGTGAAGACCGGGGAATGAAACAACTCAAAATACTAGAACGGAAAAATCCAGGCCATGTACCATTCCTAATCGTTCCTACCATTGGAACGGTTGCTTGTTCCGTTCCACCAGTAACGGTCCATCCCTTCAGGCCACTGACTATCTAACAGCAGTTTGTAGTTTAACTTTTCACGATTCAAATAGGGTAATAAAATGAGGTGTAATAATTCTATCTCATTTCTACATTTACTACCTATAACAATCAGGCTATTATCTTAATTGGTATTAATGAATAGAATGTTGTGAATTATAAAGGAATTATATTTTAGGAATGCTCTTGACATGATCGTGAAAATACTACTCGCAATTTTTTTCAAAAAAATCTTCATTTTCTTATTTTTACCATCTTGGTCATAAAGGGGAAAAATATTGACCAAAAACTGCTACCAAAAACCGTTCCTTGATTGACATGGTGCTGGTCCCTTAAATTTTGGTTTTAGACTATCCTTTAATTTATGACATGACATATTTCACCATTAGTTTTTTCATATACTCTTTTATGACATCCTAGAAGAAATATGCATCTTAGCCCGCAGAAGCCGTAGACAGAAGATGTTCGAGCCATACCTATTGGAACGTAGAGCCTCTCCCTCCCCTCCATAAAGCTTTTAATTTCAATTCGAAACACTTGTTGGTGATTACGAATGGGATAAACAGAATTATTTCCAGGTCAGAAAGAATGGGCGGTTTGAATATTCCAGCAAAGAAAAAATATTTTATGCAAATACGCCTGAAAAAAATTATTAGAAAACTTTCTTCTTAGATGTAACTCGTTTCCCATTAATTATATTCCAGCTTTTGCCTCCGCCCTTCTGATTTAAAATCGACTTGAGTACATTTTTTTTTTATGAGAACAATTCTCATTTTATCAGCCAGAAACAATAGAACAGTTTTCAAAGGTTCTGAACTCTTTTCTTTTTTTTCTCTGAGAAAGATTGTCCTGTTTTCAATTTATATATATAAATATATGTATATAAATAATATATATATATATATATATATATATATATATATATATATATATATATGTAAAGGGGATTAATATATATGTCCTGAGTATCTGATTAATAATATTTATTATGCAACGTATTATAAGTATTCCATTGAATCAACACGTGCGACTATAAAAAATTAATTTAATGCTTATAATATCGTATGATCGTTTTCTCATCAGGAACGTTTTTTAATAGTTTGTTTTTGAACACAGTTAACTTTGTTATAGCACGGTTAAACCATTTCAATTATGTTAAACGACTTTCATAGAGAAACAAAGTATTTAAAGTCTACTATAAATACATACTGCTATGTATACAACTCAATATTACATTGAAATTTCCGCAAGTTTGATTGTACCGAAAAGTATATCGTTCAAAACCGGAAGAACTGCCATGCCTGATTATAGATTCAGTAGTCGATTTATAACCGTTAATGCTTAGTTAGCCAAACCATTCATCCGGCCATTGTTCAAATAGAAAAATATTCTTACGAAGAATAGCTCACCATTTCTCAACTAGCATAAATGTTATTATGTTATATTATAGTGCATAAAGGCTTCTAGTCATCAATAAAAATAAATGATCGCTGGATCCTATAATTTAAATAGAAAAAGTCTGGATCTGCATTGTGAATGAAAGCCGGAAGTATCTGTATCATTAAAGACAGTTTATTTTCAAGATATTATTAAAAAACAATTCTAATCCCTAGCGAACGCTTCTATATAAAAATATTTTTATCAATTCAGTACATTTACAATATTAATTTTATTATTAGAGAAGAGGATTTTCAGTGTATTTTACTTCCTGAAAGAAGTATTTCTAGTAAAATAATACCAAGAAAACATTTAATTAATTAACTGATTACTGAATGATTAAGACCATCTTTAAATTAATTCTCTTTTCGTAAATGTGTATTAAAAAAACAAAAACATAATTAATGTAATATTCATTTAGGCGATATAAGTCAAAGTACACTCCCTTCTTGTCAGTCATGCCTATTAATTATAACTAGAACACATTCTCTGGTTGTTTTCTATTTATTTAATATTAATTATTAACAGTTATCTCTGGTTGGGAATAATTTATATCCTAAGATCATATAATAACAATATAATTCCCATTATTACTTATTAAATGTATGATAGTAACCCACAAGAGCTCCTTGAATATATCATCAAATGATGATGCAATTGTCAATAAATTAATAAAAGGCAAAAAAAAATATGAGGCTCTGAAAATGTTATATTCCATAGTTTCTTTGCAATTTTCCTGCCACTCCCCTTTCCAATGTGCCTTTAACCATGAGGAAAAACCAGAACATTATACCTTAACTAGCTTATGAATTGGAAATTAAGAAATCATAAAAGTTAAGTAAACAGGTGCGACATCTGAAAAACAATTTTTTTTTTAATTTTTCCCTTCATTTTATTTTAACCAAAGGCTAATTGGGATGTTATGAAGTACACATAAAAAAATTTCATGTCGATAAAATCTGTTTTAAGACATCTATAGTAAAGCATACAGGCAGGCAGACAAGACAGCTATACAGCCACACCTTTAGAACTAACTTCGATTGGACATTTATTTCTTCACTACCTTAGGACGAATTGCATAATGCATTCTAAAATTCTATTCACCCATTAATGGAAATAAAAAATCGTCAATGCCCAATACTTACTCCACTTACACCAGATATTAAGTCTTATGTAGTCCATTTGAATCGTTCCTCATAACCTTATCCGCATACTATCAGCTAGCCGTCTAGGTCACACAATCTCTACTTTTAATTAACCTTCAGCACTCGTCAAGTCCTCTTCTTCCTCTTCAAATCAAGCAAACTTTCACTTCTTTTCAGACGTTGCTCTTTACAATAATGTTTTGGAATTAACATACAGGCTGGCAGACATGACTGTCTGAAAGACGAAAGACAATGGTCCCTTACCCAAACTAAAGTAAAACCTCTCTCTTTGGTCTCGGGACTAACTTGCAATTGGCCAATAATAAACTAGAAAAAAAAATACCATTGTAGTACTTGTATACATGCGTGTACTCAACTAACTACTGAGGTATCCAAAACGACAATTATTCCTGAATAGAAAACATAGTAAGAGCACTTAACCCGACCTTGAGGAACAAACGGTAACACTGTACAGTGCAGGAAATGCAAGCCATTGACAAGCTTGGAATACCAGATCTTCAAAGTCAGAATTGCATAAACCTGGCGTATATCACTTTCATATCGACATGTTATATACACCCATGTTAATGAAGGAGGGGGACGCTTAAACAAATGTATTCTATCGCCTATATTATATGGAAATCATCCCTAGGTTACCCCGAGGGTTATCTGACCCTTTCGAAGGGCTTTAAGCCACAGAACAACAGACCAGTAGAACAACAGGGCTGGAACAATAGACTCAGGTTTCTGTCCGACTCCGGTATCCACTATCAATCTGTCTTTGTTTCTTATCCCACCTCCATGTCAGATTCTTTTTTTCTTCCTGTCTTCCCAGATTTCAGTAAAGGTGAATGGACTTTCAAATGCTCTGAAAAAGTTCGAACTCTTATTACACAGGAACTATAAAAAATAGGTTAATTTCCCTGTAGAACCTGTCGTTTCTACCATTCCGTATCTTCTACAACAGAATGGTAAAAAAGATTCACTTGAATTCAGATTTTAAAAATGTTTCATAATTTTATAAAATCTCCATACATTCTGACTAGTTTTTGGTTAAAATACAATAGTTGGAAGAATACAAATAAAATCAAACATGAACAAGTCGGGCCTGTTTCACAAACCATATCAGAAGTTTTAATCATACATATGCATGTATCTATGAGGCCATATTTATAAGTCATGTATGTTGGCAGGAGGGAACCCTTTAGTCTCTTTAAAAATAAATCAATATGTTAATTTATATTTTAAAATTAATCAGGCATTAACCTAAATGAAAAATTAGGTTATCTTTTTAACACCTAAAAAATGGAATAATTATTTGCTTGAAGACTGTCCTCTCACCATTGAGGATTTTGGATATTTTATTGATGCATTAGCGGTTCATCTCAAGAAACACTTCATTGCAATGAACGCATGCAAGATGGAAATAGGTTACAGGCAGATTCCATAAAAAATTCATAAAAGATGATCGAAGAAAATTGAAGATCAAAACGTTTTCTTTTACTAATGATCAGTGACAGTGTTGGCTCTAGTTTTGAAGTATCTTCCGACGATGAGTCTGAAGCTTAGATAGTTTTATTGTCTCTAAAATTAAAATTAAAGTTTCATATTGACGAACTAGAGTTCCTGTTTGTTGCAGTATATTACCCCATTTGGAAGTACATGTTTCTGAATTCTTTTTATTTGTTCTGGAGGTATTTTGTATTGTTGTGTATCCTTAGCATCTTATCTATATAATTATGTCAGCCAAAATCTACTTATATATGTTTACTATAAAAGAGGTGTTTCGGCATTATATAGCACAGAGTAGCAATATATATGTCCAGATTTCTTAAGTAAATTAACCCCACAAAAACGTGCATCATGGCCATTGTTGATCAAAGAACATCAAAGAGCTTTCTGTTCACTGACGAAGAAATTCCAGCCTACAAACTAATCTCCCGGTGACAATACACTCAGTATAGCGCTCACCAGGCCTCCAGTAAACACTCTTCCGTCCATCTGGTGTGTAAATTTGGAATCGTGACTCATCTGAAAAACAGCATATTGCTCCATTGGTTTTCAGTCCACATAAGGTGTTCCCGAGCCAATTCCAAACGACCTCTACGACGTTCTCTGGTCAATAATGGCCCTGGTGGAGGGTTTAAATTCACATCAGTAAGTCTTCTTCCCGAGCTTAACAAAATTGAGCAGTCTCAATAGCAGTTAAAAACCGATTCCAAAGCGTCTCTAGTACAATAAACCGGTCATCTATTGGCTCTGTCACTCACGGTGATCTATTCCACGTCTGTGATTGCGCCTCATGGTAACGTGTAATTGCTCTCCGAACAGTAGTTTCTGGTAAACCCAATGCACGGGCTGCATATCATTAACTTCGGACGTTTTCCTCTAAAGCAACAACACTGCACCGTCAAAACCATCCAAAAAAAAAAAAAAACTGTTTGCTAAATTTTAAAATTTTGCTAAAATCAGTTTCACATGAAATCAAAATAAAAATTTTTGTATACTTTTGATTATGTATTGGGGGTTTCACTCATATTTATAGCTCCTTATCTCTGAAAACGTCTAATATTAATTGCAAATGGATTGAAAGTCAGAATAATTATATTAGGAAGCTAATATTGAAGTGTGCCACTTTTTTCTGCGGGAAGTCTATTTATTTCGATGTTCAAGCACTCTTCTTGCTATATTATCTGAAATAAAAATATTGAAAGATAAGACCAGAAACAAAAAAAACTGTCAAGGGGTCCAGACCTTAAATGATTAAGAACCACCCTTTTTTATGGCCAAGCCTGCAGAGCTGTGGGTGTTTCCAGATTTTACCTAAAGGCAGAGAAGAGCAATAAAACAATTTAGCTAAGTGAAAGAGACAGCTGCTTCTACGAGAAGACTCAGTGTCATTTTACAAACAGAAACCCAAAACAAAAGGGGAGAAATTTTGGTATAAGAAGCCACTGGCTTAATTGATCTCTCTAATTCTTAGGCCGTGAGGCTGTACAAAACTCTCTCTCGATGCAATAAACAAAGGGCTCACCGCTAATCCCACAAGTGGACGGGAACTCACCAGCCCCAGAGCTCCAGTCTTCCTGACGAGCGAACTTCACCGTCACATTAACGAGTGTGTAATATCGTATGATCGTTTTCTCATCAGGAACGTTTTTTAATAGTTTGTTTTTGAACACAGTTAACTTTGTTATAGCACGGTTAAACCATTTCAATTATGTTAAACGACTTTCATAGAGAAACAAAGTATTTAAAGTCTACTATAAATACATACTGCTATGTATACAACTCAATATTACATTGAAATTTCCGCAAGTTTGATTGTACCGAAAAGTATATCGTTCAAAACCGGAAGAACTGCCATGCCTGATTATAGATTCAGTAGTCGATTTATAACCGTTAATGCTTAGTTAGCCAAACCATTCATCCGGCCATTGTTCAAATAGAAAAATATTCTTACGAAGAATAGCTCACCATTTCTCAACTAGCATAAATGTTATTATGTTATATTATAGTGCATAAAGGCTTCTAGTCATCAATAAAAATAAATGATCGCTGGATCCTATAATTTAAATAGAAAAAGTCTGGATCTGCATTGTGAATGAAAGCCGGAAGTATCTGTATCATTAAAGACAGTTTATTTTCAAGATATTATTAAAAAACAATTCTAATCCCTAGCGAACGCTTCTATATAAAAATATTTTTATCAAT
The DNA here is from genome assembly GCA_930367205.1 of Acanthosoma haemorrhoidale. Taxonomy (NCBI): domain Eukaryota; kingdom Metazoa; phylum Arthropoda; class Insecta; order Hemiptera; family Acanthosomatidae; genus Acanthosoma; species Acanthosoma haemorrhoidale. The sequence continues at coordinate 51,970,745 of OV884011.1, forward strand.
TCAGTACATTTACAATATTAATTTTATTATTAGAGAAGAGGATTTTCAGTGTATTTTACTTCCTGAAAGAAGTATTTCTAGTAAAATAATACCAAGAAAACATTTAATTAATTAACTGATTACTGAATGATTAAGACCATCTTTAAATTAATTCTCTTTTCGTAAATGTGTATTAAAAAAACAAAAACATAATTAATGTAATATTCATTTAGGCGATATAAGTCAAAGTACACTCCCTTCTTGTCAGTCATGCCTATTAATTATAACTAGAACACATTCTCTGGTTGTTTTCTATTTATTTAATATTAATTATTAACAGTTATCTCTGGTTGGGAATAATTTATATCCTAAGATCATATAATAACAATATAATTCCCATTATTACTTATTAAATGTATGATAGTAACCCACAAGAGCTCCTTGAATATATCATCAAATGATGATGCAATTGTCAATAAATTAATAAAAGGCAAAAAAAAATATGAGGCTCTGAAAATGTTATATTCCATAGTTTCTTTGCAATTTTCCTGCCACTCCCCTTTCCAATGTGCCTTTAACCATGAGGAAAAACCAGAACATTATACCTTAACTAGCTTATGAATTGGAAATTAAGAAATCATAAAAGTTAAGTAAACAGGTGCGACATCTGAAAAACAATTTTTTTTTTAATTTTTCCCTTCATTTTATTTTAACCAAAGGCTAATTGGGATGTTATGAAGTACACATAAAAAAATTTCATGTCGATAAAATCTGTTTTAAGACATCTATAGTAAAGCATACAGGCAGGCAGACAAGACAGCTATACAGCCACACCTTTAGAACTAACTTCGATTGGACATTTATTTCTTCACTACCTTAGGACGAATTGCATAATGCATTCTAAAATTCTATTCACCCATTAATGGAAATAAAAAATCGTCAATGCCCAATACTTACTCCACTTACACCAGATATTAAGTCTTATGTAGTCCATTTGAATCGTTCCTCATAACCTTATCCGCATACTATCAGCTAGCCGTCTAGGTCACACAATCTCTACTTTTAATTAACCTTCAGCACTCGTCAAGTCCTCTTCTTCCTCTTCAAATCAAGCAAACTTTCACTTCTTTTCAGACGTTGCTCTTTACAATAATGTTTTGGAATTAACATACAGGCTGGCAGACATGACTGTCTGAAAGACGAAAGACAATGGTCCCTTACCCAAACTAAAGTAAAACCTCTCTCTTTGGTCTCGGGACTAACTTGCAATTGGCCAATAATAAACTAGAAAAAAAAATACCATTGTAGTACTTGTATACATGCGTGTACTCAACTAACTACTGAGGTATCCAAAACGACAATTATTCCTGAATAGAAAACATAGTAAGAGCACTTAACCCGACCTTGAGGAACAAACGGTAACACTGTACAGTGCAGGAAATGCAAGCCATTGACAAGCTTGGAATACCAGATCTTCAAAGTCAGAATTGCATAAACCTGGCGTATATCACTTTCATATCGACATGTTATATACACCCATGTTAATGAAGGAGGGGGACGCTTAAACAAATGTATTCTATCGCCTATATTATATGGAAATCATCCCTAGGTTACCCCGAGGGTTATCTGACCCTTTCGAAGGGCTTTAAGCCACAGAACAACAGACCAGTAGAACAACAGGGCTGGAACAATAGACTCAGGTTTCTGTCCGACTCCGGTATCCACTATCAATCTGTCTTTGTTTCTTATCCCACCTCCATGTCAGATTCTTTTTTTCTTCCTGTCTTCCCAGATTTCAGTAAAGGTGAATGGACTTTCAAATGCTCTGAAAAAGTTCGAACTCTTATTACACAGGAACTATAAAAAATAGGTTAATTTCCCTGTAGAACCTGTCGTTTCTACCATTCCGTATCTTCTACAACAGAATGGTAAAAAAGATTCACTTGAATTCAGATTTTAAAAATGTTTCATAATTTTATAAAATCTCCATACATTCTGACTAGTTTTTGGTTAAAATACAATAGTTGGAAGAATACAAATAAAATCAAACATGAACAAGTCGGGCCTGTTTCACAAACCATATCAGAAGTTTTAATCATACATATGCATGTATCTATGAGGCCATATTTATAAGTCATGTATGTTGGCAGGAGGGAACCCTTTAGTCTCTTTAAAAATAAATCAATATGTTAATTTATATTTTAAAATTAATCAGGCATTAACCTAAATGAAAAATTAGGTTATCTTTTTAACACCTAAAAAATGGAATAATTATTTGCTTGAAGACTGTCCTCTCACCATTGAGGATTTTGGATATTTTATTGATGCATTAGCGGTTCATCTCAAGAAACACTTCATTGCAATGAACGCATGCAAGATGGAAATAGGTTACAGGCAGATTCCATAAAAAATTCATAAAAGATGATCGAAGAAAATTGAAGATCAAAACGTTTTCTTTTACTAATGATCAGTGACAGTGTTGGCTCTAGTTTTGAAGTATCTTCCGACGATGAGTCTGAAGCTTAGATAGTTTTATTGTCTCTAAAATTAAAATTAAAGTTTCATATTGACGAACTAGAGTTCCTGTTTGTTGCAGTATATTACCCCATTTGGAAGTACATGTTTCTGAATTCTTTTTATTTGTTCTGGAGGTATTTTGTATTGTTGTGTATCCTTAGCATCTTATCTATATAATTATGTCAGCCAAAATCTACTTATATATGTTTACTATAAAAGAGGTGTTTCGGCATTATATAGCACAGAGTAGCAATATATATGTCCAGATTTCTTAAGTAAATTAACCCCACAAAAACGTGCATCATGGCCATTGTTGATCAAAGAACATCAAAGAGCTTTCTGTTCACTGACGAAGAAATTCCAGCCTACAAACTAATCTCCCGGTGACAATACACTCAGTATAGCGCTCACCAGGCCTCCAGTAAACACTCTTCCGTCCATCTGGTGTGTAAATTTGGAATCGTGACTCATCTGAAAAACAGCATATTGCTCCATTGGTTTTCAGTCCACATAAGGTGTTCCCGAGCCAATTCCAAACGACCTCTACGACGTTCTCTGGTCAATAATGGCCCTGGTGGAGGGTTTAAATTCACATCAGTAAGTCTTCTTCCCGAGCTTAACAAAATTGAGCAGTCTCAATAGCAGTTAAAAACCGATTCCAAAGCGTCTCTAGTACAATAAACCGGTCATCTATTGGCTCTGTCACTCACGGTGATCTATTCCACGTCTGTGATTGCGCCTCATGGTAACGTGTAATTGCTCTCCGAACAGTAGTTTCTGGTAAACCCAATGCACGGGCTGCATATCATTAACTTCGGACGTTTTCCTCTAAAGCAACAACACTGCACCGTCAAAACCATCCAAAAAAAAAAAAAAACTGTTTGCTAAATTTTAAAATTTTGCTAAAATCAGTTTCACATGAAATCAAAATAAAAATTTTTGTATACTTTTGATTATGTATTGGGGGTTTCACTCATATTTATAGCTCCTTATCTCTGAAAACGTCTAATATTAATTGCAAATGGATTGAAAGTCAGAATAATTATATTAGGAAGCTAATATTGAAGTGTGCCACTTTTTTCTGCGGGAAGTCTATTTATTTCGATGTTCAAGCACTCTTCTTGCTATATTATCTGAAATAAAAATATTGAAAGATAAGACCAGAAACAAAAAAAACTGTCAAGGGGTCCAGACCTTAAATGATTAAGAACCACCCTTTTTTATGGCCAAGCCTGCAGAGCTGTGGGTGTTTCCAGATTTTACCTAAAGGCAGAGAAGAGCAATAAAACAATTTAGCTAAGTGAAAGAGACAGCTGCTTCTACGAGAAGACTCAGTGTCATTTTACAAACAGAAACCCAAAACAAAAGGGGAGAAATTTTGGTATAAGAAGCCACTGGCTTAATTGATCTCTCTAATTCTTAGGCCGTGAGGCTGTACAAAACTCTCTCTCGATGCAATAAACAAAGGGCTCACCGCTAATCCCACAAGTGGACGGGAACTCACCAGCCCCAGAGCTCCAGTCTTCCTGACGAGCGAACTTCACCGTCACATTAACGAGTGTCAGCCCGCTCCAAGGCAGAGCAAATATCTTGGATTCACTCATCAGCACCGATTAGATAGACAATTCATGCAACGATTAGGGAACCTTAGGTTCATCAAGTGCTCCAGTGGAATAATTGTATGTATTTACATTTAAATATTAAATGAAAGTTTATTTTATCTATTAATAAAACATTTCACGTTCACGCTTAAACTACGTCATTCTCGGTCAAGGTCACATGCCACTGGGTGAGAGTGGGGATGCTTAACCTCGATCTGAGTCCCATGTGGGTACCCATTTTGCCGGTGTGTAATTAACCCTCATTGGTGGTATACATGTCGGGAGGCTATTTTTTCCCCTGTTGTATTACCTTGTTGCTATAGCACTTGAAAGTGGTGTCAAGCGTTGGTGTGCTGAGACGCAGCAACGAGTAGTCAAGAGGAACATTATTGGCAGAGGTACTAATCCAGGTGAGTAAACTCTTTCTCTATCTCCCCGGTGTGATATGATTATGACAATTGCTACTATACAGTCCACTTATTGTGGTATCGGGTATTTTGGAATGTACATACTATCCAATTGATTTGGTCCTACGGGCCGGATTTTCGTCGAGTCAGCCAGGGTCTGTGCCAGAAGTTGTGAAGTTTCTAGTCTCTCCAACTTGAGCACTATTCGCCTTGGTTATAAGGAACCTAATTTACAAATATTGTGTCGAATATTTGATGCTAGTTCCCTTTGTTTTTATTTCATTAATTCTCACATGTTTGTGTTATGCTCTTAAAAATGCCGATGACAACGGCTCAGAGGGAAAGATTGGAGTTTTTGATATCTTGGAAGGAAAAACTCTTCTTCATATCATAGGTGTTATATGGGATTGCGATGACCGTTCCAACGGAATAACTTTTCCAATTTTAAAGCTCGTTACTATCCCCCCAAAGATCAGGACCTGTGTATAATGCATTTGACGTGGTTTTAGAGGAGATCGATACATTATGTGGCTCTTTAGTGAAAGATGATCGTTTTAATATGCCATTTAACTCAATGGCCTTCTACTAATTATATTTTTTAATAGAGGCAATAGCTGGGGAATACCTAAAAGAACTGACAAGAACTCAGCCAACAACAAGAAGCAAGCATACTGCCAATATTATATATTTACCTACTAAAATATTATACCCAAATTTACTGAATCATTAACACAGTGGAGCAGTTTTAATGACTCCCATGCCACCAGCCTTATTTACTCAAACACTTAACTTAATCATATAGACAATTCAATTATCTTAAGGCCTTTATATCAGCCCCTACTGTAGCTGTGATATCAAGTATTCCATTGGGTGGCTTACACTATCCAAGTGCTTGGACTGATATGAGTAAAAAATATGATGACGCACGATTCTTACTTTCAAAGGGCAGGCTTTTGATGACCTTCAGAATTGTTCATGTATCTATAGAGATAATATTTGTTCTTTGAAAAATTTGAAAATTCCTGATTAATGGAGTTTATTTTTTTGTATGTGGGTTAAAAAAATTCTGACACTCAATTGGCATTTGAGAGTACAAATACGTAGATTTTCCTTCTAGGGACAACTTGAGGTCCTTCCATCAATCGAAGTATAAGGTGATAGAAGTTTCATAATTAAAAAATCAAATAGTCATCCTGTTCCACCTAAGCCTAAAACCAGAAATATTAGAACTCAGAAAGCTCAGCCCCTTCGTCGTTCTACTTGTATTGAAAATTGTCCCATTTCTTATCAGGCTCATACGATACTTATTGTAATAAATTTTTGAAGCTGTCACTAAATCAACGTCCCCAAATTGTTAAAAAATAATATTTAAAGAGTTTAGTATTTAACCAGGCAATCTTTAGGTATATAACATATTATTAATTATTTAAAATTAGATTTGGTCTAAGCAGTTCCACTTCAAAGCATGACTCTTGATGCATGGACCACCCCTTCTAAAGAATCCCCAATAGCGTTTTGATTCAGGAATGGCTCATTAAAACTGCTTGCTAAATAAGGCTATTTATATTGATAAATACTTATATATAATTGATCTTTTGAATCTTATGAGATACTTCATATGAAGGATACTTTGTAGTTGCGAATAGATAGCCTGTAGAAATGTTCTACAATATCGGAGACATCATTGAGAAAAATGTTTCTGATGAGAGCAAGCAGGAGGGGTTATAAGTGAACGGGGGAGATCATTTGGTCCGCTGAGGAATTTTCATTCTTGGGGGAAATTCGTAGCCTTCCTCAAATGGAAAATGCTTTTACCAGCCCCTACTCATCCCTTTCCGTGCCGTTTCACCTTCTCTTATTGCCGCTTACGTCATTACGGTTTCGGACATCCACCGATATTGTACTCCCATGTCTAGTACATTCCAAGTCGTATAATTTAAATATCCTATCCCTAAGATTGATTTATTTTGGTTTTTACTTTGTTTAATGTTCATCATGTCATTGCATGAATTATATTTTTTAGAAATCAAATTTAATCAAGAAAAAAGTTATATATACTCTTACCAAGGAACCGCTTTTACACTAGAGTTAGTATCATAGCATTAAAAGTGAAGAATTTAATTGCCACCTCCAATTGTGGGTGTGGCAACTATTAATTCGATTTACGTGCAAACCAGAAATTTCAGTGCGTTGGACTTCCTGTTATACCTGCTAATGAGTCAGGTTGGGGGGAGGAATTAGTTCCTCAGGTTTTAATTTGTTGAAGTTGTGATATTTTTTTTATTTAAGTTAAAGTTTGAACAGACCAACCCCTACTTAAGTGTATCTCAAGAGATTTGGCATTAAAATGAATTAATAAGGGTCTCATTCAATTTTGAGCATAATTGATAATTGAATTCCCCTAGTTGTCCTTAAGAAGGTCCAAAAATTCTAACAGAAATCAAATATAGTTCACACTCGTCTAACTAATTTTTTATTTAAAAATCACAAATTTTTACTCTCCAACCAGCTAATATTATAAAACTTTTTTACTGTCATAAAAATTACAGTGTGCCTTATTAGGCAATAAGTAATTGTAATAAATGTTCCATTTCAAATTGGTCGAGTTCCCTCTCCAATAGCGACTTTTGCTTGTTGAGTTATCTTATGGTAATAAATAAGCTACTATTTTCACAAAGTATAAAACCGGTTTATAAAATCGTAGAAAGGTAACAGGTAACCCCGAACTACTAAATTTGATTGGGAATTTGTTTCTTTACTACTTAATGACATGAAGAATTGCACAATGGATTTTATCATTGTAAAATTCTATTAACTTATAAACGTAAATGAAAAATTCCATGATTAATCACCAATGTCTCTTTCTTCACTTACACAAACTATTAAGTCTTACGTAGTCCATTTAAAGATTTCCTAATAAAACAGTGATTGAACAAATACTTTCGTAATTGTATACTTTTGAAATTCGTACGTTTGCCCTCTCAGTACTAGTTAGATTTATTTTTCTATATTAGAATAGTTATCAGACATTAGAAGAGTCTAATCCTTCTTTAATATTCATCTCCTCGTTTCACAAACTATTCTATTTCATAAACTATAAAGTATCCTCGATACTAAGTTAAGTGAATTAATTATACATTATCAAACTTTTTGGTTGTTGAATAATTTTATTTTAATGTATTAATTCTCAACTTGCGTGTGCACAATTAACAAATTGACAAATAACAGAAATGATTATTAATAAACCCTTCTTACAAATTAAACTTTTTTTCATTGCATCTTCCTAGTATTGTAGGGACAATTTCTTGGAATGCATTAATTTTATTCATACGTATAAAGCCCCCCTAACCCCCTCCAAAAGCGATAAAGAGTAGAAAAATTACAATTACGTAACATCGAAATATTTTGAAAGATTGCTTTCCTCTAGAATGGGTTGTCATCAAACCCAATTTAACGTCAACGAACGGTTCCAAAAATAGCAGTACCTACAGGATAGCGGCAGAGTAACTTTATCAAGCATTAATTTACTCTCAGAAACACGGGACTCGTATCAGACGATTCGACGCAGGCTGTTTTAATGGCCTAGATGTGTCCGGCACTAGAGTCACCAATCCTAGGCGTCGTAAATTGCTCCCTGCATAAGTAATGAGGAGGTCCCGCTTCTTATAGCCACTATATAATTTTAGAGGCGTCGGGCCACGTCAGAGGGTTTCTGTTGGTTAGTTACGAGTGGCGAAAGAGTGAGTTTGGGTGGGAAGGAATGTTCTTCAGGAAGGAGAAACGCTCCACATAAGGAAAGAGTTTCGTTCAAACAATCTTTATTAAAGAAATTGCACATAGTAAATCTATACCCTTTGTAAATATTAGTAGTAAAGAGCATTGTAACGATCTGATGGTGTCATGATTACAGATTAAATGAAACAATAGGTGTTAAAAATGTTATTAGGTTATCATAAACTTGATTCTAGTGAGATAATATTCAACTTCAGCTTGATTTCATATTTTTGATGAGCTTGAAGAAAATATTTTCTTAGACTTGCCCAAAAACAAGCAATTATCACTCGTTTATAAATTAAAACCTGACTTTTATTTTCTGTTTTTTTTTAGGGTTATTATTTACAATTTCGCCCAGAATCACAAGTAAAATAATCCATGCTTTGAGATTGTATTTGATATATATATAGAGGGATGGATTTATCATTATAAAAACATAACAAAAACCTGCATGAAAATAATAAAATAAGTCAACAAACTTATGAACATCAAAGTAAATAAACAAAGCTAATTCAGTAAATAGAAATTTATTAAGGTTAATGTAATGCTAACAATATTTGTTTTTTCGGGTTTGCGGATCTTTTCAGGGAATGCTTACTGTAATTTACAATTCCTCCGATTAATGTGTTTTCGGATATGGAGGTTTGAAGAAATTCTCTGTCTGGACGTGTACTGTGTATTGTGGGTAATTGTAGGTCTGTCAACAATGGTAGTTATCCTGTTGTATGAGGGTAGTGGGTAGTTATGCTCATATTGATGTTTTGTACGACTTCCGATTCCCTTTAGTATAAAGTACAATTGTAACTCCAGACTCCAGTTAAGATTGCCATTGTGGGTCGGATTACTGCTTTATGTAGTACTCATTTCTTTTTGAGTGTCAATTTTGTCTTACAGCGGAAGTAGGGTTGCATTGCTTTTGTTGCATTTATTGTTGTACTTCGTTTTTTAATGTGAGGGAACGGTCAAAAGAATGTCATCATCAATCAATTGATCATGAATCAAAAATCAATTTTAGCTTGCTTTTAAGAATGTCAATTAATTTTGAGTACATATTTTTTTTTAGTGTGGCTCTAAAGCAAGTGATGTTTGTCACACATGTGTAGATTAAAATCTGTGTCACATCATGTGTAGAGTCACACATCTAACAAAAGTTTACGAATGAATGTATTTTATATTTATAAAAAATATTTTGAAACCTAACTGAAGAGTATTAGACTCATATTTCCATACCAACACACTAGTATAATATACAGTTACTGTATTGGCAAAGTTTGTGTCTATCGTTTATTGAACGTTTTAGCATTTATATCAGGCACTTCCAGTAGCACATACCAGATTAGCAATGTTGTGACCCTCTCCACATTTGTTTATCACCCCCCCCCTCCCATTCCTTTAGTTTTCATAGAATTGAAACTTGTGCATTAGGTTTATAATTTCGATACGTGTTAATTTTTAAATTCACTTGTCCATTTTGGCGAAAGGTAAACGAGGACGAGAATCTGGATTGTCCTCTCTAATGTGAGGATGTGGATGCTCCTCTTGATATCTAGAACACTAACAATTAAGGCACATTTTTACAATGCCCTTCATGGTATACTAAACTTCAAATAATTTTTTTTTAATTAAAAAATTATGTTGAGGCTGTAAAAATAAATTTATAGTTCTAACATTGCACTGGTATATTTAAATATTTCCTTTCATACATTGCATTTGTTTTAAATAATTATATAGTCGCAGGATTTATTCGAAAAAAAAAAATTAACGTCGAACATGTCGGTTCCGTCTCTGCAAACTGATGGGCATGTAAAGTATGTTTAACTTTAGTCGGTACGCTTCTCAGAAGGTATTTATGAATTTATATTTTACATACAATTAAAAACACATTAAAGTTAGTAACACAAAATAGCATTTGCAGATATTCTTGAGGAAAATTGTTTGAGTAGATTTATGTTTCCCACATTTAACAATTTACCATTTTCTTTCTACAATACAACATGCCTGATCAAGTAGGTTTATGTAATTCCGGGTAGTTAAAATAATTGAGAGATAACTGATCCTAGCAACGACTAGTTCCCATTTTTATTTCAGTGTGTACATTCTCTGATATAAATGTGAATATTTTTTGTTATTTTTATGTTTTTATAATTAGTTTTTAGACTGCATCACAGGACTTTATACGGTGCTTATTAAGTTTACAGCTGCGATAAATAAATTATTTAATCAAAGTAAATGTTGTCCTACCACTGCATGGCATCGTAAACACCAAACGACGTTATTTCAGTTATGTCAGGTTAAATATAAATGTGTGGTCAGAGGGATAGGAAGAAATAACTTGCCCATACGAGGCCGGTGTACAATACTCAACCACGGAGTAGAGAGAGGCATTCAGACCAACAAGAATTTTTTATCATAGCAAGATCTTTCATCTCCTGTAGGGCTGCTTGCACATGGAGAAGCCCAACTATGCAAACAACTACAGATGTATACACAATACGTGGAGTAGATGTAAGGACAGACCTGTCATATGCCAGCTGCTCTGAATTATATACCTTATATTATAAATTACTATTAAAATGGTAAAAATGTGAGTTCATCAACGATCAGCAACATCGACATATTTTTTTAGAATAATTAATTAATACATATTTAAAAATGGAGATCTTATAAGGCGAATAAACAGAAGCTGGGAGCGCTAAAATAAGCTGACAGGGTCGGATTAGATTGGTCTAATCAACCAAGCGCCTGATTGGCTCGTGTCAGTTTGGAGCTGCCTATCGACTCATCCGATTACACACTCGGCGTTCGGTGATTGTAAATACATTTAACATAAAATAAAAATGTCACTATTGTTGCTGTTCATGAGCAATTCTCATTTATATCATTCGCTAAATAATATTTCAATAAGGAAAGCCTTTTAAATTTATTACCTTTAACAAATATATGAAGCTATTACATATAATGTAATGCTATTTTTATTTATCATAATAAGATATAAATTTTTATAGTGTACAGAGTGTACAATGAATATGCTAATAAAAATAACTCCAGGAACCTGCAGTCACTAAATTTAGTTCTGGAATTATTTTCAAATTTATTTTTGAATTCGAAGATCGAACACAAGCAGAAAACAAATAATATAATAAATTCGTTTTGAATATAAAGCGTTTTTATATAAATGCTATAAAATGACCCTTGAACATCATAAGAAAATCGCATAAAGTATATCGAATATATTTGGTTTTGTGCGGTAGTATTTGCAGATTGGAGATCGTAACTTTGCAAGTTAGTTTAAGTTCCTTCTTTGTATCCTTTGGCGAAACCGGGCACTCATATAACCTGCCATGTTTACATTGTATACTAGTTTTTACAATATATGTCAGTTTGTAGGACTTCCTTAAAATGTTCCTTAAAGAAACATTTTACTCAGTGTGTATGTAAGTATAGATTTTAATTTGTAGTGCCACTAACTACATAAGATAAATCACCCTCTACTCTATTGTATATATTGTAAATTAGTCAAATATGTTGTAAAGTAAATTAAACATAATTTAAATAATATTACCAATCCACAAAGCCATATCAGTAAATGGTGTAAACTATAAATGACATAGCTGCCGACGAGTTCAGAAGCAGGGTTTGAACCCCCCACCCTAGCTTAGAGGGGGTCCTAGCCAGGAATATAGAGCAGGGCCTGGCGGGTCTTTCTAGCCTCATCCAGCAGCCTTATGGAAACCTCTACACTTCTATCCTAGCCTTGCTATGTTTTAGTCCGGCGTTGTCAGACCCCGCGCAATCCTAGTTGGATTCTCTGCCTTCTTCCCGCTAAACCTTACACATCCTTGGAAGGAATCCCTTTCATGTGGGTGACGGTCTCTGGGACTCTACAAACCTTACCTAGTAGCGTCTCCCGCAGCGATCCAGTCTGCCTCTGCCCATCTTCACGCGTAGAAGTTCAGAACACATATCTACACACGCTCACCGTGAAACAAAGCATACCACCCGACAATAAATACGCTGACCTCTTGCGGCGCTATCCTCAGCTCACACGACCACAAAAACCTATCAGCCCCGTTCCGCCAAGAAAGGTAGAACACTACATAGAAACACGCGGGCCAACCTTTGAAGTAAGGTCTGTCAATTAGCATCAGCAAAATATCAAGCCGCCAAGGAAGAGTTCCGGCGTATGATGGTCGGCCATCAAACAGCCCTTGGGCAAGTCCTGTTCACATCGTTACGAAGAAGGACGGTACGATATGCCCTTGTGGACACTATCAACAATTTAACAACAAAACCATTCCAGACCGTTAGGGTGTTCCCATTTTCTGACTTCAACAACCAGTTGTTTGGCACTACCATATTTTCAACACTGGACATCAAAAAAGCTACCATCAAATACCAGTAAACTCAGGACTCCAAAAGAGCTATCAAAACCCCATTCTGACTTTTTGAGTTTCTTCTCCACTTAATGTTTGGATTTCGCTACGCCACCCAGTCTTTCCAGAGGTATATGAACAACATTTTCAGAGACCTACAATTTGTGTTCGTGTACCTCGATGAAATACTGATTGCTTCAACCAGCGAAGAGGAACACCAGCGTCCCTTGGCGACAGTCTTCGGTCGTCTGGCTGCTAACGTTAAGGGCTAACCCTTAACATCACAAAATGCGTGCTTGGACAAACCGAGGTTGGATTCCTGGGGTACCATGTCTCGCCCCAGGGCATCGTACCATCGCCTGCTAATGTACAGCCAATCTTAGATTACCCCCAACCTACTACGATACGGGACCTTAGACGTTTCCTCAGTCTGGACCACTTTTTATCGCCGATGCTTACCTAACGCCGCTGAGCACCAGAGGGTATTTAAAATCTACCTACAAAGGGCTAAGAAAAGTGACCGAACCATCATCAACAGGACCGAAAAAGCTTCTAGCGCTTTCTCTGGCAAAGCTCTAAGACTTAGGCAAACGCCGCCCATCTCGCTCACCCATCAACAGATGAGCAGCTCATCTTAGCCACTGATGCTAGCGACACAGCAATGGGTGTTGCACTAAAACATATGGAAGGTGTCACGCTACGACCCACCGGCTCAAGTTTAATAAATGATAATAAATGAACAGGGGTTCAGGAAAAAAAAATTGCACTCAATTTTCGGCTCACCTTTGAGCTGGTCATGGACTTACCCTTCTTCTTACTTACTCGATCTAATTTCTGTGCTGGTGGCCTCTCCTAATGGAAACCGTCTTCTGCGCGTTAGAGTGGCAGTCCTCTACAGTGGTATCAAAACCTTCCTAGTGTCACTACCACCTAGGGCCAGTCCTTCCCGTTTACATTCCCCTTTACGTTCCAGTCGGTTTTCACCTGGAGTTACTCGTAGACATTCTAAGACACATAAACTACACCTCTACCTCTCCTCCTGATCATGGTGGACTGTCTGGGCACACCTTATTTAATAAGCAGTCAGGTAGCTTATCGAGTTACGGCCCATCAAGATTTCTTTTATTTGCTGAAAAAAAAACATTTATTGCAATATGTCGGATCAATGTCTTTAATGAATCCTTGAGTTGTCATTGCGAGCTCTAGCACTGGTCAACTTTCTCCCTGCAAAAGTAGTGTATAGGGTATCTCCTAAACCCTCGCTTCCTCTTCCTTCTCCTCCTCCGTAGTTAAAAAGGTGAGAATTCTGTGGGTGATTGAGTTAGATCCCTACATTAAACGGAAGTTTATTTAAAATGGCATAGGAATGAGAGATTAAATGCAAATTTGTTAATATTGTATGAATGAAATCCTTTATCACAATTATCTATATTTATTTCAGAGCCAATTGTATTTTTATATAAATAAAGATTTATAAACAAAGCTTTTCTTAGTCATCAATCCCAAAAACTTTGAACGGTGTATCTTGTGACTCGAGAAAGCATAAGCTACTGAGAGGATAAATACGTGAATCCACGTTTACAATTTTTTTTCCGCACACTTCCCTTAAACATATCCTAAGATAAACAGTGTAGCCTTATGATGTATTTGATTGTTTTGTTTTTTATGGTGACGTCATTATATTACACTTAAATAAACGAGAGATCCTCCTTAAAAGAGGATTTTTTGGCGTTGTAATGAGCTAAAGGACTTAGAATGTCAAATATTTTTAGTCGGCAATTTACTTTTCAGTAATGTTTATTTTAGTAATAAAGTAGCATCTTCGAGGAAGATGTCATATCCTTGGATAAATGATGGCTGTTTAATATTCTATCATACACATAAAAACCAACCGTGAAAACACCGTTATATTTGTAGACTGAAACAAATACTTGTTAGGAGAGTGGATGAATATCGGTCAGTCGAAGAATGGCTTTGGTCAATCGCCGGTGGAATTGGCTCTGGCAAAATGAAACCAATAAAACCAAAGTGTCTCAAGCCACCATCAATGTTCTTCCCGAGATAGCTTTTGCAAAAGGGGTCATTTCATGTCGATACAATATAGATGAGTTTGGATAATTTTAGTTAAAATTTTGTCCTTATGGTTAAATGGTTAAAAATGGTTAAATTAATTAGATTCTTGAACGCTGAGTTAATAGTTAGTCGTGAAATGACATAAGAGGAGGTTATTGAGAATAGAGTAGGTCGCATTATGCTCAGGTACGTACACATTTTATTATTTAAAATTATTTGATATTGATTGAAATTCATAGATTTTACCTGGTTTGAATAATATTTCATATGCATTGAGTGTTGTCTTGTTTAAATAATTAACAATAAGGCAATATATACATTTCATTATAATTTAATTATTAAATAATGTAAAATATATTAAAATTATACTTTTCTCCTGTTTCCAACTGCAGTTTTAACAATTAATCCAAAAGAGCTCAAATACTATTTGCCTAACGATACATGGTTGGCATATGGAACTGCTAGTAAGACAGAGTGGCGAGGCAGGCTGGATGAAGATGGCCTGAATGAACTGATAATTAAACCACTGACAAAGGCCATTCCAGAAGGCGAAAGGAAAAGAACTTATCGAATGCCTAGAGAACCCCAGATCGCTCAAAACATCGTCCCTACTCCTATATCGAAGATTCTTGTTTATTTTTTATACTTCTTCCAATAGTTTACGTCGCCTAGTATCAATGTTCCAGAGTGAAAAGCTTTTCATTACCGGCTGACGTACCCTTAGTTTATAGACCGGTCTCTTTGCGGTTCTGTGTGGGTCCCCAGGATTTTTCTTCTCATGCTGGCTGATTTTTGTAAAAGCAGGTGGCACTCTTGACATGCCTTGCCTGTCAGCGAGTTCACATATCTTATAGCATATGTAGTAAATGTCTCTTATTAAACAACCATACCCTGTAAAATATACTAATATATTTAATATCATAGTATATTAACTTGGAGCTAACCGGGGCCCTATTTACCTGATCTGACCCAATTCTACTGGCACTATTTTTATAAAAGACCTACTTTTTTCAGGCATCAGAATCGGTATCTTTGAATCTTCACCTCCTTACTCCCTAAACATCCTTCTATCCAATGATTGCCACAGGTAGGAGGTAGGAGATAAAGCTAGAAACGTAGGCTGATAGTATGAATAGTAAACAAATAGAGTGTTTTCAGAAGGATATTGTGCACAATTTTCAATAATTATCCGTTTTGAGTATAATTTTCAACCAAACATTGAGACATTAAAAATATCAGCAGTAATTGCTCACCCCTTGCCTAATAAGCACTTACACATGAACAGGACTGACTCATTATTCCAATCACACAGACGAATCACGACCGCAGACTGGTACCAGAAAGCATTTCTTATCAATTCATTATTATACGATGTAATGCTGTGAATAAGAATCTGAATATGATACTTGAAAGAGGTTCACAATACAGACACATAAGCAAATTAAAGTGGTAAAATGTTGCCACATAATCAAGTCCAATCACTCAGTAACAACAGTAGTCAGCTGATTTTTCTAATTATAACGACCAAGATGAAAAGTAATCCTCACAGCATATTTAGGGAAACTGAACTACTTGAATAAGGGAGTACTAAAATCGATGAATTTTATGACACTCACGTGCTTTTGTCGCACACGGATGAACTTCCCCTATGGTAGTACCATATAGACTCATTAATCGGCAAATCTACATCCTTATGGACTGTTAACAATATCTTCTAAAAAATTGTTAAGAAGACAATGAAGTGAATAATTTCTCATAAATCATAGAATCATCTGCCTTTAGCTATCGAGTTGGATTAAACCTAAAATATTCCTTCAGTTAGTAAAAAAAATCATGCAGTATGTGAGCTAAAAGCGCTTACCTAAGTTGTCCGACAAGGCGAGGAGAGGCAAGTTGGACCAGAGGACCACGGCTGTCAGTACTAGCATTATTCAGCACCCAACAGCATCCTGAGAATAAAATAAAACATCATAAATATTGACTACAACAGAATAATATAACCCAAATCCAGTAACACATTTCAAGGAGTCCGAGTCTAAATCAGAAGGAAGTAATGAAGGGTAATTGCACGTCTATTACCTTCCCTTTTTTTTGTGTTTTAAATATTCACCTTGTTTCCTTCGCATAATTATTCCTCATACGGTTAAACGTTAAGCAAAAATATTCATTGAAAGAACTCAAGGTTTTTCTAGAAAACACAAAAAGGTAGCTTATAACCGATAAAAGAATTGGATATAGTTGGTAATTACAATTTTTAAAAATATATCAACTCTTGAATGATTTGGTATAATAAGTAATGTAACAGCCCAATTTCATATGAGTCATTTAAATAACAAATAGTAATTTTGTTCCTCCAGCGATAAACCTAAAATAAATTAAATTTCCGTACTTGTAAATTAGTTTACAGCCAAGTCTTTGTAGTTGACATGTACTTCATTTAAATAAAATTTAATACATTCAAAACCTATTCTCTCTGAACACAGATTTGGTGTTGATTTATTAACCAAGGAAGATTTCTTTTTTAGGTTTTATCTAGGCGTGTACCATGCACAAGAGTACTTTTTCAGCATGTTCGAAACTAAGAAATATATACCAAAACAAAATGTTTTTTTTTTTTCTTTTTTTTTCATAACCCCTTTATTTTTTAATATTTTTACAATTTACAATTTGCGATTAACAATTTTCTCCTCTTACTGCATGCGCAGATTCCAAGGAGGGCAGAATTACAACAACAATTTTTAAAGTTAACAGGTCAATATACATATATACAAGACTAGGTGATGGGGCTCACCTTCGGTTTACATTGTGGGAAACTAAAACCTAAGACTAAAGCGTTCCTGCCTCGACAGCGTCCTGCCATCGATAGGGTAACGGAGCGGGGTCAAAATCCTTTGAAAAATTCATCACATTTGTAGACTGTCCCTTCCTCATCACGATGCGGGAGCTGCCCCTCATTGAATTATTATACAAACAACTTGAGAATTTATATTAGGGCCGCCTATAATATATTCGGTGGTGAACCAGCAGTGAGGCTTTGACGGGCGGTCAAGCGAGACAAATCGGCCACTTGTACCTCTCTCTGGTGTCAACGCCCGTTCTGTGACTGAACACTTCCATCTCATACCGACCCTGGCCCAGTTAGGACAAGGGCGAAAATAAAAGTGCTCCTTCCTCTCAGTTTTAATTATTTATTCCAACCCTTTTCAAGAATAATTGTCTGTAAATGGTTGCAGATTTAGTTAATGGCCTAACATTGCGCTAGCATATGCTGTATTCCGCTCGTCCCCAATACTTCCTTGGGTCCCTGTAAATGCCCCCTTACTTTTACAACCTTCTCAAATCTAAATCAGATTTCCAATCTCGCATGACTTGATCCTGTCAATACGACCTGTATTTCCCTTCTCACAAATCTGCTTCCTTTGACCGTGAGGCAAAACTTTTGAATTCAATTCTAATAAATATTTGTTCTTCAATAACTCTCCCAATCTTTTAATCTAGACTTGACCAGTTACTTATTTACCTCCAAAACGAACAATTCATAATTTATTGTTATTATTATTTTTATTTAGTTTTCTTGAGGTTTATTCATTTTATTCGTGATAACTCTTATATTTTCTTAGCAATATTTAGAAAATTTCATTGACTCCTACGGTTTATTTTCAGAATTCCCTAATCCCCTTGCACAGTCATTTCGCCACTCATCCCTAAAATCCCCCTCTGAAGCTAAAACGGCAGTGACCTCGTGATATATAAATATGTGAAAGTGTGACTCCTGGCAATGTCTACATTCTCCAGTCTTGAGCGTCTGTGGCTCTCGCGCTCTTGGGCAGTCTCCACTGGCTCGTATCCAGTGGCGTGAGGGAATTCCCAAGATTCCGCTTCCTCTTCCAAATGCTAGGGAGGTGACAACCATGTGGATTTGGGAGGTCTCTGGGCTGTTTGTAAATACTGTATGAATGAGTGAGTGAATGAAAATTGTAAATATGGTATGAATGAGAACATTTATCTCAATTACTTATTTTCCAATAAGGCAGATTGTTATCATAATTAGTTTCAATATTATACTGTTGGTTCATTGTAGTCCTCACATATGTGCGTATGGCCTTTATTATTTATAAACTAATCATATCAGTGTACTGCTATTATAATATTACTCTTCTTTTTGTCAGCAAGACAAGGCTTCAGTCAATGAAGGATGCAGCAAGCTCCTTGCATTGAGTGAGGCGATACCTTTCCACTATAAACAAAAATGTGACGAAGGCATAGTTAATGCCTTGTGAGTGGCTACGCTATATTGTTTCAAGATCACACCATTATTAAAATAGTTTTGAATAGTTTTTTTTAAAAAATAATTAGTTGAGCGTGAACAAAGTCGTAAAATCCAAAAAACAAAAACAAATCTACAGTCGGAGAGAATATCAAACCAGTGACACAGAATAGCCAAGCCACAAACAGAACCTGGCCATTGTAAATGGCAAAGCTGTTTCTTTTTTTTCTTTTTTATCTCATAGCAGACTGATGAAGTCACCCTCTTTTGAACTCGTCCACGTTTTACGCAATGTTACGTCACCATGGAGGGACTGGTTACTGTTAGATTTGTTTTGTTAGCGGGAGACGGGGGTGTGATATCGTTTACTTTCTGTTGGCCATAAAGTGTGTGCAAAATTAATTATTAAATATATAAAATTCTAATAGCCCCGGATCGAAAGAATATTAACTAATTATCTCAAGAAAGTTGTTACTCCCACGAAGGTGTTCTATCGGACTAAATCATTAAACCATCCATGTTTTCCACTTCATGGTAGTATCTTCTCATAACGATGGGTGTCGAAATGGGGATTACATTTTCTAAAAAATATGATCAATTTTGTAATCACTATATGAAAATATTCTTCGAGAGCGCTCCTATTCTCCCTATGCTGACAAAAAGTAAGCTGATCACGGGTTTTTTTTGTAACATGCCATGCAGTATATGCCGTACATATAAAACTCATATTTAAATAATAATATTGACGTTATGCTAGTTAGTTGTGATAAATAGAGAGAAAACGAATGAATAAACTAAAAGTTATAAAATAATAATAAAAAAGTCGTAGTTATTTAAACTATATGTACTTTTTTCGATGTCTGCTTTATGCACATGTTTAATAGTTACTCAAGCAAATAAATTACTTTAAGTAAGCAAACACGATTAAGAAACAGTATGCTATTTCTGACTCAAGAATATTTTAAAGACTATTTTACCTTTCATATGTGTATATTTCAGGTGGACAAGTAAGTATATTTTTGCGATGATTCTGTTTCAATAATGTTGAGCTTATAAACCATTCATGATAAGAATTAGTTTTGATTTAGTTCCATAAATGTAACTTTTATAAATATGAGCAAATATTTTCTGCTCTTACCTTTCTTGTCAAAAAAGATTCAATTACATTTTTCTGACGAAAAGCCCACTTGTATTTTGCAGAAGTGCATTTTTAAATCCCTACGCACTATATTATTAAAATGTGACCGTAATAAATACATTTTGTGACTACACGAACGCTTTACATAATGATATATATAACATATTAATGATTAACATTTCAAGTCTTTTCAGTATTTCTTGTTGTATACACTGGTATTTTGTGACCGTTACAGGAGATAATCATCATTTTGTAAGAAGCATCTAACGGTCGAACGTAGAAAGTGCCTTACATACCAGGGAACCACCTCATGAAGCAAATAAAAACTTGGAAGCATACTGTAGCCTGATTAAACTTCAGGGTTTTAAAATAATTTATGTCATTTCCACGACTACCTCAAAACAAATAGACCACGTTGGAATCATATTTTTTCCATACTAATCATTTGGATTTTAGATTCATTGGAAATAGGGAACTACCATTTACTCACTATTGGTTATGTCTTTCTACGTTTAAAATAATTCTTGTTTTTATATACTTATTTCCTTATTTATAATTATTGATGTTATATGTATTATATAAGTACATACATAGCATTTCCAACTCCATTTGAACTGTAAACCTTTCCAAACCATATATAACTCATTCCAACTCAGCTGTAACCCATTATAATTCAATTATATACTATATTCTATAATTATATACTATAATACAATATATACTATAATACTATATAATGTAATAATATATACTGTAATATATAATATAATGATTATATACTATAATTATTATACGTTTTAACCGTTTCCATTATATTTGAAACCTTATAAACAAATGTTAATACGCCACAAACTGTGGAATATGTAAGGTTAGGGCCCTAGAATTTACCTGGTGGAATGATCGCAATATGTTTTTTCTTTTTCAAAACTTTCACGCACAAATATTATTCATAATAGCAAACTAACGTAAATCAATTTCGAAAAAAGAAAGTTTTTCGAATTGAATATAATTATCATTTTTACAAAAGTGAATCTAAAATTAAAACGCAAAACTTTGAATTTATCTTCTCAGAAATTAAATAAAAAAGAAAGTAGAAAAATGTAAATTGAACTTAACAACAGTTTCTCGTTGTTTTTTTTATAAAACTAAAACTCACAGTAAAATTATTATCGCATAAAAAGAAAGGTAGAAACTTAATAACATTAGTTTAACTTTGTCCAAAAATGGACTTCCTAATATCATCATCATTAATATTATTCGGTTGCTGCTGCAAGAGTCTGCAACAATATATCCGCAACATGATTGTTGTGGCAAGTACTGGAAGTACTTAGTACTTAGTTCAAACAACTAAGGGTTTAACACTCTCGTTTTATTGTATTTTTTATGATAATTTTCTACAAAAGGAAAACTTCAGTTCTTCAACAAGAAGTATTGTCAGAAAAATATAAATGTTCAAAAAAATATACTGCTTTGATTATTTTTTCACAAACCAGTATCATAGAGGGAAAAAAAAAGAATGTTTTAAAAGAAAATCATCAATTATATAAGTATAAATGTTTGAAGAAAAAAACATCAATTTTAGGATAAAATAAAACAAGAATTAAAAGCTACTTATATTGTGGAATAGGTCCTACTGTTTTTTATAATATTTCAGGCGCAATCCGGCCAATATACTTTTTTTTGTCTGTTAATTACTAGTTACATAAAAGTAGTTAAATGAAAATAAGTAGTTGTATATTATAATAGTTGTATAGTATAAGTGTAAATAAAAATTGTTTAATGTATAATATTATTCTTTCAACAACAAAAACAAAAATAAACTAAAAAGATTGGTTATAAACTAGATTAGGAACTAATACTAACTAATTTAGTGGGTATTTTAGGATGTGGGGCCGATATCCAGTCCATTATTGCCATGGGAAGCAGTGAGAGAATGTAATTGGAGACTGTAGGGTCGTCACGAGGGAGTGTCAAGTTACCCTAGCCCTAGTGACGAAGTGAGGGTTGATTAGGCTATGACCTGGACAATTGGTTCATGACGGGTCTTTCTATTGTACTATCTGACTCCATATCTGATAGGTATGTGCCACGACAGTGCGCTATGTTCAGGAAAAGAGGTACAGGGTAGGTAGTTTATGTGGTCTTGGAATGACCACGAATTAACACTCGGTATCTGAGGGTAGGCAAAAACCGTCCGGATTCTATAGGCGAATGTGAACCGGAGAGAGGCAGTCTGGATCACTGGGAGAGACACTATTGTGTCTCGTTAGTTCGTAGGGCCCCAGGTGACCATCTTCTGCAAGGAAGAAATCTCTTCCAAGAAGGTGCAAGTTTTAGCGAGATGAAGGCAGAGAATCTCACTAGGAAAGTGTGGGGTCTGACAAGGGCGGACTAAAACATAGCGAGGTTAGGAAAGAGAGATGCAGAGGTTTTCATAAATGAGAAGGCCAAATCTTGAAACGTCAGTGCAGCTGCAAGCCCCAGTCCAGAGAGCCGTAGTTATAATGACTTATCGGCAAAACTAGGGGGGATATATAGCCCCCAGTAGCCAATGGATTTTATTCTGACCAACCACATTGCAGGCTTGGATGACGCTTGAATGTTCTGGACCAGGAACCACCCAGCCCCAGGAGCTACCTGACTCCCTCTGCAGGGGCCTCTGAGCTAGTTTTTATGAAGCTGCGTCTTTTATTGTTTACAATATTTACACTGATATGACTTATGTTTTGTTAATATTATTTAAATTTATATTATAACCAATTTACAATAAATATACAATAGATTATAGGGTGATTTATCTTATGTAGTTAGCGGTCGCTACAGAGACTTTTGCCCTACTTCTTTCTCAGGCAGCAGAGAATACAATCCTGATAATTTACAATTTACAAATCTTGATATTTCCATTACCGGCAAATTGCTCCATTCATTTCTGTGCGCAGTTTCAGGCCTGGCTTTACCCAACTCAGCTCACGACACCTTCACTGCCGAAAAATATATTTACCCCTGTTAATACTGACTATACACATGCATAGCTAGTAAATACGTTAAAATATAAGTACATAATAAAATAAATTAATATCAGATCAGACATAGTTTTTTAAAAATATATTACAGAAAACATTTACTTTTGGACACAACTTCAAGACTTTATAAATTTTATAGGTAAAAAAGAGCAACGTACGTATATATAATTTCTACATTTTTTGAAACATTTTTATATACTCCAAATCAAGGAAAGAGTTTTTATGTAAATAATTTTATTGAAGTACTAATAAGCTAATCAACGCCAATGTATTTAAACAGAGAAACTATCAAAAACGATGTGTTGATATGGTAAAACAAAAATTGAAAAAACACTTTGTTGTTTTTCATCAGCTATTAGGCCTAGTGGCTTGGGTATGAAGGTCAGGGTACCCATATACGTTAGCCCCCTAAAAGACTCCATCGAGTTAATACTACAATATTTCTGTCATAACAGGTCGAGAACCTTTGGCAAGAACTCCGCCCATTTGGCCAATATACCACACTGCCTAGTTTTTTAGAGAACGATTTTGAAATTTTGAACTGTAGATAACCTCCTGGATACGAAAGCCATTTAATCTTCGTCACGTCTCCTCTTAGATCGGATAATGGATTCTATAATAAAGTCAAGGTCCGGGAGTGTTTCAGATCTGACCTAAACCCTTTATATGGTGAAAGAGAATGGTATAAACGCCACAAATTGCTACGATAATGCCAGAGTTCAAGAAAGTCAAAATAATAAAAAATGTAAAATATAATTGTTGCCTACACTGGCTTTAATGATTGTTGTATTTTTTCAAAAAATCATTCGTTCGTTTACATGTGTCTACCTGTTGGTGAAATGTTTCGCTGTCATGTTGGATAGAGGGGGGCATTGAATTAAAAGTCTTATGGTTTTGGGAATTCGTGAATAATGGATGAAGAAGTGTTTTTACTAAACGAAATCATTATTGTTTGAAATTCCAAGACATAATACAAAATAAATTGACAAAGCAGGTTAAGGAATATAACATTGAAAAAACATATTTATTAAAAGCTATATTTATTAGATGGAAAAGTATTACGTCATGATTATTTTACTTTAACAAACTGATACCGCCTATTTATAACCTAAATGTATTAGTTCATTTGTTCCTTCAATAATGTTTTCGTTTTAATCACAGACCGTACATATTAGTTATTATTATTAGATTATTCAACACTTTACACACAACAACAATTCCATTTATAAAGCAGCTATCATTTATAACAAACTTGGAACGTAAAGTGGAACATCCTTGCTAAATGTCATGCTTCTTCCTCAACAATGGGCAACTTAAAAGTTTAACGAATGTAATATTAATCATTTATTACCACGCACAAGTATAAATAAAGTCCTTTCACCATAATTTCAAACCAGAATTTATCTTTATTATATTGACAAGGTCGATTACATTTTGTACAAAAAATAAACTATTACAAAAAAAATTTCCTATGATACCAAGTAGTCCATCAAAATAATACAAAAGAGCTTGTCGTCCTGATTACAAATATGTAATATCTGTTGGCATTTTAATGGATTGTAGAGGTATTACAATTACTAATTTATAGGATTCGATAAATCTGATCTCATTTTTAGCGGAAGGCCGGCTTGGCTATATAAATGGAATTGTTGTTGTGTGTAAAGTGTTGAATAATCTAATAATAATAACTAATATGTACGGTCTGTGATTAAAACGAAAACATTATTGAAGGAACAAATGAACTAATACATTTAGGTTATAACGTTTCTACACATTAAGTATGTTTGCATCAGGTGGGAGGTGTTCCAACAGAATGTTTGAATGGGCTAATATATCTTTCACAATACGCACCCTCCTCTTTCTCACGCAAGAGTCTGATGCAGACATACATATTGGAAAAAATGGATGAAACTAAATATCTCGTTTTCATCAACCCAAACCGATCTCTCAACAAACGGATCTACTATTTCATAAAGACGTTTCAGTAGCCAAGAAGGGGTCCTCTCACTGTGCGAATCTTCACCTGACGTTTTTATAACTTGCCCCGGAAGGGAGTTAATGTCATTAAAATTATGCTGATGAAGGGACTGGGCTAACCCTTTAGAACCCATTTCTCGAAACGCAGGTAAGTAGAACGACAAAGCTTAGGAGGAAATACACAAATGAGCAGAAGCCGAATGCAAAGAGTATAAATTTTAAAGAGCTATTTGATAAACATAGGATCCTGTTGGTTTTTCCTTTTTAATGGGCCCTATTAATCTCTCACCTCCCTTTAGCCCTTTAAAGTGTCCCTTTTTCAACACCTAGTGAATCACAAGTCTTCCGTATCTTATCCGACACTTTTATTCCCTCTATCTCCTCTGGTCAGGTTAAACTAATTTCCAAGTAAGTAGCTCTGGCCGACTCCCACGACTCTAATCCGTGAGCTTTTCCACTTACCTCAGACAATTTTCCTTTCTTAGAAGAGGCAGGACTGATGAGGTAGCAAAGTAATTCCACCAGAGATTTTATAAAATAAGATAGCATCGTTTTATCGTTTATTACTGTAGCGACCGCTAACTACATAAGTTAAATCACCCTATACTCTGGTTCATATATATATTGTAAGCAAAAGTAAAATAACAGGAACTAAGTGTATGTAAATCATTGTAAAGTGCTAAGCAATAAAACACGGAAGACGGCAGTCATAAGCAAGTCACAAAACTAAAAAAGGGTCGGCAGAGGGCAGCCATAAACAGCAGGTACCACCGGCCTAAAAGCCAGGCCATAAACAGTCCTTTAGGGGACGAGGGGTCACGTACCTCGTCGCAGGTGTGCGCATTTCCTCACGCCGGCCTAGCCCCCCCCCCAAGCAGGAACTGTATTTAAACCAGGGCGTTTGGCCCTATAAGTCTCAGTCACTACTCTCTCTCTCTCTCCTCATCCGCTGTTACTCGGTGTCGCTTTACGCCAGGGCCACTTTGCCCTGGAAGTCAGTCTCTTAGACTCCTCGGCAGCCCACTCTCTCCTCATCGCCTCTGAGTCTCTCACCTGTCTTTTAGTCTCCTTGCAGACCCTCTGACGACTTGTACCTGTGACGCTGCTGGTCTCCCGCCCGAACTCTGAAAACTGGTCTTATTCTTTATGAAACCTCTGTACCTCTCTTCTTGAACATAGTGTATTGTCGGGACACATACCTATCATAAATGGAGTCAGATATTAACACCGACATGGAACAATGGTCCATGTTATAAACTACAACAATCCGCACTTGTCACCAGGGCTAGGATGATTAGGCACTCCCCTAGTGGCAACCCGACAATTACAAAAAAAAATCTTTATCAACTAATTTAGTTACATTATAAATTAAGTAATTCATATTTTTTTAATACATAAGAAACAATATAGTTATATACAAATAGTTGCCAACAAAAAGCCTTTCGACTTACTCTAACAATACAGAAATACTAATAATGAGAGTTTGAAGTTAGTTACTTATGTAGAATTAAACTTATAGGCTACAAACTTAATAATGTCTATCTCGAAAGCGATCTAACCAACAGACATTTAATTTATGACTGTACTCTCAGGACACAATAGGAAATCATACATAATTAGGATAACTGGCCACTACTTATTGCATAAATCATTGAAAACATTGAGTTAATGGATTTGAAAAAAATTAATTAAGTTGATAAATTGGGGCAATTCACATTTCACTTTGTATCACTTCAACTTTATATAATAATTATCTACTTTATTTCGTATTTTTTTTTTTTTACATGTTAAGTTACTTGAATGACTTTGTATTGCATTTTCTTTCAATTTTTAGCTTATTATTAACATCAATTCTGCTCTCATTTTATAAAATGTGTTCGTTACTTATTTTTGTTCATGTGTTTTTAATTTTCATTATTTGTTTCAATAAAAATACAAATTAAATGAAAATAACTAGTAGGATACATCAATAATAAAGCACAGCGTATGTAATGTACAAATATACGACGCACCATAAAAGATATCCCTGTTGGTTCACTGCGGAAAGGAAGGAACTTCAAAAAAATTAACTATATATACTTATTTATTTCTTCAAAAATTTGACTACGGGAGCTAACATTAATACATTAGTAAATGTTAACAAAGTGAATTTGTTCGTGGACCTACGGTATTTGTAGGTCGAAACTTTTGAGTTAGCTATGTGTCTAAGAATTTTCAGCTGTAGTGTCTATATTGCAACTTGATATTTGGAGGCTGATCCCCACTATTCAACTACGATTATCCAAACAAGTTTGTTTATAGCATTTGAACTGTTTCATTTTTTGTTTCTCAGTGTCATAGTTCATCGTCTTCCAAAGAAGTGTCTTCGGTTGTTTGAAATGGATTTAACTTTATTTCGAGATTTTTTTGTCATGCGAATCTTCCTGGTTAGGTGCCTGCCGAAGTATATACATTCCAAGATTTTGCACAAATTTTGTGATATTTACATGAATGTTCTTTAAGCATACTCGAGGGCATGTCTCTCGTCGTGAACCTCGTCGCGACTTGAGTCAGGGCTGTTTTTATTAGGTTATATTTGATTTTCAATTTCCTTGATCATGTTTTAATGCCAAAAACAAAATAAATTACGTAGAAGTAATGAGTAAGTCATAGTAATGAAAGATACTTGGGTTTCTCAAATACTTTTTAATTGGTTGTGAAAATACTTTAGTATATTAAAAACATTTCATCAGTGAAATCATTTCGGTTCCTGAGAATTGCGAAAAAAAAAAAAATGAATGGAACGACAGCAATATTATATTATATGTTATATATAGCAATAGTATATTTCTATTAATTCTGACTGTACAGCTTTTTCTCTTTGGTATGTATGTATGGAAAAAATAATAGTTTCAAAATAATGATTCACTTTCTTAGTTAAACGATATTGAAAACTATATAACTTGTTTTTGACCAAAGCCATAATCTTATCCAAGTTATAATATTATGTTCAACTAAAAATTAATCAATTAAAAATATAAATATCTTGCTATCATGATTGTGAAAATAATTGTAATTTTAAATGTTCTTTAAGCTGTTATTTAAACATTACATAGAATAAAGATAAAAATATGGTTTATAAACTAGCTTAGGAACTAATAAAAACTAATTACCATTATTTTACCATCTCAGTCAATGAATAACTAATGTCAAGATAAATTATTTTTAATTTGGTAAAATACAATGTATATAGCTTCCTCGTTTCTTCGGGTAATTAATCGTGTTTCTATGGTGTTAAATAAATATGTTAGATCGACTTACAAATAAATTGTTCTTTGCTGACCAGCTATCATATTCTCTATTCCTGCTCCTACCTTGATGAAGCAGAGAGCCTCTCTACTCAATAATCTTAGAAGTAAGGTAATTGAGAAATAATGAAAGGGCGAAAAAAAATGTATCGCTCATGGGTTATGATCATGTCACGTTGTTATTTTGAAAAAAAAAAAAAACTGCTCCAAAGGGGAAAGAGTTTTTCATTTATCTTGTTACGATACAATTTGTTCACAAAAGAGATGATTCGACTAACCCTGATACAGGCGCGTGACCGGCGAAAAGGGGATATTTTTGAAATGGCACCTCTTCTCTGAATTCAAAATAATTAACTACCATCAGAACACTTGTTTTTTTTGTTTTAGTATAAAAGGCAATTTAGTCTGCCTAAATAATTGCAATTAATATTATTAGTATCCTTTTTTCAGTGGAAAGGACGTTTTTCAATGTCGGATGATAATTTTGGATGTAAGCTGCGTGAAATGAACAGAGGTATTTTAATTTTTTTATTGTTAATTCACAACTTAATTCCCCTCGAGTCGTTAAATTGTGACATAAAATATGTATTTTAAGGGCTTTCAACTATACGAATTCATTATTAATTAAATTCAAAAATAATTAATTTTTTTTTACGTCTTTTGTTGGATGTAACCAGCTAAATCTACTCTTGCATACTATTGATGACATTGTTAAGCTAATTCATATTGCATTCTGAATGAACAGTAACGGCTATTTACTAAATTACTTTATTTTAAAGACTACTATTTTTGTAGATTTCATTCCAGCTGTTTATGATTAGAGCACTGAAACTTCTACGCCTTGAGAGCGGTTGCGAAATATTTAAAGCATGTATGATGAAATATTTGAAGTGGCGTCCAGCAGGCATACTAGCAAATGGGACAGCCAGGGGAGGGGAAAGGCGTTAAGTGTTATTCTGCCCACACCGATAGCCTTCCGCCATTATCGTGCCTCTAACAGGATCTCTTAGGGAGAGAGGAACGGATAATTGCAGACGACCGGGAGGAGATAATTGCATCAAATCCACTTTTCTTGTGTCGATAATTGCATGGGAGCGACTCTTATTACGGTGATAGAACGGTACCTTCAGGCCGTCCCAACAGCTGATAACCTTTCAAACCTCAATCTTTAGCCACGACGCTAAGTGTGTTGTACCCCACGATTGAGAGTTTGGTTCTGGCTGAAAATCGTTGGGAACATGATCTTAATGACACTTACGACCTTTGTAACTACATTTAACTAATGCCCAGGCACTTGGTAAGTATTCAATTACGGTACAAAAATATTTATTTTTTGAAATACTAACTAATTGATTATTTTACATCAGCTTATGCTTACCTTAGCTATGCCTTAGCGCAAAGAACACGTTAAATTAAAACGTTTAGTTAAATTTTAAGTCTCAATGACTAAGCAGGGGATCATGAAGATCAAAGCAGTTTATCAAACAAACAGAGATTTGATTTTAAACAACAAAAATATTAAAAAAAACTGTAGGTTTCAATAACTTTACAATTGTATCTTTCTTATCAGATTTTTGTTCTTATTTATTACAGTGCATATATTAAGCACACAAGTTCAATAAGGATTTATCCTGCCTTTCAAGAAAGAATGTAACTATTCTGTGATATAGATCCCACGGTTGGACTCTCTTCTTCATTCTTGTTCACAGCTTGTCCTGTAGGAACAACTTATTCGGTAAGCAGCCGGATTAGATACTCGGGAGCTCTAGGGTTCAATTCCCAATCCTGCTAGTATATTTTTTCTTAAACTAATAATTATTAATGATTAATATATGGTATGAACTTTCAAGCATATACGGAAACATGCAGTTGGCAGACAGTTAATATGGAGAGATTGTATACTCCAACACAAAAGCCACAGAATTTCATAAAAGACAACACACAACATTAAATTTTTTACAGGAAGATACCTTCATGGCATGCACCCTTCCAATGCTAGCTCACCTCTGATTAAGGTATAATTAGCGAACGCCCATCAAGGAGGTCTTTGACCAGTCACTAATGCACGACCGGCTTACTCCACCACATCATCTTAATCTCGTAAAGTATCATCATAGTAGTTACCTTCAACCTCTCTTTCAACGCGGACAGAGGTATGTAGTTTTGGATTTATCCTATGCTAAAGACGAAATCCATTAATTAAAAAAACTTCTTAGGCCTGGTAGAGTCCGTCAATATGGCGAAAAGAGAGCTCGCGTGGTCCAAGTGCCCTTCCACAGTTCTGCCAGGAGCGTAAAACCTCTCTAACCGGAACTAACGTTCTTCCTTTCTTTTTATAATTATAATTCTTCTTCAATAAACTGTTTTATTAAATTAAAGTAAAAGAAGATATTTCCACGTGTTAAGAGCTGCATATCGAGGAGGGCGAGCATAGGATTGGCCGGAAGAATGTTGGGCTAGTACGCATCTCTCTCCCCACTACCTCACTGCCAACTTTAACTTATTAACTCAAGTTAGATGAACTCTACTACGATTATGAAAAGAGAGAATATTCTCATTGTGAATAGCCCCAAAACGTCCCAGCTGATCAATCGTCGTACTCATACTTTACACGGTCATCGTAGCCATATTAAATTTGATTATTGACCTAAACTAAACATTGTTACATGAATCGCAATTATTCTAGAAGACCACAAACCATTAATAACCCCTGTTTAGACGGGAACTGTTGAATGTGCTGCCCCTACTCCACTGATACAAACATGGGTTCTAATTAACAGGATTTGGCTGAAGTAACACTTCAGATGGATCAGTCCCTATCGCTCACTAGTGAAGATTGGGGCTTCTTGTCTGCATGTAGCATCGTGATAATGTCTTCGGTGGAATGTCTTTTCATGTATACTTGGTGAATATATCCAATTTTATTTTTATTTATTTAATAACAGGCGAGAGGCTGCTAATAGAATCTCAGACCCTAGCCAAGTGATCAAAAGCGTTGCCAAGAAAAAGTCAAAAGTCGTTCTGAGTGCCAACACTTGCATACACTGTGAATCCGAAAGTGTTCATCTAGTAGGCCGTGTTGTTTCGTTTTTGTTTTGTTTTTTATAGTAGAATGTGTATCCAATGTTTTCAGCTATTTGTAGTTTATGCTCCAGGTTATAAAACTTTCAGATAATTTCTGTTAAACTTGAGAGTAAAAATAGAGTACTATTTACCTGTATAGATGCGGGAACACCAATGCGATTGTAAAAATAATCTAGTTGATGATAAATGTAAAAAGAAAGTTTAGATAGCTCTTGTTATGTTGGATATAATTTATTGCTGGTTAAAAAAAAAATGTTGTAACGAATCTGTTTGGTTTTTCTAGCTTTCCAAAATTAATTATACCTAATAAAATATGTGTTATGTTTCTAGACTTACGGGTACCATCTTACCCCAGAATTAATGAAACCCTAGACTTATAGAGGTCATATGTCATTAATTATTGACAGATAGCTTGTTCTACAAGCTGCACACAGCAACCACCTATAATAGCTATCTGCTGTCACATCTTACATAAATATTTGCGTTCCATTTAAATTCTCAAAATTGACAGCCCAGCTCAGATTATCCGGAAAACGCCAAATAAAACTGCTAATACATAATGGAATAGTAATAATACACCCGCATACACAACGCTCTCTCTGTTACAGGAAAGAAACTGATCATCTTCATCGCATATTAATTACCTGTCCGATGTCCAATAGCCTAAGGGGTTCTTTCTCAACTATTTAAATACTTTATTACTTCTTCTGTGGTGTAATGAAATATCAGAATATGGCATTACTTTAAAATTCAACTTTGATTTTTTTTTTTTTAAAGTTCTTATTTTTCTTATCTATCGATATTTTATAATGTTTACATACTGTGCATTTTTTTTTACAATATTTGATGTAAGTATATTTTTATAAACTTCACAGTACGAATGTTATCAAACTGTTTTCATGTTATGTCTGTAAAGTCAGGATCTATTTGTATAGAGGCATTGCCCTCAATACAAATTATAATAAATAAAAATAAAATATTTACTGATATATAGTACTGTTTAGTACATGGATGCTGGAAGTAAATTTTATTTGATCAAAATAAACAATATTTATATAAATAATATTTGATATAATTATGTTATATATATATTGTAACATTCATGATATTTGAGAATATCCAGGATATTTGGCCAGGAACTCTCACATTTTCTGGTAAGCATCTTCCCTTATGCTCCTAGGAGTGGGGATGAGATAAAAGGGTAGTCTTAGCACAACCGTCGAGAAGAACGGACTTAGCAAGCTCCTGAATTGGCGGTCACCAACAGGAAGAGAGGAGAAGAACCAACAGTAAAAAGTAACGTTGATTGGATTACAGGAAGATCATCGATTGGGTGATATTAATATTGTTTTTATTATGGATCCATTAAAAGAAATTGAGCTCAAATTTCATGTTTTTTGTAATTAGTAGTAAATATCCTAATTTAAAAGGAATTAAATATTATTTTATACTTTTTGTCAGCACTCTATATAATTATAATTATTTGTTATAACCATTTTATTTGAATATATTTCACAATTCCTAGTTTCTCAATTTATTAATAACTACAACATTAGCCTTGAGATCGGGCGATTCAACCGGGATAAATTCCTATGTCAAAGACATAAAACAATTTGAATTAAAGATCTCATGACGGACCTGCCAAATTAGTTAAGGTAAATTGATCAAATAAAGTAGAAAAAGAAATGGTAAAAAATGAGGTAGGTTTCAATATATTATAAGTTATCGTCTCCCTGCTGTAGACGATCAAAAAAGAGATGGTAATAATACACACAGGTACAATTGTTAATTGGCTTTATTATCTTCTCATCCTCTATTTATACACAGGCTTTGTTTACATTAGGCCCCATAGTATTAGGCTTAACATTGTCTTGCCACTAGCCATAACACCCCCCTACCAGTTTACGGACATTCACCGTAAACTTATGCATACATATTAAATATAAATAAAAATAAAAATTTTTTTTACAAGAGAAATGAAATTTAGAAACTGATACAATAAAAAGACAAGCAAAACAAAAATGTTCTTCCACCATCAAAATAAACATATAAATACAACACTAAAAATACCCGACAAGCACAACCGATAGTTGACTTAGGTGCGCGATACGCCGACTAGGTATATCGGAATTTTAGACCCTTCACTCCCAGGCTCAGACCGGCATTAGCTTGTAGCGCCGGGACACTCCGATTCCGCTGCTAGAAACTTCAGGTTCTCCAAATGCACCGTCCTTCGTTTCGATGGTGACCACGTTGCGTTCGCGAATGGCGATCACATGGAAATGCCCCACGTATCGTGCTAGTTCCTTCCCTCTGTTGGAGCTCTTTCGGCAGTTATATAATACTAATTTTTAGCTGAAACGTCTACTTCAGTTGAGACATATGGCCTCCCTTTTCTTTGTCTTTTAACACCCTCCTAACCCTCAGAATACCTGCCTCCGGCAAAGACACCCCCAACACTTGTGGTTTAGCCTTCGTAAAAGAATGTTGTAACGCTTTAACTGATTATTATTTGTATATATATATATATATATATATATATATATATCAGTGTTTTAATTGTTATTCATAATAAAGTTTTTTAAAAGACTCCTCAAACAAGATTATTTAACTGGCGATATAAATACTGCGCCGAGTTTGAGTTTCCCCGTCATATTGTGGACCTGGAGGATGTCTCGCACCACCCGCCGCCGTTTCTTTTCGTCAAGTTTGCTCCGTACGCTCGCCCACTCCTTCCCCGGTGCGATAGTATTATTGACGACGCACACTGCCATGTCGTCATCTAAGACTGTGCACTGGTCGCACTCTCTCCGATATCCTCCAAATCCGAGTCTGAACCACGTCTCGACCGGGGAGAACCCCGTGGCGGAATGTACCGAGTGGTTGTATGCAATGACGTCCTTCTCCATCGCCACTCCCGGTTCTAACCCTTTTTCCCCGTATTAGATGATTCTATGATATGCAGCCTTTCTATGTCCCCCCGACTCTTCGGGTGTCCTGGGGTGTTGAGATGCCAACGGATCTCTAAGGCCGCCACCTCGGCCTTCATCTCTGCATTTTCAAACTCCCGTCCTCCCTCGGAAGTGATAGTTTCTGGAATGCCATAGAATTAGCACTATGTGCGTAATGCCTGCACGACTGTTTTCGCCGATCGGTCTGCTATAACTTTAGCCATTGCCATTTTGCCAAATTGTCTATGACGGTAACCCACTTGTATCCCCTCCAGGTAAATGTATCCACTTGTAGATTGGCAGTGGCCTGTCTGATGTCGGGGTCACGTCTTGCATTGCTCTAGGCGGGTGTCGGTCATATTTTGTGGCAAGGCATGTGTCACAGGCATCAATAACGCTCGCTATTGTGTTCTGTATGCCCCACCAAAAACATCGGCGCTAGAGGGCTGCAGGGCTGCTTCGATCCCACGGTGGTTCTTTTTGCCCTGGTGAAAGGCAAGGGTAACTTCTCGTTGACGCTCTTCTTGCCTGATGGTTCACACCTGCAGGGTATACCGAATGAACGTGCGGTCGACCCCAATCCTCTCTGTCCACCATAGCCGTTTTATGTAGTACCAAATGTTCTCCGGTGAACCTCTCCAGCTCCACAACTGCTTTCCTCAAGTCTTGAGTGTTCATAGCCTTAACTCTTATCAGCGGGAGTGCAGTGGTATAAGCCTCACGCACGGTACCTACTCGTCTGATGTCCAATCCCTCCGCGAGATTTAAGACCGGCTGTCTGAGTAGCCTTCCTTCCGTCATCTCGCTCCTATTGCGAACAAAAAAAATAGAAAAGAGGAAACAAAATTCTATGTTCGCACACTATCTCCACTAATCCCGGGTTTCGGCACCAGTTAATGATTTTAAGATCTTAAACTTAAAAAAAAAAGAAAAAGGTTCAGAATAAAGATGCGCTTAATAGTTGTCACAAGACTGCTTTATTCCACTTACTAATCCTCTATTTATACATTCGGGATGTTTACAACCCGACAATTGGGGATTAAGGCTATGTATTGCTCTGTCCGGATCTTAAGTACTATCATCATCACTATCATGGATAAAGATTGCCTCATTGCAGTTATATTTGTTTTTTTTTGAAACAGACGAGTCTAATGTTCAACTATTTCCAAAATAATGGAACGCTTTTATAAATTGATAAAAAAAAAGATTCTATGACATTGCAACGTCTGCTCTGTGTCAGAGATTAAGAAATTTGATGTCTTTGTGATACACAACCTGTGTTTGAGTTTATGAATTTAGATAATTGATTGCTTACTCTTGCATAAACTTGTTGGATCTAAGATGTAGAAGGAAGGGACCGAGTATTTTTTTAAAATCATGTTTATTCTACCTCTTATTGTTGGTAGTCTTATTGTATGTTGACTAGTATCTAACAGGTGTAATCAAGGGAGATGCGTTATTTTATAATTTCCAATCGATGGTATCATCTGAACAGATTCTTCACCGTTTAATCTAGCCTGTATAAACACGGCGTGAAATAGCCATCATTTCCCAAATGAGAGTGCACAACGGTATTAAACCAAATAAAAATTTACATAATTACAGCCAGTGTGCTGCTCGATATCTAGCGAATCGATCTTTATTTCGAGGTCGGACCACTCGAAGGAGAAAGTTGACTATTGAATATTGCCATAGGATGGGAACGGGATCCGACTCTATAGGATGAGATACCATCAGTCAATTTCCTCCATAGGAGATTGCCCATTCCCTAACTTAGCTGATACAAGCTCAAGAGTCCTCTCTGCTTATTCTGCCTCTTGTGCATACACCGTCTTTGTGTGTCCACAATGGCTATATACACCTTGAATATCGAGACTGTATTAGGAACGGTGAGACATTTTTTTAAAGGAAATTGTATATGACTATCTTTTCCAGATGCAGGAACAAACTTAAATAAGGAGAAATGACAGAAAAGTATAACCAGTTGAAACATCACGTAACATCTCAAAATCATTGAATAGTATATATTAGATTTGTTTCACGTAACAATAATTTTCCAGACTCATTTCAAGTTAAAACAGCTATACAGAATCAAATTAGAGCATATTTTATTTAAGAGTGTAAGCTTGTTATTATATTATATATAAAACACAGTACGGTTTGCTTTCCAATTAGGTTTACAAAAAATGTTTTCCATTCTAAATATATTAAATACGTATTTCATTTACCATAGATATATTACCATATTTGTATACAACAATGAATTAGTAAGACTTCAAAGATACTATATCATTCACAATCCTCAGGGTGCCCCCTGAGCTCTCAATAGGTGAAACATTGTCGGTTGATGTAATATCGAAAGTCTTTTAAGAGTGACTTCATTTTTTTTCAAACTGATTTTCACAACTAAACTAAAAATTTGTATAAATTACGGTAAGTTTTATTATTTTTTGTATAATGATAAGTATTGGTATAGAAGAGCCAAAAAACCTAAACATCTTTCCACAGCATAATGTTTGAGAAGAGTCAGTACTGCTAAACCATGACATCATACAGATAGAAAATATTATTAGAACATAAACTATCACAGAACAACGGTGTTCCATATTTTAAATGAAGAGAAAAAGTGTCGGAAGATATGTCAAAATGATGAAGGCTGTTCTCAATGGATCGCAGAAACATAAAATGAAGGTTGGATTTGAATAGAATAGAACATTTTATTGGATCTGATGCATACGAGTATAACTCATTTAGATATTGAATTTCAGTCTTCATAGACCCCCGCCTTGAAAAAATCTTTGTGATGTGAGTGCATCCTATGTCACGACTCGCTCAGAACACTATAGAGACGTGACTATTAATAGATAATAGACATTATCTGCCATCGATTATTATCTGTAAGATTCACCCCATAAATAGATGTTCTTACCCGCGTGTCATGTCTAATGTTATTATTATTTATTCGCGATATCATTCCCCGGATACCTGATGTGTACGCAGTACCACCCTCGGTAGACTCTCACTACTTTCCTGATTCCACCCGCCTCCTTTAGACATACCCCACCCTATATCCTTCTCAAACATCCTTCAAATGGGGGACTCCCCTTAGTGAAAGGCACACATTAGCCCAAAATAATTTTCCCCCATCCTATTTTATAAGTTTGAGAGCTAAGAAAAAAAAAAAAAAAAAGAAAAAAAAAGTGTACGCAGAGCTCTGTGTTCACCGTGGAAGAAATTCCATCACTTATTAAACTCTCCCAGTGACATTACCCCCAGGTAGCGCCCACCAGGTCTTTGGTAACTCCCATCTGGTGTCATCTGTCCCATCTGTCCATCTGGTGTATAAAAAAATAATCGCGACTCTTCTGAAAAACAACACACTGTTCCATTCATTTTCAGTCCACAAAAGGTGTTCCCGAGTCAATTCCAAACTAACTCTACGGTAAATTCTCTGCTCAACAATGGCCTTGATTGAGTTGATTGAATTATACGGTCTTTGAGAGTTTAAATACATTCCAGCAAGTCTTCTTCTAACAGTGTGTAGTGTGATTGTACAAAGCTGTCTCGTGGTACGTTTAATTACTCTCCGAACAGTAGTTTTAGGTAAACCCAATGAAAGTGCTGCACATCTTGCTCGGCTGTAAAAACCTTTTCTTAAATAAAAGTTAACAAAAAAAATTGTGAAACCTATTGCTAAATTTTTAGAGATCAGTTACACAAAAAATGAAAATATAAATTTGATTTTTCCTTCATATTTATAGCCCCTTTTCCCTGAAAAGTTTTAATAGTAATTAAAAACAATTAATAGCCGAAACAATTCTATTCTATTAGGATGTAAATATTTTAATTTTTTTATGTGCACCACTTTTTTGGTGGACAGTGTGTATGAAAATAGTAGTGTGTTTACTTTCTGAGTACTTTGTTCTTGTCCAAAATTTTCTTTCGCACTTATGTTAATCGACTATTTCAATGTTGTGCCGCAACCAACCAAAATTATTATCTAGTGCACATGGCCATCACACGAGGAAAGATGTTTAAATCCATGTGAAACACTTTCAAATTGTAGTTTTTTTTTTGTTATTCTTTTTTCGCAATATGAATTTGATTAAAAAAAGATTAAAATGCTAGTTTTGACCCCAAATAAGGTAAACATACTTTTAAAAATGTAAGAAATATACAGTTCGACAGTACCGGACTTATCAAACAGATCACCCAACATAAAATGGGCGTGAAAATAATTCAAAAATTTTAACATATTTTGCTAATACCGAGAAAGAAATATCGAATGCAACTATAAGTTTCTTTATTACATTAGCATATATGAAGGAATTCTTAGGTTGGCTTTTTGGGAAGTTATTAAACAGCGGAAAATTATGAGCATTATCATTTCTAAGTTGGGCTCAGTTTTTTTTTTCCTTTTTTTTTAATTATCCCCTTGTTACAAAATTATTACATAAATAACAATAATTTCTTATTAAATGCTTTAATGAAATTACAAGCATTGAGTATTAAATTATTTTGTCCTTTCATGTCAATATTTTTTTAATTATAGTTTTTCACTAAAAAGCACAGGTCTATCCACCAATTCTCATCACTTTATTCAGAAACAGCTACTTGTGTCTCGTTCACAAAAATTTATATTTTCTTTCGTAAATCTGGTTAAACCTTTTCCACGATTCAGCCATCTAACATTAGCAAAATATACGATATATTCAGAAGATAGTTCGCTCAGGAATTCGATGCTGATGATAATGAGAACGAATGTAATTCACTATCTTTATAACTTGATTATAATATTATAACTTGACGTTACATTCATAACGTGATTCTTGGCTAATATTTAAGTGCATAAAGTTGGTTGGTGTATCAAACAGTGAATAATAAAAATATCATTGGTTTTAACGGATCTGCAATCTACCTCATCCATAAGTAGTTTACAAATAATTTACAGCTTCCTTATTTTTACCTACCAAAGAACGTGATCCACATTTGTTAATCTGGAAATCTCAAGTTTTAAGCTATTTTCGGCTAAATATTTTTCAAAAGCCTTCTCTTCCAGTTTTTTAACAAGTTGATATTTCTTTTGTCACTTGGGATGAATCAGTCACACCGTGAATAAATATCACTAATTATAATGTGTCTGATATAGCTTTGTATAGGTTAATTTTAACTCCCAAAGTTATTACTAGTTCAACTGAAATGGCAACAATGCGACGATATATAGTTTGGCCTGAAAGACTGATACTTGAAACTAACTTGCTTTTATCGGGCAAAACATCTTTTATAGCTGCTTCCTACACCAGTACTAATAGTCCTTCACCATTTTACCATACGGAAATGGTTTTATTTTCTTTGAAATCATCATGACAACATAATAACTTGCTTTGTTAATGGTAGATGGTTGTTCCGATGGTATATCGTTTGCTGAGCTTTCAAATGCTATGTAAGCGCAATTAACTTAAAACTTTTTACTTCTTTACTGAAATTCACAAATTTAATATCTTTTTTCTCATGTTGCTTTTTAACGTTATGTTCTTTAAATACAGTGACACATTTCTCCCGAGGACCTCCACATTCCTCGCCCTCTACACACATCCTTCAAACGGGACTCCCCCTAGTGAAAGGATATTACCAATCCAAGATAAGTATCCATTTTATTTTTCCCTTACCCTATTTTTATTATTTTGAGAGATATCATCTTTATTCAAGTTAGTTCAGTTCAGTCTAGTCACGTATAATGTGTATCATTATACTTGTTCATTCCATTATATAATTTTTATAAAAATACAAAACCTGTATATAATGTAGCGACGGTATAGCAAAAATAATTTATAAATAGAATCACCTCAGGATCTATAATTGTATATAATTATCTGTAAATTTAAAAGGCTATGAAGGGAAAAAAATTGAAATTTATATCAAAATAAAACATAATAATTTTGAGTTCTACAAAAAAATAATCTTTTCCCCAACGATCATTAAATTTCCTGTTTTCATCAACAAAAAAAATTGCAAATAAATGTTAGTTGGCGAATACTGGTTTTCAAGTAAATTTAGTTTTC
Source organism: Acanthosoma haemorrhoidale (assembly GCA_930367205.1). Taxonomy (NCBI): domain Eukaryota; kingdom Metazoa; phylum Arthropoda; class Insecta; order Hemiptera; family Acanthosomatidae; genus Acanthosoma; species Acanthosoma haemorrhoidale. Next base: position 52,011,258 of record OV884011.1, read on the forward strand.
TTGTTTTCTAATAATCTATTACAATTATGTAAAAACGCCAATATTTCATAACTAAATGCAAATAGTAATCACTTGACGCTTAAAATTTATAATAACGTTTATCAATTTAACATTTTATCAAATTCTTTCTATTTGTTTTATTTTACCTGTGTTAATAAAAAAAGAGGCACTTCGATGCCTCTATGCATGTAAAAGGGCTGTGGGTAGGACCTGGGGACTACAACCCAGAATGTTATTCCGGCTATATACCGCAGCAGTTAGACCAATGGTGCTCTATGCCTCTATGGTGTGGTGGCACAGAGGTAGTATTAGTAAAAATAAAACTTTGCTTGGCAAATTACAGAGGCTTTCATGTCTCATGATCACTGGTGCCATGAGTACAACTCCTACTGCTGCAATGGAAGTCTTATTGAACTTGAATCCACTGCACATAGAAGTAGAAGCGCAAGCCTTGAACGTGGCTTACAGACTTGCGAAATCAGGAACAAGATCCAAAGTCATGACTCGCATGGGGCATGGGAACTTGTTCAGAAGAATTGATGAGGACGAGGTGCTGTCAATGCACTCTGACCTACAAGTTAAGAAACACACAGACGTTTTGTACTGTGCGGAAAACACAAAGACCAAACCACATAAACTGTGTAATGGGATTAATTGCTACACAGACGGCTCACTAACAGAAAACGGATCAGGGGCCGGCATATGGAGGAAAGATAAACCAGAATCTGGGATTTCTATTCCTTTAGGTAGACACACCTCGGTCTTTCAGGCCGAAGTGATGGCGATCAATGTCTGTACCCAAACCTTAATTGGGGAGGGTGTAAGAAACAGACTGATCACAATTTTCACGGATAGCCAGGCAGCCATTGGCGCCCTGAGAAGCTATACGACCAGATCTTATTTGGTTGAGGAGTGTAAAAACAACTTAAACACACTCTCGCTAGCCAATAAGGTTAGAATCGACTGGGTGCCAGGACACACAGGCATCACAGGCAATGAGAAGGCAGATGGCCTTGCAAGGGTGGGCTCAGAACAGACACCTCTTGCACCTGAACCCATATGTGGTATCAGCCTCAGCTACGCTAAAAGGCGTATAAAATTAGCTTTAGAGGACAAGGCAAGACTTTCTTGGAGAGAAACTAAGAAACAGGAACACTCGAAACTGTTTCTTAATGGACCCTGTAAGAGAAGAAGCTCAGCACTTCTATCAATGGACAGGTGGACACTCAAAAGTGTGACAGGACTCTATACAGGTCACTGTCGGTTAAATAAACACCTCTTTAATTTGGGGATAGTGGGATCACCAATCTGCAGATTCTGCAAGAAAGAGGGAGAAACGGCACGTCATATAATATGTGACTGTGATAACTTAGCTAGAAGGCGATACCTTCACTTTGGTAGTGATCGCATTGTAGACCCCAAACTATGTGAACTGATCGATCCATTCAGTATCCTCAGATTTGCAAAGGCCGTGGGCCTGTCACATATATAGGACAGGGACATGGACGGCGCACAATAGGTCTCAGTGAGGCCGCGGTGCACAAATGCCGGAACAAATAATAATAATAATAATAATAAAAATATTCTACCTTAAATAAATTAAGGCTTTTTTGGAGAAAAAAAATGTCTTTAGTTTTCACTTTTATTCTCCACTTACAAAAAACTTAGTTAACACGTCGGTAAGTCCAACTTGAAATAATAAGTGCGTTCATGCAGTGGATAACGAGCCGATGACGGCCATTGCGTGTGCCTAGTGGTTTTTAGAGTGCTCGTGCATCAAATAACAATACGCTGTTACGGAGACGTAAGAATTAGTTCGTTTCAATGCTTTCAGTTCGATGATAGATCCAAGTTGCAATAGAGAACCAATCCACTAAAACTTGCATTTGTTACATTGTCTAAAAACACGCCAAAATTCAGTAAATTACTGAATATCAGCAAATTATCTACTCTGCCACATTCATGTGCACAGGGAACCAATGTTTTTTTTTTCAATCGTCGATTACTGTAGGATAATGTATACTTATTTGTGTATTATTAAAATGAAAATTTGAGTTGAAATTAATTGGTGACGCAATGTGCTCTGCGTTCGTGTTCCTGTCGCAGTTTTCTCGTTCGGGTTGCAAAATAGCAGTGCATCGGTTCCTCACAGACAGACCAGTGGGCACTCGACTTCACCATTCCACTCTCCCACATTACCAAGAGCGAAAATGTGTGGATTAGTTCTTCATTGCGTAACTAAATTCGTATTGCGAATGGGTCCCAAACCACCAGATGAAACCAAAGGAGTAGCTCTGAAAATCTTAACAGTGGTCATTATAGTCAGCTTTTATAAAGAACATGAAGTATTGGCCCACTAATCAAGTAATGGATGGTCTTGTATCTCCGTAATCAGACCAAAAACTCTTTCCTATAATAACAATTTGAGTAAATGATACCTCTACATAATTTGAGTGGCTCTCTATGCCATTTTTATGATACCGATTTACGTAGATCACTGATAAAAATAGCAACAGATTATTGGGGATTTATTGCCCAGAAATGACCTATTGTTGTACAATGCAGATAAGAAGTGAAAGTTATTACTCAGTAGATATTCTAACTGCAATTATTTTATACCCAATTAAATATGAAATATACTCTGTTGACCGTCACGACAAATCAAATATAATTTGCTTTAGGAATTATCAACACTTCTGATTAATTAAAAATCTATTAATGAGCTTTTGACTTGTTCAGGGAATTTTTTATATTCTGGTTTATCTTGGTTTTAGCTTCGCCAAAGACCAGGTCAGGCTGCGTTTGGATTTTTGTCTGTTGTGGAGTAATTTCAAATTCTAAAATCGTTCTAAACCAAAATAAATCCTAGAATAACTGTATGGGATAAACTAGAAGAAATTCTTAATTGATCTTGAAGGATGTTTAAATAATAAGTCCACATCCCTCTGGGGTGAAGCCGATTTTTTATATTTATAATTTTTTTTTCAAGCCTCTTAAAAAAGTAAAATAATAAGTGAGTTAAATAAAAAAAATCACCAAAATATAGACAAGAACAACAATACATGTTTCAATGAAATATATTATGATATTTAGATTAAGAATTTTAAATTTAATTACGCAAAGACACTGCTCTATTGTATAACGTATCTAATATTTATATGATATTTAAGTAAAAATGTGTTTGGTGGAGATGGTCTTGTATAGGAAGGATCTGAATAAGTATTGTCAACGGGCACAAGAGTGTGACCTGGGGGTTGGGTTTGACTGTGGGCTATGACACAACGCTTTTGGGCTACCGAGAACAAATCTTAGAAATCAATCCATAAATCGGGAACTTCGGACCCAAAGATCCCCGCAGAGGCTTCCATGTACCGTGCAATCGTAATAAAAACAGACTAAGGTATGTTTGTGAAAATTGTTCCAACACGGTTGAAAAAGAAACCGGTGGTCGAGTTGAGGTATTCTCCCATGCATTCTCGACGGTAACTGTAGGGTTGTAGTTTATTGCTGACTATTGCTCATTTAATCAACTGAAGCGAAAGGCAGATGATGAACACCATTCATATTCCTAGAACGCACTTGAGTAGTTCTCGTACCCATATTTTTCACTTCAAAACTGCTCCGACCCTTGGAAGAGAGAAAAGGTATACAGCCTCAAACAAGGCCAGTCGGCAATTTTAACGGCTATCTTCGTTCTGTTTATTGCAGGCAGAAGTCGGCAGATATTAACGAAGCTACGTGGGCGTAGCATATTTAGAGGCGCCGCAGTTGCCTGACGATTTATGGCAAGCAATCTGCATCGTTTGAATAAATTAAATATAATTACGGATTATACTTATGACCAATATTGGTAGCTTTAATAACCTCTTTTGATTTTCGCGATTGATTCCGTACAACAAGAGTGGGGGGAAACAGAAGAGCCGTAGATTTTCCTACAAACACTATCTTTAGAGCCTTCTTTTTTTCAATTACAAGGATTGTCTGCACAGAGTCTGGAGTATCTACGTGTGAAATTCCAAATTTCATCAAACCGCATACGACACCCGTCAATCCTCACATACTTAGACCAGCAACACTAGACCTGTGACACGGTGACTCCGGAGGAACGTAAGAAACTATTTATTCTAGCATCAACATAACTTTTCATGCAGAGAGGCATCAATGGTAGCTCTTTCCGTCTATATTTAGGCCAAAAAGACAAGAACTAAACAGACGCTTTGGACAACTTTACAGGCTGAATCGAAGGACATCCCATCTCTCAATAGCAAATAAATTACTAATATACAAAGTTATTTTTAAGCCAATCTGGACATTCCCAATAAAAATATGGGGAACAGCAAAAAAGGCGAACATCAAGCGTATCCAATCCTTTCGATCAAAAATCATGAGAACAATAGTAAATGCCCTTTATTACGTCAGCAGCAAAACCCTCCATAAAGACCTTAATATACCCTATGTTCTTGAACTCATCCTTTCCAAGTTTATGAAATTCCATCAAAACTCATCCAACTACCCTAATCACCTAGCAGAGTCATTACACTGCACCATACATCCCTATAATCCTTCTTGGAGACTAAAGCGGCAGTGGCCTCTTGACCTGCTATAAAAAAAACATATATATAGATTCTTAGATCTTAGTTGAGATACATAAAAGTCATTGAGAAGGGAATCAGTTATGGTGAGGTTTTAAAAACTGTCAAAATCGAAATGACATCGAATCCTATGAGTTTATCAAAAGGTGCGAACAGTATAATTGGTGGTAATCAGCTTATATAGAATAACAATGTTTTAAAACATTTGATTGTTATTTATTTCTCGATGATGTTTCGAAGTTGCCATGTCTTCATCAGATGTCTAAAGAGGTGAATGAACATTATAGACACCACGCGTGGTGGTGGATATGAACTGTGGGGTGGCTGTCCTCGACTAAAATCTGAACCCTGGGTTACATGGAGTGTAATTATTGATGTTATAAGATTTCCATCATTATTTTAACAACATAATTGTCCAAGGTATATTTTCTGTTCTTCAAGAAGAGGGAATTTCCTTCAAGGTTTTACTACTTATAATCTAAAATATACCTTTGGTATTTATTACATCACCGAGGCAAGATTCGGCTCTAGACAAAGATGTAATATTTCTACATATTATTATTATAGGGAGGGTAATGTAAGTAGCATCCTGTTCCAGCCTCAGGGTTTTCCTCTTAACTACTGAGGAAATGTCAATACAATGAGTTTTATATTTATAGTAATCATTCAGATCCCAACCGAAATCCAGATCTCCTTGACTTTTTCTTCTACAACAGTTTAGGAACACTAAACTATTCACTCAAGCGCCTCGATGACCTCTCCTCTGATCATAGTCCTTTATTATTAACCATTTCCCTAAGACCAATTCACAAACTGCCTCCTCCTTCATTTATTAGGGGCCCAGTTGACTGGGACCACTTCCGTCAGCTTCTTACAGAGTCCGTAAACCTCAAATTATCCCTGAAAACATCCCAAGACCTAGACGATGCAGTGCATTCTTTCACTACTCTGGTCCAGAGGTCGGCTTGGGAGGCATCGTCACCCCATCGTCACCCAAGAATCCACAATCATAATCGTTTACCTCAACATCTCAAAGATCTAATCAAATCCAAACGCCGCTCTAGAACAGTGTGGCAAAGATCCCGGCATCCTGCTGATCGCCGCTCGTACAATCAGTACTGCCGATTGGTAAAGCGGCGATTGGCCTCCTTCCGTTCTGATTCTTTCAATTCCTACCTCTCCTCTCTGTCTACCAGGGATAACTCCTTGTGGAATGTAACCAAAAAAATCCTAAAGTATCAACCTGTTTCACATCCACTCCGTCGTGATGATGGGTCCTGGGCGGCCTCGGATGAAGATAGGTCGGAGGAATTTGCTCTGCATCTTACCCATACTTTCACACCTCACCTTTCTCATCAAAGCCATACTCACAGCAAAACTGTGGAAGATTTCCTCACTTCACCTATTCCTCTCTCTCTTCCACCAAAAGCCGTTAATCCCTCTGAGGTCAAATACCTTCTGAAAAACTTACCTTACCGAAAATCCCCTGGATATGATCTCCTTACTCCTCAAATTCTCAAACAGCTTTCTCCTAAAGCCATAATCTTTTTAACCTATATATACAATTGCATTATCCGAACGACACACTTTCCTCTCCTCTGGAAACATTCCATTATTGTCCTATTCGCCAAACCCGGTAAACCACCCAATGTCGCCTCATCTTACCGTCCAATTAGCCTACTCCCTATCCTCTCAAAAATATTTGAGAAACTCCTACTAAAACGTCTACTTCCAATTGTTGAATCCAAAAACCTTTTTCCCACACACCAGTTTGGTTTCCGCCAACGACATTCCACTGCTCAACAAGGCCTTCGCGTTGTTGATCACATCTCCTCAGCCCTTGAAACCAAAAAGTATTGCACTGCTGCCTTTCTCGATATAGCTCAAGCTTTTGACAGGGTTTGGCACGCAGGTTTGCTCTACAAGCTCAAAAGACATTTACCACAGACCCTTTTCCTAATCCTACAGTCCTATCTTTCAAACCGCTTCTTCCAAGTCCGCTGTGGCTTAGAATACTCTAACTACTATCCCATAAATGCAGGAGTTCCACAGGGCAGTGTCCTAGGCCCCATCCTCTATAACCTATACACCGCTGATGTCCCTTCTACTTCCAACACCTTCTTGGCTACATTTGCAGATGACACTGCAGTCTTGTCATCCCACCCAGACCCCGACATAGCATCCCATAACCTTCAAAAACACCTTGACGAGATCGAGTATTGGTGCAATCAATGGCGGATCAAAGTTAATGAAGCAAAATGCTCCCACATTACCTTCACCCTTTGTCGCAAGACTTGTCCATTAGTTTATTTTAATTCTATTCCTCTCCCAGTAACCGAGACAGTACGGTACTTAGGCTTCCATCTCGACAAACGACTGACCTGGAACCCACATACGAGACTAAAAAGACAAGAACTAAACAGACGCTTTGGGCAACTGTACAGACTACTTCAAAGGACATCCCATCTCTCAATAGAAAATAAACTACTAATCTACAAAGTTATACTTAAACCAATCTGGACATACGGAATAGAGCTATGGGGGACAGCAAAAAAGTCGAACATCAAGCGTATCCAATCCTTTCAATCCAAAGTCCTGAGAACAATAGTAAATGCCCCTTATTATGTCAGCAACAAAACCCTTCATAACGACCTTAATATACCCTACATTCTAGAACTCATCCCTTCCAAGTTTATGAAATTCCACAGTAGCCTTTCCAACCACCCTAATCCTGTAGCACAGTCTTTGCACTGCGCCACTCATCCCTATAATCCTCCTCGGAGACTGAAACGGCAGTGGCCTCGTGACCTGCTATAATCGCGTGACAGTGGGAGTCCTGGCAATGGCCAATTTCTCCAATCATGTCCTAGTATGAATAAGCGAGTGAATGATGACTGTAAATATGGTATGAATGAGATCATTTATCTGTATTATTATTGCCTTATAAAAGGCAGATTGTAATTATTTCACAATAAAGTTCTGAAATTATTATAGTAATCATATTTTTTTTTCTATCACCTTTTTCTTATATCGGAAAAATACCTCTAGAGAATCCTCACACAACGAACAAAGGGATGAATCAAAAGCAGAACATTTCAGAATAACTACCAATTGGAATTTTGTTGAGTGAGACTAATAAATATTTATTTCATATTGAATTGTTTCAATAATTAACAAATAATGTATCGGTAGTTACCAATACCGCAAATAAAAATAACAGCTAATAATATATGATGTGCATCAAGTGTAAATTTTCCGGCAAATACCTAACATAATAAGTTCAAGGGATCAATAAATGGTCCATTGTTTGATCTACGGAGCTGAACAAGAGTTAATGGCCGAACTCAAGGCTTTTTGAGGTTTATCAGGTAAATAAGAAGCTACTAAATGATTCAAAAAATATTCTGATTGTTCTCCATAGTTAAGGGACACATCAAATAAGGTAAAGTGAAGGAATTTCTAAAAAATAAACTTTTGAGAACCACTGTATAAATCGCATGTTTACTCTTAGTACGTTCCAAGCAGGTTTGAATTGGTTATTTAATATAAATGTTTTTTTGCAAACAAAACTTTATCTGTTGGAAAGGCAAGGCTTGTTGGCCAAAAACCATGTTGCAAATAAAGCAAAATATTTGTTATCAAAAATACTTACTAGTGTTTTCAAAGCTGCATTTAATAAAATTTAATGTACTCACTTAGACACGTGGAAATCTCTCGGTATGAATTTTTCTGTTTTTTTTTCGTATATATAAACAAATATGTTTCAAATATTAAAAAATACTTCATTATTGAAGCGAAACAAATCGATTAAAAAGAAATAGAAACATAATTAATAGTGAACAGTTTATTTACCAAGTACCATTGGACCTGTTTCATGATCTCAATAAATTTCTGTCAATTATTTCCTGGAAATATTGGAATACTGTCACAGCCATAGATTAATGCCGATGTTCATTTACATGCAGCTTTTAATTACAATAATATAAAAGTATCAGTATTATTAGAGAAAAAATTAAACCTTGGAGGACAGGGGCTCGACCCCCTGGGATATCCCGAGAACGAGCCCCAACCTTTTTTTTCTTATACCGACAATGGTTAAAATAGCTGTAATATATACCTCAATCGGTGATTATTAGTAACAAAGGTAGGACAAATCAGGCATGTGTATAGCAGGTGCAAAGACAAGATTCATCAGAGACGGACGCACAGACACTGGGCACAGTCACGACAGACGGACAGTCATACAGTCACGACGCACTCGAACCAGAGTCGGAGGCAGACTGGCTCTCGACGAGCCCCCTCCTCCAGAAGTGGGCCAGTGGGTTGCCCTCAGCGGCCGCTGATCGCTATATCTGTCCAGGGCATTCCCTCTCTCTCGGTCAACGCACATAATTTATTAGCACTGGCGATGATTCATTCCTAGTTATATATAAATCAAAGTTCATCGTGGCTCGTGTTCTACACCACCTGAACGTGCCAACATCACAAACAGTACGAGGATATTCCCAGATTAATTAAATTCGTGGTTGCATTGGTCACCTGGATTAAACGAGACAATGTACCACAATGGACCGGGACAAAGAGCACTATCGAACATGTTTCGTCAAGTGATATTATTACATTATTCCATTGTTATAACCTTCGTAGAATTCGTTTCAGACTTCATTTGAAATAATTCTTATAAAATAGATGAAGCAGATATTAGATATCCAATGAGGAAACGACAAATTTACAAGAGTATCACTGAAAAAAAAAGAGAGAGGACGTATTTGCCGGGCATTGGTTTTGGTCGATGGAAGAAAAACATTAGATTTCTATTAGAATTTCAACATCCTGTTTATGTCTGCATGACTAGAACGTCTGAGTCAGAGACGTCGTTAAAAAGAATAACATACATGAATCTGCGTTCAGTTAAAAATCATGAAATATGAGTAATTTATCAAACATTTTTTTAACGACCAACGAGTCCCATGTTTCTTTTTTCCATTTTTTAAATCTGAATGTTCAAAAAATTGACATAAGGAATGAGGGAATGTAGTTTAAATTATTCATTTACTAAATAACGGCTGAATTTTTCTTTATTGCTAGTATCTTTTCTTAGTGGCACACAAATGTTTGGCGGTATGTTCCTTGATAAAGTTGATGGAAGAAATTTGATGACCATGTAAAGTGATGTCTATGCAAATTGGGCTACCGTACGCTATTTGAATTTGAATCGAATTATTAGCCTGAAACCCTCATTTCACTAAAGCGTTATTCTGGAGTCGATACAAATCTTTATGGGAAATGAGACGAATATATTGAAAGACCTTGAAGAACACAAAGTCTAAATGTCTTGGACGTTCAAGACATAAAAAGAGATTGGTCCACAAGATAAAGACAAATAAACACAATGACGAATATGGTACTAACACCTTGGAAATAGTGATGTAAAATATGGCTTTTCATTTACCCCTTTCAACCACTTATTCTTGTGAATAACATTCTTACACTATTACTAATATATCAATCTCTTATACTCTAATGCAGTACATACATGGTAGGCCCAAACGCCATTTGTAAATAAAGTTCACGAAGGTCTAACATCTTTCTTTCATCATCTACAGCCACTATCCCAACGAATACATCCAATCAAATTTAAACTAACGAGTAGACATATACTCACTGTTTGGATCTTAAAAAGTTTCAATTTTCAGGACTTTTCTTGTTGGAATTAGGAATAGAGTCCAAATGATGGAACAAAGAGATGAAGGTGGTGAGAGAATCTGACTATTCCCAACACTGTCATTCGACGGTGAGATCTAGTTCAAAACAAATTAAAGGCTATGAGAAAAGGTTCAAAAGATGTGAATCAATTTGCAAGATTCATAGTCAACCGGTGTATTAACTGGAATGGTTTCCAGTAAATAAAAAAGGGGGTCTGATACCCTTCTGATCTACGACCTTGAGCTGTTAGTTATGAGTGATGGCCATATGAGGGTTGATTGACCTATGAGATAATGTTTTACATGTAACAAAAGATTGATTTAAAGGTACGACAAATTAAATTCTTCTAAACAACCGCCTTTGTCAAATTAACACCATCGCTTTGGCCAAGAATCCTCTTATTTAAGCTACTCGCAAGCTAACAATGCTACGTTTAAAGAAGGTGAAACAACACGATAAGACCGATAACCGGACTTTGAGCTAACTGATCTATAAATCAGTTCAGGGAGTAAAAACAGATGTTTAATGCATATACGGGAACAAGGATCGATTTATCATAATTTCAACACGCAACAATGTTATCCACAGGGGTCGAGAAGTAAAAAAAAACAAAAAAAAAACGCATATAACTTACGAGGACAATTAAGTATAGGGTCGGCACACGCCAGTGCTCCGCTCACGAGGGCATCGCCTAGCTCCCGAATAGTTACACGATTAAAACACTTATTAAAACCATCATCGGTCGTTTAGTGTTGTTTTACTTTCATCAAACTTATTATTGTTAGCTTCAGAATAGGTTGAATGAGAGGATTCTCTGCCACTTTGGCGGTGATAACCTCACAAAGGAGGCTATATGGAGGAATGAAAAGGTATAACCTCCTTTGTCAGTTTATAACCACCAAAGTGACACAGAATCCTCGTATATACTCTACTTATGAAGAAACATTGAGTGAAAAAGAAAAAAAAATATTAGAGTTTAATAGCATTTAATGAAAAATTAACATTATAATGATGTGCGCGACTTCTTTCCGTGGTGTTGTTCATCTACAGTAAATGTTTTGGAAGAAGTCCTTGTGGTCCACAGTCCGGCGTGGCCACCACCATCTGAAGGTTGCTAGCGGTATAGAGTAGGGATGGTGTGTTGTGTTGTACTGTTGACAAAACTTGTCAACAACAAGCCATGATGTCCACTCCGGTTTCATCATTTGATGATAAGTGTATGGTCCTTGGCCACATGACGAATAATCGTTATCATAATGATAATACCAAAAATTCACTCGGGATTTTACCCTCCAAAAATTCCCGAAAAAGGCAAATGGTGTTTGAAATTGTGCTGCTGCCGAATGTTCTCCTACCAATCTCTTCAGTGTGAAAATCTATGGTGTCTGGATTGTTCTTAATCTATAACGATGTGCTTGGTTTATAGAACATAAATATGAAATATTTTCCGAAAAATTACAGGAGATGGAGTTGTCGCTTTCTAAATCAGCGTGATCAGCCGAAATCAGATTTTTCAATAACCCGCTCAATTATTTTACATTTTTCCAGTTTTTTACAAAATAAAAAATCCAGTCGTTTTTTCACTGATTCAAAAAAATTGTCCATGATATAGTAGTCCCAATCGCCATAACTGTAATTGAATATTTCTTCTAATCCAATTGTCGGGTTTGTTCAAACAGTTAGTTATCAGTGTTGGAAATATCCAATGCCAGTGGCCATTTTCCCTGAGTGGCATCTAAAACCGTTAATTCCTTAATTAGCAAATGGCGCATTGGAGAGAACATCCCCGGAAAATCTGCAATACCCTAATAAATCGTAATAAACCACCCGAAGGCCACGATTTTGTTTTTAGTATTCTCCAGTGAAAAAGAAATAGTATATAAAATTAAAGTTAAAACACAGTTAACGTACATCAGTTACACGGTACTCCATACAGTTTTAATTTAATTGTATTTCCCTTCCAAATGCAGTGTGCTGTTTAGTACTAATATTTCATGTTACTATATTATTTGTACATAATAATATTATATAATTTGTAATATTACAAATGTCATGACCCTTTTAAGAGAATCAATTCCTATCCAGGCTATGGTTGCCTAGCGGTTTGTAAAGCCTTATAAGATGCTCAGGATTGAGATAAAAGTAACAACATTTTAAAGCGCAATCCAGACGACCCTGCAACAGCAGGGTGAAGCTGAAATCATTAATCTGTTTCTACCTCACGCTACACATTGCGCTTTTAAAAACGATGATATAAAAAAATATAAAATGGTGAGTAGATTTTTTTACCATTTTCTTTTTTGTTCCTTATCAATCCAGTCAAATAAATATTAGATTGAGGTCAGCTCAGTTTAATATAAGAAGGGAAAGAATGAATGCAGCAGGGAATGAACATCTATAAAATACGTTTTATAGAAACGTAAAAGTGGGCATATTGCAGCTGTGTGTGTCTAAACTAACGTTATTATTCAGATACGTTACTAATGTTGCTAGCTAATAAAAAAATGTTCTTTTTACGTGAGGTATATGGTAATAAATATTATTACAGACGACATAAATGTAACGGGGAGTCTTATTTATGTCATAAATTCGGTTGCTATTTGGTAATTGGCAGATGTCTCGTCACTGTTGTACACAACTGCTATACATGTGACCGTTTATGTAAACATAGAAGGAATTAGACGAGGCATATAAAGCAAGGCAACTAAGCCCTCATATTAAGCCGTCTACAGTCACCATGAAAGCAAGTAATCGGCTTAGTGATCTGGGCACGGAATATTCAATGAAATACACCACTGCAATACTCATACAAACGACATAAATATCATACACAAGCTTCATTTTTACAGAAAACGTCACATGAATTAGGGTAACGTATTAGTGCTTACGTGCGCATTGGTAGTCTATATATTTACAACAAATCAGAACTTTATTGTGAAATAATTACAATCTGCCTTTTATAAGGCAATAATAATACAGATAAATGATCTCATTCATACCATATTTACAGTCATCATTCACTCGCTCATTCATACTAGGACATGATTGGAGAAATTGGCCATTGCCAGGACTCCCACTGTCACGCGATTATAGCAGGTCACGAGGCCACTGCCGTTTCAGTCTCCGAGGAGGATTATAGGGATGAGTGGCGCAGTGCAAAGACTGTGCTACAGGATTAGGGTGGTTGGAAAGGCTACTGTGGAATTTCATAAACTTGGAAGGGATGAGTTCTAGAATGTAGGGTATATTAAGGTCGTTATGAAGGGTTTTGTTGCTGACATAATAAGGGGCATTTACTATTGTTCTCAGGACTTTGGATTGAAAGGATTGGATACGCTTGATGTTCGACTTTTTTGCTGTCCCCCATAGCTCTATTCCGTATGTCCAGATTGGTTTAAGTATAACTTTGTAGATTAGTAGTTTATTTTCTATTGAGAGATGGGATGTCCTTTGAAGTAGTCTGTACAGTTGTCCAAAGCGTCTGTTTAGTTCTTGTCTTTTTAGTCTCGTATGTGGGTTCCAGGTCAGTCGTTTGTCGAGATGGAAGCCTAAGTACCGTACTGTCTCGGTTACTGGGAGAGGAATAGAATTAAAATAAACTAATGGACAAGTCTTGCGACAAAGGGTGAAGGTAATGTGGGAGCATTTTGCTTCATTAACTTTGATCCGCCATTGATTGCACCAATACTCGATCTCGTCAAGGTGTTTTTGAAGGTTATGGGATGCTATGTCGGGGTCTGGGTGGGATGACAAGACTGCAGTGCCATCTGCAAATGTAGCCAAGAAGGTGTTGGAAGTAGAAGGGACATCAGCGGTGTATAGGTTATAGAGGATGGGGCCTAGGACACTGCCCTGTGGAACTCCTGCATTTATGGGATAGTAGTTAGAGTATTCTAAGCCACAGCGGACTTGGAAGAAGCGGTTTGAAAGGTAGGACTGTAGGATTAGGAAAAGGGTCTGTGGTAAATGTCTTTTGAGCTTGTAGAGCAAACCTGCGTGCCAAACCCTGTCAAAAGCTTGAGCTATATCGAGAAAGGCAGCAGTGCAATACTGTTTGGTTTCAAGGGCTGAGGAGATGTGATCAACAACGCGAAGGCCTTGTTGAGCAGTGGAATGTCGTTGGCGGAAACCAAACTGGTGTGTGGGAAGGAGGTTTTTGGATTCAACAATTGGAAGTAGACGTTTTAGTAGGAGTTTCTCAAATATTTTTGAGAGGATAGGGAGTAGGCTAATTGGACGGTAAGATGAGGCGTCATTGGGTGGTTTACCGGGTTTGGCGAATAGGACAATAATGGAATGTTTCCAGAGGAGAGGAAAGTGTGTCGTTCGGATAATGCAATTATATATGTAGGTTAGGAAGGTTATGGCTTTAGGAGGAAGTTGTTTGAGAATTTGAGGAGTTAGGAGATCATATCCAGGGGATTTTCTGTAAGGTAAGTTTTTCAGAAGGTATTTGACCTCAGAGGGATTAACGGCTTTTGGTGGAAGAGAGAGAGGAATAGGTGAAGTGAGGAAATCTTCCACAGTTTTGCTGTGAGTATGGCTTTGATGAGAAAGGTGAGGTGTGAAAGTATGGGTAAGATGCAGAGCAAATTCCTCCGACCTATCTCCATCCGAGGCCGCCCAGGACCCATCATCACGACGGAGTGGATGTGAAACAGGTTGATACTTTAGGATTTTTTTGGTTACATTCCACAAGGAGTTATCCCTGGTAGACAGAGAGGAGAGGTAGGAATTGAAAGAATCAGAACGGAAGGATGCCAATCGCCGCTTTACCAATCGGCAGTACTGATTGTACGAGCGGCGATCAGCAGGATGCCGGGATCTTTGCCACACTGTTCTAGAGCGGCGTTTGGATTTGATTAGATCTTTGAGATGTTGAGGTAAACGATTATGATTGTGGATTCTTGGGTGACGATGGGGTGACGATGCCTCCCAAGCCGACCTCTGGACCAGAGTAGTGAAAGAATGCACTGCATCGTCTAGGTCTTGGGATGTTTTCAGGGATAATTTGAGGTTTACGGACTCTGTAAGAAGCTGACGGAAGTGGTCCCAGTCAACTGGGCCCCTAATAAATGAAGGGGGAGGCAGTTTGTGAATTGGTCTTAGGGAAATGGTTAATAATAAAGGACTATGATCAGAGGAGAGGTCATCGAGGCGCTTGAGTGAATAGTTTAGTGTTCCTAAACTATTGTAGAAGAAAAAGTCAAGGAGATCTGGATTTCGGTTGGGATCTGATGGCCAATAGGTGGCTGTGTCAGGAGAGATAGTGGAGCAATGTCTCCGTGTGAGTGCAGACAGCAAAGCACGTCCTCGTGTGTTTGTGGATCTTGAGCCCCAGTGTTGGTGCTTTGCGTTAAAGTCCCCACCCACAAGGAAACGATGCCCGATGGAGTCTAGAAAGGAGATGAATTGGGAATCGGGAATGGATTTATTGGGAGGGCAGTACACTGATGCTAGAGTAAGGGGAAAAGTGAGGGTGGTGATTGACACTGCAGTGGATTGAAGGAAATCATGTGCTACCAAAGGAACTATGTGATGGGATATGGAGTTATGGACAATGACAGCGGTACCTGCATGAGCTCTTCCATCTGGGTGATCAGTTCGATAAGTCTGGTACTGTCGAACGGTAAATGGTCGTTTACTTGTAAGTCTTGTTTCAGTAATAAGAGCTACATCGATGTTTTTGTCATGGAGTAGTGCTGTCAGTTCGTTAGTGTGGGTGCGAACACCATTCGCATTCCAAAGGAGAATGGATAAGGAGTCGGAAGGATCCACTTATGGATTTTGTTTAACGGGGATAAGGTAGGAGACAAGATTTGTAAGAAGGGAAATGAGAGGTGTAATTAGGGTTCTGAACTCTGTAAGGAATGAGGTTAAAAGGCTGGTGAGATCTGAAGAGCTTGAAGGTGGCGGGATATGCGAGATGTGTGGTTGAGGATGGGATAGAGTTTGCTGGTTGCTGGGATGAGCGGAGTGCTGGGAAAGAAGAACTTGCGGAGGAGGAGTGGGCAGTGCCTGTGGCTGCTCTCTGTTCCTAACTGCGTCAGCGAAAGAGACTGAAGGCCTCAAACTTCTGGTGGGGGCGCTTCTTGGGCTACCTGTGGCTGATTTTTCTTCTTCAGGACGACGACGTTGTTCACTTCTGGACTTTAGAATTCTATAAGCCTCACAGCCTTTATAGTTTGCCGGGTGGCCTTGCTGACATAGCACGCATACAGCAGGTGATTTTAGGGGCTTCTTGCACAATTCACTTTTGTGCTGCCCGCTGCACTTTACACACCTGGGAGGGTGGTAGCAGTATGATTTTGTGTGCCCATATGCCTGGCAATTATGGCATTGGACAATGTCTCGTTTAGGGTAAGGCTTTTTGACCTGTACTCTTGTGTAGTATAAGTGGTTAAGCTCGTAGATTTTCTCCACTCCAGCTGTTCGCTCTAGTTCGACAAAGAATAAGGGCATTGGTTTCTTGATACTTGTATCATTTTCTTGTCTCTCCTCACGGAGGACATTCGTGATTTGGCGAACCTTGTACCCTAAACTTATCAGCTCCTTTTCTATCTCGTCCGCTGGTGTTGTGGGATGCAGGTTTCTAATCACCACCCGCAGCGATCTTTCTTGCTTTAGTTGGTAGGTATGAAAATCAGCCTTGGATTCTTCTAGGTATTTTATAATTCCTCGGTATGTTTCAGGAGTGTCCGGAGAAACCTTTGTGTCCCGAGATCGATTGAGGCAAGTATATTTGCCTGTACCTACAACTTTGCTCAATTGAGTGCATAGTAATTTGAAATTACTAATGTTGCGAACGAATATCGCTGGTGGCTTGGGCTGTGTGGGTGTTGTTGTAGAGTCCATGTCCTCTACCTCAATATTTTTCAACACCTCGTAACTATTGGGTGTGAAAAAGGGAGACTCATGAGTTACTGTTGTTTGTTTTGATGTGGTGGGTTGTGGTGGTATCTCTTCCATAGAGCTGCTAGGTGCTGAGGAATTTATTGGGATATTCCGATTAGATCGCCGTGGCTTGCGTTTGACTGGTGACATAGTGGGCGTAGGTCCCAATGATCTTGAGCGTTTTTTTTTATTTTCTGATATAACTTGTTGATAGAAACGCATGTTTCATATTCTTGTAAATAGTTTTCAATTGAATAAAAACAAAAAAAAATTCAATATAATGAGAGGCCTGAAGAGAGTGTACTGAGGGCCAGCTGGGCTCCCCACTCCTATCCCCACTCTCAGCACGGCTGACTGATATCTTGCAATATGGCCGCCCTCTGTATGAATTGTGAGATGAAAAACTTACGTTAGCAATAATAATGTTCCTCTTCCACTGACCTGTAGACAGTCCACCACGAACGGTTCAAGTCTATATATTAAAAAAAAAAAAAATGAGAAAATACATTATGCTGTTAAACATTTCCTTATTCGCCTATACTTATCTCACTTCTACAAAAATCCGTTAACCCCTCTGAGGTCAAGTATCTTCTGAAAAAATTACCTTACCAAAGATCTCCCGGATATGATCGCAATAGTCCTCGTATTCGCAAACAGCTTCCTCCTAAAGCCATAATCTTCCTAACCTACATTTATAATTAAATGCATTACCTGAACGACGCACTTTCCTCTCCTTTGGAAACATTCCATTATTGTCCTAATCACCAAACCCGGTAAACCACCCAATGACGCCTCATCATACCGTTCAATAAACCTTCTCCCTATCTTCTAAAAAATATTTGAGAAACTCCTACTAAAACGTCTACTTCCAATTGTTGAATCCTAAACCCTTTTTCCTACACACCAGTTTGGTTTCCGTCTACGACATTCCACAAGGCCTTCGTGTTGTTAATCACATATCCTCAGCCCTTCAAACCAAACAGTACTGCACTACTGCCTTTCTGGACATAGCTATAACTTTCGACTGGGTCTGGCACGCTTTTTTTGGCACGGTTTTTTTTACAAGCTCAAAAGATATTTACCGAAGACCCTTTTCTTAATCCTACAGTTTTACCTTTCAAAGCGCTTCTTCCAAGACCACTGTGGTTTCGAATATTTTACTACTATCCCATAAAAGCAGGAGTTCCACACAGCAGCGTCCTGGGTCTCATCCTCTATAATCTATACACCACTGATGTCCCCTCTAACCCCAATACCTTCTTGGTCACATTTGCAGATGACACTGAAGTCCTGTCATCCCATCCAGATCCTGGTATAGCATCCCAAAACCTTAAAAAACACCTTGATGAGATCGAGTATTGGTGCAACCAATGGCGAATCAAAGTTAATGAAGCAAAATGTTCCCACATTACCTCTACCTCTGTCACAAGTCCTGTCCACTAGTTTTTTTAAATTCGATTCCTCTTCCTGTATCCGAGTCAGTACGGTATTTAGGCTTCTATCTCGACAAAAGGCTGAGATGGAACCCACACACGAGGCTAAAATGACAAGGACTAACAGACGCTTTGGACAAGTGTACAGACTACTTCGAAGGACACCCGATCTCTTAATAGAAAATCAATTACTAGTCTACAAAGTTATACTAAAGTCAATCCGGACATATGGAATAGAGCTATGGGGGACAGCAAAAAAGTCGAATATCAAGCGCATGCAATCCTTTCAATCAAAAGTCCTGAGAACTATAGTAAATGCCCCTTATTATGTCAGCAACAAAACCCTTTATTCTTATATCCCCCTATATAGCAATATGCCCTACATTCTTGAACTCATAAAATTCCCCTTTCAAGTTCATAAAATTCCATAGTGACCTATCTAACCACCCTAATTCCCTTGCACAGTCATCACACTACGCCACTCATCCCTACAATCCTTCTCGGAGACTAAAATGGCAGTGGCCTCGTGACCTGCTACAAATACGTGACAGTGGGAGTTCTGGCAATGGCCAGTTTCTCCAATCATGTCCTGAGCGTCTGTGGCTCTCGTGCTCTTGATCAGCCTCCACTGGCTGTTATCCAGTGACGCGGCTCACGTAGGAGCGTGGGGGACTTCCCAAGACTCCCTTTCCTCCTTCGCACGCATTGTTTATCACAATTACTTATTCCTCTTCAACGATTGTAAATTTGCCCTAATACGATTGTAAACTAACGATTGTAATTTTATCATAATAAAGTTGTTATTTACCAGAAAGTGTTAATAATAAAATAGCTAGTCAGATAAAAGATGAGGCTTAAGGGCAGCCAATCAGAGAATTTGTGGGGTTGATACCTAAAATGGTATAGAAAATAAGAAATCGACAGGATTATTAAGAAATATCTAGGAGTATATTTTACATACTATATATTTTACATAGTGTAAATAAAAAGGGATTTAGAAGCATTAATGTTTACAGATTATTATAATATAGATATATATATATATATTGTGTTTGTACCACCATCCATACCTTCAACTTATTCGATCGCATCATTACAAAGTAGATATTGTGTTCGTAAAGAAACTTCTTTCGATGATAAACGGCTTACACCGCTTAATAAAGTGGACTCCGTAGCATTTGGACATTTCGAATGTCCGGTGAAACTATTATAATAAATAAGAATTTATGTTTAGTAAAAAATATTTATTCGTGCAATTCGTGGTATAGTTGACAACGTAATGATATGTAACATGTATACAACAAACTCTTTGTACTTGTTGTACTTTCCCCAGTAGACTCAATACAATTTTTATTTTCCCAAGATTTATCGGTTAATGCCAGTCTTTTCACATAAAGTTTATTTCCTTTCTTCCTCAAAACTTTTTCAACAAAGTAAATAATTGAATTTCGCTTTTTATGAAGTTGTTCTGTACAGAAGGAACGTTTTATAAGTGGCTTGTTTAAATCTTCTGAAAGGTAAGTTGTAGGTTCCGTATGCTGAACTCGGCCTTAAAGATTTCTGAAGTCCAGCAGTTGGAGGTCCCCTCGAAAAATTGTTCTCTGCTTAGGTATTCCTTAAAGGATACCTTGATCAAAGTAAGGTTTTGGTAGTTTAAACATGAAAAATAAACAGTGTCCCCAGATTTTTTTTCGCACTTTTTTCGATTTAACATCGTAACATTAGGTCCCATAGCAATTGTTCTGAGATAAGAAGAATTGTATTGAGCCAACAACTATAATGAAATAACAGTGTAATGGTAATTACCACAGTTTATGATAATGTAGTTACAGAGCAAACAGTTTATTGCTTTTCACGTTGTTCTTCGAGTTGCTTTTAATCTTAATAAAGTAGTCTACAGTTCTTGCGTCAGTTTTAATTCTGTAAGCTGAATATTCTTTTACTGTGAGCATCGTATATACTATTCATTATCAACTAATAGCTAGCATTATCACAGAACAGCTAATAATAGATAACGCGTTGTCACTCTTCTGATGAGCGATTAGGTTCTTCTTTCTCTATTATTTCTGAGCGCTTCGTTTTTGGACTACGGTCAGATTTGTTTCACATCTCTTCAAAGCTGTTCTGTAACTTCCCCCTTGACTGAGAATTGGTGTGTGGTAGCCAGGCGTGTCTAGGAGTAGTTGTCGAGGTCACAGTTGGTTCTTCTGGTTTTAAGTACTGACGATAGGTGCGAGGAGCCTATTTGATACAGTGGTTTCTCTACCGTCTAGATGTATGACGTGAGAATACTCAGACTTTTCCTCCAACAATAGCACTTTTTTGATGAGAGGTTCGTATTTAGATTGGCGAATTATGTTCGTTTCCTAAGAACTGACCAACACTTGACGATCCATGACGGCTTCGAGGTTCTGAGAGTTGATATTCTTGAGAAGTTAAACAGCCTCTCGTGTGGTGTTTTATTTGTCGAGGTGTCAAGTTTTCTAGTCATCAGATTCGCTTCGATTGAATTCCGAACGATCCCAACGTAAGTTCACCTTGACCTTGAGAATTATAAGTGGTTTATAAGTCAGTTGGATTGTGACTTTACACTACTCAGACATGAAGGACTAGAGCTCCTGAAACATGAAACTCTATGAGTCTCGATCAGTGTACGCCGGAATGCAGAAAATAGAAAATAGTTCATTATGTTTTGATATGATAGAAGTAGCGACATGATTCATGCCAGGACACGTGTATTCAAATGGAAATATGAATACTTGTCCACAATCGCTAAAAGATACTTAAGACTGAAATGAAGGGACCCTTGAAATCCTTATTTGACCGCTCAAAAGACTATGTCGCATTAATTACATGGCCCCGATGCCTTCAAAAACTAGATTTGACTTGCGCACACAGTGAACAATGTAAAGTAATTCTTCGAGTTTCACCGAGAGAGAATGCCTAGTTGTAGCTTATAACACTATGGTAGAGATCAATTTTTCCCAGATAGCAGAGGTTTTCATGCAGCGACAAAATGTTGTCACCAATCGAACAGCATATTTTTGGTAAAACCTGTGATTTGTTCTCCTTGCACAGTCTGTATTGTACGTCACTTGTAAGTTTAAACAGTGCACTTGCAAGTTAAGAGTTCGGGTCTGTTTGGGGATAGGGACCTCCCTGATATCTAGCATTATTTTGGTTATTTTGCCACATTTGACCTTTCCTGTAATGTTTTTATCTATATTTATATTTACTTTGAACCGTATCAGTGAACCTTGGTACCTGATAATAATTCAGTTTAGTTTTGTGATCATGGAGGGGAACATCATGCCGTTATTTAATTTAGCTGCTGAAGTAGATACGAAGGAAAAAGCGGTTTTGTTTCTTCAATCTAAGGAGGTATTGCATAATGAAAAAATGTTCTAATGAATGAATGAAACTTTATCCAGGCGAAAAAGATGCGGATGCAACGTGAGAGGCCGCAAAGAAACCTTCGGGTTGAGAAAAGGAACATTTTTTGGAAAACAGTAATTTGCTATTTAATAAATTTGTTATTTTGCTATACTGCTGGACAAAAGAATATACATGTACTAAATTTTGTTAGGTTAGCGACCGATACTATTACAGACTGGAAAAATATGTTTCGAGAAGTTTGTGCTGATTAAAAAAATTCAGAAAGATCGGAGGGCCCGGGAAAACAGTTGAGATAGAAGAATCGAGTTTTTCTCGGTGTAAAAATTACGCTGGTAGAATTTATCTAAATCAATGGGTCTTCGTAGGTTTTTGTCGAGAAGATAAGCAATGCTTCACGTATTGCGTTCCAGGCCGTACATCGGAAACACTACTGAAACAATATCAGAATGCATTCACTCCAGTACAACCATTAGATCTAACATGTGGGCATCCTACACCCGCATTATTAACATACCAGGAATGAATTACCAGCATTGTACGGTGAATCATTCGCTAAATTTCGTAGATGCCACCACAGGAAGTGATACATTACGAATTGAATTGTTATGGGCACAAGCAAAGGCAAGAAACAAAAATGAACATGGTACAACAAGAAGTTTGATAGACTCATACTTTTGTGAATTTTTATGGCGCCAAAGAAATTTTCAATTTGTTCAATCAATTAATAAATGACATTGTAAATTTTTGGCCACCAGAATAAACATGTTCAAACACTAAAAGATATTTTACTAACCACTTTCCCTGACCCATTCATTTACAGATGACTAGAGAAATGATTAAAAACAATCAGTGGTTTCCCAAAAAGATCCAAGAGTTCTAGTCTCCAGGGCATTATTTTGTTGACTTTAATTTTCCAAACATTTTCATTGCAAAACATGAACGATCGTGAAAGATGAAAGATACGGATAGTTGATACAGATGAGCCTGCGATGCCTCCCTAGTAGATAGTGTATTCAGTGTCAAAGAGCTTCTAGTATAGCGTAGGCTTTTTGCTTGATAGATGAATGTTTTTGTTCTGGTGTATTAAGGGAAACAAGCATAAGCGGGCAGTAGCCTCCCCTACAGCCCGGTCTTCTACGGTCAGAATTGTGTCATTGTCAATAGAATCAATGGAAGTATTCTCTACTTCTGTTTTCTCCCTTCGAATGTCTGAAGAGGTCAATGGAAACGGGCACGGGAACACTGGATCGACGCTGCGAATGAGGAATGAACTGAGCGTAATGTGAACTCGTGTCAAGGGCTCCGCGAAGTGAAGCGGTGTTCATAGGTGTGGCTAAGTAACGGGGAGGTTGGATTCGTTGAGGATCTAGCATAATCGATTTAAGACTAATGGTATATTCAAGGAGGTGGATTGTTTTTAAAAGCTTTCCTCCATGGCTAGCTTGTTGACGAGCTCTCTTTAATGAGTCTATCCTTAAACAGCTGTCGAACCTTACTTTAAACGAAAATCAAATCAAAAACAGTTATCGGTGACAAGGTAATGGTTTCTCCCAGATCACGCATATATTTTTTTATCTGCATAGAACTAAAATTTGAACTACTCACATGTTTATCATAAATTTTTTTATGTTAATTCATATTGTTTAAAAATTATAAGAAAATTTACATTACATTTGATAAGATGTCTTGGGACGCAGACATAACCAAGCCTCAAATAAAAGCAGTAGAGCACATTCCCTACATAACTAAACTTATCTTGATCGTCCATTATATCATCGTCGAAAATGCTGATTTTTTTTTTTTTGGCTTTACATCTGAAGCTTAGTATTTACGGTCTTCCTGGGTTTGAAAACCTATTTCAGGGTTTCTCAGAACAGTTTTTATATTTTTATATTTAGGTTGATGTAAAGTATTTCTAAAGATGTATAGGTTTTCAAATTTTAAACCGTTGGAGTGTAATGAAATACCAGGATAATAATATTAGTGCTGTTTGGAACCAATTATCCATGTTTTACTCGGGATTTTCCGCCAATGTCCTGTCATTTACACCCGCAAAACGTCCCGTTTGTTCTACTAATTTTAACCAACCACCTTCCATCGCGTACTATTATGTACATATAATATATATATCCGAGAGAGCGTATAGCCCGGGGGTTTATATATTAACATCATAGTATGCGGCGTAAACACAAAGGAAGAGATTGATAAAAACACATCCTCCACATGCATCCAAGGCAGTTAATTATGCGGCGAAGGACTCCTCAGTGACAACAAAGAGACATCTCGACCTCCACGCATACTCCCAGAACGTAAATCAGGGGCTTCTTTTCTTTTACCATGCCCATATCGGCCAATTTCCCAGAAATAGGATCTATAGCAGAAGATGTCCCAACTGTTGTAAAATAATTTAGACGAATTAAAACATCATAATGTGACAATGAAAGCTCAGAAGATTAGTAAAACCATCCAGCAAAAGGTCATTAAATTAGGTTAGTAAATTATTTCGATTCCTTGAGAAACCTGAAACCACATCCTCAACTTATATCAACTCAAGATATAGGAGAAAGGGGAACCACCCACCATTGAACTGGCCGGAGAATACGCTGTAGGAATTTTAACATTTGACACATACAACTCTATTGCCAATATAGTTCGAGATGTAAACGACAAGTTTTATTATGGTGATATATCTATCACAATACCAGAGGGGCCTACGGTATCGAAGATATTCATTTTGGCAAGAGGAGATTTCTCGATGGCCAGCTTCACTCTGAGAGGAAATACCAGCACGCTCAAGGCAATTGAAAACCAGTAAGAAGGTATACTTCAATTTCCCCGCAGACAGACCGCATTTTATTTGGGATTCTCTTCAAGAAAAAAACTAAACTTGACCCCTCATCACCCTAAGTGGTATCAGATACTATTGTTAAAATTATTGACGTCAACATTATCTTTATGCAATGTAATATAGCGTCCAGGTCACATAAACGAACTGCTTGACCACAGTGTTCACCAATTGTTTATTTTTTTTTAACCATAATATAAAATAAAAGCAACAGGGAATCCTGAGTACCATTGACAACAATGCAGTGATACTGCACTCTATGAAGACAAACAACACCAATGGGAATCGGTTTTATAACACCTTCCAAGACTCTAAAAAAAAAGAATAGAAGTAATTCGACAGGACTCGCACCTACATAGAAACGTTCGTCTCCAATCACATGAAATTAGTAAGGTTAACATGTTTAACCCATTGACAGACGATAATGTGCTGTTTTTAAAATGGTGTAGATTTAAAATTAAATATGGGATACAGGGGCGGTCTGAAAAGTTTCCGACCCAAACAAAGCTTTTATTTTAGCTCTTATTTATTTTATTATCATCTTCATGTTGAGGTCGGAAACTTTTCAGGCCACCTGTGTAAACACACGGTAGTATACTAGCAGTCGATTCAAAAGTCGTATTCAACAATTATCCAGACCAAGTCCAGTTTCATTCCAAAGACTGACTCGAATACTTGGAAAATGGAATATAAAACAGTAGAGTATAGGAACCGAGCCTGTTGGTTAAGCGATCTGTTGGAGATATGAGCTAACCTTAACTCTCCTCCTAGATTCACCTCTATAAGCCTTCGTAATATGAGCTCAATTCATCATCTCTAGAAGACTCATATAGTTTTAAATATTTTCTTAGTAATTAAATTAATACTACCTATATGGCAACGTACGAACGTATGAAGACCGCGTCTGGCTGTAGGATCTGACCACACACTACTGGTTTAATGACTGCTAACGCCCCTTTCCTTGTATTGTTCCAGTGCGGAACATACTAGTTTTAACAGTTTCAGACCTTCAACGGTAGGCCTTGTGGATTATCGAGGGTCAATTTACCGACGTCTTCATAAATTGTAGATATTATATACAATTGCAAAATTCGCTCAGAATGTCAATCGCGAAATCTTCCTCTCGTTAGAGATCTTGTACATAACTAATTTATCTGCCAGTCGTATTCAGGCGTACATATTTATATACGAGGACAAACAATTGATCGGTAGTCTCGCACCAGTGTTTCACGGGAGTGGTGTAGTCCAGCTTCAGAATAATTTTACCATTAAAAACATTTGTATGGTATTATCATCAACGGGTCATCTATCATAGCAAGCGGGGAGTGGTGAGTCATAGGTAGAGACGTCTTAGTCTTTTCGCCGTATGCCTCGTAAACACCACTTTTCTTCACGGTTTAACAGTATTTGACATATTTTGAATCAAGTTAGCACCGTAAGCCGACCATTTGTCGCCATAAATCAATCATTTGTCGCATGTCTAACATTATCCCATATGTCAATCAACCCTGACATGATCATCAATCATTACCGACAGCTCACGGTCGGGGATCTTAAGGGTCTCAAACCCCTTTTCTATCTACTGTTTCGATTGAGAACTATGAATATTTATTTTTATAAGTACTAATTTATCGCTCATCAAGTAGATTTATTCGGTTATTAATGGTGTTACTGCGTATAATATTTAACAAATAGCATATAATATTTAACTATTTGCAATTTTTGGAAATATCCTGTAAGTATTTCAGTTGTTTATACAATGATTAAACTGTTTTACTGAATTAGGTTTAATCCATAATTGTTCCAAACTTTATTTTTATTTTTCACTTATTCCAATTATACAGCAATGTGAGAGCCATTTAGAGCGACTGTCTTTGTGAAATTACTCCACAGTTGGCAACATGCCTCGGTTATTTGTGTCTCCGAATTGGCTTGAAAGTTAGGTTTTTGCGCTCTCTGTAAGTTTCGACATAAATTATACCAGCTACAATTTTATTCTGTTTATCCAACACTTCGAAATCCACTAAAGGAAATGATGGTGTAAAACTTTCTCCCAATTAAATCTATCAATGAATAATGTCCTAAACACAATATACAAAAGTGTCTTCTAGTGTCTGTCCATTTTACCAGAGTTAAAATACCAATATAGCTATTGACTGTTTGAACCTAATATATTGAATCTGGAATAATTAACTACCGCAGTGAATTGACTTCACAAACATCTTAGAGCAGCTAATGTAGTTTGCATTTTGGAAGAACCGTGCACTATAATTACTTGTAATTACAATTTATTGGTTGTTTTATGGTCCAGTGAACTGAACGTGCCCAAACTGCCTTAATAAACATGTTACTAACGGAACAGAATTACTACGCCATGGTGTTGATAAAATGGTATAGCAGCCCTATAAACTTCTAGCCGGACTCTGCTTAAGACTGTATTTTGTTTCCTAGTTCTTCAAGTGATGGATATGTGGAGTTATAACAAAGTCTATTCTCAAGAAAAAAAAAGGGAATCATGGGAGGGTGTTACCACAATGTTAGGTTTTTGGATCTGGCAGTAGCTTTTCATTCCTTACAGGTTGGTAGAGAAATTATTAGGAATTATTATTAATAGCACAAGACCAAAGTCCATTATAATTTTTAACTGTTTGGATGCTTGTAACCCAGTCAACTGTTGAGATCATTTTGGGGTCCCTTAGCACTTCCAAATGCATACAAGATAGAATGAGATTTTATTTTCATACCTAGCTGAATTGATGATGAAACTTAATCTTAATCCTGATAAAAATTTATTCGCGTGCTTTACGAACTACTTGAGGCTGTCTGAAGAATTATTAAGAAGAATATGGGAGATGATGGTTTTAATTTTTTTTCCACGTTTAATTTTTGCTATACAGATCCAGTGAAGACATCAAACTGACAATCAGTAAATGTTTATTATTATAATAAATTGGTTATTTTCTTAGTTCTGAAATGTGACAGTTGGTAACACTGGACGGTATAGGAGGGTGGCATTTGTAACAGTTTAGGTGAGAGCAGTTCTAGTTCTATCCGGGCATAAAACAAACTAGTGCCTAATTACCCTAATTTATGCAACAGCTACCTCCACATACCTAATGTATTTGCCATTATCAATTCAATTGGCGCATCTACTTTCAACAACTTTATTATGATAAAATTACAATCTGCCTGATTGCACTATAAGTAATTGTGATTAATGATCTCATTCATACCAATTTACAATTTTCATTCATACTATATACACAAACAGCCCAGAGGCCCCCAATGTCCACATGGTTATCACCTCCCTCCCGTGCAAAGGAGGAAGGGGAGTCTTGGGAAGTCCCCCACGCTCCTACGTGAGCCGCGTCACTGGATAACAGCCAGCGGAGGCTGACCAAGAGCGCGAGAGCCACAGACGCTCAGGACATGATTAGAGAAACTGGCCATTGCCAGGACTCCCACTGTCACTTATTTATAGCAGGTCACGAGGCCACGGCCGTTTTAGTCTCCGAGGAGGTTTATAGGTATCAGTGGTGAAGTGCAATGACTGTGCTAGGGAATTAGGGTGGTTGGATAGGTTCCTATGGTATTTTATGAACTTGAAAGGGATGAGTTTAAGAATGTAGGGTATATTCAGATCATTACGAAGGGTTTTGTTGCTAACGTAACAAGGGGCATTTACTATTGTTCTCAGGACTTTTGATTGAAAGGAGTGGATTTTCTATTGAGAGATGGAATGTGCTTCGAAATAGTCTGTACAGTTGTCTAAAGCGTCTGTTTAGTCCTTGTCTTTTTAGCCTCGTGTGAGGGTTCCATGTCAGTCTTTTGTCGAGATGGAATTTAGGCTTCACAGACAGTACTATCTTACTGACACAGGGAAAGGAATAGAATTTAAAATGACTAGGGGACAGGACTTGTGGCAGAGGGTAAAGGTTATGTGGAAACATTTTGCTTCATTGACTTTGATTCGCCATGGGTTGCACCAATACTCGATCTCATCAAGGTGTTTTGGAAGGTTTTGGGTTGCTATATCAGGCTCTGAATGGGTTGACAGAACTGCAGTGTCATCTGCAAATGTTGCCAAAAAGGTATTGGTGGTAGAGGGGACATCACCGGGTGTATAGATTATAGAGAATGGGACCCAGGACGCTGCCCTGTGGAACTCCTGCTTTAATGGGATAGTAGTTAGAATATTCTAAATCGCAGCGGACTTCGAAGAAGCGGTTTGAAAGGTAGCGTTGTAGGATTAGGTATAGGGTCGGCGGTAAATATCCTTTGAGCTTGTAAAGAAAACCTGCGTGCCAGACCATGTCAAAAGGTTGAGCTATGTCCAGAAAGGCAGCAGTGCAGTATTGTTTTGTTTTAAGGGCTGAGGAGATGTGATCAACAACGCGATGGCCAAACTGTTGAATAGGATAAAGGTTTTTGGATTCAACAATGGCAAGTAGGCGTTTAAATAGGAGTTTTCATATATTTTTGAGAGGATAGGGAGGTGGCAAATTGGACAGTAAGATAAGGTGTCATTAGGTGGTGTGGGGTTGCCACTAGGGGGTGCCTAATCAGTCTAGCCCTGGTGACAAGTGCGGATTGTTGTAGTTTATAACATAAACCATTGTTCCATGTCGGCGTTAATATCTGACTCCATTTATGATAGGTATGTGTCCCGACAATACACTATGTTCAAGAGAAGAGGTACAGAGGTTTCATAAAGAATAAGGCCAGTTTTCAGAGTTCGGGCGGGAGACCGGCAGCGTCACAAGTTCAAGTCGTCAGAGGGTCTGCCAGGAGACTAAAAGCCGGAGTGAGAGACTCAGAGGCGGATAAGGAGAGACTGGGCTGACGAGGAGTCTAAGAGACTGACTTCCCGGGCCAGTGGTCTGGGCGTAAAGCGTCACCGAGTAATAGCGTATGAAGAGACTAAGAGAGTAGTAGACTGAATGGGCGATGAGGAGACTGTGTTCCCGGGCTAGTGGCCCGGGTGTAAAGCGTCAGCGAGTGAAGGCGGAAAGACTGAGTGGGCTTACAGGGCAAAACGCCCTGGTTTAAATATTATTTCCCCTTCCTAACGGAAGGCGGAGTCGGTATGAAAGGGGTATGTTTATGATCATCACCTGACACAAGGTCGCTTAGTTTACGCCTGTTTATGGCATGGCTTTTAAGTTTATGACCGCCGGGAGGTGACCCTAGGTCTACAGGGTCTGTTTTATGACGGCCGGGTGGCTTCTTGGCCGGTGTACCTCCTGTTCCCTGACTGCCCTCTGCCGACCCTTTTAGTTTTATGACTGCCGGTCCCGAGCATGATTTATTGCTTACAACTTTCACCATGATTTACATCTAATTAGAATACATTATATATGCACCAGAGTATAGGGTAA
Source organism: Acanthosoma haemorrhoidale (assembly GCA_930367205.1). NCBI lineage: Eukaryota > Metazoa > Arthropoda > Insecta > Hemiptera > Acanthosomatidae > Acanthosoma > Acanthosoma haemorrhoidale. The sequence continues at coordinate 52,041,502 of OV884011.1, forward strand.
TTTACCACTTATGTAGTCGCTACAGGTGGTTTACCGGGTTTGGCGAATAGGACTATAATGGAGTGTTTCCAGAGGAGAGGAAAGTGCGTCGTTCGGATAATGCAATCATAGATGTAGGTTAGAAAGATTAAGGCTTCAGAAGGAAGTTGTTGGAGGATTCGAGGAGTAAGGAGATTTTCGGTAAGGTAATTTTTTTAGAAGATATTTTACCTCAGAGAGGTTAACGGCTTTTGGTGGAAGTGAGAGAGGGATAGGTGAAGTGAGGAATTCTTCAACAGTTGGGCGATAAGTATTGTTTTGAGGAGTGAAAGTACGGGAAAGATAGAGTGCGAATTCTTCCGCCCTCTCGCCATCCGAAGCTGCCCAGGACCCATCGTCACGACGGAGTGGGAGTGAAACAGGATGATATTTTAGGATTTCGTTAGTTAGATTCCACAAGGAGTTATCCCTGGTAGACAGAGAGGAGAGATAGGAATTAAAAGAATCGGAACGCATCTAGCAATTTCATTACTCAAACTAGATAATTCCAGTTAGTCGGAGGATTCGTGACTCACTATTTTGTCGTACTTTATTTAACTCTAAGATGCCCCTCTTAAATCTCATAATTTTGTACCAAGCAGGAAAACCAGGCACTTTATCGTTTAATGAATGGACAATCCCTATATGGTACGTTCACAAATATTGTTAAGCACCGCTAGGCTTGTGATGAATTTGGACCTATTTCAAAGGATTAATAAATCTGTTAATAAAGCCAAATCATTCAAGTTTAAAATGTTAACTAATTTAAAATTACAGAATTTCAATCAATATAGTTTGGCTTCTATTCCGTCTTCACTTCTGTTGCTTTCTTAACTTTAGTGGCCAGTACACAGTAGTTTCAATATCCTGTTTTATCATTTTCTTTGTTCTCCTGAGGATACTCAAATGACCCACGATATCTTCAGTGAACATTTTAATAAGTCTTTTAAGGTGGGCTGTTTATTTTATCCTAGTGATTAAATATGATCAGTCACTTAGGGTAATCTGATATTTTTTTATGCATATGCGCCCTTGTTGTCCCACTACTTTTTTCTCCTACCATGGTATTCATAAGGATTCAAAGATTTTTCACTTGATTATTTTCCCTCCACTAAGTTGATTATTTCTGAGCTTACAACGAACTCGAAGATTACTTCACCACTAATGGTTCTATTGGTCATATGCTTGGGCACGTTATATTCTACTGTAATGTCCGCTTCAGTAACCTACCTTAGCTGCTCCTGAATTTGATCAACTGACGGAGGGTCTGGTTCCGAAGCTATGGGAATATCGTTCGCAAAACTCATTCCAGGCAGTCTAAAGGTTTCTCACCTTGTTATCTACACCTATGGCAAACGAAAAGATCCCCTGACAAAAATATCCTACCCTTAACACCCTCATATTTTATAGTAAAATTCCTCAAAATCTTATACAAGAACAACCTGTCACTTAGAACTCCTCCACTGGGGTGCTCTTGTAAGGTCGTTTTAACCAAATTGTTTTTGAGCCTAAGTTAATTCCATTTAGATTCTTATCTGTTCATCCCAGATTTTCAGGGTCGCAATAAAAAAACATTTCTTTTCCATCAATATCTTAGCTTCTAAATGAACCTGTCCTCTGAATTTCTAATGTCAAAATAGATGCAAAATCATCTATAGTAAATAGGGTGTGCGAACCTGTGCATTAATGGGTGTAACAGAACCTACAATCATAGCTGGCAGATTTAATACCGTTTACTGTGGGCAGTACGATTGCGTAGAAAACGCAAGCTATTTCTAAGCTAGAAGAAAGAGATTCTTTTATTTCCTCCCCTCCCCCTGATGTAACTTGAACATGAAGTGGTGTTACCAATCTTTATATTTTTTCCTAGTTTTTTCCTGGGTGAATTTTTTTAATAGACAAATGATAAAAAATAACTATTTACATAGAAAAAAGTCAGCAATAACATTTAAAAAAAAACAAAAAAAAACGCAAAATACTCCAGTGGATTCCTTATGTTTTGTGGTGTCTCTTCTTTAAGTAGAATTAGTTTTGCTCCCAGTCTTGTACTGAATTAATTTATTTATAATCAAATTAGAATACTGTACAAGAAAATAGAAAAAAAAAATATATTGTAAAAAGTTTTTTCTAAGCTGTAAACATTCTAGTGATTTATGTGCCACCCTTGTATAAGACAAGAAAATTCTCAGAGAGCAGTGGAAAGGCTTTGGACCCTTGGAGGGCAATAAAAAGGTATAGAAGAGGAGCAGCTGCCTTTAGTATTTACACTATTTAGATTAACTTTTTTTATCAATAGTTCTGAGATTTATTTTCTTAAGTTCTTTTGTGGATTGTTCCCCTCCAACTCTTTTCATCCATTTCACATCTATGCAAAAGTTACTAAAAGCTCATTCCAAGTACCTAGTTAAAGAAAGAACAGCTCAACAAATTAGACGATAAAAAGTGTAACGAGAATTGTTAGAATCACTAATGGAAGAACTTTTTTTTTCTGTGAAGGAAGTTTGATAAAAATCTCTAACGAAATGTGACAATAGCATTTTTTACAGTCTCAGATCAAGCAGGTCAATGCTTTTAGCAAGTACTACTCCTGCTCCAGACGCCCGGAAGTAGATTCAATAAATGAAATTACCCTTTCCTTGACAGACCAAAGGACATGGACATCTCAAAGGATCCAACTATTGATTAAATTGAACTTGGGGACATTCAAAGGAAGTTCAAAGATGGACCCCCCGGACAAAGTATTTCCAGCCAATGCTTTGAGCTATTCATTTCGTTGATTGATATGCATTCCACTTACCGAACATAATTTATTACTGTTTACTAAGAGCTTTACAATGCTCAAGTGTACAGTCTTTGCATCTTCGAAAGGGCTTTCGAGAAAAAAATCAATCCCCAGACTAGGATTCTTCACACAATTAAAGCATAAAATTACCTAAAACTATAAACGAACGATATTTTAACTTCTTTATTGTGATAATATTACAATCTGCCTTACTATTGGCTTACTATTGGGCAATAAGTAATTAAGGTAAATACAATATTTTTTTTTATTTTGTGACATAAGTTGTTGATAAAATCTCATTTTGTCATAACAACGGTTTTTGCTAGTAAATTAAATACGTATTGCCGGTGGGATTCGATCTCACAACTTCCAGTGGCGAGACACCGGGTCTTGGCTCTGAGCCACCGTCTGTCTCAGAGAGCCTATCACTTGGTGTTATCTCCGATCTGTGAACGGCTAAAAGTAAGGCGTCCAAAATGGCCGACTTCTCAGTCCGATATCACTTGCACTAAACACAAATGTAACAGGTGATTCACTCACATCTTGTGGGCTCCCTCGTGACTAGCTCACATAAGTTGCCTGCTAGAACAATTCTATGTCTGATCTGTGGCCTATAAACAGTAGTAAATAGTATTTGAAGGACGAGCGAAGTAGAGAACTGTTGTAAATAGTAGCGCATGCGCAAAAACTACCTAAAAATATAGTAAATAATTATTTGATTAGTTGTGATATGTAATCGCACTCCTTTAGTAAGTATTACCAAAAAAGAAAAGAAGACGAGATGGCCGTATTCATCGAGTTCTATACGCTGACATGAACAAAATATCATTATTCTTTTATTACAAGTTATTGAACCTTGATTATGTCTCCTAAGGAGGGTTTTACTTTTATGATTTCGGCCATCGACAAAAAAATGATGACGCTTGCATAATATATCCCCTTTATACATAGATTTGAGGCCTTTTGTCTCTTTCGCTGATGCCGTTCGCAACATAGAGCATTCACAGGCACCGCCCACTCCCTGTCCGCAAGATCACCTTTCCCAGCATTCCATTCATCCCGTTAACCCTCAAGCTCAACCCCATCCTCAACCCAAATCTCGCATATTCCTCCACCTTCAAGCTCTTCGGATCTCACCAGCCTATTAACCTCATTCCTTACAGAGTTCAGAACCCTAATTACCCCTCTCATTTCACTTCTCACAAATCTTGTCTCCTACCTTATCCCCGTTAAACATAATCCATAAGTGGATCCTTCCGCAACATTGCTCCACTATCACTCTTGACACAGCGACCTATTGGCCATCTGATCCCAACAGAAATCCTGATCTCCTTGACTTCTTTTTTTACAATAGTTTAGGAGCACTAAACTATTCACTCACGCGCCTTGATGACCTCTCCTCTGACCATAGTCCTTTACTACAAACCATTTCCCTTCCTTTCCCATTCCCCCAAGACCAATTCACAAACTGCCTCCTCCTTCATTTATTAGGGGCCCAGTTGACTGGGACCACTTCCGTCAGCTTCTTACAGAGTCCGTAAACCTCAAATTATCCCTGAAAACATCCCAAGACCTAGACTATGCAGTGCATTCTTTCACTACTCTGGTCCAGAGGTCGGCTTGGGAGGCATCGTCACCCAAAAATCCATAATCATAATCGTTTACCTCAGCATCTCAAACATCTAATCCAATCCAAACGCCGCTCCAGAACCGTGTGGCAAAGATCCCGGCATCCTGCCAATTGCCGCTCGTACAATCAGTACTGCCGATTGGTAAAGCGGCGATTGGCATCCTTCCGTTCCGATTCTTTCAATTCCTACCTCTCCTCTCTGTCTACCAGGGATAACTCCTTGTGGAATATAACCAAAAAAATCCTAAAGTATCAACCTGTTTCACATCCGCTCCGTCGTGATGATGGGTCCTGGGCGGCTTCGGATGGGGATAGGTCGGAGGAATTTGCTCTGCATCTTACCCATACTTTCACACCTCACCTTTCTCATCAAAGCCAACGGAATTCCATTGCTTAACAAGGTCTTCGCGTTGTTGATCACATCTCCTCAGCCCTTGAAACCAAACGGTATTGCACTGCTGCCTTTTGACAGGGTTTGGCACGCAGATTTGCTACAAGCTCAAAAGATATTTACCACAGACCCTTTTCCTAGTCTTACAGTCCTACCTTTCAAACCGCTTCTTCCAAGTCCGCTGTGGTTTAGAATACTCTAACTACTATCCCATAAATGCAGGAGTTCCACAGGGCAGTGTCCTGGGCCCCATCCTCTATAACCTATACACCGCTGATGTCCCCTCTACTCCCAATACCTTCTTGGCCACATTTGCAGATGACACTGCAGTCTTGTCATCCCACGCAGACCCCGACATAGCATCCCATAACCTTCAAAAACACCTTGACGAGATCGAGTATTGGTGCAATCAATGGCGGATCAAAGTTAATGAAGCAAAATGCTCCCACATTACCTTCACCCTTTGTCGCAAGACTTGTCCACTAGTTTATTTTAATTCTACTCCTCTCCCTGTATTTGAGACAGTACGGTACTTAGGCTTCCATCTTGACAAACGACTGACCTGGAACCCACATACGAGACTAAAAAGACAAGAACTAAACAGGCGCTTTGGACAACAGTACAGACTACTTCAAAGGACATCCCATCTCTCAATAGAAAATAAACTACTAATCTACAAAGTTATACTTAAACCAATCTGGACATACGGAATAGAGCTATGGGGGACAGCAAAAAAGTCGAACATCAAGCGTATCCAATCCTTTCAATCCAAAGTCCTATGAACAATAGTAAATGCCCCTTATTATGTCAGCAACAAAACCCTACATAACGATCTTAATATACCCTACATTCTAGAACTCATCCCTTCCAAGTTTATGAAATTCCACAGTAGCCTTTCCAACCACCCTAATCCTGTAGCACAGTCATTGCACTGCGCCAGACTGAAACGGCAGTGGCCTCGTGACCTACTATAAACGCGTGACAGTCCTGTCCTGGAGTCCTGGCAATGGCCAGTTTCTCCAATCATGTCCTATTGTAAGAATGAGCGAGTGAATGATGCTGTAAATATGGTATGAATGAGAACATTTATCTGTATTATTATTGCCTTATAAAAGGCAGATTGTAATTATTGCACAATAAAGATTGTTAGATTAGTTATACATAGAACTGATGCTGCAAAAACATTGCGAATACACTTTTAATTGATTTACGTACTCTTATAGTCCACTAACGCCCAAAAATATTGCAAATTTAATTAAACACGAAGTTCAGTTTTCCCCCATATTTTCAACGTGAGGGTATGAAATAGAACTGCCGCCCAAAACAGCACGCATTTAAAAAAAATACTGGTCGAGCTGTAAAGACGATGAAAAATTTAATTACTTTCGTAATTAGAATTTTAAAAAAACAAAAGAAAAATTACATATTATTAATCAGAAGATTTACAAGAGTGGCAAATATCTAGTGAGGAGAGGTGAAATTGAAATGACTTAATAAATAAAACAAACGAATGTTACCTTTTACAACACTAAACTGCATCCCCAAGACGTAACAATATGTAATTGCAGGGCAGGTTGTAAATACATGTATGAAAGGGTTATTTTAGCGACGGAGGCCTCGAGCACGAGATGTATATGCAGCTATTTTGAGCCTGCCGGTTATTATGGGGGAGTCAAAGCCACTAGCTAGAACTACAGCAACATAGCCCCTGACCACAGATGGGTGGTGAGTTATAACGAGCAATTTTCATCTAGTGTCTGGTCCTGACATGAAGGGTCTCATGCTTTGGGACAACCAAAAAAAAAAATCCTCCAGGCACCCCTACCTACGGATGACTTATCCGAACTACCATCAGAAGTGCAGAAACTACATATATCTGAAAACCACTAACAGCTCTACTGGGGCTCAATATACTAACAAGAAACGTCCAAAAAATTACATTCGACAATATCAACTATCTAATAATTCGTATTAGTTCTTGCTTGGCCCTTTGTTTAATATGTAGATTGATTATTATGCAATAGTTTGATGCATCATACTCATACATATAAATAAGATTATTATTATGATACATCAGCCTGCTTTTCAAAACTCAAACATTGTGCATTCGTCGAGCTTTGCACTAAATCAATCCCAGTTTCCGCAATACTGGTTTTAGGAGCCAGACAAATTCAAGGTGACTTTGGTGAAATCTCATGAAAAAGGGACATCACTCTCAAGTAATAAAAAAAAACCCAAAGAGAATAGCGGCTGAAGTGCTGAATAACTAAGCGAAAGTGATAAGTCAAAGGAACGAGTTAACTGCGGGACAGAGCCACGCTACTAAGGTGTGGAGTCACAAAACTTCCACACTCATATTTCTAAAGTTATCCTTCAACTTTTATTTAGTCACTTCCAAGTGGAGTCGCGACCAGTTTTACTGCAGCCATTATTCGAAAAGTTGATGAGATTGCCAGCTTCTTGGACCAGTCTTGGTAAGGTCGTTTGCATATAAATCTCTCCAGGTGTGAATACATTTCCAGGCTGTAAGGCTTAGTTTGTACGAATCCGGCTCCGGGTCTGAGTGAGATGCCAAAACAAGATATGCATGGAGATTCAAAACCCGATTCATTTTCATAGATAGACTAATAGATTAAAGTTAATTCTTGTTTTGAAACATTCCATCTTTTTTAAATGATTTATATTACTGTTGTAATTTACTTATGACTCCCTTTATTTTTGAACGCTGCTATCTGTCTCCCATTCCTACCTAGTCGGGTATTTTACATGTTTATCCGTCTGTGCGTTTTATAGAATAATATTTCTTATAAATATCACGGAAGATGTCATCTATGTAGAAAAAATATTTTTTTTTTAACGATAGGAAATGAACTTGATAATAAAATAAACTTACAAATTGCGATCAACAATGTTATATGTGCACCAAAACTGTAAAAACTCACTAAGCCTTCTTAAAAAATCGAATTAAAAATGTCATCAAAGGTGTATTTGTATTTTACACTGTTATGATATATGCTAATAGTATCTCCCAGGCTACCCTATGTTTATTGAGTTGGGACCTTTGAGTTATGATAACAACACAGGTGGTTATGTTAGACAGATTGCTATGGCAATAGATATTAATAATGTGAATATAGCTTGTAGTACGTTAATTTTCGAATTTCAACACTTTACTCTGTTGAATAATGTAATTCAAAAAGTATTTTACTGTATAAATTATCAGTGTTTGTCTTCCCACAAAGAAAGTGTATTTAATATCACAAGCGTTTTCAGCAGCTCATGCTGCTATTGTCTAGTGCTGCACAAACAGTTTAGAAATGAGTATATATAGGGAAATTGTGTTACCTTAACCCTTCTTTAACCATTAAAATAATAGATATATTAAGTACAAGATTATGGATGCTAACCAAAAATTAAGCAAAATACTGTTTCAGGTAAAATATCCTTAGTATGAAATACAAACGAACTATAAATTTGATCCAAAAAGAAGACAAAGAAAATAACTTTACAAGCTAACTGCCATAAATAATGACATCCAAGTGGTTAAATTTTAAATTTCTCCCTACAATAACATATATATATATATAATATAGTATAGTAAAACATAATATAGTATATAGTAATTATTATAGTAAAATATAATATAGTAAAAAAGTGCATTACATTTTCACAAGATGAATAAATTAAAACAACTTCATAAAACATACGGAGGGGTGATATTTTGCATACATATTTCACTTGATACCCTATGGACAGTGATGATGGATCAATTAATAATTAATTACTTGTTATTAGAAATAAATCAAGTAGGGGTTTATTGCGCTATTATTTTTAAAAGTCATTAAAGTTCACAGTTGAAACCCTTGATTGGGCGATTTTTTTTTTACAATCGTTTAATAAGCTTTTAATAAAGCCTTGTTCAGTCGTTCAAACATCTCCACGCACCCTAGCCCTGGTGACAAGTGAGGATTGCTTGAGTTTATAACCTGGACAATCGTTTCATGACGGCTTTACTATCTGACTCCATTTTTGATAGGTATGTGCCCTGACAGTGCACTATGTTCAGGAAAAGAGGTACAGGGTAGGTTATAGGTAGTTTATGGAATGACCACGAATTCACACTCGGTGTCTAAGGGTAGGCGAAAACCGTCCGAAGGCAGGGATTCCCACTAGGAAGGTGTGGGGTCTGACAATCACCGGACTAGAACATAGCCAGGTCAGGAGAGAGAGATGCAGAGGTTTTTCATAAAGAAGCAGTCAAGTTTTCAGAGTTCCAGTGGGAGCCACGAGCCAGTGATTAGGTGCCAGGAGTTGCCAGGAGAGAATGAAATACAGGGCCTAGGGGACCGCCTTAAGTAGCCGGCAATTATTGCCCTTAGCCAATAGAGGTCGAGATTGGTGTAACCAATAGCATTCGACTTCATTGTCCTCTGGGAGGCTGGCAAGGGTTAGTCTGACTTAGGGTCTGCGGTCGGTCCCCTGATGTGTTGGGGTACCCGTGACTGACAGCTGGTGACCCATCTCATGTAACTAGTTGGCTTCCGCATTTTTTATTGCTTAACACATTTATATTGATTTATATTTTGTTCATGTTATTTACATTTGTCTATAATACATTTAGTTCATGTTATTTACATTTGTTTACAATATATACACAATAGAGTATAGGGTGATTTATCTGATGTAGTTAGCGGTCACCACAATTATCTACGTCCTTTATTGCATTTATTTATATATTTAAAAAATACTGTACAGTTATTAATCGATACAAATAAATGTGTTGTTTAAAAAAATCTTTTAAATGATAAAAACTAAACGGCGAGGCTTCTGATCCTTGCATCGACTATTTTATTAAACTTTTCTAAACCATAATATATAGACTTTTTAATTTTCAAGTTAATGAACTCTCTAATTAATTACAAGAATAATCAACGTCATTTCTCAAAGGAAATCATCCAATTTACTTATCAAGGCCGAATGGGTGGGGAGCCAAGGCTCACTGAAGCGATGGGAAATTTGGAAAAAGAAAACGAAACTTACGGCTTCCTATACCGTAGACGCTTTTATTGTGTTTTTAATAATTATATTAATTAAAAAAGGGAAATAAGGCTCTTACTTTGAGAAGTCTATGCCAGTTTCCGCACCGTCAGCCTTCAAGCCCTCTGCTCCTTTACATAATCCACTTATATTGCTTATGCTCTGTGGTGCGGCTGGTCGGGCACCTACAGGTAACAATGTCGGGTCGAAAAAGAAGATAGCTCACTCCCTCTATACAAGCATGTATACATACGCAGTATCAGTTTATATTTATATCATTAAATATATATTTTATTTCGATTCAGCTGGCATAAAAGGGTAAATATGTATGAGATGTTTACTTCACCCGTGAGCCAAGACTTCGCCAGTCGTACTTTATTATTTATTTATTTATTTATATATAAGTGGATTTTCCATAATCCACCACCTCATATTTTTGATTTAGATTGAATTGAATTACTGAGCATGTAACCTTTCCTATGGCCAATGAGAGCCATGTGGCGTTAAGGAGGGAAAGGTTAGTTTACGCCTACCCTTGAGTGAGGGACGTGCTCCCATTCAAAGTGATCGGTAATTTTGAAAATATTGAAGCATAAAGCCTGCTTCAATAAGAAGTAACGACTTTAAAGAATAATTGGACATACCGACGACCAGAAAAAAGAAAATAGGAAACGAGGTATGTTACAATATATATGTACTTTATGAGAAAATCATACAACTTACATACATATCACAAGCTCATACAAGCTCTATGAGACGTTCTTCGTCCAAACTGATTTGACTTGACTGCCGGTCGTTGACACTAGGGGTTCGGTCAAATCAAGTTAGGAGCGTTCCGGTCTTTGGTCGTCGTTGATTGGTCGCGGCTCTACCTTCGGGTCGACCTCCCTCACCAAGACTTGACTGAACCATGTACTGAAAATGCTTTTATTGGATTACATGAGTTAGGAAACCTACAGACTTGGTGACGTTTGAGTCAAACCCTTTCTATGTTGATTATTTTATCTTTAGCCATAGTTATCTTTAAACTATAAATAATTCTAAGCATTCTTTGTATTTATATCTGTCCCAAGGTCCCGATTTCCTAAGAGCCATAAATAATTAGTAATCGAAGAAACAACATGTGCTTAATGGACTCAGTTTAAGTTCATTAAACGATTATGAAAAAGTTATATTTATTTTATTTTTGACTTAAAAAATAAATGTTTAATAGTTTCTCTGCTGTGATGTGAGAAATATTACAATTTAACCTACCTCCATTTTTTTTTTTAATTTATTATGTTTTGACCTCTTTTAATCTCCACATGTACTCAGTATCAGCATATTTGAAATTTTATAATAAATTAATGTACATGCTGATTGTCACGCTTTGTGATAACGTCATTACCAACGAACTCTTTAATATTTTTAAAAAAAGATAATAAAGACTCGAGGTATAACAATTTCGAATTGACTTCCATATTAAAAAAAAGACCCAGCGGTGACTGTAAAGTGAAAATTATATCCCGAGTTTAGAGCACAATTGAATTGGAATACGTAATGTCCAGTTTATTAGTTTTTTTCCTTAGATTATATTTTAAAGTGTTATGCAAATATCTTTTGTTCTGGAGTGTGCAATAAAAAGGAACTATAGATAAAAATAATCCCTAAACAAAAGGGAGAAATAATTATAATACTATATTCAAATTATGAAAATATATATTTTGGATTTTTTAAATTCAATGTCATCCACCACAAATCATAATATTTTTGACACACAAATAATGACATTGTATGGTTTTCAAAATTGTATTTCACCCCGAATAGCTGAGTGTCTGTCCTTGAAAATGTTGGCTCCCTATTTGGTGAAAACGTTAGACAGAACTTCCATTATTTATCTTGGATGAACAAAAATCGCATTTACGACTTCTGCTATGAGGAAGCAATATTTACAACTATGATATATATCATTTAAATTGATTTTTGTGAATTTTTTCTATTTTTTTCTTTAACTATAACCACAACCTGATTGAATTTGTCAACATCCCACTCCACACCTATCATAGTGAACTTATAATAAAGCCAGTCCTTCAACAGTAAAAAATTTAGTATATTAACAGGGATACAAATGTTGAATTCATTCAAGTAAATTAAAAAAACGAGACCGATGAAATTATTTCTTATACTCCCAGAATCTTGATAAGAAAACCGAAAAACGCAAAATCACACTATCTGACAATAACACTTCATATAAGGTTGGATGGGGAAAAAATAACGATAGGATGGAACCTGATTGCTACCGGCACATTTGTGACAAATGGAAACGTTACAGTGACAACGGATTGTGTTTTCAATCAAAGCCACCTCCGCCACTCACGGTATGTCCTGATATTTCAACAAAATCTGAGAGTATTTTTTGAAACTGTATGTTATTTATTTATATATAGCAATGTTTTTTGGAGGTGGTGTCTGAAGTAAGACTTCAAAATGGTTAGGTGAGAAATCGTCTAGTGTGTTAAAGTAAATAAAACATTAAGATTAACAAATTAAAGAGCTCGATTTCCAACAGGAAACCGTTTAAAAAAAAAATAAATACATGAATATAAAAATACAAAGCATGTGGGATAAATGATAAAGATCTCCACTTGCTGCATTCTTTAATAAAGTCACCCAGATCTTTAATTAGAGAGTAAAAGAGAGCTGAGACTTGACGAAGCTTTTTTTTTTTTTTTTTAGAACATCATGATTACATAAAGTAAATATCATAATATATACAACTATGCGAGCAAAAGGTGCGTCCCTGCCGCTAAGTTAAGTCACCCCTTTCGTGCAGGGAAATCGATTTTCGTTTCCACGCTGGATTTTACGATGATTATCGCAGTGTCCATTTCCAAACCACTCCCGCGCAATACGGCGGTAAAGACGACATGGGACATATAAGAAAAGGAGGGTAGTTGTGTTGCGGAAGGAGACACAAGTAGCTCCGTAGGCTGGCAAAGTGGTTTCCTATTCCCCAGGCATCGTCAGGGCAAATGTGCCCCTTCCCCCTGATTCAATGCTCTCTCTCAAAGCACACTGGGCAGGCTCTCTCAGGAGGCAGCACTGTAGGTACCACGTCAGGTGTAATTGAGGCCTTTAACTCTCTTCTCTTCCTGTGTTTTTCATCTGCTGACTTCGCTTTTTGTTTAATACCTCAAGATAGGCCCACTTGTTTTGTTTTTTTCTTGGTACCTACCCAGCTGCCAAGCACATGATGGTTTAAATTAGGCATGGTATAATACAAGAAAGTTGTTAATATTTATGCCAATATGAGAGAAGTCTACCTTTAGAGTCTTTTTATTTTTATTTGACTACCGACCTAAAGATATACCGATTAACCCGAGCGTAATTTATCCATTTTGTTTCACAACATTGAATTTTTTTTTTTTTAGTCTCTATAAACGTAACGAAAAACGCAGAGTGGAGAAATGATTTCAAAAGAAACAGGGTTCCTAGTATGTTCCTTCCCTTCGTTTAATACAGTCCTAAACAAATCATTTAATGCATATTTTTATAATACAAACAAAACCTCATAACAAAGCCATAATGACCTTAAAATAAGTACCACCTAAGATCGCATTTACTCCAATTGAAAATTATCTTATCATCAGAATGATTTTCAAATATCATATATCCCTACAACCCACCTTTGAGATTGAAACGGAAGGGGTGGTTTGGTTTTTGTGAATTTCCTGAGCGTCTGCGGCTCTTCTTCAACCTATACTGCTACGTAGTAGGGATGCTGCTGCAGGACTTGCGCATAGGATCTCTTCAATCCTTCCCATCTTCTCCATAGCCGGGAAGGTTCATGATTCTCTGGGATCCCTGAGATAAATAGATTGTTACCCTCTTATGTCAATTTAGTTTAAGAGAAAATAATATCAGTATATATAATTGGATAGATGAGAATGGAGAAAGTTCAGGGTTCTCTTACCGAAGGAAAGTGTTTTAGTTACAGGCAGTAACGTTCTTCGGTCACAAGAGACACTATTGAGCTCGGCAGAGAGCGTAGTTTCGAAGAAGTGACTCTTACACGTACCATGGAAAAGCTTTTTGCATGGAGGTAATAAAAAATACATTTTTAACACAAATAAATGAATGGAAATAAGAGAAAATCCTTACTCCTTAGTAATACAGAGGCTTGGTAAAGAAGAGCTGCTTATAAGGGGTAGTAGGAGGCAACTCCTCACTTCTTTCGGGTGGACTCCGGAAAACAGATCTAAGACTGGATTCTGCGTGGAGACCTAGGACTGAAGAATTTCTTGTTAGGACGCTGATTTTGGACATTTGGCCTCGGAATTGCCAAGATCACCTACCTAGAAAGACATCAATGTGTACTTGTAAGCATAGTTCTAAAAAGTAACTATATAAATAATATAAGAAATCCTCATTTTATTCAATCATTTAAATAAAACATGTCATATTAAAAAGTTGGTTTACAATAACGAGATTTCTTCCATTGATCACCAAGTATTTATTAGTAAGTTTAAGCATTAAATGGCATCTCTTAATACATTTTTTAATTATTCAACTAGAACCTAAAGACTTGCGTCTAAGGGTAAGTGAGGTAGGACATGTGTACCCGTAGACAAACACAATCCTTATATATATGCTGTAACCTAGCTCATTTTGTACCATTTCTCTTTCTACTTTATTTGATCAATTTAACTTAACTAAGTTGGCAGGTCCGTCATGAGATCTCTAATTCACATTGTTTTATGTCTTTGACATAGGAATTTATCCCGATTGAATCGCCCGATCTCAAGGCTAATGTTGTAGTTATTAATAAATTGAGAAACTAGGAATTGTGAAATATATTCAAATAAAATGGTTATAACAAATAATCATAATTATATAGAGTGCTGACAATAAGTATAAAAAAATATTCAATTCCTTTTAAATTAGGATAATTACTACTAATTACAAAAAAACATGAGATTTGAGCTCAATTTCTTTTTTAATGGATCCATAATAAAAACAATATTAATATCACCCAATCGATGATCTTCCTGTAATCCAATCAACGTTACTTTCTGCTGTTGGTTCTTCTCCTCTCTTCCTGTATGGTAACCGCCAATTCGGGAGCTTGCTAACTCCGTTCTTCTCGACGGTTGTGCTAGGACTGCTCGTTTATATCATCCCCACTCCTAGGAGCAGAAGGGAAAATGCTTACCAGATGTGAGGGTTCCTTGTCTTTATTCTCAAATATCATGAATGTTACAATATATATAATGTAAATAGATACGGTTCGATTTAGTACCTTACACTATTATATTGGATGTATGTACATATCCCGAATAAAATAAACCCCTCATTTGCTGAACTTTAAATACAAGTGTATATTGTCAATACAGTTTGAATGAATACTGAATATAAATTTTTAAATATGAATTGAATGTAATTATAGCATTTTGAATAAAATATAGTTTCTTGCAATTATCTACTGCCCTATTTTGAGCAGATTTTAAGTTTTCTCTAAATAAAGCATTATAAAACAGAAATATGTTGTTGCTCATTAATTTATTTGTTCTATATAAGTAAGATTTGTTGTTATCGATATGTTAATCGATGTTTAAAAGTTTGTTTTTTTTTCCTCGACATTTTCTACTCGTTTTATATTTTGTTTATTCGTGAAAAATACGATTTAAGTGACTTAGATAACACAGAAAATAAAATGAAAAAGTTTTGGTTAAAAATTATTTTTTTCTAAATCATTTGAAAGGTCTTTAAGAACTCTCGAGCTGCTTGTAATTATCTATTCGTATATTGTTTGTCCACATTCCAATATTTCGTTTATTTACGATATGTAATAAAAATATTAAATTAAAAATATTTGTTGGTGTAAAGTGAAACAGTAATAAAAGCGACTTTAAGATCCCCGGAAGGTGACTGCCCTTTGAAGCAGATGCTTGGTTTCGTTGAGTGAGGTTGGAACTGTTGAATCCAGAGAGCGGAAGGCAGAAGTTGGGCACTAGCCAATTACCTCTATCTGCTCTGTCACCTAATCCACAATTTATTCGTCATCGGTCTGGAATCTCAATGAAGTTCTACTAGTTCTAATTGGCCTGCTTTAGCTGATGGGCCCGAAGGGACAGGCTCCGAATCAGACTCAAACTCTGTCTGTCGTTTTCACCATAAGTTTTAAGTTGTAGCTTACGTGTGATATATCAAAGAAATGTATATTATTATGTAAATAAATTTATATAAATGAAGTACAGTTTAGTAAAATGACTTATATAATTAAGTAATTCGAAGTCTAACACTCCATCATGTATTCGAGCATGGGAATCTCAAATGATGAAATAGTTAAGCAGCGGTTTCTTTGAGATACGCCAGTGTTACCCCACATTGCTGCTATTAGGGATTTCTTCATAATTTACAAAACATGATACCCTTATGTATTCACTCTCGAGTTTGCTAGTCTGCATTTGTGAGAACCTTTTAGAAGCCAGACACATGAATTGTTTTGTAGATTCACATTTGAAATGAGGAAGACAAATTTAGACTTTTCCATGAAACACTAACTTGACCTAATGTATAAATGTTAATAGTTTGCAAATCAAGCCTGACTAGTATCACGTTCAATTTCTTTTCTATATTTTTCGTTGTTATATTTTAATTACAAATTAATCAGCAAATTCGGAGTTGTTGTAGAATAAACATGTGTAATTCCAAATAACCACTCGTTATTTTTGTCAAACAAAGAAAATTGATTTTTAAGAATAAAAAAATGGTATGCTGGTAAACTTTTTTTTTTGTAATCGAGTTACAATGTTAATTTACATTCAATACATTATTAAAATTATTACTTTCGATCAATACAGTATTATTTTGAGCAGTGCTAAGAACTTTATTGGCTTACAATTCCCTCTCAAAACATTAGTTTTTAAAATGTTTATTAACTTGTTTACCGCTTATAATGCGTAGTTTATTCAATAATAATCAATTATTTTGGAAAAAAAAAATTAGATATTGCAATGATATATGACGTGAGAAAGCTAAAACTTTACTGAAAAGTAACGGCTTTTTCAAGGTTTAATTGTTGGACTGATATTTATTCCCTCAATAAGCAGGTGATAATCGAGCGAAAATCGATTGTTTGAAACATATTTGAATCAAGCGCAATTTTTTCCCGGGATCGGAGCCTGTGAATGACAAAAGTGTTAATGACATATTAAATTATTAATATATTTTTATTTCTTAACCCATTTGATGTAATTTGACAGGGTCTGTAGAATACTGTGCAGCCAATAAATCAGGGTGTTGCCCGAGGGACGAGCGCGCGAAGCGCCGAAAACAATTGGACGACAATTACTTTCCCAATACTGACAAGCGACCTTTATTGGCAAGCCGGTTGTCAGACCGGTATTGGGTCGGTTGAAAGCTGGAGTTTTCTCTGGGATTTCCTGACACCAGTCAAATATTGGAAACGAAAGAACACATTTCTTTATCGGAACACCTTTATTTTAACCGTCAAGATAAAATGCTGTCAGGATAGGGGATTTCAATTGGTCAATTTTTAGTAACGTCAAAATTAATACCTGATACCAATACCCACTACCAGCAAAACAATAAAATAATATTTATCAATATCTTATTATTTTAGTCATTGGTTACGGTGGCGTTCTCGTGGCCGTACGACATGGTATCACTTGGAAGGAAGTGGCTTCACCACTTACTACAAGTGATCCCAGGCTGCACCACCTGACGGTAAAGGTAAATTTGGGGAAACCCATTTACAGTACCGCCTTGTGTAGGAGACCGTATTTTTCTCTCCAGGAATACACAGCCGTGCTACGCGCTTGCGCACAAATGTCCAGCCACTGGGTGGTAGGTGGCCTAAATGCTAGGCATACGTTATGGTGTAACACCACAAGTAACAAGGCTGGGAGACTCCTGGTGAACACGCCGTTTACTGTCGTACACCACCAGACTTTTACCATTCGTCTTAGCGCCAACCCTCAAGCCACCTCGACTATAGACTTACTAGTGACCAGACAGCCGCACCGTATCACTAGTTGCTCCACCCTCGACTTTATTACGTCTGACCACAGGCCAGTACTGTTCGCAGTGGATGGTAAAGTTGTAACCCCCCGCCCCCTGAGATACGACTACGGTCGTGCCGACTGGGATCTGTATCGGTTGCAGAATTACCACAATCTGCTTACAGCGCTAGTTCTCCGCTCAAATGAAGAAGTAGATCTTCAACTACCTTTCATAACTGAAGTGATCCTCGACGCCGTGGACATTGTTATTCCAATATACAGCCCCATGCCACCGACCCTGCGGCCACCTCCAGACCATAATCCAAAACTTATTGCCTTGCACAATAATTGGAAGGACAAATGGTACAGGACCAAAAATCGTCAAGCGAAGGTAGTTGTGAATTCTATCACAACGTAAATCCGAAGCTTAATGAAACTCTGGAAGACAGCACAGTGGCATGAGTGACTCTGTAGCACTCACGGCTATCACACAAAATTCTGGAAGCTGACGAAGACTACAAAAGGCAAAACATTTGGCGTCCACCTTCACCAAGGCGACACTCTTTTGACCGCGGAGCAGCAAGCAAACCAACTGGCCGAACATTACGATAGGAATATAATGGCTAGAACTGGCGACTACCAACCACCTCCTTTGCTAGAAACTGGGCCAAGCCACATGTTTGTATCTCCGAAGCCACTCAAGGCGATTCTTCGCCGGTGTCAGGGAAACCGAGCACCATGGCACGACGGGACACAGACGGTTTTGTTGAAGGAGTGGAATAGTACAACTTGCTAACTTGTTCAATTCGTGCTTAAGATTGCGTTACTTTCCTGACAAATGGAAACAAGGTATCTTATTTCCATTACTAAAACCAGCCAAGAGCGGAGACCACCCAGCCCACTACGATCAGTTTATTACCGCAAATGGGGAAAGTTTTGGAGAAAATTCTATTGAATCACCTGTGCGGAAAATGACATCATTCCGCCAGAACAGAATGGATTTCAATCCAGTCTGAGTACAGAACATCCCCTTATGAAATTACAGACAGAAGGTAGTCAAAATTATAATCGAAACGTAGCAACGGCTATGATTTCGCTAGACTCCACGCAGGCGTTTTACTCAGTGTCCCACGGGACTCCGTGCCGAATACTCAGCGACCGGGAGTGCCTGGAGCAGCTCTATTCGGTTCTGACTAGCTTCCTGAAAAATCGATCCCTGCGGGTGAGGGTGGGTGATAGCTTCTAGGAAGCTGTGTCACTGACCTGTGGAGTCCCACAAGGAGCTGTACTATTCCCAGTACTTTTCAACGTGTATACGTCTCAAATTGTCGGAGTACGGTACCAAAACACGATAGTCGCTGCTTTCACTGACGATATCGCGGTGTACAGTAGCAGGTTGAGTGCCAAAATAGCTCTTAGACAGCCCAAAATAGCCTGTAACCAGGTAAGTGAGAAATTGGGGAAACTCGATATCTCCGTAAATGCGGGTAAGACTGACGTGATTTTCTCATTCCAAAAGGGAAAAAGTCCACTGCCTACTACATATACTGTAGAAACGTATTAAAAATCCCTAGCAAACAGCCTCGTATATCTGGGCGTTAAAATGGACCGTTTCCGTTTTGCGGCCATTTTGCCAGGAAACTAAAGCAAACACGCACGAAGTCTTACCAGCTCACGCATATATTAACATCACCCAATCTATCATTACGCCTTAAGCTAATGATATATAAGAGGGTACTCAGGCCTACTCTGCTGTACGGTGCACCGCTTTTTCGTCATTTGACTGAAGCGACAGCGAGACGAGTCCAAAAATTTCAGAACGGAATCCTCATGAAAGTGGTCAGACACACTACATGCGAGCAGCGGAGAAACAGTGAATTACACGAGAACTTTTAGCGGCCTACGGTGGATGAATTCATTCGCCGTAGACATATCAAATTCTTTGACTCCCTACAACACATGACAAACCCCGTGTTCAACACGATTACTTCCGCCCCGTTCCACCATCGATGGCAGCAAGCGGTCGAGGCAAGAACGTTATAGTTTGTAAGTTTAGTTTTTAGTTTTTCCCTTATTGTAACCCAAAGGTGAGCCCTTTACCCAGTTCAGTGTATTGTTTTTGTAATTTCAACTGTAAAACGAAAAATGTGTTTGTGATTCTGCTCTCATTCAAATGCATATTATGCTATGCAGGAAAAGGAGCCATAAATATGCAAATTTGTTCATGTTATTGTTCATTTGTTTGTAAAAAAAAATGTTAAATAAAGTGGTTTTGAAAAAAAAAAAAGAAAAAAAAAAGGCATTTGCAAATCTTCCGGAACCCGGCACCTGAAGAACTCTTATTCAACTACTGTTGTACCTATGTTTACATTAGGTATCCCTCTTTCCTAACCTTGGTATGTTTTAGTTCGGCGTTGTCAGACCCTTCTCTGCCTTTGTCTCGCTAAAACTGCCACCTCCTTGGAAGAGACCTCTTCCTGGTGGACTACGGTCCCTGGGGCTCTACAAACATTATCTAGTAGCGTCTCCCCCAGATCCGAACGGTCTTCGCCTACCCTCAGATACCGAGTGTGAATTCGTGGTCATTCCAAGACCACATAAACTACCTATGATCCCCACCCAGTTTCTCTTCTGCTGAACATAGTGCACTGTCAGGGCACACCTTCTAAGATCAGGGGGGATTGACGAGGCTTCTCAAATAGATCGCTCATGTGCACAACCGTACATTTTATATATTTAATTTAATTGGGACAAACTGTGAACACATTACTGACAATTATGGCACTGGACTATTTAGCACCTGTCTGAATAAGGCTTACTTAAAGCCCTCACCTACAGTCCACACTTGACTCTGTCTATTTTATCTAGTCACCCTTCCTCTATAAAGACTTAGCTGTAAACAATGCCATTATTGTAAGGTGTTTTTATTAATAAACACTTTTTAAGTCTTCACAATTGTGAGATCGATAATTCAGTACTTACCGGTACAGTTACCGAAACCTTGGTATTAATACTTCGCAATCTTCTACGTTTCTCTTTACCTCAGTCTGGTCTGGTAGGCTGGTCGGCCATGGTAACCCTAACTTGACAGTAAATATATACTCCAGTACACGGTTAGAGTATGTCACTTACACGTATGCGGACAATATGGTTGTCTATTAAAATAGCAACTGCTAGGGAACTTTTTGAAGATATTTCGTCTTAATTACAGCTGTTGCCTAATCATTTAATATGGGGAGGGACATAAACTGCAACCAATTATAATTTAACACATGTGCAACTGTAATTAAGAACTCAATTTTATTCTTGAAAATATAGATTAACAAAATAAAGAATGTGCAATTTAAAAAATGATGTTCAGAGATACTTACAGGAATCTGAAAATACCATAAAAGCCTATTATATAATTTTGAAAAATATACTCTGTATTTTCGAGCCTAAAGTACTAAATTTTATTAGTAAAACTTCTTGGCCACTTAGTCCCTTTGTAACAATAAAATGTGGATTTGAGAGGCCTCTGGGCTGTTTGTAAATATTGTAAGATTGAGCGAGTGAATGATGAATTGTAAATATGGTATGAATGAGAACATTTATCTCAGTTACTTATTGCCTACTAAGGCAGATTGTAATTTTATCACAATAAAGAATATAATATGTATGTAAAAAAAAAAATAAAAAATCTAGGTATATTAAAAAAACGTGTGATTACTGTTGTTGGCTCTCAAAATATTGTTTTATTTCAAGATATCTCAGATACTGTGTTTGCCGTACTGTACCGTGAAAAATTCTTAACACGAGCTTGGAATCGAGAAATCCGAAAAGTTTGTATAACATTTTTACGACTGAAATCTTATAACTCATAACACTTACAGGCAGATGTCACCACCTGGGTGAAGGTAGAGCCTTTCATTTCAGCAGTACTGAAACCAGGCCACCATGCATGAACTTTCTTGCAACTATCTAACATGTACGAGCATTAACTGATGAACATTTTGCTAGGCTGAATAGCTCCGCTAACAACCATTCATCGTAAGTAAGGCGCAGGTAGAGCTCGCTAACCACCCTATTAGTATGCGGAGTCAGAACTACCATACATTTCACATCTACCGTGGGCGATATAAATGGATACTGTCGGTGCTTCCAGTGTGCTACATCTGAGCGGCAAACATCTAACGAACAGAGAATACTTAACAACAAACAACAAACAACAAATACAGCCTGTCTCTTAGTCTCTATGTACTAAGAAACGTGGCACAATCGACCTGAAATTTTAGGCCTGTATTCCATAGTCCATCTCGACTTCCCTAATTACCTGTTGGACCAAGTAAATAGTAAATAGTAAATAGCCTCATATTGTAAATAACTTGGACTGATTTCAGAACACGGCGGCATCTTTACGAGTACATACGGACAGTTATCATAACAAACTTACACCAGTACTCAAAGAACATGGAGGGACGAAAATTTAATGATTACATTCAAACATACTAACAACAATATTAGTATTTGTGACCAGACCTCCAAAGAGACATTTCATATAATTATCGAATGTAGCTTTCAGACCGACAGTTCTTGACTAATTGATAATGAGAAATAATAACGCTTAAATGAGGAAAGTGGCCAGCATCAAAGTCAGATTTGGTTTTCATCTAATATGTAATATAGTATAAGATTTCAATCAATCAGTTGTTGGCTTCATTGATCACCGCACTCTCCGGCGAAATGTACAATGTTGTGTAGTTATTGCCATTACGTCCCTTGGTTTAGTTTTTGTTACTTTTTTTTATTATTTTTCTTAATAAATTGTGTTCATAAATTAATTTATGAATGTTTCAGTGGAAGTAACCCTTTTTGGGCCCTTCAACAAAGATTCATGGGATTTCGTTGTTGCAATATAGTTAAGGAAAGCCGAAACATAAAGTTTATTAACTCAATTATGAGAATTGCTACTTTATGTTATTAAAGCATTTTCTTCTAGGAATGTAGTTTAATATACTTAAACACTTGGAAAACTAAGAAATATATCAAAACTTGGCCACTTCGTCAAATATCTTAGCTCGGATTTTGTTTTATATATATATTAAACTAATAGATCTTCAAATCATGCAGTAAATATTCAGTGCTATCTTTGTGACTCACCTGTGGATTAGACACTCTAAATTTTGTTTCAATGCAACTCTTTACTGTTTTGGGGGTTTCTTTATTATTTTCAAAACTAGAAGCTCTTAAGTTTTCAATTGTGTATGTCTGTCGTAGTCTCGGTGATAACCCTCTAGAATCTAGTCTAGAGAAATGATTTTTTTTGTGTAAGTTACACTTCGCAAGGGAAAAAAGCATTATATAGGCTTCATTATAAAACATAATTAGTTGTCATCAAATAATTAATAAATAGTTTTTAGTAAGGTATTATATAAAAGAACTTAAAAACATGTTTAATGATATGTGACATGTTTAGAGGCTTTACAGACTATAACTAGTAACTAATTATTAAAACTGCTATTAAAATCTTTTTCTAGGTCGTAACAGACACTTCAGTTCTGCATCATCCATCATATTTGACTTAAATATGCGTTTCATAAGAAACATATTTAATTTGAGATAGCGCTTACCAATAATGTTTACATTAGGTATCTTGGTGGGTTATTATTAGCCTGTCTATTACCTATTACAAGCTATTAAATTAATTATTACAGATAAATAGTTTTTATGAATGTGGAATTAAATATTATAAGGAAATATTTATCAGACATATGTTGGTGATATCCCAAACCTATTCAGCTGGCTCCTTGTTAAAATATGACATTATGGTAGAGTGGTATAAAAGGTGGGGCAGAATCCCTATAGAAATATATAGCGATGTAATATATGAAAATACATTTGACAGGATACACTAAAGCCGATAAGGAGATGAAGTGAGGACCGTCGAGATGACAGGACGGCCTGGTCTGGCGGATAGCCAGCCATCCGTGGATACACAGAGCTGAGTGGTTCGGGTAAGTGGTTTCTCTCCTCTTTCGAATATACAACCTTAGGAGCTTCGTATACGCGTATCGTAAAGCTTCCTTTAAATTGTCTTTCATATAGTTAGAGCTGACGTTTGAATCTTATAATTCAATAACTGCACTATGTCATTTTGTTTAGGCCACAGTCTAGAATTAATCTAAATTTATTTATCAGAAGTTGATTTTAAATCACGTGTATAAGTGTGCTTATGGCCTTAGACTATTTTGGGTCACTATTTCATTATAGTTGGTCTTAAGGATGCTGTGGCCCTTTTTTAAGATGGCTAATAACAACCATGAACAGTTCTACTTTTTGGTAACCGTACACTTCGCACTAACTGCTTTCAATGCTGATATTGATATTCCATAATGATAAGGGATAAAATGGTTGTTTGATTAAACCTCGTAACGGGTCAACTGTCAATACTGTTTTATAGTAGATAACTTGCCAAAGACTCAGCGTGTGGCGAGAAGGAGAGGGAACTGCAGAAAACAAAAGAACACATAAGATTCTGATGGCACATAAAACTAACAAACTTCATAAAGCTATTATATTTTAAATTGAATTTTTTTCCTTGACAAAAAACTTAGTTTTCTGAACAGTTGGTGTGTGTGTGTGAAGATTGAGCAGACAAAGAAGAGGTATTCAGAAAATCGCCAAAGGTGCTGTGTTCTCTTGGTACGAATTAAATTTTAGTATTTTTTTAGGAGTAAAGTACAGACTTCAGAACCATCTAATCCTCCATTGATACTCACCTTGTTGCTGCCTTAATGTCCTTTTATCCAATCCCTACCATGGGTATGAGATAAAGCATAATTAATTTTGCCTTGCCTTAGTTTTTTTTCGTTGCATCGTTCAATTTCATATTGCGAAATTACTCCACATCTAGTGACCATGCAAATTTACGCTACTCCAATCGTAGTATATTTACAGGATGAACTTATCTTCAGGCACAATTAACTGCCAATTTTAGTGTCTAATATTTCAATGGCTCAAAGGTGGCGTACATTTGTCCCTCAAGCGAAAAGAGGAGAAAGGTACCCTCTTTACCATTCAAAAGAGCGACGAGACTTGATTCTCCAGTTAGAGCGTACACATAGTATTATTCAGGTTACATGCCGTTAGTTGAACTTTTATTAGGATAAAAGATCCGAGAAAAATATTATTCATTCAATTTAAAGATTTTTCGGTTTTTAAGAGAACATTTCGCCTGATTTAGAGGTAGTTGTTAATTTTTATTAAGATGATTTATGGAAACACTAGCATTTAGGGACCAAAACAATCTTATAGATCGAAAAAAAAGCTGAGAGCTAAAAATAATTCTGCATGGTCCTTGAAGCAACCAATCATTCCCAGCACTGAGCATTCGGAGAGAAAAAAAGTAATATAAATAATAATGATTTGTGTAATTTTTTTAGAATAATAAAATAAAAAAGCTCGTGTTGAGCTTACGCTATACTAAGTTCTAGTTTCTTCTGAAAAAACAAAATTGTAAAATTGTACCCCGAAGGGTTTTTGGGCCTTGATAGATTTTGTTAAGGGGTCATAGCCAATAAATGACTAGTTTACTTAAAATTTTAATTTATTATACTCAGTAATGCATGATTTGGGAATCTAAGAAATATTTTGATTTCAACCAAGGTGCAAGGTTTGGATAAACTATATTTAACACATTGACATTGAAATAAGACGTGACATTGGCAGGACAGAAATCTGACACAAGTTATGAATATTTTTAGATCCATGAAATAGCAACGTTAAAATAAAAAAAAAATGTTTGAGATAAAAATATTGAGCTTAAGTTTTAATGATAAAATAAGCCAAAACCTATGAAAAATATGATCTTATTTCCAAAACATTATATAGAGGTGGAATAAGTATTTTTGTGTTTCTATCCAACCCTAAATTCTTTCTAAGCTAACAGTATTAATTTTAACTGTTTACTTAATATTCCATAAAATATCATTTTTTTTAAATTAATAAAAATATCATTCAAGAATTTGTTTAAATACAAAATAAGAACAAAATTAAAATGCAGTGGTAAATTAAAAAAAAGAAAATAATAGTAATAAAATAAAATACATAAATATTAGTGCTCTTTTCAAAAGTTGCAGGTGTGGGTTTATCAACACTATTGCTAAATGGTTGAAATCGTATATAGCAAAAATAAATTAAGACATATCGTAATTCTAGCAAAAATGATTACTAGTAATAAGGAATACTAGTGAATAGTAGTAATAATGAGGTCCTAGATTAGCAAACATCAGTCTGAGTGTTACACTAATTTACGCTTAGTAATCAGAATAACTTGCCTGATTTATTATATTCATTAAAATTATGAGGTCTTATAGGCAACTTGTCAAGGTCTTTTATGATGTAGTCAAAGTATTTTATTGCCCCCAGAATGTTTCTTAAAAGAAGTGATCCACATCAAAGTATAATAATGGCCAGGAAATTCAAAAAATGACCGGCCAATACGAAGAAGCGTAGATTACGTAAATATCAAGTGCTTAATGGTGTGGTCAACAGTCCCAATATGACGAAAGAGGTCAGCGGGATGGGTCTGAGGTAATCTACTGGAAATACAGGCAGATCCGCAAAAGCCAGAGGTACCACCAAACCACTACTTGGAAGCTCCTGCTAAGCCAGGACAACACCCCGATAAGACTGAGGATTTACAAGCTGGTAAGTCCACCACCCGAGAACGGTCGTCCATTGTTTTAATCTGGATTGCGTAGTACTGTAAAGGGACTTCGGTGAACTTACTATCTATATAGTTTGTATTACGCGCAACTAAAAATAATTTAATTGTAAATAATGAATTCATTCTCTCAAATAAAAATACTTTATTAATTTGTAGCAGTCTCTTGTTTTTAACTTCAAAAAAAATTTTTTTTCTTAGCTCTCTAATTATAAGATTAAGGATGAGGGAAAAATAAAGGGATATTTGGGTTGAGCGGATCCTTATACTAAGGTTTTGGCTATGTTTCATCGAGTCAAAGAACTTGATATGTCTTCTTTGGATGGCTTCGGTGATGGTGGGGACTTCGAACTTTTCGTGGATGTCGGGAGCCTTCATATCACGCCATAGTGCCGTGCACAGGATTTTGTTCTGGAAGCTCTGGAGTCAAGTTATTGTGCTAGTGTGTAGGAATCGGAAGAGTGTTTCAGCCGAAGGGATATAGCCGGGCTTGTGATGAGATGCTGGAGAGAGTAGTAAGTCCTACGTACTCTTTTCAACTTCTTCTGCAGGTGTGTGTAGTGTGTAGAACGTTATGTGTGTGCCTAGGATGATGCCGAGATAGCATATGCTGTTGGAAGTTTGCATCCAAAATTGCTTACAAGAATAAAACAGCTAAAAAATCTTATTAATAGTTTTATTCTTTGTATAATAATTATAAAACTATTGAGAGTAATTATTTAAAGAATTATTTCTAGATCTGAATAAAATGCTATTCACTAGAGCAACAATTAATGTTTCTCTTGATAAATTTAAGATAAAAGATATGTAAGATACATCATTCTCAATGTAATCTGAGATGTATCTTATCCCTAATATTTATTGTTTTCATTAGTTATTATATTAATTGGTTTGTAAACAGTTCAATACATACGCCATATAGTAGGAAAGATGTGGGTTGTGATAGTCACATTTTACTCTGGACAGTCATAATCTCTTGGAATAGCTTATAAGTATTTTGTTTAGTTTTTTTAATATTTGCTCACTGATTATATATTTTTATATTACCTCATAATGATGCTTTAAGTATCATGAATCACCCATTGTATAGTAGAACTTAAGCTCAGAATTTTAAATCGATTGGATCGTTTAACAGGTGGGACTTACAATCCACGCCCGTTTACGGCAATAGATTACATTTCATAAATAATAAATAAGTCAAGATACATTAATTTATGTGTAGGATAAGTTTATAAGATGTTATGTTGTAGAATAAGGAAGATTTAGGCAAGTGTTAGAGCGGTTTAACTTCAACGTCCGTTGTGGCTTCATGAACACACAACTCAATTATACAACTGTCTGTGTCACATTCTCGCCGCTGAGGCCTGTTTTGTACGGTCAACGAAATAATTCACGGGGAAAATTAACATTACTCAAGCATGCAAGAGGACAGAATTTGCAACTGGTTGGTACGATGTCCATCTGGATAAAAATCGTTCAAAAGAATGAATTCTCATCGATATATTTTATGAAAGAGTTCGAGTCAAATATTATTAAAACCATTTTAATTACAGTTTTAATGATATTTTGCCATTTTAGACCCAACATATAGCACATATTTTTATTCGAGGCGTAGAGATCTTCAATTTGATACGGCACTCCAAGTGACTGGAAAATATCATTTAATTGCACTGCAAATATTTTCCATTGGTTGTATAAATGAGCGAGTGAATCCAGAATTATCAAAATGGCATGAATGATATCATTGGACACAATTTCTTATTGCCCAATAGGGCAGGTTTCTAATAATAAATATTAGTTTCCATTAAGTTGAGAAATCTACTACTAAAATCTCATCCATCTAGAAATTGAAAAAAAATGTTTGGTCTCGTACTGAAGATGCTAATTACTTAAACTCAAAAATTGATAAAATGAATTATTTTAAAAACTAAGTAATTAATTGAAAACTTACAATTAACCATCGTTTTTTGGATAAGGATATATTTCTAATATGTTTGCAATGTCGAATGCGACCTCGGTCATTTAATGCCTAATATTTGAAAAACAGAGAAATGATCCAAAAATTTCTGAACTAGTGGACCAAATGGGTCCCTCTCTAAATACGACGATGCGACGGATTAGTAAAATGACAGATATGGCCACGCTGGTTATAGCTAAGCTTTTGAGTAGAAATTTTTTATTTGTTGGCTTTGGACGATTGTTGGGACTAGTCATCTGCTCAACTGTTTGTTAACGTTTGTATGGTCAACGATAATCTTAAAACATCTGAAGAACTGCTCACATACGCCAACTACGAACGACAGCTAAATAATTTTTGTACAGGAAAGTATTTAAAAAAAAGCATTATTATGAATTACAAGCAAAACACTGGTATATACAATATACAATATACAGCTGATATATATAAGAAAATGATAATATTCTGGGAAGCAGGGAGATCTGGGAAGGAAACGGATGCTTTCTTAAAAATCACATGGAGCCATCAGTTTTGCTGAAGGTATTTCCACTGTTCACAATACTATACAACTGACAATTACAAAAGAAGTGCTTTAAGAGCTAAAAATTTCTGTTGAAGGAAAAATCTGGGGATTAGAAAACAGCATTTTCTATGATGGGACTCTATCCATGATCGAAAAAAACAGGTGCTCTATTCCACTATTGGAAAACTATTTAAGAATAACTTTTCTAAAATGAAACTTCTAATGTGCCAAGGGTCCGGAATTTCCGTCCAAAAACCAGGAGTCGACTGTACCAACGAAAAACGGGCTCCTGCCCTAAATCACAGGAAATTCCGGGAAATGTTCAAAAAAGATATTATGGATCATAGAGAACTAGTAACCATTCCAATGTTTGTTGGCTCTCAACAGGAAAGTCTTTGGAATAGTTCTAGATATTTATCAGAAATAAAATGAGGAACTTCCTCACCCCTCTGCACTGCTTGAATGCAATGCATAGTTTTTCTCTGAGCCATGATTGCATAGTTAAACTTGTTAAAAACTGGATTTCAAGGTAAATGTAATATCCAATACTGACATCTCATGTTCCATTTGTGTGAATTGTCTTTTTTAAGGGAACTGTAATGCGGGGTTGGGGATGTTGGTCTGACGCAATTTGTGGAACCAAGGTTTTGGCCCATTATTGAAATGGGTTTATTGATAGGGGTATCATACAAGATTGTTTAGCACCTAGGAAAATGGATCTGAGTGACCTAAAATATTCTCCTACATCGTTTATGAATAAGTTAACATAATAAATAACACGGTATAATCTTTTGATGTTTTATGTAATTTATTATGTTATATTTTTAAATTGTTACAAAGCCAAAGTATGTTATATTCCTTTTAAGGTTTTATAATTTGACTTAGTAAAAGAAATCTACCAGTCTGAATAGAAATTATAACCGTAACGTCTATGATATGAGAGTTCGTGAGTGCTGTTAAGTGAATACATTGCTGTGGATAACTTTCAGGCCACAATTAACCAAGTGCGTAGAAAACAAACAAAGTTAGATACAAACTTGTTGGTACAAGGATCCACCCTAAACCACCCTTGCAAGTTTTCCGTTCTTTGTTGTTATGTTTATATTTATAATATTTGAAATTCTTTTGAAGTCAATTACGAACTGATTCATATAAATATGAACATGGGCGAAGAAAGAAACTTCCTAGACCTTGGAAAATTGGATATTAAACAGAATTTGAGAAATTCGCTCCATTACACCTGAGCGGTGTTTTAAATACAGCGGATGAGATTGAGGTGCTCCTTTGTCATTGTTTCATACATTTCTCTTTTTATTTTTATGTCAAAGAATATGAGCCATTAAAAAACGGCGAGATATCGAACTTCTATATTTCTGAGTGATCCTCCGTGCTGAATGATAAAATTATTATATATCACTAAGTTTTTTAAGTACTTTAAAGTAGATCTTGAAGGAAGGGTGTAGCGACCGCTAACTACATAAGATAATTCACCCTATACTCTATTGTATATATATTGTAAACAAATGTAAATAACATGAACAAAATATATTGTAGACAAATGTAAATAACATTAACAAAATATATTGTAGACAAATGTAAATAACATGAACAAAATATATTGTAGACAAATGTAAATAACATGAACAAAATATATTGTAGACAAATGTAAATAACATGAACAAAATATATTGTAGACAAATGTAAATAACATGAACAAAATATATTGTAGACAAATGTAAATAACATGAACAAAATATATTGTAGACAAATTTAAATAACATGAACAAAATATATTGTAGACAAATGTAAATAACATGAACAAAATATAAATCATTGTAAATGCGTTAAGCGATAAAAAATGCGGGGTGCCAAGTAGTTACATGAGATGGGACAACAGCTGTCAGTCGCAGGTATGAGGCCAGATCGGGCCACAGATCCTCTCCCAGAGGACAAAGAAACCACACGTATTTGGTTACACCAATCTTAATGATGATTGGCTAGGGGCAAGGCTAGATGGGTACTTAAGCCGAGGGTCTAGCCCCTGTGAATCATTCTCACTCTCCTGGCAACTACTGGCAACTACGTAGCTACCCCACTTGAACTCTGAAAACTGACTGCTTCTTTATGAAAAACCTCTGGATCTCTTCTCTCCTAACCTCGCTATGTTTTTGTCAGGCGTCGTCAGACCCCACACCTTCCTAGTGGGAACCTCTGCCTTCGTCTCGCTAAAACTAGCACCTCCTTGGGAGAGACCTCTCCCTAGTGGACAACGGTTGTCGCGGCCCTGCAAACTTACCCAGCAGTGTCCCCCGTGACAATTCAGTCTACCTCTCTCCGGTTCACACTCGCCTTTGGGATCCGGACGGATTTCGCCTACCCTCAGATACCGAGTGTGAATTCGTGGTTAGTCCAAGACCGCACAAACTACCTACCTACCATATACCTTTTCTCCTGAACATAGTGCATTGTCGGGGCACATACCTATCAAAACATGGAGTCAGATAGTAAAGCCGTCATGAAACGCTTGTCCAGGTTATAAACTCAAACAACCCTCACTTGTCACCAGAGCTAGGGTAACCAGGCACCCCCCTCGTGACGACCCGACAAAGAGATATCTCATTTGTGTGAAAAACGATCTATTTACTCTAAATACTGCGAAGCTATTAAAATTTAAACAAGCTCCACTTTTGAATTCAAACCTATCTGCTTCGAACAAAGTTGTTACTTATTATTATTTATATGGATAGTTATTGTTTACAGTGAACCATGACAGAAAGTCGCTACTAAGTACATTTTTCAGTGGAAAGAGAGAGAGAGGGGGGGGAGATAGAGAGAGAGACCAGTGATAACTTTAATTGTCTGATTCCGACTGTCTGAAAAATCTTAGAATTTCTGCATTTTATAGGCACGTCATTCCTGCCTACAGCAAACGTAAGAGATTTTTACTTCGGCCAATCCTATGACAGTTTATTTTTGCCAATCAGGGGCCCTACCATGCCCGCGCCCTTAGTAAGCACCGGCCGTTTCAGGATCGTGAACTAGTAAGTGGTTGTTTTCTGGGCCGATAAGAGGGTAAGTTCTATTTATTCGTGCTAAGTAGTAGACAAAACAACAGTACTTTTGATGTTTATTTTATTTCTTGCAGACTTACGTAATGTCGGCATATGTGAGGAGTAGGACCGTTCTATTGAAGATTGGGCCTGTTTTCAAGAGTCTGCATGCCGAAGCATTCATTACCTTATCTTGCACCAAATCTACAAGGAGATCATACGTATAGCCTTGAGCGTGCACAGCGCACTCCATCCAAGACATTGTCCGCCTTATCACATAAACAAGTTTCTGGTGAAGATTAAGTTCTTCCAGCGTTTTATAAGGTCGTCAGTTAAATAATTGAAGACCAAAGGGGCCTTTTTAAAAAGTAGTTTATTAACTAGACAAAAGAATACAACTTATATGACAAAGTGATTAAGTAATACGTCAGGGGTACAGTAACGAGATGAATGAGGGCTGATGAGAGGAAAGGAAGGATTATATAATGAACAGATTAGATTAAGGAGTGCTGACTTAGGCGATGGTGCAGGTGTCAGCTGGGTGTTGACTGTCGGTGTGCGTGTGTCAGCTGCTTCCATAACTCCTTCCGACTTTAGGTTTCTTGTTCCATCAAGAAATTAAGTTGATGGCTGCAGGTGCATGAGGGCTGTTATTTGGGTGATAAACCCTTGTTGCCAAAATGTTGATAGGCTCTTGTTGTCCGGGATGGTATACAACTGGGATGGTTGGTGTAGGGTTTCGTAAGGAATTGGTAGTTTTACATTTTTTAAGGTAGTAGAGGATTACAATTATAATAGCTGCCCCTATAATTAAATAAAAATAAGTATTGGATTGATTAAATATAAGTGGTTCTAAAACTATGTCTGTTATATTTAGGTTTTCTATTTCGCTTATATTTGCGATTACATCTATATCTATTTTATTGTACAATTTGTTTATGGTGGAGTCTATTATATGTCTTGAAATTTTGGGGAGTTCTTTATAACAATCATTTTGATCTAGGGTGAGTAAGCTAACGGGTGGTAGGTATACAGTATCGTTAGTAAGGCAATTGTCTAATTTGGAGAGGTTAGTAGTTATAAAACTGTTTATATTATCTATATATCTAATGTTAGTATTGGTTAATTTATATTTGCATGCATTCATCGTTCCAGATGAAATAATATTATTTATACAAGTATTATTTAAAATAAAAAGGTTTTTACAGTAATATTCATTGTTTAAAAATGTACAATTCGTTGTATATAACATATTAAATTTTTTTATTATAATAGTTTCGTCTATATCTAAAGTTACATATTGGTTGTTAATTTTTACAGGCGAAGGTATGAGTAAATAAGTCTTTATATTTGGGGTTGCCTTAGGAAGGTCTACAAAGATATGAAGTGTTTCATTATGAGTAGTGCAGTGAATTTTACTCATTATCCACAGGATTTCAGGATTCCTAGAAGCTAGATTTACATTTTGGTTTATGTCATGTAGTATTTGGGACATTAATGATGAGTGTGTGATGCCAATTTTGCATAGTTCCAGTGTTAATGTAAGTTCATCTATTTTGTTGTGTAGGTGTGTCAGAATTATGTACATGTCAAAGAATGTCATTTCCTTGTTTATCTTCATTATGTTGTCTTGTTCTGTTTTAAAATTATTATTAATTAATTGTATGTCCTTTTGAAAGTTTTTAATTACGTGTTTATTAAGTTTTATGTCTTGTTCTATGTTGTGTTCTATATTATAGTTGTTCCGTCCTAACTCATTTATTACTTCGTCATAATGTGATTTGTCATCAGCTGTCATGGTGCCAGTAAGCCAGCTGAGAGCTGTTCCAAGTCCGTTTACTAGTCCTCTCTTAGTTCGTTTGTTGTGTGATTTTAATAGATTTAATTTGTTTTGTGTTTGTATGATAAGGTTTTTGATTATAGGGTATGTCGGTAGGTCCCTATAAGATGGTACATTGTTCTGTATATTGTTTAGTTCCTTGTCAAGTAAGCTAATGTCATAAAAATGGTATGTCCTGTAGTAATTTTCTATTACCTTTGCGTTCTTTATAGTGTAATGTAGGACTCCGGGGTTATCTCTTATATCAGTCACTGTCATAGTATATGTTAATGTCCATAGAAGTGTCTGGATTAGTACTGTCCGAGTAGGATTCATTTTCTCCTTCTGAAACAGTAATGTTTGGTCTCGGTCTCAAGTGTTGTTTACGTGGTCTTTTGATCCTATTTATATGTGTTTTGTTTATTTCTTTTCTGTCTTTGTACAACAGTACGGGTCTGTAGGGATTATTGTATTTGCGGTGATGGGTTGTTTTTATATATATCTGTTCTTCATTTATGTCAGGTGGGTCTTCGCGATTTGTATTTAATAACTCTGTTCTATTTTCTTTTTCTGTCACGATTTTATTCCGTATTAGTTCATGTATTATGTTCTTTTCGTCATGGTATTTTTGTACGTATTGTTCTTTTATTTCTATTTGTTTGTTAGGTCTTCTTGTTATTCCGAATGTTATTTCGTCCGGTGTCATGTTTAGTTTAGAGTTTAAGGTATTGTTGTATGCTATTGTTGCTAGCATTAGTCTGTTATTTAATGATGTGTTTGTTAGTTCTTTTTCGTTAAGTGTTCGTAATATTTCGATGAGTGTACTATGTGCTCTGTTTAGTGTTCCTAATGAATTAGGATTTCCTGGGGTCACGTAAATTGGTTCGATTTCGTTAGTTTGTAAGAAGTTGAGTACTAAATTATTTTTGTATTCTTTGCCGTTGTCCATTTTTATCGATACGGGTGTTGGATATAGTGTTAAGTAAAGTTTAATGGCTTCGCATATGTTAATTCCAGTTACGGCTGGTATCATGTGTGTAAATAGTCTTTTCGAGAATGTGTCAATTATAGTTACGATATATTTTCTGTCAAAATGTAATGTGTCTATCATTAATTCTTCGAACGGTCTATTTGGTGTTGGTGTTATCATGTACTTTGCTTTTATAGGGTTGCGTTCGTATTTAGTTTTCTTACATGTCTTACAATTGTTAATAAAGTCATTTATCGTTTCTTTCATTAATGGGAAGTAGTATAATTTTCTAAGTTTGTCGTATGTTTCGACTGTGCCTCTGTGGGATGTTTTTCCTATGTGGTAGTCATTAATTATTTCAATTTGTCCTTCTTTGTCTAAGATATCGGTTACATAGTTTTTGTATCTTTTTAGTTTAACTGTTGGGTATGATTCTTGTATTAGTCTAGAAATGTCTTTAAATGTTTTATCGTACCATGGTTGGAGTAATGGGATATCTGGTTCACAGTAAATTCCATAAGTAATTTTGGGTCTAATAAATTGTTCGATTAGTGATTCTAAGTCGTCTAAGTTGTCAAATTTAATTTCATGTCTGTTTTTGTTAAATGGTTTAGTAAAGTTTGTTTCTTTTATTCCCTTTTTTATTATTATCTGATGTTTCTCTATATTAATATTCTTGTCATTGTCTACTATCCAAATTTGTTCGTTGGATGATCGTTGGGAGTGAACAGTTGCTCCACATGTACTAATTGCGTCATTTATTTGTTCTGTTTGGGTCATGTTTTCTAATTCTTCTATAAGTGTGTCATAGTCTGGGTTTTCGTCTAACGGGAGTATTGCTAGTTCGTTTAGAAATTCGTCAAAATCTCCGTCTATATGGTTAGTATTTGTGTTTTGTTCTAAGTTCTCGTTTTGTCGTGATAGTAAGTCCGCTACGTAATTTGTTTTTCCATTAATGTGGTTTATGTCAAATTCAAAGTCCTGTAATTTCCAGATCCATTTCATGATTCTGGTGTTTCCGTTTTTCATTGTATAGATCCATTTTAATGGTTTGTGGTCAGTTAGTAATTGGAATTTAGTACCGTACAAGTATGGTTTGAAATGGTGTGTAGACCAAACAATTGCTAAAAGTTCTTTTTCAATTGTTGAATAGTTTATCTCGGGAGGCTGTAATACTCGTGAGGCGAATGCTACTGGGTGTTCTATTCCGTCGTTATCTTTTTGCGATAGCACCGAGCCGATGGCTTTATCACTTGCGTCTGTCGTTAAGTAAAATGTCTTATTCCAGTCCGGGTATGCTAATATTGGTGAATTTGTCATGAGGGTTTTTAGTATGTCACAAGCCTTTTTTATTTCTTCTGTCTCGTATGTTTTAGTCTGTAGTGATTTCGAAATTGGTTTCGTTATTTTCGCATAGTCTTTTATGAATTTTCGGTAGTATCCGGTCATTCCGAGAAATTGTCTAGTCGTTTTTTCGTTGTTTGGGTATGGTAATTTTGTGATTGCTTCTATTTTCTTGTGGTTAGTTTTTAGTCCGTCGGGAGTGACAATATATCCTAAGAAGGGGATTTCAGTTTTAAAAAATTCAGTCTTGTCTAGTTGGATAGAAAGTGCATGTTCTTTTAACTTTTGGAATACGTTTTCGAGATGTTCTAGGTGTTCTTGTATTGTGTTTGAGTAAATGATTATGTCGTCAATGTATATCATAGCGTTAGGGACGTTCGCTATCATCATATTCATGGCTCGTTGGAATGTGGGTGGTGCGTTACAAAGTCCGTAGGGCATTCGTAAGAATTCAAAGTGTCCGTCTTCTGTACTAAATGCGGTTTTTGGTATTGAATCTGGATCCATTTCGATTTGATGGAATCCTGATGCAAGGTCTATTGTTGAGAATATTTTTGCTTTTTGTAGTCTGTTTAGTAAGTCTTCAATGTTGGGTAGTGGGTATTTGTCATTAGTCGTCATTTCGTTCAGTTTTCGGTAGTCTATTACCATTCGAACTTTTTTTATGCCTGAGGCATCCATTTTTTTTGGTACTATCCATACTGGTGAGTTGTATGGGGAGTTACTCTTTCTAATAATGTTATTTTTTAATAAATTCGCGACTTCTTCATTTATTTGATTTTTGAATTGCACGGGGTACCGATAGTTCCTAGTGTAGCAAGGGTTTTCGTTTTTTGTGTTTATTTTGTGTTTAATTAAATTTGTCGCGCGTAATTTTTCTTCATTTGTTTTTATTATTTCACCATATTTACCAATCAGTACCACAAGTTCGTCCGAAAGCTTGTTATCAATGTGGTCTGTCCTAATTAGTTGTTTTATTGTCTGTAAGTCATTTATATAGTAAATTTCATTTTCCAGGTTATGTTTGGTTCCGTTTATTATTATTTCGTCATTGTGACATTTTATTTCAGTTTTCAGTTCTTTCATCGTTTCGTATCCTAAAAGAATATCGAAACGATTGCTAAAGGGGTAAATTAGCATTTTTACCTTTGCTTGAATTCCTAACAGGGGATAGAGATCGATTATGGCGCTTTGAGTGCCTTCGGCTCTGCCTGTAGGAGTTTTCATTACAAAGTCTTCCGAATTAATTTTTGTTCCCTCGGGTAAGGAACGGGGATTGATATAATTTTTAGAAGCTCCAGTGTCAATCAGCCATGTCTTGCCTTTTTTGTCTTTTATTTTTGGGAGACTGTCCGTGTAATTCAATTGGTATTCGGGTCTGGAGGTTCGTTGTTGTTGGGACCTACGTCTAAAAAATCCTCATAACGAGATTCTAATTGTTGTATTCTGTTTTGTAATTCATTTATTTGTTGGTCTTTGTCATTTTCCGTGTAGTGTACGCGATTGCTGGCTGTGCGCATTGATACGGTTTGATTTTCTCTTTGTTCCGGTCTGGGGTTTGGTTTGTTAAAGTATTGTCTTTGTTCATAGGGTTTCCATGATTGATTGTGTCTTTCGTTTTCGTCTCGGGGGTAGTTATTGTTAAAACGTGGTTGTTCTTGATTGTACTGTCTTGGTTGTTGGGATTGTTGTCTATTATTGTCATTAAATTGTTGTCTATTATTGTCATAAAATTCACGTTTTTTCTCGTGATAATGTGGGTCGTAATTCCTCCCTTTATAATTGCTAGTGGAGGGTGGTTGGTTTTGACTGCGTCTTTGTGTGGATTCGTTGTGTGTTAGTTTGTTACCGTATGCTCTTTCGACTACTCGTACTGCTGTGGTTTTTAATGCCTTTTTCAAATCCCTCAAATTTTTAATTCGTAGGTGTTGGAGGAAATTGTCAACTGAAGTTTCAAGTTGTCTTTGGCAATGGTCAACTATTTGTTCATCAAATACGTTTATTTCTGTGTGTTTTTGTAAGTCTGTTTTTGTGTCGTCCGTATATAATCTACCTTCAAGGTCGTCTCGTAATAATATCAGTCTTTCTACATAGCTATTGGGATGTTCGTTTCTTAAGGGTTTAGTTTGATATATTTCTGCTATGGATTGGGGTATTGTTTTGTCGTCACGAAAGTTAAGTTTGAGTTCTTGGATCAGTTCTAGTAAAGAGTTATAGTTCCGTCTTCCGCAATATTCGGCATGTCCTACTAATTTGTTTGTTGCATGTCCTATCAATTGTTTCGCGTTATATTCGTGATGTGGATTGTCAGTTGTGCAGACGTTATTCGCTACAAAATTTATTTTATTAATAAATCTTACTAGATGGCTGGGATTTCCGTCAAATTCTGGGATCAGTTTAAGGTCTGTAGTAGAAATTTTGTAATCGTTAGAAGTCATGTTTACGGTTTCTTCTAAGTTACGGTTTATATTAAGTCTGTCAGTAATGGGCATGTAAATGTGTACAAAAAATATATTTACCAATACAAGTGATGTCTTCTTCTAGATAATGTTGCCTTCTATCGGCTTCCTCTGGTCGCTAGATAACAGATTTTGTGGTTCTTGGAGCCTCGGTGAATGTATATTAAAATATACCAGTGCTCGATCAGTCCTGAAGTCCTGTTCAATATAGCATCGGCCTTCTCATGGAAAGAATCGAAAAGTTCTCAGGTCTAGCCTAGCCAAACGCGGGATCGCTGAATGGGGAGATTCTTCTGAAGTTATATAAACACTGCCAAGGTCCCTGTTCGGGCGCCAGTTAAATAATTGAAGACCAAAGGGGCCTTTTTAAAAAGTAGTTTATTAACTAGACAAAAGAATACAACTTATATGACAAAGTGATTAAGTAATACGTCAGGGGTACAGTAACGAGATGAATGAGGGCTGGTGAGAGGAAAGGAAGGATTATATAATGAACAGATTAGATTAAGGAGTGCTGACTTAGGCGATGGTGCAGGTGTCAGCTGGGTGTTGACTGTCGGTGTGCGTGTGTCAGCTGCTTCCATAACTGTCGTTTTCGATGCAACCAATTCCGCAAAGATCACCTTCCTTAATCGTTATAAAATATGTATTACTCGGTTTTGAATATTACTCATTAGCCGGAATGAGACTTTATTCTCAAGAATCCTTATCATTTTTATGTGGATTAAATTACAATATCTTTTTTTATTATTATTAAGGTTTTTTTTTTTTTACTCAGGCGTTGGCCATTGTCAGACGAGTTAAAGGGGCCGCCAGCCATCGTCTGAAAAGATGATTACTGAAGCCGAGATAAGATCCGGTGAGGGAAATACGATCGTTAAATCGAGTTCATTAAGCAACTGTGGAAGAAGGGCTTCGATGAGCAGCTTCCTTTCTTCAGGGATTCCCCTCCCCTTTTGCAAATAGATCGTTCAAGCGGCAACCCTCATCTACTGATCAATAGACGGCTGCAGTCTACTCTGAGAAGTCTACCTACTGTTAGTAAAACCATATTTATACACTTTTAAGTATCGAAAAAACCAGAAATCGTTATATGAGGAAGAATGTTCTAAGAAAAAAATTAAGGGAGAGGCTCTACTTTCGTTCAGGAGATCAACGTTCCTTTTTTTGCATTTTGGACCCGTTCGATACCGGCTTTTTCTTACATTTCAAAGGTATATCACTTAAGAACTCAAAATATGCTGATTAGTTTTTGGTTAATAAACAGTATCGGAAATGGTTGACAATAGCTTCCAATATTAACGAAATACATTATTGCTTATTGTAATGGGTTGAGAGGGAATATGGTATGAAAGTACACTATGCAGTTGAAGGTAGGGAGTGGCAAAAATTATAATAAAAAAGAGTAGATTTCTTTGCTAAGCTTTTCTAGTTGGTGGGGAATATATGTAGGCTGAATTATATGCTGCTAAGTCAGAATTCCACAATTCTTATTTGAGGATGCTATATATTTTTGATTAGGTTTGAAAAGTGAGTGTAATTAAAGTGATATATGAAGGGGCATTAATACATTTTCAAAGGATTTCTGATTGAAGGGAGAGAAAGTTTCGAACACAAGGCCAGTTTGGCTGGCTTTATTCTGTCATCTAGAATTTTAGGAGTTCTAGCTCTAATCCATTTAAGATATAACCTTCTGATATTTCATCATGGTCACGGGCACACCAAATACTGAACACTAAAAAATTTCAAAAATATTCTAAAAAAACTATATAAATAGTCCCTTAATTTTGTTTAATTTCAGGTCTTTACATTTTGTGTATTTGTCATAAAAATAATTATCAGTTTCTCAGATCGTTTAGCTAGTAAAATGAAGTATTTATTGTCAAAAATAAATATATAGACAATTTTTCACAATGAAGTATCTATAACATGTAACTAATCATCCCATCTTGTCTATATCCGTTAGTAATAATCAAACGATACAGACATTGGAGGAACATTGTTACCGATTATACTAATAAAAGGATTTAGTTCTTGCCATATAATACCAATAATATATATCTTTTTATTATTAAACAGCTTTATTCTGATAAAATTACAATATACCTAACTGGGCAATCAATTACTTATTATAGATAAATTATCTCATTCATACCATATTTACAATTTGCATTCACTCGCTCATTCATATAGTATTTACAAACAGCCCAGAGACCTCCCAAAAAGGTTTATAGGGATGAGTGGTGCAGTGCAATGACCGTGCTAGGGGATTAAGGTGGTTAGATAGGTTACTATGGAATTTCATGAACTTGGAAAGGATGGAAATATAGAGGGGTATATTCAGATCATTATGAAGGGTTGTGTTGCTGACATGATAAGTGGCATTAACTACTGTTTTCAGGACTTCAGATTGAAAGGATAGGATACGCTTGATGTTCGACTTTTTTGCTGACCCCCACAGCTCTCTTTCGTATGTCCAGATTTACTTAAGTATAGCTTTGTTTATTAGTAATTTATTTACTGTCTTGGACACCGGAGGGATGAGTGACCCAGAACAGTCTGGGTGACCCATTCACATGCAGGTGTGAATAGGCATATACGAACATGAAGGGCCATAAAGGAAAAAAAGAGAGAGATTTGGTCCAAGACGGGAAGAGATATACTTCGGGACGACTCAGTGGAGGGGACTTGCTGAGCAGAGCTGATGCGGGAAGGACTTAGATGGTAGGCTGCCCCCGAGAGTGTATGGACTGTCTTGGGAGCTTGTCTGATGCTCACATGCTTGATAGCTAGTCTGGAGGAAACTTCACACGTCTTTCAAGCTTGTGACTGAGGAATTGCACCAGCCTCCACATCTTTAGAAGTCATCGATATACCATTGTAAGAATTAAGTTTATTGTTAGGACGTAACATCTATAAAATCTATTCATAATTTTTTTCGTTCTAAAAGAAATTATAATAAATAAAAAAACATATTAACAATTTGTAATATCAGAAATAAAATCCTATTTTATAATTGAATTACTTTCATTTTTATCTTTTTTTTTTTTTTTTTTTTTTTTTTTATTAGCTCTTAAACTTATAAAATAGGATGTGGGAAAATTATTTTGGGCTAATGAGTGCCTTTCACTAAGGGGAGTCCCCCATTTGAAGGATGTATGAGAAGGATATAGGATGTGGAACGCCTAAAGGAGGCGGGTGGAATCAGGAAGGTAGTGAGAGTCTACCGAGGGTGGAGCCTAGGGGTACCTAGGCAAGGGTTTGTAGTCGGCCAGGTCAAGCCTGGCCAGCCCCGGCAGGGGCCTGAAATAAGTCGGCCTCTCGGCCGGAAGGTCGACCCTGCTTAAACAGGTAGATGAGGTCTTGTAGCTTCGGAGATCGGCCTCGATCTCTCGGCTGGGTGTTGATCTTCAGTCTCCGTCAGGGGGCTAGGGTTCGATCACGTCCATCTGTCTCCAGGCTTCAGCGGTCCAGCAGTGCTTCCATCTGACGGGCATTGGTGGTGGTTGAAGGTCGGAGAATAGTGGGTTGTGGCTGTGTCGGAGTGAGTCAAAAAATTTGATGTGTCTTCTCTTGATGAAATCTTGAATGGTGAGCACTTCAAATTTTTTATGCATCTCGTCTGCCTTCATTCGGTCGAACGGGGTATGTTTGAGGGAGGTGCGGAGAACTCTGTTCTGAAATTGCTGGAGCGTTTTGAGAGTGTTAGGAGTCATTTTTATCACCACGTTAATTTATTAAAGTAAATTACTTTGGGTTTAGATTCAATGGGGACCAATAGTAAGTGAATTGATTATTTGAGTTAGACCGTATTTTGTACAACTAGTCAGTAGTTGAATAGTTAGATGGCATCCCTAAAATTTACGTATTCTAATTATTCAACCAGAGTGTAACAGCGTGGTGTTTGTGGGAAAGTAAGGTAAATAGATAAAAGGATATCTGTATCCTTATAAAATATACAACCTTTATATATTGCCTTACAGTTTTATGTATTCGGATATAGCTGAATATCAGATATATTGTATCGATAATCCGTATATATTTAAATAAAAACCGGCAGTTCGCCGAACGTAGCAGAAGGTAAAGTATTATTTTTGTATGAAAATTTATCTAGTTGAAAAGGGTGCCAAGTTGAATTTTTGTGCTAGCTGGTTAGTCAGGAATTCGCCCGTGCAGTGTGAAATATTCCCTTGGGTTTTCTACAGTTAGATGGCTATAAATAAATTGCGACCAATACCTTTGTAATGCCCATATTTGAAAGACACCTATTTATATTATTTCATGAATTAGTATTCATATATAGTTTCATTTCATATATAGTTCTAAGTAAACGATCTGATACGATGAAAAATGGTTCACACCCAGTACCTGGTTTCCGCGGCGTCTAGCTAGCCAGCTAAAAAAGACCGGATTGTACACGAGCAGTATCCCAATAACGGTTATAATTCCCCCCTTGCTGTTGTAGGACAGGGGGACCGCCAGGCCACCGTAATCCTAGACGTGCTGTCAGCTGAAAAAGTTCCGGTGTCGCTGCTCGTGACGCAGCTGTCATCCCCGGCCGGTTCGGATATTCGGCGGAAAAAAAGAGGTCCCCTGAACTTGTCCACAGCAGGGACTTCTTATTGCGACGTCCTTCGTCTAAACTGTCAATATAACGCCTTCCTCTTCACGGTGAATAGATAAATTATTTTATGCATCATCATCTTTTAGCTAACTTCAGCCTAGTTTTAGAAGAATATGGATGTAAGTGGAAGATGGAAGAAGGATGTTGTAGGTAGGAACACGAACAAGTTGTAATATACCTTAGTAAGACACAAAAAAAAAAACGAACGAGAAATGCGGGGGGGGGGGGAGATAACTTAAAAGTTCTTTAAAAGTGAATAGTAGCTATGTGGATCTGCGGCCAAATTCTCTTTTGACCTCGGATGTGCTATATCAGTAAGGGATCTTTTAGCTGAATGGATTTGTATGGCCCCAGTATCGAAATTGTTAAGTCTTTGTTTTACTTGTG
Source organism: Acanthosoma haemorrhoidale (assembly GCA_930367205.1). Lineage (NCBI taxonomy): Eukaryota > Metazoa > Arthropoda > Insecta > Hemiptera > Acanthosomatidae > Acanthosoma > Acanthosoma haemorrhoidale. Next base: position 52,085,200 of record OV884011.1, read on the forward strand.
TAAGTGAGAATCAGGATGCACAGATAAGAATGAACACGGTAGTTGCAGACGTAGAAACGGGTATTGCTGATGTTCCAAAGGGTTTTTAGACTTTGGACGGTTTGCACGGTTCTATCCAACATGTTCGTCAATTGTTAGATCATGGATTAGTACACTTCTTATATAGTATTTGTTTAGTAAATTTAAATGTTTAGAGGGCTGTTATATAATTGGATCGTAGTTGAATTTGCCACCACCCTAATGGGGGTTGATAAGTGAGAGCACTTCTAGGACGATTTTCCTTATATTTTGGCGGAAAGCACTGTCAACCTTCCTGGACATCATAGCTTAATAGCTACGTCCTGATCGACGTGTATATATTTAGTTGTAGTTCCCTTGTGGTCAAGGCATTTTATGAGTCTGCGGTCAGATCGAATGAAAAACTCTTCGTAGTGAAAATTAGTGTGTAGCAGAAACGTTAAGAAACGATTCCTTTAAATTCCTTATTATACTCACAGCATTTCACTACAGAGTATCAATACGTATCATATGCATACGCTGGTTTCATTTGTAAAAGGTAGGAACCTTTTCTATTTTTTTTGTTTATAGAGTTCACGTAGCACTTCACTTGACGTCATATTCAATATTTAGTTTATTATATGTAGTCTTTAATTTATTCATACACGCTGCCATGTGTGTATTTCTGCCTCATTGTTGTTTACTCCAAAATGGGTAATCCTGTTGTCTTTGAACTTTGCTGGTGGCCTAGCTGGAGGGAAGCTTTATTTGTATTGAACTGACTCCAAAAGATCTTAGAAGATGTGCCCCAACAGAGCACTATGTTCAGGATAAGAGATACAGGGTAGTATTATAGGTAGTTTATGTGGTCTTCGGATCCCGAACACGAGTGTGCGCCGGAGAGAGGCAGAGAGACTGGATTGCTGGGGGAAACGTTACTAGGTAAAATCTGTAGAGCCCCAGAGACCGTCGTCCGCATAAAAGGGTTTCCTTACAAAGAGGAGCTAGTTTTAGCGTGAAGAAGGCAGAGAATCCCACTAAGAAAGTGTGGGGTCCGACAACGCAGAATAAAACACAGCTAGGTTTGGAAAGAGAAGTGTAGAGATAGCCATGGTTTGAGTAGAGCAGCAAGCGCCACGTGCAGAGATAAAGAGCAGTGTTCACTTCAGATGCTGGGTTCCGAATGAATGGAAAAAGTTCTAAATTTCGGCCTTATATAGGCAGGTCCGAGGCCGGGTTACACCAGCGCCCCCTATTGTGCTACAGCTGAGTCGTAAACAAGTTTCCCCTTTCTAACTGACGCCTAAGGTTTTTATTATTAAATATGAAAACATAGAGGGGTGTTTTCTGGGCCGAGAAGAGGGTAACTTCTATTTATTCGTGAAGAAGAAGTTGGCACAACAGTATTATTTTTGATTTTTCGTCCTGAAATATTGAAATTGGTTAATCATACTTAATTAACTAATTACATTGCTGTACTTCTCGTGCAATCTTTCTTTATGATTATTATAGCGTAATAGATAGTACTTTTTTTCACAGCTACTTTAAGAAATGGGGAAGATCTGGATTCTCTAATGATTACCCAATATCATTGGATAATCAACAAATTATGACAGTACACGTTTTATAGGCCATTATTTTGTAAAAAAAGAAACGGCGTATAATAGTAATTTCGTATAAGAAAGCTTTTATATTTTCACTTTTTTGGTATGTCAACTACAAGGTTCATAGATGCCAATCATTTCACTTGTTGTTGCTTTTATAACAATGTTTTTTTAACTATTTTACAGTGCTTGGAAAGAAATCTGTTAAATTTTTTGAGGTTTTAATACTATTAAACAAAGCTACTGTTTATCCTATGCACCCGAGTAAACACGACAGCGAGAACAAAGCCCTAGGTCCCCTGAGGCCAACCATTCACTCCACTCCAGTCTGGTAGGCAGGCCATGTATTCTCATTTTAAGAGCACAAGAATAGATCGGTGGATGGTTGGCAACATGGGTTTTACCCACACCCATGTTGCCAACCAATATTTTTTTCTCACTTGCATCCCCTTATTATATCGTAACCAAAGTATACCAAAGAAAGGGTGTTGTAAAATATGCATTTAAATTTGAAATCGATTCGATCATTTTTCCTGGCTTAAACCAAATTGACTTATACAGGCTAGACGATTCTCCTGTACTGTATAGAAGTCATGCCTTAACCTTTGAATTAAAATATGCATTAATGAATATATAAAAAATTAATAATTATTGCACTCCCACCACGTCTACCGGATGCTTTCCTGGAACCATAATCCGACTTCCCCAAACAAGTTTGAATGTAAAACTTCCCATATTGGTATGCATGAGCCACGAATGGGTTGAAATGGAATTAGCTGGGAAATGTTGCATAACGTTGATATAGATGTCCGGCTTAATGTCCGATTTTCGGCAGTCTTTCAAAAGCAGACAATACCAATGAACAAATTGAATTTAGCAACTCATTAAAGCATTGAGTGTAACGTTATATTCATTGATCCAACGGTATCAGTGATCCAATGTGTGCCGTGTTTCTCTGTTATGATTTATATAAAGCAGAAAATACTATATCGGTAAGATCATACTAACATAATTTAAAGGGAAAGTCAAAAAATTCGTATATACATTTTAATCTATCCAAAAATTATTAATTACTATAAACATAATCCTATGAAAAGGTTAATTGCCTGACAAAGTCAATGAAAAAGTTTTCCTCCTGGAGGATTATATCTTCTAATGAGTTAGCAGCTAAGGGAAACCTTCAAGACGGGGTCCGAGGGCTGCTTGAATGAATTATGAACTCATCGCCGGCTTCAAAACGCCCCCCAAAGTTGGCCGTTCAGCTGTCATCACGGAACCTGATGATTTGTGATTCAAACTGAACAGAATGGAAATCGCTCTATTAGGATCCTCTTCTTGTCCATGTATCTTCACATTTCAAATATCATTGTAAATTGATATTTCCAATGACCATTTGTAATCCTCGTGAATGAAATTCACCCGAACCTTTAATCGAAAAAATATATTGAAACGCATCCCTAAACGCGAGAGCTACATCATCCTGTTCTTACATTAAAAGATTTCATTGTTTAAAATACAATACCCTTGATACAAATTCAGTTATATCTTTGAATTCCACACTCGCTATATATTAATAATTACAACGACGATATCTTTTATTTGATACCTTGATAAGATGATTCATTTATTACTGAAAAAATTGGACAGAGTAGTCATGATGCTAAGAAAACTCGAAAATAATCGAGGATTGATCATCAAACAATAAGGTTTCATGGAGTTGGTAAAATTTTTATGTCGTGAGGTCATCAAACAAATTTTCCATCTTATGTTTCATGTCACTATGTCAAACTGGAGACATTGACAAATTGACGAAAAATGTAAAAAGTTTACTGCTTTTAGAAAAACCAACGAAATCACGAGTCATTGCCTAGTACCCCTAGGCTCCACCATAGGTAGACTCTCACTACCTTCCCGAACCCACCCGCCTCCTTTAGGCATCCCACACCCCATATCCTTCTCATACATCCTTCAAATAGGACTCCCCTTAGTGAAATGCACCCATCAATCCAAAATAATTTTCCTTTTATTTTTCCCACATCCTATTTTTTTATAAGTTTGAGAGCTATGGAAAAAAAAAATCCGTATTTTATTCTTAATTGCTATAGAAAACCTGTGGCCACATCTTTAGTATCGGTGTAAACTGGAACGCTAGTCATAGTTTTTTTTTACCGGAACAGCAAGAATTAAATTTTTAGCCTGGGGGGGGAGATTATTATGTGCTTTAAATTATTTGAGACCCCTTGTAATTTAACTTGGCATTCTCTACACTGGCAAGTAAAGGATGGTAGCCTTTATATAATCCTTCTTTTATGCCTTAACTTTTAGTGCATGAGGATAAAAGATGAGTGTTCAACACATAAATAAACAACAATATTGAGTAAAGCTTGACGGTATACTGCACGAGTTGGGGCATGAACCCTGGTTGTTGAAATCGTAAAGCAGTATAACAGCTGCGCCATATTAGAGCTACAACGATAAAAAAAAACTCTTTGTAAGTGAATCATCAGTTGATGAACATTTTGAAATTAATTTCGCTATTGCTTCCGAACTACAGTGGGAATAATTTATTCCTACAATAAAGACGTGGGGATAAGGCATAGCTTTCAATAACTGCTGTTTGGGCTGAGCTATCAAGGCCCGTTGGGATGTTATTAAACCATAACTTATCTTTCCCTCTCAGAGACTGTATTGGGTACTAGATTCGGATCGGCCTGTTGTAGCTATGGTTCATTTAATCAGATTATCTTAACGTTCACTAGACCACTCAATGAACCCGAATGAATAAGTGTTTGTTAATGACACTAAGTGGTGTTACCTATGAGAGGTAACATACACCAGTGAATATAGTTCATTCATTTATAGTCATTGTGTCCATTGTCTTTGATTTCAGGTTAATTTCTGAAGGGGTCACGTCGGCCACAGTGACTAAGTTGTTTAGCGTAAACAATTATACAATTTTTCTCATCCCCTGATTTTCTGATATCCCTAAGTTATTATAATAAGATGACATAATTATATCTTTATTTTAATTTATTTTATCTTAACCTATGCTATCTTAGTATGTTTGGGCTAAACCTATCGAACCCGCCTTCCATGCTATAAACGGGCGAATACGTAAATACATTTAATCTGGTCTGGCATTGATGGCCATTTATTCACATTCTAAATAGGGACTATCTGGTAGTAATGCACGAACTAACCCCTCGAATAAAGATAAGCAAATAATACCTTGAACTATCACAACAACAACTCTTGCCTGAATGACATGTATATGTAACTAGACAAGGAAGGTGTATGATTATATCACTGCTTGAAAACGATTAGTTACCACACCGGGGGAAATCGTGGTAGGGTCGCCTCGACCACGAGATGTATAGAAAGCAAGCCAGTCACTCAAAAACAACGAGTAAGCTTAATCTTCCCCTGATTCCAGACTCTTAACTTCAAGTGACCCGGAATGCTCAGTAAGTAAAAAGGCTGGTTTTTTTTTGTAGAAAATATTTAATAACTTTTCACCATTCAACTATGAGTGGTAGAAAAACATTTTAATACTTTTGTAACAAGCATATAACTTCCAAAGCAGTTTGTATTCTTTATTTTTCCTCCTAACACTTATTTCTTTTTTATCTTTTCTCAGGAATTCATCACGTCTTAATAAAATCAGGTCCGAAATTACGTTATTTCAGCTGGGGGTTCCGTTTACTCTAAAGATTAAATTGCTGTAACTGTATGAAAATAAAATCTCTGCTTGTTTTTACTCTAGAAAGTGATAATGTTTAAGATGAAAGTTATGAAGATGAAAATATTTGTTTGTTTCATAATAATTTCACCAATGAAATATTAAATAGTTACTAACCTAAAGTACCTATCGCAAGTCTATTACAATACACGTTTTTGTGAGTTATTCCTGACAGCTTGTCAGAAAATCTGGAAAAGTATTATAAGTAGTTTCCTCATTAGAAGTATTTCTTGCCCATCCCACACTATATTGTGAAGACTTTCTTCGGCTACATCATGCGTCCATCTGTCCCCTACCTCGTCATCATTCAATATCCTTTTCCGTTTCGTTCTGACTCCCCTCCCCCTCTCCCACCTCCATTCTGGTTTCCATTCAGAGAACCTCTCTGATATACTTGAAGAGCTTAGTCCACCACAAAAGGGATCGTTCGCTAACCTCTTTAAAAACAGTTCAATTTCTCAATTATTTCTTTTATGAAAGAAAGTACTTACGTTTGATTTAGATTCTTTCACTGTTCGTCACTAGAAATCAATCTTTACTGCCTTTCCTTTTCTCACCGAAGTCTCATTTTATTAGCTTGATACATTTTCAAACAGGTACGTACAATCCCAAATCATCTCTTTCAGTTTGTCTGTTTGCTTTATGTTATCAGTCCTAAAAAGGTGTTAATCACTCAAGAACTAAAAATTATATCAAAAAACGATCCAAATGTATATTAGTTATAAATACGTTTTACTTATACTTACAAAAAAAGATAGATTTGTGAGTTAAAATATAAATCCATATGTATACATTTTGTTTTTAATGATTTTTTTTATATTCTTTGTTGCCGTGATGATTTACTTAGAGAGAGACAGTCTTTACAAAAAAATATCCATTTATTTATTATTATTTATTAATTTATTAAAAAGTATATCCAGGGACATGGACGGCGCACAATAGGTCTCACTGAGGCCGCGGTGCACAAATGCCGGAACAAATAATAATAATAATAATAATAGAGAGAGACAGAGCAATGCAGTATGACTTGTTATTATTAGTACGCGTAGCATATTGTTATTAGTTTCAATTTTATATTAGTATTATATAATGTTAGAGATCCCACTGACAAGGTTTTATGCTTCTGCTAATGATTTTTATTTACAGTTGTTACCAGTACCTGAGATCAGAGATTAGATTATAGAGCATATGAGACACACATGCATGTGCTAGTGTGCATATATAACTACTTGTTGATAGGCAGACAGTCTCACTATTAGCCCATTGTTTTAGCCAGTACTTCGTAGGTGATAGTGTGTTGTTTCGAGTGTTGAATATAATGTGTTATTCGTTCTAAGGAACCTGCTCGTCCTTTCTTGCGTTGATATAATTTATATTTACTTCATGTAACTTATGGGTTAACTAGTTTTAGTGAGTACAGATCTCAACATCATTGTGCGTTTATTGTGAACTGTGGATTTAAGTGTTGAAAAAGTTCTAAACGTGTTATACCTTTATGAAATTGCAAGTGCACAACCTTAGAACGTACCAGTGCTAACAGACAACTAAACGAGGGCCCATTCCTTCCTATCACGTTTGCGGCAGGTCTCAATAACTCCTGACTACGTGCGGCACAGATCCACCGCTGGCGGCTCTAGTGCCTACATATATGATCTCCATGGTGGAGACGGACAGACCTGCCTGGAGGCCATTAATACCACTTTAGTCAGTCTTAGATGAAATATCTCATCCCTGAGCCCACCTGTAGTCGGGACTGAGTAATGGAAAGATTTGGCCGGGGAGTGCGAGGGATGGGGCAATCCGTACTGAAGCTTTGTCCCCTCCCCCCACCCCACAGCAGTCTAGTCACACGCAGATATTTGTTTGTTTTTGTTGAACAAAAAAGAAGATGTGATGACAGTAACTATATAAATGAACAGTATATGTTTTCATATATACACAGGTGGTCTGAAAAGTTTCCGACCTCAACATGAAGATGATAATAAAATAAATAAAAGCTAGTGAAATAAAAGCTTTGTTAGGTCGGAAACTTTTCAGACCTACCTAAATCATGTCATTCTAATTTTTCTTCTCAACCTGACTAAACCTTCTCTCTAACGCTGCAGAAGTGCTTTGCCTACTTCCATATTCCAACCAGTTCTCACTGTGCCTTTGTGCAAATATACCCGATATATCGAAAGGTAGTCTTTCAGTCAGCAACTTAAGCCGATAACTCATCACATGCATCTGCTCAATACTTAATTCGAACGAATTCAATATTCACTATTTCAGTGTTCAGAATATTCAATACTAATAATTTTTAAAAGATTGATTTTCTGTAAGCGAGATGGTTTAACAAATAAATTTTCATAAAAGTGATATTGAGCAAAACAAATTGTCGTTACGTTTTTAGTGCCACTATCGTCATACTGAGACTTGAGACGATAGAGCACATGCTCAAAAGAGGATCTCCCCCTTTTTTTTTTTTTAGTGTTAGGAAAACAAAATGAGTTAATATTTGCAAGTACCTCTACCTAAAACATTTTTCATTGCTAATTATGTCATCAAAAGGAAACAACAGCCGGGCTAGAACAAAGATTACACCAGGTTATTATTACACCTCAAGTGGAGCTGGGGTCTCGGAGATGCCGACTTTTGTTCGTGAATGCTCGGCAGTTTCTTTATGACGCCTCGAGGCTAAGTTTAATTTCCTTTTCCTTCCCTCCAGACAACGAGAGGGGGAAAAAGGGAAAAGAAAAAAAATTAAGAAAAGAAAAAGACTCCTTTTATTAGGCCAAAATGATAATGGCTAAAAGCGTAATATGCTCTAATTAGTTTCCTGCTTCTTTCCTCTTGAGCGGGAAATCCCAACATTAATTATGTTTTTATCCCTTTAAAACCCACATGAACCAATGATAGCAGTGGCTAGGGACGCTTAATGAACATACTAATCGACAACCCTGTATTGTTTTCTTAGTCACATATTTGTCAATTTCTGAAAGCTTTTTGTTTTTGATCTTTTAGTGCACGATCCTTACCATGAATCAGGGTAAGAAAATGCATGACGACTAACGGTCATAATTTATTCAATTACTTTGTAGATCACTCTTAATATCTACAGAACATGAAAAATTCATTATCAATTTTAAATTTCAATTTTTTTTTTTTTTTCATGCTCCTTTAAATTTACAGATAATTATAGATCCTCAGGCGAATCTAAAATTTCAATTTAGCAGCACACGTATGGTATACTTGAGACATAATTATAGGAAGTGAGGGAAGAAAAAAAAGGGAAATTACTGTTATTAAAAAATTAATATTTTCCTAACAGATTAGCTAGGCCATCAAATTAAAGATCTTGACAATCTGTTTGATAATATGTGTTATTTCTTAAGGTTAAACAAAACTATGATCACAAAATGTTATTAAAACTGTCAATAAAATAGTCTCCACAACCGGGACGAAACCTTTAAATCAAATTTTTTTATAGCCCTTATCATAGAATTGTGGCCTACCGGAGGCAATTGCCCTGTATCCGTTGTAAGGTAGTGAGTGCCTTGGGTTTGGAAATTAAAACAATAAGATACACTCTCACATCTATGCCGTATTAGAGCACCCTTATTCTATAATAATAATAATAAGGGTCTATAAATCTATAATAAGGGTAAACTTTGTCACCATCCGTAACTACACTAGCCACAAGTGTTGATAAGTTCAATCTTCAGACTTGACAGCCAAGCTCCGAGATAATTGGTAGCTTGGTTGCGAGACCTTTATTCTGAGCTCTGAAACAAAACGTGAGAAGGCTATTGGCCCAACTAGCAGTTTCACAGGGCTCTTCTAAAAGTATCAGTTAGTGTTGGAACGCCAATTTCCTAATTGATACTACCAATTGAATAAACTTTAAAAACCATATTTTTTGAAAGGTCAAAAAGATGTGCTGAAGATAAAATTCATTCTGTCTATTTTTCCAAAATTTGTTATTGAAAGCGCGTTTAAACATATACTATACTTTTTTTTACTGGATTCCTTAATATATGTTCTTTTTTCATTTTAAATAAGATAAATAAACTATTGCTTCGGGCTTAGTGTTACCTTTGAACAGATAATTGAAGGATAATCGTATTTTTGTCTGTCAGGTCTACGATTGCTCAACATAGTACTAAATAGTCTATACAATCCAGTCGATCTGACATTATGCAGATATATTCCAAAATATATATTATCCAAAATATTGTGTTTATGTTAAATTTGCGTTATGTTGGGAGTAACAAGTCTTCGTAAGACACCTCTCCGAAATATATTTAGACTTAAATGTTGTTGTTTTACTTATGTCTTAGTATGGCTAAGTTAAAAACCAGATTTCTCACAATCATTTATTGAATTTTAAGAATCTCGTGAGCTCAGACATCTCTATGATCTCTGGAGAGTGTTCATTAGCTTCCCGTTCAGCTAATCAAAGTACCTTGTACCAGTACATGATAATGTATCTTGAAATCTTTGAAGCAGCTGTTATACATATATGTTGCAACTAACTACAGTGACTGTCGTAACATAATGTTACAATTAACTACAAGATTTGGCCATCCATGGTCAAAAACTGTCAAAATGTTCAGAACTGAAAAATGAAATGAGCACGCCATTTCAATACGAAAAAAATATCTTTTGCTAAAAAACACATTTACTACAATTTTTCGCAAGTAAATCGGGGATTAATTCATGGCTATAGTTGCTAATTCGTGCTGTTGATAAATATAAGATTAACTCATGAAGACAATGCACCTCTTAGAATAAATAGATCCACGTTTGACTTTGTGCAAGTTTAAATATATACATATATATATATATATATATATATATGTATATATTTAAACTTGCACAAAGTTATATCCAAAATATATATATATATATATATATATATATATATAGTTTTTTGAATTGATTGACGTAGTTCAAACATGATCTGTAATTTAGTTTTACTAATTACTTAATTAGAAAAAAAAATATTTACCTTTATCTTACTCAGCAGTAATAACTTTGATGTAAGATCCATCAAAATCAAGACGCAATCGGTCCATACCCTTCAGCAGTGTGTCGAACCATTGGACCATTTTACGATGGTGACGATCAAAGACAGTTACAAATTAAAAAACGAGGATCATAGTAGGAATCGTTGTAACAGGACGAGGAGTTGATTAGAGGGTTCAGATAAGTAGATAGGCTTCAAAAAATATTTTGCCTTTAAGCTATATGTAAACCTGTACAACTGTGAAGAGAAAAGGCTTTGCATATCCAATAATACCTTCCAATCGTCCCTACAAGGTATAGCAAGGATTAGGAATGCAACGTTTTTCTCACACCGTTTTTCCGATTGATAGGTATTCCCACATAAACGTGGCATTCAAGGCTCGAAGAATATACTACCGGTTTTTTATTTGTATCAGCATCTACAACACACCAATCGTAGAACATTTGTAACGTATTTTATCCCGACTTTTACAAAGAAGAGAGGTATAAAATCCAGGCTTGACAAAAGCGGACAAACAAAAGATCCGAATCGGAGAAAGAAAGAGAAATAGGTTTGAAAGAGTCTGTTAGCATGGATGGGGGTAGCGATAAGACCCGCCAGCAGACCAAGAAATACGACAGAGAGCCGGGTGAGAAAAGAGAAAAATCGTACCGATACATATCTTGACTGAGGATCACGTCGGGTGCGATGGAGCTGCAACATTTCTTACGTGGCAAAACATATGGCATCTATTTCGGTAGATCAAGTGCAACATTAGGACTTTGACAGTTTATTCACAATCCTTTTATAAGTTATAAGAAACTTACATCAGGTGCCATAAGTTAATTTTGATATTGTTTCTCCTCTTTTTTATGTATGTTATAGTATTTTAAAAATACAATACAGTCCTATTAATAGAATCGCGGTTGTAGCAAATAAATTTTTGATATTGTTATTGCGATATCCTAATTGTCATCTTTAAAAGCAAAAAGGAAATTGGGCTTATAAATATTTAATTCACTATAAACACGTTTGAAATAACATAAAACACACATACAGCAGGTTGTACACACATACTGAAACCTGAAAACTGAAAGTTGTTGTTTGTGTTAATTTTGATGGGGGCTTTATATTTTTTATTTATTAGGTATATATTTTATATTTCTGTCTATTAAAAAAAATGTGTAAATTTTATATGCAATATTATATATAAGTTAAGGTTTGGACATCGTAGGCAGCCAGCCTAATCCTCATGTCATCTGGATGTAAACATCCCCAATGTATTTAGAGAGGCTTTAAAAGGCTCAAATAAAAACAGTCTTGTGACAACTCTCGTTCTGTAACTACATTCAACCTCTTTCCTTTTTCTTCACGTTTTTCGTTGACGATCATTTATATCTGCGTTTGAACAACAGAATGAGTTGACAACCATTTAAAAATATGCCAAAGCCAATATATCTAATTCTCCTATTTACTCTGGCCACTGATTCTTTTCGCAGTCGGTTGGTAAAGGATAACCCTCTTGTATCCTCCACTGATCAAATATTTACCAAGTCTTAATGCGCTGGTTTCTCAAGAGAAATGTTTTTCGCTAATAGTGTTTTTTGTGTTGTCAACTATAATTATTATTATATGTGTCAATCGGGAAACAGGGAATCTCTTTGGCCATTTCTGTGATGGGATTGTTATTTGGTGCCCGAACAGGTATCTGCCCACTTGAAGATAGAAGAAAGAAGGTTGTCTGAAGAACCTGTTGGTCGAAGAAGACCGGAAGCTGAGCTGATAAAATATCCTTTATAGTTCCACATTGGAATTGATAAGTGTTCCTCAATGTGACCTTTTGAAGGAAGCAGAGTACCACTGTGACAGACAATCTAGGAAGACAGGCGAAATAATAACAGAGATCATTAAATCTAATTAGAAGATCACACGGCAAGACCAAAGCACTTAAGGACCATTTCAAGAATTCAGTGTACGTGTTAATTTCACACTATTTAAGTCATCATACTGGCACAGATTTACCCATTTAGTAAGAGATTTATCCATTTTTGTATCTTATGAATGTTGATATGTAATACTATTGCTAAACTCGTGTCGTGATGTTACCTGAAAATGATAACATATGTTTCCAAAAGTGTGTTCGTCCAATAAGAAAAATATTTTGTGCAAGGAGAAAAATATTATTTGGCAACTTACAAGAAATAGGTTTTCTTCCAATCTTCCTGAATTACATCACGTAACCCTGTGTTGATATTGATACATATTAATGCCCATGTAATGTTGTTTAAGATGAAAAATAGTGGTACTCATTTGATGTAATTAATGAGATAACTGGTCCTTTCAAGTACATATTAGTAATATAACTTCTGTAGACTGCGATTAATTTCATTGTCAAGTAGGAATATTTTGTGGGGCCCCAAGATGGGAGTAGAAGACGCTTGAGATAAGTATTATGTCCCCATCTGTCATTTCTGACAGTATTTCCCAGTCGTTCTCGAGTTCTGATGAGTTTCAAGAGCGATCAATCGCGAAGACTAAGTAAGATGAAAAAGCCTTCGACAAGTGAGCTGAGGGAGACAAATTTCATCATATCGCCCGCCACCAAGCAGGGGTGAAAGAAGAGGGGCTGTGAACCCAGGGCTGATGGCAGGAATACAAATCGCGTCCTATGCCCTCGACCCTAGTTCTACGGTGGCGGTGACTTCCTGGGTGTAAGCATCCTGCTGTCACACAGCGTAATCAAGCAATGGGGATAGTTATTTTCAAATAACAATTTTTATTAATTGTTTTCAACTCAAAACAGTGTAACAATGGCATAATAATTTATACTATATAGTTATAGTAATATTGTATGTAATGTATTAATATTAATAATATAGTAGGTAGCAATATAAGTAGTACTAATATAAATATAATATGTATTAATCATATAGTAATACTAAATTATAATAATAATATAATATTTCAATGGAATAGTCATACATCTATAATAATAGTTTATGATATTCCATAAGACTATACTACAATTTCTTTATTCAGAGTCTCGTGATTTAGCAGAATGTAATTTTATATTAATACAATGTCTATTTGATTTTCAATACTATCCTCTATTATATCTAATAGTCATCAACTTCTGAACTAATTTTGCTTTGTCTTTTTACATTTTCACTCCATAAAGCATGCTCTGGGTCAGATGTCAGAAGAAGCATTGTTATATCTTTACAGTGGGAGTCCTTGCAAAAGCCAGTTTCTCCAATCACGTCCAGAGTGTCTGTGGCTCTCACACTCTTGGTCAGGCTCCACTGGCTTGTATCCGGTGACGCGGCTGACGAAGGTGTGTATGGGACTTCGAAGACTCTGCTTCCCCATTCGCACACGAGGGAGGTGACAACCTTGCGGACCAAGTTTGTAAAAAAGTTTCATTTGACTAAATATTGTAGCGTGGAATTCGTATCGCTATGACCTTTTCTTTTGAAATTGATGTAGGTTACTCTTTAGCAAAAATAAATTTTATGGCCTGACAATGGTGTACACATGACGAAGTTGTGGTTTCCATTTAATGTTACCAGTGTCGTCAACAATTTGCAGAGAAACAAAAGCTATAAAAAATATATATTAATAAAAATCTTCAGGAGACCGGATTTTTTTGTTTGTATATACTATGTCAGGAACGTCCGTCGATTCCCTACTCATATATTAATGTTAGAGAATTACACTAACCAAAATCTTTGCAAAAATAATATATTCTGCGATTTTGTAATGTATGCAAATCTACTGCAGTGTGATTATCAGACTCATCTATATTGCCGGGTAGTCTTTAATTTCGATTTTTTTTTTATAATACCTAGGGTGAGAATTTGGGTGGATGCTATTTACATTTGAACATAATGCAAAATACTATATTTCCTGAAACTAAGACCTAAATCAAAGTATAAAGCTAACTCTTGAAGAGCAGGTAGAGATTTATTTTATCTTAAAGTGGTGGGCTTTGATGATATATTAGCAACGAAGAAGAGGTTATCAAATCTCCAGTTTTGTACAAGGTCAGCAACCCGATATTTTTTTGATTTCTCTTACAACACTGCAAACTTTTTCGCAGGTAAGCGGGAAGGATTATCATCAGGACGTTTATTGATATTTTTTTGACAATAATTTATAAAATTTTCTTACAAATTAATATATTCTTCCTAATATCTATAAAATGTTAAGAATGTTTCCCCTTTGCGGTAAAACACGCTCCCACTTTTTTGAAAACTTAAATGAAAATATACTGGCAGCTTGCTGCTTATAAAATGGTTAGTATTTTTTTGGAAGCATGGTGGAGATCAAGTCAACTATTTTTCCAAATTTATCCACATTTTTCCAAATTTGGAAAAAAAAAAAAAAAAAAGGAATTATTTTATGGATCTGGCAAAAAAAAAATCTAATCGGAAATTTAAATTGCACTCAGCACATTATTCTTGAGCTAAACTTTATGCTATGAATAACTTGGGAAGGAATTTTGGGTAGTTTTTTTATTTTTTATGTTCCATCAAAATTGTGTCCTTAAAAAAAATGTAAAACATAATGCAAAATAATTTAGAACAAACAATAAGATAGTACTTACCCATAATCAATTATTACTAGTTAAAATTTAATACTATTTCCTTTAGATCGCTTAATAGAAGCACTGCTCTATCTTCAACCAGAGGATTAAATTGATTATTGGTATGAAACGGATTTCCAGGGCGCCACCTTGTTCACACTATTACAACTGCCTTCATTGATCCAAACAAAATTATTTCTTATTGTATTTATAGGATTTTAATTCCTATAAAGGTTTATAATTTAACCAGAGGGTTAAAAATTAAATATAAAAAAATAAAAATTCAGGTTTTTGTACATTTTGGGGCTGACCTAAGCTTGGCTCTGTCAGCAGTCAGCCGCAATCGTTTCTTCGGCCTTTTTTCCAGCTCTCACCGATTTTTTTTCATTAAGCAGCTTAGAGGAAAATAGTCTTTATTTGCAATGTCACGTACTGAGTGTGAATAATTAATGTCAATCCAACAATTATGTACCCAAAAATAAGCCCTTGTAAACAACGTTCCACTTCCTTTCCCCACCCTTCCCCTTCTAATATCTATTGTTATCAACATTTTAGTCTATAAATAATCTCTCTCGCTCACTTATTGTCAGTCCTATAAATGCAGTCCAGTTAGCCATATTATATTTGTACACATTGCCCTTGGGCTGAATAAAGTTATTGTTTTAGAATTGTGAGGGTTATAATTGGCCAAAAGTGATTATCCTGCCATTCAATACATACGATTACATACGAATAACCCAAAACCTTCATAACCGATCAATCGCGATGAATTGTCACGAAACATGGCTTATACTCAAGTACACGAACGTTTTACTGATTAAGCATTAGTAAAAAAATAATTAAATTAATTTAACTGACTATGTAAGTGTTCATTATTCCATTAATAATAAGGAGTAAGAATCACATAGGTATTATAGTTACCTATTACCCAATATGGAAGATTGTAATTGTATCACAATAAAGATATGATTTGATAAAAAAAATAATAATGAGAATGACACATGCTTTGGCTTGTAACACAACAAACCCTGCTAACAACGAGAAATTCGCCTTTAACGATCGATCCACCGTAGGTTGGATTTCTGCTGAATAAAATTCCTGACTGCATTCACTACTGCTCAAAATACTCTAGCACTGGAAACTCCCTAGTTCTTTTACAATTGATATGGGTACGTTTTGTTCTATTAGTTTCAGTATTCAGAAGAAATCCAACCTACGGTGGATCGCTCGTTAAAGGCGAATTTCTCATTGTTAGAAGGGTTTGTTGTGTTACAAGCCAATTTGGTTCTATTCATTAGCAGTGGTTAGACCGCGTGATGAAAGCGCACACGCGAGGTATGAGCACACAATGAAGGCTATGGGAAAGTGCGAAATTGAGCTCTGTTCACGCTGTGTCTCAATATCTCGTTAGAATCTTCTAACTACTGTTAATTTATTTTTATTGGTACGTGATATTAAAACTGTCAATGGTCTCTTGTGTAACAAAGGATTTAAAATAACCTATCGCTTATACATGAAACACGGCAGTGAATGGGCAGCATTGATTATCATTATTATAATTAGAAGATGAATTTCAAGAGGAGTGAAAACGCAATAAACTTTTCAACATTTCTAATAGGCCTAATTTCAAATTTATTGACTTATAAGAGGAGAAGACACTCACTTACTCACTTACCTTACAAGACATTTATGCTACCAATACTTATTTACATGTCATTTATGGTACCACACTAGCCAGTCTATCGACCTGACTGCTTTCACAACTGCGCAAAATACTCTAGCACTGGAAACTCCTTGGTTCGTCAGGGATTCCCTAGTTCGTTTACAATTAACAATTTCTTGTCATTGTTAAAAGCAACTAAAGAAGGTTTTTGTCATGACATCTGTTGCCCTGTCATTGCCCACAACAAAATAAATTCGAATTAGCTAGACTTTCACTTCGTCTGTGTTTACACCATCACCACTATTTTGTTTTTTTCAAATTACAACAATAATCAATCAGTAAATAATGTGACTAATAACAATTAAGAAACAAATAACAACAACTAAAACAAATAACAATTAAAATAAGAAATAAAAATAATATCGAGCATTTTTTATTTATCATGTATAGAAGAAGAAAAGAGAAAGTGAATTGAAGCAAGGTATCAAGAAATCGTGGTAATACTTTTGCAACAAGCATATAACATTCAAAGCCATTTGTCCTATTTATTATTCCACCTAAAACTTATTTCTTTATTGTCCCCTGTCAGAAGCACCTAAAATTTGATTTTAGTTGATAAACATTATTACAATCAGCTTTACTGGGCAATAAGTAATTGTGGGCAGTGCTCTTTATCACGCCTGTAGTGACTCAACTACATAAGTGTTAAATCACCCTATACTCTGGTGCATATATAATGTATTGTAATTAAATGTAAAACATTGTTTTCTAGTAATAAATCCTGGAGAGATCGGCAGTCATAAAGCAAGTAACAGATGGTCGAAGGTCCATCAATAAAACCTGGGAGGGTAAGCCACCTGCCCCCCTCATAAAACGGAACCGGTATACCTTTGGTCACCTTCCGGCAGTCATAAAACCTAGGTAGGTGAGTCCTAGCAGCTATAAAACACACCCTTTTAGACCAACAGTCATAAAGTTAAAGGGGATTGGCCACCTGGGCATCATAAAACATACCCCCTTAAGCCGACTCCGCCTTCCACTAGGAAGGGGAAATTATATTTAAATCAGCGGGTTTCGCCCTGTAGACACACTCTTTCCCAGTCTCCTCAGCCACTCTACTCGGTCGCTATACCCCAGGGCAGCTTGGCCCTGGAAGGCAGACACACAGACTCCTCGTCAGCCTACTCTCTCTGCCGCACCTCTGCGCCGTCACCCTGTCTCACAGCCTCTAGCAGACCCTCTGACGACTTGTAACTATTACGCAACCGATCTCCCGCCCGAACTCTAAAAACTGGTCTTATTCTTTATGAACCTCTGAACCTCTTCTCCTGAACACAGTGTATTGTCGGGACACATCCCTATCAATAAAATGGAGTCAGATATTAACGCCGACACGGAACATGGTCCATGTTATTAACTACAACAATCCGCACTTGACACCAGGGCTAGAGTGATTAGGCACTCACCTAGTGACGCCCCCGACAATGCCCTATTTACAATTCTTCGATCATTCGTTCATTCATGGAGTATTTACAACCAACCCAGAGAACTCTCAAATCCACATTGTTGTCACCTCCCTCACATGCAAATTAGGAAGGGAAGTCCCACATGCTCCTCCGTCAGCCGAGTCACTGGATTCAAGCCAGTGGAGACTGACCAAGAGCGCGAGAGCCACAGACACTCAGGACATGATTGGAGAACTGGTCATCTCTCTTTTACGCACTTATAGCAGGTCATGACGCCATTGCCGCTTTAGTCTCCGAGGAGGATTATGTGCTAGGGGATTTGGGTGGTTGGATATATTTCGATGAAATTTCATGGACTTGGAAAGGATGGAAATATAGGGTATAGTAAGGTCGTTATGAAGGGTTTTGTTGCTGACATAATAAGTTGCATTAACTACTGTTCTCAGGACTTTATATTGAAAGGATAGGGGATACGCTTGATGTTCGACTTTTTTGCTGACGCTCTTTCGTATGTCCAGATTATCTTAAGTATAACTTTGTTTATTAGTAGTTTATTTACTTTCTTGGACACCGGAGAGAGATGGAATTTAAAAAAAATAGTGGACAGGTTTTTTTTTTATTAAAATCACAACTCAAAACCGGTGATTCCGTTAACTCGAAGGTTTAAGTTGAAACTGTATAAAAATAAAATATCTCTGTTATTTTACTCTATAGTGTGATGATGTTAAATATGAATGTTACGAAGATGAAAATAGTTTTGTAATAAAATAGTAAGATCTGTAATAGATAATAATTATTTTAAAGTGAGCTATTTTATCATTAAAATATTAAATAGTCACTAGCCTATAGTATGCATCGCAAGATATTGTAATAGACGTTATATCAGTGCCCTTCCTTTCATCACTTGTCAGGTCAGCCAGTGATTTTATGTATTTTGCACTTGTTGTTTCATTATTAATTATGTAGGTAGGTGATGTAATATATCTCTAGATGTACAATGGATGTGAAAGTAATAAAAATTATTAGGAATAACGTGTTACCTAGCCAGATGCTAAAGGGCGCGTGACTTCGCGTATGTATATCTTCACTATCTGTAATTATTAAACAATTTTTAAAAAAATCTGTACGTAAAAACTGAAAATATGAACTCCAATTTTCCTTTACATACATATGTATACATAAAATTGAGGCAGGTATACAGTCAAGAAAACATGTTTCCCCCACTTTCGCAGTTTCAAGCTCAAAAACAACGCGGTACTTGCTGGTATGACGCTATGAGATGGCACCTCTTGGACGAATGTGTATGGCGCTGGACTAATGCTGTAAGAAGCTGACTGGGACCCTGCCTAAGAGAGCAAAGTTGGAGTTGGTCCTTGAAATCCGCAGTGAGTTATTAATTAGTAATGTACCATATTCCATTGTTAATTTATGTGAATACCATGCCATATTTAGAGCCAATTAGTTTTAATATTCTAATTCAGTTAAATATACTTATTATGAAGAGGATTCTATAGTTAAGACCAAGTGGTGTTAAGTGTTTTTATATATACCATAAACCAGCAATTTTTTTTTTTTTTTGTTGATATAATGTTCTATCATGCTAGTCGCTGGGACAAATAATTGGTATTTTAAGAGATTTTAATAATTAAGGATATTGAATAAATCCATCTACCACGTTATAAGTTCGTGTGAACGAATGGTGGACTAAATTATTGATCTTAATCAAACACATATTTTTTTTTTTTTCCCACAATAATACAAATATTAAAAAGACTAAATGTGTCTGTCACTGGACAGCCAAAGTTTACACACCAAGCAGCCAGCCTGCGTCATAACGCCCTTCAAAGGATGGGTTCTGGGATCTAAGTGAGTGGTGGTCAGTGTTCAATTAATTAATTAAACTTACTTTTATAAATGTAAAGCTTAGGCCCCAATTTAATATCGCATTAAACTCTATCCCTTGTATTGATTTGATAATAAACTAATCTCATTTATTATGTATCTGTTTTTTTTGTGGTCTTTTGATAAATGTTGATTATTTTTAATCCTCAATATTCATATTTATTTTTATTGAGTTTGAATTGCTGTTGTTGGCTGTGGATTGAAGGTATTGAGATTGAACCTTTGGTTCTTTGTAGTGCTGTTGCTTATTGACCCTTAAAATTTTTTTATTATTATTATTTGTTGTCGATTGTCCCGCTTCATAAATGACTTAAATTACCACCAAAAAACGTCGATAAAAAATCAGCAAAGAAGGCAGATACTGAGGAAAATGTTTTGAGGACTGGTGGGTTCTACAGTATCTACGTGAGTGGTGGTTAGTGTTTATGTCACACGTCCCCTAGAAATGTTTATTTACAGGAACATATGTCATGTGACATATAATATGGCCTGTAAATAAAACCGTTTATCCCGAAGACGTTATGTATAAATCCACTTTCCTTTACATTTTTACCACTTCTAAATAATTGCATAACCGTGAAGTGGTGTGATCTAATAAAACTAAACTTCAGTATTTGAGTCTTTATTTGAGTCTGCGCTTGGAAACTATTCTGTCGGAACCTTTTCTGTTTGTTGTTTGCTGAAGAACACTTTTTCTCATACTCAGATTTAAAATGTTAAGGACAGTTTGGTTTATCAGCAATATCAACTCAAATACCTTAAACTAGAATGATTTTAATGGACTGTGTTTACATAAGTGACATCTAAAATTACGTTAGTGTACAAAAAGTTAATCTATTGTTAGATATATTGTAACATTCATGATATTTGAGAATATTATGACCAGCGACCCTTCCATCTGGTCAGCATCGTCCCTTGTGCTCTTAGGAGTGGGGATGAGATGAAGGGCCAGTCTTAGCCTAACAGCCAGAGAGCGAACCAGAGCAAGCTCCCGATTTGGCGGTCACCATCAGAAGAAGAGGAGAAGAAGAAGAAGAAGAGATCAAAAGTAACGTTGATTGGATTATACGGAGATCATCGATTGGGTGATATTGATATTGTTTTTTTTATTATAGATCCATTAAAAGAGATTGAGCTCAATTTTCATGTTTTTTTTGTAATTAGTAGTAATTATTCTTGTTCAAAAGGAATTGAATATTTTTATATAATCTATGTCAGCACTCTATATAATTATAATTATCTGTTATAATCATTTTATTTGTATATATTTCACAATTTCCAGTTTCTCAATTTATTAATAACTATAACATTAGCCTTGAGATCGGGCGATTCAATCGGGATAATTTCCTATGTCAAAGACATAAAAACAAGTTGAATTAAAGATCTCTTGATGGACCTGCCAATTTAGTTAAGGTCAATTGATCTAATAAATTAGGAAAATAAATGGTATAAAATGAGGTAGGTTACTATATATATATGTAGAACCTACTTTTAATTGAAGTATTAGTTAGGATGCAATAAATAAAGAAGTGCTATTAACAGAAAATAAAGTAAAAATAACGCTGTAAGCATATTTTATTTTTTTTTTTTTCTATCATAGCCCCTTCAAATTTACAGATAATTATAGATCCTCAGGGTCGCTTCCGTCTGTACCTTCACAAGCGGATGTTGTGTACTCAGATGAGCCTGAAAACCTGTCTTCTCGTAAGGACTGATAGCATTTTCCGAACAGAACTCTTTCAGGTAGTTCAGTATTATCTTTTCGAGAATCTTCCCCATGTGAGAGAGGAGATTGATCGCGCGATAAGCATATGCGTCTATTCTTGGAATAGTTTTTTCACTAAGTCAAAGTTATACAATGGACGGGGAGAAGGTCTAGGCACCTTATTATATTCCATCTATATATGTCCAATGTTAGCTGGTCGGTAATCTGCAGGTCTTGGTCCGTTGATACAAAGATTAAACTGGTTACCATGAGCAAACAATTATCCGGTTTAAGACAAATATGGTGGAGTTGTTTCACTGCCAGATTGAACTCCATACTTGGTTCAATAACTTCCAATAATGTCCACTTGCTTGACAAGTGACACGAGGGAGGGGGACAGGAATGCTATCCTAACACTGCACAGTAAGGGCACTCATGATTCTAATGCCACTTCACTAATATACACTATACAAGATATTATATTTTGCTTGTATCGTATGGGTTTTTTTCTGGGAATGGGTGAACGGTTAAGTGGACACATCGTTATATCAACCAATCTGTTTTCCATAAAGCGGAGCTTTTCATCAATTGGTCTGTCGGGAAATTAATTAAACAGCTTCACACTCCTAAACACAACACTACACCTCAGTTACGCTTAACTTAATTGGATATCCATTAATGAAACACTACTCAACAAAACTATAAAAATAGCCCACAATGCAACATCACCACAGGGTTTTTGTCCATAATTAGATATTCCAAGCTTCTCAAAGAATTAAAAGTCCCATTGGTAAAGAACTGTGTCCAGCTGTCATGAATACAGCGTGAACGTCTTATGTTAAATCCTCAAGTCGTCAAGTCAAGCGTGTGACATAACTAATCTTGAGATGCTCGAGGTTTGTAATTACGAACGTCTGATCAGTCGAAGTCCAACCGCGCACAGCTCAGTGTAGCATTTGTGACAAATTCCTGGCCAAAATTATTTGTCATGTGCTTTAAAATTGAAATTTTGTACGTTTTTAAAGTTACAGCATCTCTCTCGTCATCTCATTGTCACGTCTCTGCCAGCTACTTCTATGGTAGTAGCTGTGTTACCTCTCTGGTGGTTCTAAAACACACTTTGCGAAGCTCCGAGTTGTTCCACGTTAATGAGTCAATTGTTCCACGCTAATGTGAATTGTGTTGTGTTGTCATTTAATGAACTTTAAGTGATTATTGGCTAACATCTGTTTGTGTCAGATGTAATTAGTGCGAGCTCACTATTGTTTGTATGCAAGTAATTTTTTCTTATTGTTTATTTTGTATTAATTAAACATGTACGTTTATTTTATATATGTGAAATTATTAAACCCAAAATAACTCTTTAACAGTAATCACCTTTTTGTTTTTGTTTTAATTTTCCAATTAGCTTCAGTCCTGCACTTATTTTAATTCACAGACTAATTGTTTTTGTTGATTCATAGCTACCTATCTTATATTAAGTAGTATGTACCTGTTGTAAGGCATTGTAGGAAGGACCGGAGTCTGAGCAGAAGATGCTGCAGCAAGGAGAAACAGCTGCAACGACCCTTGAAGGAGGATCTTATGATGCCTTCTGAATGGAAAATTCCTTTCTTTTGGAATGGTCGTCCAAGAAGACATTGAGATCCTTAAGAAGGCAGTGGATATTGCTGTAATAATCAACCTGCTAATCCATATGAAGCACTGAAGGTACGGCTTATTGAGAGTCTGAAAATAGGTGGATTATGCATCTTTTTTAGGGCAAACAGTTAGGTGGCCAGAAACCCTCTCAGTTCCTACACAACATGTGGCAGCTAGTAGCCACTAGCGCACCGTAGAAAATGTTTCGTTCTCTATAGCTTGCCTGTTTACCTACTAGCACGCAGGCCATTTTAACACAACTTGTAGGCAAATTTGCAGCTACAGCTTATAAACACATAAGGTGCTTCACCCACTTGTGGTAGCTGCAGTATCCAATCCACCTCTAGACCTTAACAACCATCTTCTGCTACATGAGGTGAAAATGGAGGCACTTATTCTACAAGCTTCTTGGCATGAAACAATAGCTTCTTCAAGTTACCGATCACCTTGTAGACAACACATGTGTTCAAGCTATCGTAACCCAGCTCTCTGCTATTATCACAATGGCGCAATAGAAATGTGCAACCTTGTGGTTGGCAGTTCCAACAGAAGCCAGAGGAAAAGCTATATGTAGCACAAGGTTTCCTTAGGGTTATGTTTTATTTACTATTTTCTTTTCTCTTTCATAAATGTCAGTGAATGAGTCTCATCTATGACACATTCACACAAGACCCGGGGCTTTTGGGTGACGGACACCTCAGGCACAAAATCAGAGATCTCCCTGATCCTAGTGAGAGTGGCACCTACTACCAAACTAGAGGACCACTGGAAAACCCTGTACGTCAACCGCCAATAGCAGAAGCCCACCACAAAGACGACCCAACAGCCATCCGAGCTTCACAGCAGGAGATTCGTACGCAGAAGTCACCACCGCAACGACGACGTGTATCCACGGCACCCCTTGTCTTCCGCCCTAGCTCTTGATTTCCGAGACCTTGCTCCTTGTTCAGAGAGTTCATGTCCGAGTTCAGACCGTCAGGACGTCAATGGTCTAATGGCTCATTATACTCGAAGAAGTGGAGGCGTACGTAGCGATCTCTACCCCAGACATCGTCATCCTCGTGGGCGCTAGAATCGTTGACATCTACAGGGTTGTTGTACTAGAAATGACCGATGGCTAGGACTGCAGACAACGCCGCTAGGACAGGTAACTACCACGAACCTCGTTAGTTGAAGACAGGACAAAACTACATACCATACTATTTACCAAGTTGGGTTTCTTCCTCAGGACAGGTACATTCCCCCTTCGCCCTTCCCCTCCTTAAACCTTTGCCCTCTAGCATGTGGAGTTCTTCAAGGAGCGGTTTTTTCTCCGGTTCTTTTTAGCATTTCCACATCTCCCTTGCTAAAAATAACCTGCTGGCACAAACTACTAAAAACCTGCTGTAATCGCTTTCACTGACGACATTGCGGTTTACAGCAGTAGCGTGAGTGAAAAAAAGAGCTGTTACGCAGTCAGAGTCAGTTTGTAACGGGACAGACTAGGAAGGTTAAATATCAGTGTGAATGCTGGAAGGCCGACTACGTAATCTTCTCCCTCCAAAAGGGGAAAAAAGCTTTGCCAAAATCCAATACTATATGAGGGCAAGAGAACACTCTACCTTTCCCAATGTACTATTTAGGTATAAAAAAAAGATAGGCATCTCCATTTCACTACCCATTTTCGAAACAAAACAGAAAGAGTACGACACAAGTCTTACCTGCTTTTGAACCTGCTAACCTCCCCAAACTTATCTTTGCGTCTCAAACTGGTGATATATAAATGCGTCATCTGGTCAGCTCTGCTGAACGGTGCCCCGCTATATAGTCACTTGACTGACAGTACAGCTGAAACACTTCAGCAATTTTAGAATGGGATCATGAGAAAAGTGATCACCAGTTTCCACAGGTTTAAAAACGCAACTCCGCTCACTTGGTGGGGAGTTAAAGTTTATCCACCGGAACACATCACGTTTTTTGACCGTTGCAGCACCAACCAAACCCCAGACACCATGTGAAAACCAACACTGTGACCCCACCCCCATGCTCGCATTGATGGCAATAGACTGTCCGAGAAAGTTAGGTGTAGTGTTTCGATTTAAATTTTAGTTTTTAGATTAAACAAGGCATAAGGTGAGTCCCATCCCCTTTTTAAATGTATCCTTCATGTTACATGGATGCGTACATAGGATTTAATCAGCACCTTACAGGAGATATAATGAGCACGAAGTGCAATATGTAAATATATTCCAACAATGCGAATCACAAATATATATTCTCCTTAAAAATTGTACCTTTGTAACTAGGAGATATAGAGGAAAAATTCCTCAGTTGTAAATAGTTGTCACAGCTCTTCGGTTTTCCTGTGTAAACTCCTTTCACTTAACTCATTGAAATCTTTGAGGGAGGGCTTGGGGCAGTAAGAAAAAGAGGGGTACTTGCCTTAATGATATTTGCTAACCAATAACCATTCTTTTGCAGGATCCCCTCTTCTTTGTTGTTGGCTGAAGACTACTTTTTTTTTTCACAGATTTTAAATAACTAAGTGAACCGTTCAGAGAACTTCTCTCATTTTCTCGACACCTCGTTGTATCAGCCAATCTGTTTCCCATAAATTGCTTTTCATCAATTCATCTTTTGGGAAATTCCTTTACCAATGCGTACAGCGCCTGTCTAGTAAATCCTCTTTCCATCCGAACCTGAAAAATGTAAAAACTGTAATTTAGAAATAAAAATATAATTTAAAATATATTATCTCTGCGATTTGGTGGCTGAAAAACATGGGATTTGGTATCACCAAATGAATAAAAGTACATGTATAAAAATGGCAACAGTATGTGCAATATTTCTTCTTTGAAATTGGCCCTCAATAATGTAACGATCATTATTTGAATTAGAAAAAGGACCAAAAAACCGTCTATCTAAATTATAGCTAAATAATCACATTTTATAAGTCGTTATTTTTTTTAATTATGTTAAAAATAAAACTATATTACATAATTTAAAACAAAGTTCTCACCTTTTCATGAGCCGTAAACTCGATTTAATTCCAATGCAAAATACGTAATTACGAAGCGGAACTGCAGAAAAAATGTACGTCCGCTCTCAAAGAAACCTGTTATTTAATTGAGGTTTTTCAAAAGATGAGTCATGCTCGTGAAATAGATGACTAACGTACACACACAGCGTAGGGGCACCGCCTGGTCACCTGGGCATTCCTTTGTTTCGTGAGGCTGGCTACACCTCACGCATTTCGGGGATTAAAAACAATATCGCCTAGTATGGCCATATTCTTGGCAATTTAGGCACATGGGGATGCCTCGTTTCTCGTTATATGTGCTTACTCTGAAGAGCACATTGTTTACATGGCGGATTTGTTTAAGTTCGTCTGTAGAAATAGGAGCCATATCAACCACTAAAAGAAATCTCATCGTCGGAGTTCCCCAAGGGTCGGTGCTGGGACCCCTACTCTTCAACATCTACACCGCGTACATAATAGGAGCATCATACTCCAACTGTGAGGTAGCGGCGTACGCGGACGACAAAGTAGTCTACAACACCAACCTCAGCCCAGCGAAAGCGCTAAAGGCTGCAGAGGGTGCCAGTCAGTTAATCACCGACAGGCTACGAGCTGTCCACATTCAGGTGTACCCAGCCAAGACGCAAGGGATCACTTTCTCGTTCCAGCACGGGAAAAGAAAGCTTCCACCCAGCTTCAGCATAGACGGGACTAACTGCAAACTCGCCAATAGCTTATGCTATCTAGGCATTAACCTAGGCAGACACATGGCGTTTGGCACACACCTGCAGAAGAAGCTGAAAAGAGTACGTAGGACTTACTACTCTCTCTAACATCTCATCACAAGCCCGGCTATTTCCCTGTGGCTGAAACTACTCATATATCAAAGCGTCCTGAGGCTAGCACTGCTGTTTGGAACTCCGCTTTTCCGTTCTCTCCACACCAGCACCATAATTAGACTCCAGAGCTTCCAGAACTACATTCTGCGTACGGCACTATGACATACCCCTTTTCGTGAAATGAGGGCTCCTGACATCAACGAAACGTTCGAGGTCCCCACCAGCACCGAATCCATAAGAAGAAGACACATCAAATTCTTTGACTCCATGAAACATTGCAAAAACCCCCTATTCCAAGACCTGACACCCCCACCACTACCGGCAAGATGGCAACTCTCTAGATCTGGGAAAGCAAATCAAATGGTGGACATTACGGCGCTTGGCCGACCAACAACAAGCCTCTGACGGGCACCCATCCTTGCTATCCAACTGAATGAGCTTATACTACATGGCTAGAGAGAAATTTGAGAGCTAAGAAAAAAAAAAAATATACATTTTTAATTATTAAGGAAGTCAAATTTTGCAATTTTGGCCGGCTTTTTGGCCTAAATACTGTACTGTACGCCGTAGGGTTTAGTTATCTCCTTATTCACAAGTAAAAAGACTTCTACAATTTCTTCTATGACAAATATAGTGTGTATCATTTCATTATTGACGTCTGCTTGAAATATGAAAAGACTTGGACTTTCCTTTAAATTATTCATCTTTTATTAGCAGTTGTTAGTGATGTCGTAGGCCTTCGTTTCGTTCTCGGGTTCAGTTAGCTTCTCGAGCCAGAAAAACAAATAACTACGTAACCAAAATTAAGTATTGAGAGGTTCATCTTCAGTACAATCTCTGAACATTGTCAGCCTGTGATATTTTTATGACACTTCTTTTTAATCACTAACATCTGAAACTGCTATATTAAACGGAGGGGAATCGACCAGTTGTGAACACTCACACACACTTTAATGTTAACAGCAATAACGCTATTTTTATTGTAACATATGTTCTGTAACGACTGTTAGTTAGTGTCATGTTTGTATCAGCGCATCTATTTCAATTGTCAAAGATATTCTTACTAAATAATTATTAAATATTATTATTATTACTGATTTATATAGGACATAGTAATTTTCTGTTTACGTAAATGTCGCAAAATAAAGCCTTGCTTTCTTAAGGTGTTGCAACTTCATTCTTTACACAGCCTTAGTTCGCCTTTTCTAAAAAAAAGGTTGGTAATATTCAAGTATTATTGGCGTATAGAACATTAATGTCATGGCAAAACGTGACTTGACTCTATAGCTATTATTTGAAAAAATAATTTTCTAATGAAAAAAATATCTGAACCGAATAATTGCTCCCGGTTCCAATCTACGAGGACAAATGAGAATCAGGAACAATGCCAAGTATCGGATCGCAAAAAAAAGAGAAAAAATACTATTGGGTCATGCATATACATTTTATTTTATTATTTTTTGTGAGCATAAGTCTTGCTTTGTTAGTTAGATATCTCGGCTATTTTATTCTTATCCAAACATCAGTGGATCCTGTGGCGTCATTAAGGTCAGCGTATATTTCACTGTGTGAGCGTTCGGTCGCTTATCGCTCGCTGGTGCTATGTCAACTTCGGTTCGGATCATTTTTATCTGTTCTATACTTCTTTGGAATTTATTATGCACTTTTTTTTTTTAAATCTCTACAACATCTGAAACTGCCAGTTTAAACGAAGGGGAATCGACCGGTTATAAACAAACCCTCGCACACACTTCTATCTTTAAGCAGCAATAATTCCTACACTATTTTTATTTCACAAAATACTTGGCTTGGTGTTTTCCGTTTTGTTTGAGTTTAAGGCCTTACTATTATTTCGATGGTACATTATTTAGGCTGTCCACGTAATTCGCACTTTTCTGGCTACATTGGGATAGAGATATCAACTTTTAACGAAAATAATGGAAGTCCTAGCTTGTGGCCACCTCTTAATTACAAATAATTATAAGTCACCCTCTTCTTGATCAGATCATATCTATCACTGTTTCCATATGTTTAATGAAGCTTATGACGTCAGTCGGAGAGTGGGGGAGAAGTTGGAGGGGAGAACAGCCGCTGGTGGGGATGGCCCCCCCACCACGACTAGCATCCTATATATATATATAGATATATAAGAAACGCCCTATAGGGTGAAAATCAGAAATAAACAAACCGGCACCATGCTCTACTCAAAACCATGGTCTTCCCATTCAACTACCTCTTTATCTCTCTCTCCTAATCTCACTATGTTTTAGTCCGGCGTTGTCAGGCCCCACACCTTCCTAGTAGGAATCTCTGCCTTCGTCTCGCTAAAACTAGCAGCTCCTTGGGAGAGACCTCACCCTCGCGGACGACGGTTGCTGTGACCCTACAAACTTACCAGTAGCGTCTCCCACGGCAATCCAATCTGTTTCTCTCCGGTTTACACTCGTCTTTGGGACCCGGGCGGTTTTCGCCTACCCTTAGACACCGAGTGAGAATCTGTGGTCATTCCAATACCACATAAACTACCTATAAACCTACCCTGTACTTCTTCTCCTGAACATAGTGCTTTGTCAGGGCACACACACCTTCTAAAGATCTTATGGAGTCAGATCAAAACGAATTAGGCTGCCCGCCGACTAGGTCGGCAGCCAGGGTGAAAGACCACAGGTCAACCCACCTTATCTATTTCTAGGCGCCTCCTCCCCACTTTGGGGATATTCCTGAGAATATATATATATATATAATTAAATCAGACCACGAAGAGAAAGGCTTTTTAAAAACACTTTTATTAAAGTACAAGCACAAGGTTGAAAAATAAAGAGATTGCCGTGAATGACTGAGATATGACGCTTGACTAACTGATAATGGAATAAGAGCGAGAGCCGCAGGCTCAGCCTATTTATAGGAGGAGGTCTTAACATGGATTAGTCAATGTTTAGTAGTAATTGTCGTCATGTAACTCCTCCCTCCCGAAGATTAAGCATTGCTCCGGAAATGTGCAAAAAGAAATCTAATTTTACTTAACAAGATATTTGGCACACACTCAGCATTCACAGTTGTTTTTACAGAGTTACATTCAGTTGAAAGTATTAATGATAAGAAAATTTTAAATGGATACCACACTTGAAGTCACATTGCTCTAGCGTTATTAATTCTCAGTTAATAAGAATCCTTATAGCATGTAAATTCAGGTTTGCAGTATGCGTATAGTTACAAAGGTACAATAATTTTTATAAAGGTGCATAAAGCGAACATAAAATTTCATAAGAAATAGCTTAAAATTGTAAGAGGAAACTTATACTTAACATAGTATTATTACTATTGGTTCCTCGATTTGATTAAATATTAAAGAAATTATACTATACAAAATGTAGCAAAGATTTTAAATGGTATCGTACTGTATTTGATATGGCATTATCAAGATATACAGTATGAAATGAAAATTACTATTATCAATCTGTGGTCTTAATGAATCAAATTATAAATACAAAAATTAAAATAACATTTTCTTATTAAATCAATATTAATCTGCTTTATTCTTATAACATTGGTAAACTCTTAAATACCAGAAAAATAACTCCATTAATTATTCAATCATTTATACCTATACAAGAATAATTAAAATTATTAGTTCCTTAAATTATATCTCGTTAACCGGTTAATGTATATAAAATATTAATTACAAGTAAACTTGTTGCTCAGAGTATATTATAGAAATACTTCATGGTTACATTGTAATGGAAAGGTTTGTTCCACTTATAATTAATAGTTCTTACTTAGTTACACATATGGATAATTATTATAGTTAGATTCTATGGAGAATAAACAATTGACAATTAGTCTCGTGCTTAATAGTTGTTGGCTTAGGTAATAATCCTTCAGCGTACGTACCTTGTATGTAACTGAAGCTTAAATGACGAATAATCAGATACGTATTTTAAACTAAAAGTAAATATTTAAATTCACAAAGCTGATTAGATGTAAAGGTTTAAACATCGCCTAGTTTGATTCTCGAGGAGTGCAATTATTTGACTTTTAATTCTTAAGCGGTAAACAACTTAATCCAAGAAATAAAACATAGCCAAATTCTAAATTTGCTATAATCTCTAAATAGCAGATTCTTTGTACCTTAAATGATCTGTAGGTAATTGTTTATAAATGGAATTAACATAATTCGGTCTGGTATATATGTGAGTGAATAGCTATTATACTGGACAGCACACAACAAACTTAAAATATTTAAAACAATTTCGTGCTCTTCATTTTGATTTATAACTACCTTTAAAGAACAGTTGATCAACTTAATACAAATTAAATTATCTAATGTTATAGCCGGTGGCTGAAATGTTTTTCACAACTACATTCATTATAAACTAATATAAAGAATAATTAATATTAAGACATATAATAAATTTGTCTTTTAGATACAACCAATATAAATGTAACTTCCAATCTCTCTTGCCAAAAAACCAAATTCTTTAGAAACGGATAATATACGTAAATATAATATAAATAAATTTTTCTACTGAACATTATGACGTTAGATTAGCCAATCGAAATATAACCCATTCACAAATTTCCTCTATAATTAATTGATATCGTTTGATCATGATTTATTTGATTATACTTCATTAATTTTATCAATTTCGTCAATATCTATTACGTCTTGTTTATTACTTACTGCGGCGGCTACTAGGACCTGGATCATGATGAGTGTCCTCCTCATTGTCCGTAACAAAATATTTTTTCTTCTGCTTATTCGGTCTTTTAATGTTGTTTATGTGCGTGTCGCCTATTTTTATTTTGTTGTATAGTAAACTCTTTTTTGGTTTGATCCGGGGTGTTTTGGCGAATTCTTCTGAGTTAAGCTCAGGAGGTTCTTCACGGTTTTGGTTAAGTTTCTCATTACGGGTTTCTTTAATGAATTCTATTTTCTGTTTTACTTCCGTATGTAAGTCTTTTAATTGTTGAAAATAGTTATTGACATGTATCTCTTGAATGTCTTGTGTATCATACGAGTCCTTCGTCTTTCCGAATGTTATCTCATTTGGAGTTAATTTTAAATTTTGATTAAGAGTATTATTGTATGCTATCGTGCTTGTTTGTACGATTCTTTCGAAGTTAATATTCTTGTTTTGATTAATGTTCATCCTCATTATTTCGTTGAAGGTGGCATGGCATTTGTTTAGTATCCCTAATGAATTCAAACAGTTTTCACTTGCATAATGGATTTCTATATTCGTTGCTTTGCAAAATTGTTGAATCAAGATGTTGTTGAACTCCTTACCATGGGAAATAATTATAGACTACAACATAAATTAGTACTAATGACCATTAATGTTCAATTGGGATTTCACATACTTATTAAGCTGAAACTGAAATTTTGATGAAAAGAATGAAAATAACTTTTTGTACTAAATTGCGCAATGCACTTTAAAAAATGAAATTCACTGCTACACATACAAAAACATGGAAGATTGTATTGCTAAATTACCAACCTCTGAATACAATATAAAATTCTACTCAAAATAAATTTAACATTCATCATTAAAATAACAAAACTATGCTTATATAAAATTTATTATCTTCTCTTTGGAAAATAATAATTGGTCATTATTCCCATAACCTTAAGTTCATCTATCAAAAAAATCAAATACAAATAAAACAATAATATCACTACATTTCTTTCGACATTTCAATGCCTAATATAACTTAAAGTTTCCACGTTTCTGAAATATATTATTGCGCAAAAGAAAACTTTTATCACAAGGAAAACAGTAATTTACTTCTATAATAATGCAATTAAGGTGGTTAATTTAATCTAGAAGTGTGAGCGTACAAACAAAAATTAGTTAGGACACTTAATTGTGTAACTAGGCAATTAAATCAGACCAAATCCCTTATAAGGAAAAATTACACGATAAGTAAATTTGCGTGATATGCTAATACGTAAAATAAATCATTACTTTTATACGTTATTATATATCATATTACATTATACGTTCACAAAAACAAAGCCATAATAGCTTAAAATCAAGGCAACTAGCTCCAAGGCTAATACTAGCATAAAGTAAACAATTGATTAATTCCTTTAAACGATAGGAAATTGATATCGTATACGTAAAAATAATACTTATTGAAAAATAGCCTTTCCTTTTAGGAATAATTATACAAATAATAACATTAGACATAATCAAATTTATCGAAGCGAAATAAAATACAATGCAAAATAAGGAATTGTGATTTGTAGTCCTATATTTTATTTATATTAATAAAAGTTTTCGAATGGTAAATCTCCAATATACCGGTATAATATTCAAATTACGAATGTATAGCCATACACATATATAAACAAATATCATTAATAGCACATATACCATTATACAATAATAATGAATCAATCAACTAAATGGATTAAGTGATTATGACAGAAAGCTTCACTTGACGATAATTCCGTAGGCTGTACTAGGTTTACTGATTATAATAATAGTCTTTTTGTATAAACTTTCTAAAGTTTATAAGTCATCCGATTGGTATTATTTTCATTTAATAATGAAAATAATAAAAGAAAAAATATTTTTTCTTCTTTTTAAAGTCGTATTCTATCGCACAAAAAACATTCCTGAAGCTATTTTTTAATTCCTCCCATCCATTAAATTTAATGTTGTTCACGCAAAAAGAAATTTCATCAAGATGAGTTGGAATCTGAAATTCCAAATTCTTCACATCCAAAACTTTATTTTGTAATAAAATATTTTTCTCTTTCATGTTATTTAACTCTTGTTTATATTCTGAAAGTCTACTTTCTAACAAACTCATATTATTTTCATAGTTAAGCCTTATTAGATCAAGTTGGGTGACTTTATTACCTAAAAGTAAAATTTGTTCATTATTGTTTCTGATTGCTTGTTCATAATCAATGGCTTTATCTTTTAATAAAACTATATTTTCTTCACATTTAAACAATGTTTGATTATAGACATCTAGATCATGTTGATGTGAGGTACACTCATCATAGTTATCTGCAATCCTCTGTTTATCATAATTCAATGAAATCAATTTCTCTTCATTATCCTTAAGATCTCCTTCATAATCGGAAACCTTCTTTTGCAGTTCATTAATTTCTTTTTCATTTATTTTAATTGTGTTTTTCTGATCTAAAATTTCATTTTGCAGTAAATTAATTAATTGTGTACTCTGTGCAATTGATTTTTCATACTCTGTTACTTTATTTTGTAGTACAATTACATTCTCTTCACTGTTCGTGATCCTCCTTTCATTATCTGAAACTGTATTTTCTAAAAGCAACAATTTACTATTGGCCATCATTAGTAATGAATCAATTGATGTTTGCGAAGATGTTTCAATTGCTAGCATTTTTTCAGATATCATGAGTTCATTATCAGAAATTTTTGTTTGCAACATATTTATTGTATTTTTATTATCCTTAATTGTATCTTTATAATCTGATATTTGATTACACATTTTATTTATTTCTTTTCCATTACTTCGTAATATTTCTTCATATTCCAAAACTTTGTTTTGCATTGTGAACATTTCTTCTTTATTTGTTTTTATTGTTTGTTTATTTTCTAAAATAATATTTTGTGATTGATTTATTTCTTCTTTAAAATCATCTATCTGATTTTCTATAATATTTATTTCATCCGTATTTTGCTTATTAGTATTTCCTAACTTATTTTCCGAGTATGTTTGGTCTCTATTTTCCGAGTATGTTTGGTCTCTTTTATTATTAGCTAAGGTTGGTCCTGATCCTATAAGGGAGGTGGATTGTTTATTATCTAAAATAATATTTTGCGATTGATTTATTTCTTCTTTGATATCATCTTTCTGATTTTCTATTACATTTATTTCATCCGTGATCTGCGGAAAACTATTTGTAAATTCTATTTCATAATATTGATCTAACATTCTTAATTCTCTTGTATTACGATCCTGGTCATATTCTGCTAAATCATCTTCTAAATCGTGATTTATTTCTTCTTTAAAATCATCTTTCTGATTTTCTAAAATATTTATTTCATCCGAGATCTGTGGATAATTATTTGTAAAACCATATTTCATATTTACTTCATCACATGTTTTACTATATTCCTCTATCCGATCTAGTCTCTCTTTTAATTTCCTTAAAATAAGATACTGGTCATCTTCTATGAAATAATCTTCTACATCCGTGATCTGCGGATAATTATTTGTGGAATTCATTTCACCATATTTCACATTTACTTCATCACGTGTTTTAGCATATTGCTCTAGTCGATCTAGTCTCTCTGTCAATTCCCTTATTCTACAATCATGGTCATCTTCTAAATGATGCGCTTGATGATCCCATGGTTGTTGGTGATCGTAATATGTTTGGTTAAAATAGTCATATTGGTCTTGCCTCTGATAATAGTCTGGTTGAGGTTGATCGTAATATGTTTGGTTATTTTGTCTGTTATCTTTCGGTCGGTAATTCTTTCGATTATGGTTATTCTGTCTGTTATGTTTCCTTCGGTTCTTCTCCATATTTGTACTTATCCTGTCTGTTATAGACATACATTAAAAAATACAAAATAAAGAAAATAATTTCAAACCTTGGTGTAGAGTACTTCGTCCTAAGCGGTGTCTTAAGGCTTCTATACTCCGGTGGTTGATAATCTTCGTTGACCTGAGCTTAGGATATTTGAAAATACCGGCAGTTCCTCCTTGAAGTCGGTGTGTTGAGTCTTGCTCCACAGTAACGTTCTTCTCGCAAGAGTAGCGACGGTCGGAATTTTATTGAATCGTCTATAATTGAATAAAATTCTGGTTGTCTGAACAGCCCTCAGGTCCCTGTTTGGGCGCCAATTAAATCAGACCACGAAGAGAAAGGCTTTTTAAAAACACTTTTATTAAAGTACAAGCACAATGTTGAAAAATAAAGAGATTGCCGTGAATGACTGAGATATGACGCGTGACTAACTGATAATGGAATGAGAGCGAGAGCCGCAGGCTCAGCCTATTTATAGGAGGAGGTCTTAACATGGATTAGTCATTGTTTAGTAGTAATTGTCGTCATGTAACTATATATATGTATTAACTCAGGAAAATGATAGTGGGGAGCCAGAGCCCAGTTGGGGCATTTAGCTTCTAAATTGTTTTTACGTCTGAGCGGTGGCATCTAGAAGTCATTCTACCACTTTTTCAGTTTTATCGAAGACACTGACGACTGAGGACGGCCAACTTTCATTTTCAGCCCGTCTAGTAAAATTTTTCATGAAACCTTGCTGAATTCTCTGCGATGTTTCCAATGATCATTTGTGATTGAGTGGCTAATTGTGATTACATCTACGTGCGATGAATTCTTTCTATTCTTGTCACTTTGTAAAAAAGTAGGGAGGACGTATTGTTTTTAAAACGATTTCGGGGTCAGCTAATATTCTGTAATCTAGGGTTAGCTGGCTGAACTATCCGGATTTCAAGGATCCTCTTTGGTATAAAAGGAGCCAAATATTGTAGAAACTCGATCCTTTACACGAATCAGCAGTCGGCACATATTATTTTCTGTCGATATATAGCCATGAAAACTCAAATTTTTGCCATATTATTCGTTTAATTTTCCTAATCCAGCTTACCCTGGTCTCCCCTTTACACGCCGACATTAGTAAGTAATTCTTTATAAAAGCATCTTATAGATTTTTTCCAGTTACTAAGTCTCCATTGATAAAACTGGCCAACAGGGGTTTTGATTTCATAAGAATTTGAAGGCCTGAATTCAAATATGGCATTAGTTTTTGCGTATGAGTTCACATTTCAATTAATATATATATATATATAAGTTAAAGCCAGAGGCATGACTATGTCGAATATTAATACGATCATAGGATGTAAACAACCCATGATCCTATACATGTAGCATTATCATTGACAATAAAGCAGTCTTTTACTGGAGTCACAGTGTGTCGTTGCAGTTCCCTCTTTCCTTATTCTTTTTTATTGATTTTTATTGATTACCGCCGGCGATTAGCTCATATATATATGTAATTATACTAATATTAAAGACGATTAAAAACTTTTTAACTTCGCTTTTAGCAGGCAATAAATTGGCGCCAATCATCTGAAAAATAGTCAGAAAAACCCATTTTTTTCGGTAATCCTCTAATTTCGTGGCAAAATAACAGATTGTCTTCTTGAGAGATAACGGAGAGGAAAAATACAGGAACCAATCCTTGTATATGTGAGTTAAACTGCACAAAATGGAGTTATAACTGCACTTTAAAATAGAAGAAGACCATATATAGAAAAGTTGATTTCATATTTAAATTCAGCGCCCTAAATAAATTCAGTTTTAGCTAAAAAAAATTATTTCTTCGGGGCCTGTTTAATCTGCGTTGATAACATGTTCCGTAGTTCTTGAGACTTAAACGTTTCCAATATCACGTAAACCTATAAATATAATTAGGTACATTTGGTTGAAAATATTGATGGATATTTAGCTACGACCTTTGCCTCGTTTTTTTATAGTATACATTATAGAAAAAAAATTGTATTATATGATTGATATATTACGAAGGCAGAACTTAAATAAAAATATTTTTTAATATAATAAAAAAAGGAAGCTACGTGCCCGCCGATCCCATGTATCAGGTGGCGAGATGTAATTCTGTCCGAACACGCAGTCACTGCGCCGATTTATCCCCCTTTTAAGTCAGGGACTACAAATACTTTTAGGATAGAAGTCGGCCCAGAGGAAACAAGGCGCACAGAGAGGATTTGGTCAAGAATTATTACTAAGGATTGAGGCCGGACAGTGATATATGTTTGCTATGTAAGCCAGCCCTGAGCCTCTTACTCCAGGGACACTTCTGCTCGGGCGCCGATTCTTCTAGTCCGACAGCTTCATGTATATATACACACCGGGGCCTGTCACCTATAGGGGGCAAGTAACAGAGCTCGTTTTGTTCTGATCTAGTCGATTCAGTGATCGGTGTACTAGCCAATTTAGATATACCGGAATATTTTGTCATAGAATACGTCTTATGGCAGGGGTCCATCGGTACATGCGCACCGACAAATAGGACCGTCAAATATGAACTAAAAAGATTACTCCATATAGGACCTTAAATAATGTACGGTTTCTTTACCTTCCTTTCACATTTTAATGTTAAATGTTTTACGAAAATAATGTAATTAATTGTTTCATGAAAAATTTACTTATAACTAAAGTATATTTTTTTATATATCTAATCCAGTTATTAACAGTTTTTTGGCCTTTTTCTCATCTAATATTGTGAACGCGAATAAATTAGCTGTGAGATCACCAGTATTCAATTTTAGATCAGAATTAGAACGAACGAGTTTCTCTGATAGAGAACCACCAGTGGACTGTAATATCAAATAACGACGACAAATACTGAAATCGAGTAAAACATAACAACAAATTATATTAATAATCAATAAATTAGATTCGATAAATTTCAAACTTACCATTAATAGCAGAATCCCGTCGCCGCTGACCCGTCTCTCTGTAAGGGAAAAGGGGTGGTTTTCGGGATCGGATAGATCGAAATTGAAAAGGAAAATTTTAGGAATCAATCCCCTTTTACCTGTCCGGCGATCGGTCCAGCCTCGGGTAATATCTTCTGGCCTAATGGATGGTTTCTGACTGTTTTCCTCGATTTCAGTCGAAGGATACAACAAAACTTCCGACCATGTATCTGTTATGACTATCATCAGATTACAACAGATAACCTAGGATTCGACAAATTAATCGCATAAGTTAATCTCGAAAATCAACAGATTCTGATGTTACTCCAACTAAGCTACGATCAAAAGTGACCGGTTTCGACAAAACCCCAGACCGGTGTCCAACGCACGAAGTCCCTGCTGTATCTCATAGGTAGCAGTAGCAGCGATAGTCAACGAAATGAAATTCTTCTTATCATTTGAGTGTTTTTGAATAGAGCCTTGTATTCTATATTGCTCAACCAAATTTTGTTATTAAATTTTAGATTGGCTCAAACAAATATGGAACAATCTAACAACCTTTGTTCCCAAAATATGAGTTAACTGCTGAATCCATCTTTTTTTCAGTTTTCAAACAATTTTATTGAGATAAAATTACAATCTATGTAATTTATTATTATTATTAGGCAATGAGTAATTGAGATAAATGTCATCATTCATACTATATTTACAATTCATCATTCACTCGCTCATTCATACAATATTTACAAACAGCCCAGAGGCCCCCCAAGTCCACAAGGGTCACCTCCCTCGCATGCGAAGGAGGAAGCGGAGTCTTGGGGAGTCCCCCACGCTCTTACGTCAGCCGCGTCACTGGATAAGCCAGCGGAGGCTGACCAAGAGCGCGAGAGCCACAGACGCTCAGGACATGATTAGAGGAACTGGCCATTGCCAGAACTCCCACTATCACTTAGTTATAGCAGGTCACGAGGCCACTGCCGTTTTAATCTCCGAAGAGGATTATAGGGGTGAGTGGTGCAGTGCAATGACTGTGCTAGGGAATTAGGGTGGTTGGATAGGTTACTATGGAATTTTATGAACTAGGAAGGGATGAGTTCAAGAAAATAGGGTATATTCAGATCATTGTGAAGGGTTTTGTTGCTGACGTAATAAGGGGCATTTACTATTGTTCTTAGGACTTTTGATTGAAAGGATTGGATGCGCTTGATGTTCGACTTTTTTGCTGTCCCCCATAGCTCTATTCCGTATGTCCAGATTGGCTTAAGTATAACTTTGTAGATTAGTAGTTTGTTTTCTATTGAGAGGTGGGATGTCCTTCAAAGTAGTCTGTACAGTTGTCCAAAGCGTCTGTTTAGTTCTGTCTTTTTAGCCTCGTGTGTGGGTTCCATGTCAGTCTTTTGTCGAGATGGAAGCCTAAATACCGTACTGTCTTAGACACAGGGAGAGGAATTGAATTTAAAAAGACTGGTGGACAGGACTTGCGGCAGAGGGTAAAGGTTATGTGGGAACATTTTCCTTCATTGACTTTGATTCGCCATTGGTTGCACCAATACTCG
This sequence comes from Acanthosoma haemorrhoidale, assembly GCA_930367205.1. NCBI lineage: Eukaryota > Metazoa > Arthropoda > Insecta > Hemiptera > Acanthosomatidae > Acanthosoma > Acanthosoma haemorrhoidale. The sequence continues at coordinate 52,125,351 of OV884011.1, forward strand.
ATCTCGTCGAGGTGTTTTTGAAGGTTTTGGAATGCTCTTTTAGGGTCTGGATGGGTTGACAGGACTGCAGTGTCGTCTGCGAATGTTGCCAAGAAGGTATTGGTGGTAGAGGGGACATCAGCGGTGTATAGATTATAGAGGGTGGGACCCAGGACGCTGCCCTGTGGAACTCCTGCTTTAATGGGATAGTAGTTAGAATATTCTAAACCACAGCGGACTTGGAAGAAGCGGTTTGAAAGTTGAAAATTGTAGGTACAGGGAAATACACTTGCCATCTTTTTTAATAGTGTTTTTACATTTAAAACATCTGTGTTTTATTGAAGATTTTAATTTTTTTAATTTAATTACTGAAACTTACCGATTACATGAAATTGTATCGAGTGACAAACTATATGTATTAAAGTTCTTATTGGTAAATTAATTACGTTTATAATGGTCAGTAAAGTAATACTACTAATAATACATTATATGCTACCTCTCCTATTACTCTTTAAATTTTCAATCCTAAAGTTACCTCAACTTTAACAAAATGTTTAAAATAATTTTTTGTTAGTAGTATATCTAGTAGCAGCTGTAGTATATTTACTAAATTTTATTTTATTTTTTTCTATAAAAACATAAATCTATTATTTTCAAAAAACGATCACATTTTTTTCAATATTTACTGGCAGCAATTCGTTTAATTTCGTATAAAGGTCGTAGAAAGTAAATGGAGAAGATTCTTATTTTTAATAGTTAAACCATTATAGCTTAAATATAGAAATAAAAAAAATATAAGAGAAAATGGGTAAAATAAATATTGAAATCTTACAATATGCTATTTCTATTGTCTGACCCGTCAACTTTAAATTAAAGAAAATGTCTTTGAAACTCTTTCTGAAGTTGAAATAAATCAGAACTTGGAAACTATATTAGCTTCCGAACTCCAATATAAGAAAGTAACTAACTAAGTAGTTCTTTGGAACTAACATTTTCTATGTTTAATTTTTTCCCATCATTTTATTTTCATTGTACATAATAAATAGTGTTTTTGAATGTGCCGTTATAAATTATATCGATTGAATATTTTTTCCAGTAGCTGGGAATTTCACGCCAAACTACATCAGATAATAGGCATAGGTCAGTTGTAGCAGCCTTTAAAACAATTAAATTAGGTTTGAATTTTTATATAATAATGTACCAACATAATGATGAATTGAAGTTAAAAATGATGGTATACAAGCAATATTTTTCTTCTTTTAAAAAAATTATCCCATAAATGTCTTAAAAGATGATGAATAAAGGCAAGCCATGCTACTAATATATATAGACTAAAAAAAATAAAACCTGAGTTATTTTACCAAACAAAAAATTGAATCTGTCCTCTACTTTTAACTTCTAGTTCCCTCGTCACCAATCAAGGCCGCGTGAACTCAATTATTTTGTTGGTTAGCCCTGGGATTTAGGATAGTTCCCCTACACACTTCTCGTCTAAACTTAGTGAAGTACCGAAGGAACGAGCCTTGGGAACTTTTGAAGGAGTTCTGAACATATAAACAAGCCGAAGAAACAAAATGACGAGTGTTTAGTTCAGTATCACTGTGCAGCTCTCTTTACCCGTTGAAGAGTCGCAGAAGTAATTGAATTTTAAAGTGCATCCGTCTAAACTGAACTGATACTCTTTATTGGGCTATTATTACAATCTGCCTTTTATAAAGCAATCAGCAATTGCGATAAACGCTCTCATTCATACCATATTTACAATTCATCATTCACTCGCTCATTCATACAATATTTACAGACAGCCCAGATACCCCCCAAATCCACCGCGAAGAGAAAGCGGAGTCTCGGGAAGTCCCCCACGCTCCTCCGTCAGCCACGTCACCGGATACTAGCCAGTGGAGGCTAACCAAGAGTGCGAGAGCCACAGACGCTCAGGACATGATTAGAGTAACTGGCTATTGCCAGGAACCCCGCTGTCACGTGTTTATACCAGGTCACGAGGCCACTGCCATTTCAGTCTCCGAGGAGGATTATAGGGATGAGTGGCGCAGTGCAATGACTGTGCTACAGGATTAGGGTGGTTGGAAAGGCTACTGTGGAATTTCATAAACTTGGAAGGGATGAGTTCTAGAATGTGGGGTATATTAAGGTCGTTATGAAGGGTTTTGTTGCTGACATAATAAGGGGCATTTACTATTGTTCTCAGGACTTTTGATTGAAAGGATTGGATACGCTTGATGTTCGACTATTTTGCTGTCCCCCATAGCTCTATTCCGTATGTCCAGATTGGTTTAAGTATAACTTTGTAGATTAGTAGTTTATTTTCTATTGAGAGATGGGATGTCCTTTGAAGTAGTCTGTACAGTTGTTCAAAGCGTCTGTTTAGTTCTTGTCTTTTTAGTCTCGTATGTGGGTTCCAGGTCAGTCGTTTGTCGAGATGGAAGCCTAAGTATCGTACTGTCTCGAATACAGGGAGAGGAATAGAATTAAAATAAACTAGTGACAAAGTGTGAAGGTAATGTGGGAACATTTTGCTTCATTAACTTTGATCCCCCATTGATTACACCAATACTCGATCTCGTCAAGGTGTTTTTGAAGGTTATGGGATGCTATGTCGGGGTCTAGGTGGGATGACAAGACTGCAGTGTCATCTGCAAATGTGCCCAAGAAGGTATTGGGAGTAGAGGGGACATCAGCGGTGTATAGGTTATAGAGGATAGGGCCCAGGACACTGCCCTGTGGAACTCCTGCATTTATGGGATAGTAGTTAGAGTATTCTAAACCACAGCGGAATTGGAAGAAGCGGTTTAAAAGGTAGGATTAGGAAAAGAGTCTGTGGTAAATATCTTTTGAGCTTGTAGAGCAAACCTGCGTGCCAAACCCTGTCAAAAGCTTGAGCTATATCAAGAAAGGCAGCAGTGCAATACAGTTTGGTTTCAAGGGCTAAGGAGATGTGATCAACAACGCAAAGGCCTTGTTGAGCAGTGGAATGTCGTTGGCGGCAACCAAACTGGTGAGCAGGGTAAAGGTTTTTGGATTCAACAATTGGAAGTAGACGTTTTAGTAGGAGTTTCTCAAATATTTTTGAGAGGATAGGGAGTAGACTAATTGGACGATACGATGAGGCGTCATTGGGTGGTTTACCAGGTTTGGCGAATAGGACAATAATGGAATGTTTCCAGAGGAGTGGAAAGTGCGTCGTTCGGATAATGCAATTATATATGTAGGTTAGGAAGATTATGGCTTTAGGAGGAAGTTGTTTGAGAATTTGAGGAGTAAGGAGATCATATCCAGGGGATTTTCGGTAAGGTAAGTTTTTCAGAAGGTATTTAACCTCAGAGGGGTTAACGGCTTTTGGTGGAAGAGAGAGAGGAATAGGTGAAGTGAGGAAATCTTCCACAGTTGTGCTGTGAGTATGGCTTTGATGAGAAAGGTGAGGTGTGAAAGTATGGGTAAGATGCAGAGCAAATTCCTCCGACCTATCCCGATCCGAAGCCGCCCAGGACCCATCATCACGACGGAGTGGTTGTGAAACAGGTTGATACTTTAGGATTTTTTTGGTTACATTCCACAAGGAGTTGTCCCTGGTGGACAGAGAGGAGAGGTAGGAATTGAAAGAATCGGAACGGAAGGATGCCAATCGCCGCTTTACCAATCGGCAGTACTGATTGTACGTGCGGCGATCAACAGGATGCCGGGATCTTTGCCTTACTGTTCTGGAGCGGCGTTTGGATTGGTTTAGATCTTTGAGATGTTGAGGTAAACGATTATGATTATGGATTTTTGGGTGACGATGCCTTCCAAGCCGACCTCTGGACCAGAGTAGTGAAAGAATGCACTGCATCGTCTAGGTCTTGGGATGTTTTCAAGGACAATTTGAGGTTTACGGACTCTGTAAGAAGCTGGCGGAAGTGGTCCCAGTCAACTGGGCCCCTAATAAATGAAGGAGGAGGCAGTTTGTGAATTGGTCTTAGGGAAATGGTTAATAATAAAGGACTATGATCAGAGGATAGATCATCAAGGCGTCTAAACTATGAAAGCAGACAGTACCTAGTATTATTTAATCATTATTAGTATTAATAGAAGTTTTATGGGTTTTTTTCGTCATTATTAAGTATTGTGCCAGTTTTTCTTCCGAGGCGCGGTATAAATATAGCGAATTTGAGCGCTAAATATTACAGTGAATTTGATTACAATATAATTATTTTTTGTTAATAATATAATTTACTGAGCATGTTTCTATAAAATCTATGCACCAATGATATTTATCAACTACCACATAGCATATTGTTTCATATTTCATTAGGGAACTGTTAATACGTTCGAATTCTCATAGAAGTCGCCTTGATGGTGGAAAGTATGGAATTTTTTGTGAGGTCTTTAAGTGGCCCCTTCGCAAACGGTCCGAGTTCATTCTGGGATCGCTAAGTTGACCAGGCGCAAATTCCTTGTGGTGACGGACCTAGTGAAGTAGTTTGCTATAGTTCTTGGTCACTGAGTCTCGTGTATAATATAGAGATAAGAAAGCTAGACAAGCTTCAATCAACTGTTTATAAACCTTGTGGTTGTGGCGTTTTAAGTAACCCTTTCACACTTCCAGTATCAAAATAAACCGGCTTCCTTTCTTGTAACAATGTACGCGTTTGCTTTCTGCAGTTACTAAATTAAGAGTCATTTTGTTTTATATATAAAGGGGGCTACACACCTTCTGATTATCTGGACAATTATCAGTCGTAAAAAACTGTACATTTATCTGAACTGTGTGAGAGTGTGTGGACACTATTTCTGTGGAGTTCCGTCCTATTTCTCTTCAGTTCTCGCTTCACTCTCGACAGGCTTGGTTCTAAAACATAAAAAGTTCAATGGGTGACAGAAAAATAAGAGTCAGTTTGTTGCATAGCCGCAGTAGTGTTGCTAGAAACAGAAGAAGGAAAAAGGAAAAAACGCCGTGAAAATTGGTACAAAGATTGGTCTTTAAATAAACATTTCCCCCAGTCCTTGTCACCCACTGAATAAGTTTCAAAAGAAGGAGGGGGAATTAACGATTACAAAAAATACATGAGGATGAACGAAAATTTATTTCATAATCAAGTTACTCCCCTCATTTGTAAAATGGACAAAGTCTTAAGAGAGGCAATATCACCGTATATGAAACTTCTTCCGACTCTTTGGTTCCTGTCAACAAAGGAGAAGTTTTCAATTTTTGAAATTTTTAATGAGAGCCTCTCCTCAGCCACTGGAAGTGATAATTATAGAAACATGGTAGTAAGAAAAACACAGCAAAATTTTATTTGGGTAAACATACTTTAATTATTTGATAAGACCATATCTTTCAGATCTCTCAAGTCAGGTTATATTTTTTTTTTCAATGTGAAATGTTTTATTTAATGTGTTTATCATCATTTCAACTTGCCTATATCTCTATTTACGTAATTTTAATTCGCGTACACATTGATACATGGTCTCTTTATAACTTTTTAAATACATATTCGGCATTACCAAAAAGACTAAATATGTTTTAATGGGCATAGACATGTAAACAAAAACCCCTTTAGACATCGAGAACACTGCGATAAGAGGAGGCTTTCTTGGATCTGTTACATCAAAATGTCTAAAAGTTACAGAAAATGTTGTTTGTGGTACATAGATCATTTGTAGGACACGGCTACACAAAGACACAGCACGGTCAAATCGATGAGGATACACCAAGTAATATTATGACCCGACCGTACGCATGGATGTCAATATCTGGAGCACTGGTTCATCAAGCAATACAATCAATAACTTTACGCATAACCAATTGACTATACTAAATCAAGCAAAATAGTGCATTCGTCTGCGAGACTCCGCTAACCCTCCTAGTCTCTCTTTAGTCCTAGTCTTTTTTTTTATACTTATAGACTATATCCACTCCAAAAATTAAAAAAAACAAAAACAGATCGACGTTTAAAGCGCAAAGGGTAGATAGATTTTCAGGACGTTTACGAAGTTAAGGTCGATCCAACGCCAAACACCCGGACGTGCAGCCAGTCTAACAACAGGCCTTTCTATAATAGCACTTTTGATGTTAATTGAGAGTACGTTTAGTTTTATCAATCTAATCGGACATACTGCTCAGACCGCACAATAAAATAAATTAAACCAACCACTTGCAATACAGATAAAAACAATATACTTGAAGTGATTTATAAGAAGACCGTAGTCCCGCAGTAATAAAAGTGACTACTCCGGCTTTGAAAAGAAGATGCGGGTTCCGTTCAAAGCATTTCAAGTCAGGACCTTGAAGGGTCGGCGAAAGCCTCATTGGATAGATTTATTTCTTCCACTTGACCTTTCAAATCTGAAACCTTATTTCGTTCCTCTAACGGTTTTCTTTAAGTATTAGGTGATGGATTTTGTCCTACCGTACATTTAGCGATATTTGATTGGGGTCCAGGTGATACAGTTGTTAAAGTAACGGTTAAATTAATAAAAAACACCAACAGCCAATCATTTAGATACTGTAGAACCATCGCGGCAAAAGGCGCTGGATGGCCATTTGGTATAACCACCAGGGTCAATACACATTCAGCCCTTTAAATATTTGTATTACTGTGGAAATTAAATAAAAAAAAAAATCGATGATTTTGTCCAGCTTTTATTCACACAAAGATTGTATATCGTGGCAGATAGATAAAAAATAATTTATTCAATATTCTTAATTAAAATTAAAAACTGTAATAATACCTCTTATTAGGTCCAGATACTGGCATGATAGTATATAGTTATGAAAGATGTGGTTGAGCAATAAATTAAAGCACAATATGTGAGAAACCATAAACAACTATTTTTTATTAGATTAAAAAAAACATTATAGATTTATAATATGCATGATAAATTTATTAATCATTCTCTTGCAACGGAGAATATAAAAAATTAAAATATTCTTATCACACTAAACAAAATATGCTGGTCAGTGACAGACACATTTAGTCCTTTAAATATTTGTATTTTTGTGAAAATAAAATTTTTAAAAATATATATTTAATTAAGATCGATAATTTAGTCCGTTCACACAAACGCATAACGTGGCAGATGCATTTATTCAGTATCCTTAATTAATAATTAAAAACTCTTAAAATACCTCTTATTTGGCCCAACGACTAGCAAGAACATTATATCAGCAAACTAACAAAATATTACCGGTTGATGATATATATAAAAACACTTATAACAAGTTGGTCTTAACTACCTAGTTTCCTTCACAAGTATATTCAACAGAACTAGAATATTAGAACTAATCGGCTCTGAATATGGCATGCTATTGGCATAAAATGGCAACAGGCTATGGTACAATATTAATTAATAACTTACTTCGGTTTTGAATGACCAACACCATTATTGGTCTCCTAGGCAGGTATTCTTCTGCAGAGGTCCCCACAGACGTGTGTCTATCGCCTTAAATCGCGTTTCTTGGACTTACTTGGATGAAGCCGTGAATATCAGGGTAAACATAGTCCCTAATACTTTTCCGTATACCATTCTCAATTTTATATTTAAAAAAATAAATATATAAAGAAAATTTAGTTACTTTTTTCAGAATTTACGTACAGATTTGTTTTATATTATTTATAACAATATAACATATTGTGAAGACATACATACGCAAAAATATAAGAGTAATTTGCCAAGCTTAATCGTTCGGGCAGTTAAATATCTCTAATTTATTGGCCTCTTTGAATAAATTGGATCTGATATTATTTATAAATCTCAAGTCTCTCAACAACAATTTTCCTTATTGTTAACACATTAAACAATTCAAAAAATCTCTTTTTAATGACTTATTACACCACCTACCAACTAATGTATGTAATACATTAACATAAAATAAAGATCTGCGTTAATTCTTCATAATGTATGGGGACAGATATTTCCTCATATTACAGTTAAATACTTTATTTATGTGTTTACATTAGCATTAATATGCCTGTGTCTTGCAATAATACAACAAAGAGACAATAAAGCTAGTCCATGCTTTATTCAACGCTCTCTTTCCTATAACATTAAGATTTTTTGATGTTAAATATGTTGATTGACTTTGAAGATGTTTTTGTGTTGTGTTATTTTTACATCCAGGCGTATTTTCTGAGTGCTAAAGAATAATATCAACTTTTTTTTTTTTTTTTTTTCTTCATAGCCCCTTTAAACTTACAGACAATTATATACAATTATAGATCCTCAGGTGAATCCATTATATCAACTTGCGAAGAAATAAAAGAAAAGTATTTATTTCGAAAATTAAATTAAACGGGCATATAGATGAGCCAACCGCAGTAAACACATTAGCTGGACAAATTATACATGCTAAGTGTCGAAAGGTAATCCGGCGAGAAGATTATGCTAAACCAGGCAAACAGGAGTGCCGTGCATCTATTGCATACACTCATCGCCCTTCGATTTTGTTTATGTACTGTTGGAACTTATATCAATAATGGACCAAATCGTTTTGTTATTTTCCAAAGCATTGATGGTTAAAAAGAGACATTTACGTATGCATATTTGCACAATGTTCATCAAGTTATAGTCTCTCAAAATTTTCTAGTATCATTAACTAGCCAACGTCAACTAACTATAATTCGTAAATAATATCTGTGAAATAATTTATCCATGATGTTCTTGAATAGGAAAAAATAAGCCCTTCCTTTTATATAGTGTTTTTTTAAACAAAATACAAACCATAGAATGTTAAAGTCTAAAGAGAGGTGGTATGAGTATTTTTCATCAAAAAGGTTTTGTTTTATCTCGATGGCCGAAAATAGATGCATATATTTCCCCTTTCCTGCCGCAGTTTTATTATTTTGTATGCAACATACACTGTGGTGTATAACACGTATTTTACATAAATCAAGGTGTTTTATACATAGTGTGTACCATTGAAAACTATATAACAATCACTTTGAATGATTGGAAATTATAATTAAAAAAGACATAAGCAATTTAATTAAAATTTTTGAAAACATTACACAGTACAATCTCGATGATTCGTATCCCGATACGATACGATACGAAAAAGCTCAAAGTTAAACTTATTCCTACCTAGAATATTAATATAATTTAAAGGGTAGGATACGATGTCAAATGCTTTAGTCAAGTCAAGAAATATGCCAGATGTGTATATAATTCTCTTGAGAGGAAATTAAATAAGTGAAGAACTGAAGATGAATTTTCGAATTTTTTTTAGAGAGGAAACAAGCGTTTTCTGTGAAAAATTCTAAGATGTTGCAGCAAAGTTAGAGTAGACTAAAAGGACGATAACCAGATGAATTATCTGAAAGCTTTTTTGACGTTAGTATAGCTTTAATGGGGATAATCACTATTGCATTGGTAAATATCTAGTGCGATCCAATAGTAAAATATGAATTTTCAAACTATATTTTTTGAAAATATTTGAATTTCCCTTAGCATAAATTTGTTCGCAATCGCAGAAAACTTAAAATATTAGATAGATGGATTAAGATCAGGGAAAAGTTAGTGAAACAGGCCAACTTTTTTAACGACTAATTTTTTTTTATACTTATATAGTTATTTTATCTTGGTAATAAAATTTTTGAGGCTAAATTATATTTACAACAGCTATCGCACAACATGCAGACTGACGAAAAACATTGCCCTCCACATGTTTGAAAATAAATGTGAGTCCTAAAGGTGAGAGAGTATTTACCTATAAAACATCATTTTATTTAATTGATTGTGATAAATTATTAAAGAAGTTATATAATAAGCTCTATAGAGTGGCAGGGCCGTATACTTTATGTATCCAAGCGGCAGGGAATGAACGAGATACATAAAATAGACGACATACTGCCCCAAACAACCGCCAAAGCTACGAACTGTGAAATTGCTAGCAACTCTGCTCGACTTCTGGGCTTTGCCGCAAAAGCTGAAACCCGGGCAGCTCAACGAACAATTATTATTTGTAGTAGCCATGTTCCGTTCTAGATAGATACAACGTAGGAAATGTGGCAATTTCATAGAACAAGCATATTTAAACAAATCTCCTCTGTTTCTTCATAATATAATTTTTCTTCTAACAATAAAGTTTTCGACCTTTCTAATATTTCATTAAAATATTGATCGACCATAGGGAGACAGAAATATCAATCAGTAAAACGAATGATATATTATAATCAAATAACAAAAGATATGCATAAAATATTTAACACCTCATCGAATTAAATAAGTCATAATTCATATACTATTTTATGTATAATCGAGTAAAAAATAAAAACCAACAAATCAATAAAAACAAAATAATACATCAATATTATGCTGGGTTCCCATAGGGTGTGAACCACGAAAGTGAGGATGTACTCTACATAAACTATTTATTTAGCTTTTAAGATTATTTAGTTGTTTATTGAAGAACTGCACATTTTTTCTGGTGAGGGAAATACTGACTGTGTAAATTTATATATTTTTCTATTACTATTTGAACCAACGATAATTGGACTTGTCCCCCTCCAATATATTATTTTTATTGATTGAATTGATTTGTTAGATAAATAATGAGCAAAATTGTACTTTTTAAAAAATATATTAGCTAAATTTAACACGAGCACGTGGAATGTGATAAGTAGCTAGCATTCCATCGCTACTCACGAAAAGAATGTGTCATGAACCGTGAACCGAAGATAAAATTAATTTGAATGTAATTAGTTTCCTTTGTCCATATTAAGTGTATCAGTAATATCCACTTTCGTGTTCTGGGAATGTGTATCACTACTTACCCAATTAATTGTCTAATATTTCAAAACATGTAAATTTATGTAACAAACATAATGGCTAGCAATAGGTTGTTATTAGAACTTACTTCAATGTAGACTGGCTTTATCTAGGAGGGATGGTGGGGGAGGGTTTGTTAGCGTTCGTGTGTTCACTATTTCTTCTTTTCCATCGATATTGTCCGATGTAAGGGAACCTAATTTAATTAATATGCTTTCCAGGCTATTAATTAGCACTTTGTCATTCGTATGTAACAAGGCCGCTATATGATCATAATGCCCTTTCTCTTGTAGATGTTGGTAGAATCACTTGTTGTTTAAGATGCAAAAAAAAACTTATGCATAATTTTCTATTGGTTCTGCCAACCGAAGTTCATTGAATTTCCCATGGTATATTTTATATACACCCGATGTGCTGGAGAGTACAAGAGTAACGTCACTCTTAAAGACGTGAACAATTCCAGCATTCTTCCATTCCCATACTTGTATATATATATTCCCAGACTTGTATATATATATTCCCAGACTTGTCAGATTACCCTAATATGCAACAACGATACAGAATCAGTATGTCTATAAGATATAATAAAAATAACTAACATCTAGTTATGGTTATAGGTTTAATAATTATAAGCATAAAAAATAAAATCAGGGATCTGTACCCGGGAACTAATGACCTCATCTAAAATTATGATCTTTTCAAATGATCTGTAGCTTCTAAAAAATGAGCTGTCTTCTCGATGGGACGGTAATGTGATACTTTTATAATTACAAAGGATAGTTTGCTTTATACGGTACTATTTGTATTGAATATTTCGTATTCCGGTTATATAGTGATAATCCTAGCTTTGGTGTATAATCCTACATGGGTGACAGGGTTTACATATTCAAATAGATGAGCTCCTGACCAAATGAGTCGTAGGACCAATCAGTTAGTCATTATTCAACCAACAGCTAACTAATGGGCTAAAACTAATGCCCTACTTGCATTTAGAATATCAAATTCATACGAAATGAGCTCCAAATAGTCCGGCACCAAATTCACCTGTTGACCTGTGTACAAATAGTAATTATTGTAATACAATCGTTATACGTTAAATAATCGGTATATATAATGCCGCAAAAAACAAACTATTCCTTCTTTGGTAACTTTGGTCTCCACAACAAAGGTTATAATCCTCAAATTTTCAACTGTGGTAGACATTCCAGTCTTCTTTACACAGTCAAATTGTTGTACTTCTCTTGTGTTTTTGTTTGTGAAGTTTTGTGAATAGACGAACCATGGAGAGTTAGAAAAAGCTGAATTTTCCTTTATCCAGTTAGGCATGTATCAGCTGAGGTAGTTGGTTATAATTGGATATAAATATGGTAATAGTAAATATGACTTTCTATTTTCCTTGCTAACACATTTGATCCCCCCAGAATTCAGCATTAAGGATACACAAATAATAAAAGTGGTAATTATTATTATAAAGTTCAGTACTCAAGGGGAGTTTGCTTTGCGTTTCAGGAAATGCTTCCTAATCATTGTCGGAATCCAGAATTATATGTAAGTGTATGTATTACTGAATAAGAGAACACACATCGTTGTAAAAAAACAATATAAAAAAAGTGACATTATATAAATATAAATGTATAAGATATTGTATTAACATATACAATTCTATAAAGCATCACTCGTTATTGTCA